>OX421894.1:12559200-13189620 GCA_949128065.1 Beris chalybata
AGAACCGTTTCGAAACCATATCAACCGTCAAATATGTGTTAAGAAATTCTTCTCACGCTAAATACTCTTTCACAGTATCGAAACTCCCTTCAAAATAAATCTTTTCATACGTACATATTAAATTTTATCCCGGTATTATCCTTTTCGGACCGTTCGTCCTTTCACTTTCGAAATTTTACATAATCAATAATCCTGGACAATGTCCAGCAGTCAACTTTGGACACCGTACCTTGTAGGTAGAGGTATGGTCATTTCGGCTATTAATTATCCTCGACGTCATGTGTATCGTCCTGAGCTAACGAAACTTCCGAAGGCAAGTTAAAGTTTAAGGACACACTACCGGACAATGGAGACAATCGAACACATCTGCTCTTTGGGTTGTGTACTGTGCACGGCAAAAGGCTAGTTACAAGGCGCTTAAGATGCGCAAGGTTGACCCTTTGTTGGATTATGAATTAATGACACGGAATCTGTTTTTATTTTGTTTGTTGATTTTTTTTCCCCATTCCAGGTGTTTTATGGTGGCTCATATAAAGGACACCATGTTGCGAAGAATTTTATATTATAGTGTACAGTAGAAAGATTCAGATTTCGCCAAGGATCTGCATAAATGATTTTATACAAAGGTCTCGACTTATACCTAAGTAGCCTTAATGGTCACTTTAAAACTCTCCGAAGGACTCGTAAAGAAAATCCTCGGGCAAAGAAACGCGATATCACAGCGAAAGAATTTCTCATGTAGCAGCAGGGGTAATACACCCTTCTGTTTTTCATGCATGCATAAAATATTTTCCTATCTCCGAAAAAAAGGATAAAATTTTCATAATTTTTCATTTATGGAAAACGTAAGGCTATATTATCCGCTGCTGGATGTCCTTTTTATTTTTGCGACGGGTCATCGTTCAATGTCTTTCCTTTTTCTGTGCCCAATGTTTGCCATCTTCTGAGATGATATATTTTTCGTCGAGTATCTTCAGATAGAACGAACGGTCAGCTTTGTTACCTTAGGGTCGCCGTTTTGAAACCTTCAATGCTGTTCTTAATGCAATAAACATGCAAATGTCATCGGAGAGTGTCAACAGTGCATAGAGATTTATGCCGTATCCTTGATTAAGGTCAATAAAAGAATATTTGCATTTGTCTGAAAAGATGGAATATTCGTGAGCCTTGCATGCGGACGACTCTTGTTTACACGCAGGGGTCAAATAGTTTTTCGCTTTTCGAAAGGGGACTTTTGGAGATGATAAATCGAAAACCGAAAAGTTAATCTGGTATTTTCAGACCATTAATTTAATTATGAATTTTATACTTAACGCTTAGACTTCTATCTGCCAGTTTTTTAGGGAGATAAGCTTATTCTGGGTGGACATTTAAATAGAGTTCTGCTAAGGTAAATATTGTTATTTTGTTATTTGTATATTACCTAATTAATTTTTTTTAATAATAATGTATTGTGGTTGACCTGAAATTGAAAAAAAATATCTAAGTCAAATTTACCATTTCTACGTTTTAAGGAAAGCATAAACAATTCGGGCTCATTTTAAGGCACGTAGCTCTATAGCCCTTTGAGGTATTAAGTTCAAATTTTTCTTTAGTGTGTAGACTGGATACATCCTTCAAGTGGTTACTTTTTTGTGGGTGAGCATGTGAAGGAGGAAGGTTGAGATAGTGATTCAAAAGAAAATTTGTGGTTTGTATATCTCAGGAAGCGCTTAAGGAGTTGAAACTTGAAATATATATAGTGACATGACAGTGGAGTGGATAAACACGACCATTAGACTTGTAGCAGAAAAGCAGAAGACAATTCATTGCAAAAATAAAATGTGTAATAGTATGAATGTAGTACGAGAGGGGGGAATTTTTCAATATCTCAAATAGTGTAAGCAAAGTAATTTCGTTCCCAAATTTGTTTGTATCCACACGGTCGGTGAAAATAGGATGCATATAATTTCACAAATTTTGTTATGTCTTGTTAATTATAGAATTACTTTTACTTCTACGCGTTTTTTATATATAGATATGCTTAGAAACTGCTTCCAGGATTTTTTTTTTCAAACTCATTGATTTAAGAAGATGCTATATATTTTCACGAACTCCACCACATCTCATGCTTTTGATAGATAAGTTTTTAATTTCACATAATTGCCTAAAAAAAGTTTTGAGGATTTGTTGCATTTCAACCCTGAAGATGGTTGCACGAATTTTGTAATACCTCATAGGTCTGAAAAGATATTGAATTGGTTTTTACTTCAACGGACTTTACATATGCATCAAATTAACAATTAACTAATTTTAATATTCAACCCCCAAGGGGGTTGCATAAGATTTTAGAATTGTCGTACTCTCCATATAGTCTTATGAGATATTCAATTGCATTTTACATTACGTGGATTAATTAATAATTGACTAGAAGATTTTTTAAAATTCAATTCCCGAATAAATGTTAAGGCGTTGCATACCCACTATTAAAAATATCATTTTCACGAATTCCGACATATGGATTCTGATGAAATATCGGATTAATTTTTACTTCCAACTTTTCGCATAAAAATAAGTTTAAGTATTTTTCAATATTCAGCCCTTCACGGAGTGCAAAGCAATTACATTCATTTTACAGGTTGACTAAAACCAAAAAATATTAAAACCTTTTTAGTTTCCCTTAAATTTATCCAAGTACAGCAAGTGTCCTCGATTCAGGAGGACGTAGTTGTAATCTAGTTCATCATAACTACCTCATCAAAACATGCCACTATAATAGCCCAGTAGAAATACGAGTGGGTTCTGAATTTGAAAACTAATTACTTTAAGCCCTTATTGATGACTCCAGTTCCATTCATATGCACCTGACCTACATCGTTTTAATTGCATTTTTACTCCGAATAGCACATCTATCCACCTGCACTAGACTTAATCTTAATCACACATGGAAACAATTATATCCGCTTTACGCTACAAACCGCCAGGAGCCTCTATTTCCTTTAAAAGCCAAGTAGCGTTTGCTAGCACACATAGTAAATAAGATTAAGATTACACTATGCGACCATTACACAAAAGCTGGTAGCCATAAAGGCAAACACTATCCCGAAAATCAAATATTTGCCAGCGGAAGTAACGAATTTGTTGTGTGTAGACAAATTGAACTTGGTAGAGGTTGAATCCTCTGATATGAAACGGTGACTTGCTCTTAAGTCCGGGACGGATTTCTGTAATAAACAAATCTTTCTTTTTTTAAAAAAGAAAACACGGAATAATCTGAAAAAATAAGACAAAACCGAAAAGCAATTCTGATATCGAGAAACATCTTGCCCGAGTACCAAGTAGGAAGCAGGCGCTTAAGGTATGCCGCGTATGTGATATGCATATCTTCGAACATGTCGTGACGACGTTGTCGTTTCGTAGTGCGCGAAGCAATTTTTTTCTCACACTTTGTCATAAGTTAATGACTACAGTCTGCAGCGTGTCTAGACCGCTAAGACGATCGGAAGACGGAAGGAATGTCCGCCAAACTACTTCTCACGGAATCACTGGTAATTTTATGGCCGATCCCAGATGGACCATTTGGCTGGTCCCTTGTGGCATATTTATAAGTCGCGCATTTTGAAGATGGTTCGACTCAGTACGTTGGTTATTCTTGTCATCTTCAAGTTCACATATCTAATTTGTGATTTTGTCTTATTTTGGTGTCGGATTCTTTTTTTTCCAGATTGGCCTTTTCTCGTGTGTTAGCCATTTTCCGGTGATTGAATTCCGGTGTCAGGTTTAATGGATTTGGTTAATAGCGGCGGTCATGGGTGGCGGACACTAAAAAATCGGCACTGTCTGAACCTTTAAAATAAGACGTCGTAGTCGTGTCGGTAACCGAAACTGGTCACACGTTTTGCGGTTGAAGATTCATGTCCAGGAGCTGTTTAACAACGGTTCCAGTTGCGACCACTGTCGCTCTTTTGAGGAGACTTCTTTTAAGTTTCCTGTCGTTTTCTTCCGGCAGGGACCAATTCGTCTTAGTGTCGTATTGTTTTTTTTCTGGAGGTTTTGTTTGGGCGTATGGATGATTCTAACTCTTCGTTATTTCATGAATGAAGACATCTGCCCAGGTGGTGGACCGAAACTGGACAGTAGTTAAGGATAGTTTATGGTCTTTGTTCGGCTTGCCCTCTATCTTTGTTGTAAGACCTTTGTTTGAAAGGTTTTTGTCCACCTTCTCTTTTCGATGATGAGATAATTTGCTGTAAATGTGACCATTACCTAACTGCCCCTTTGTATTTCACACCTTGAGGTATTGTCTTCTTTGTATTGTCCGATACGCCCAATTTTCTGGAGTTGTCATCAGGATGGAAAGTTTGTTCAATACCACCGAAAACTATTGAATAGGTATTTTGCGGGCATTAAAGCATGATCACAATAAATTAAGATATTATGGGAATGAGCAGAAGGTGTCATGGTTTGATAGCTTAGTAGCATTTACGAAAAAAAGCGGTCATTTCGAGTGAAATAACGATTGTAAAGCATTTCTGAAATAATTACTATTTTAAAATGATAGTAAAAAATACTAAACCAATTTCTACCCATCCCACGTGAGCTGATAACGTTGGCAAGACAGATACCAATTAAGCTAGTATTATATTGTATGCCATGCTGTCAAATATTTGACTAAGATTTGACCAAAACTTCACTTAGTCTGGGTGGCTTAGTGGCTAGAGCACTTGCCTTCGGTGCACCTGGTACCAGGTTCGAATCTGCTTGGCGACAACTAATTTTCGATAATGGGATTGGGTGCCGGACTACCAGTTCACTCAGCTATAAATAAGTACCTGGGTTAAAATTTTAGTAATAATCACGGACTTCACTTATATGTACTTGTTCCGTCAAAATCGACATTGTGTGGAGCAAATAAAATAATGTGGCAAGCAAAATTTTACCAGGCGAAAAAAGCCAAACATTTAACAGCGGACATGGTGTATAAGACTAACTTAAGTACGGCAGTCCCAAAAAATAGTTTTGACGACATCGTACCAAGTTCAAAAATCTAAAAATAATTTTCCTGAAAACGAAAACACCGAATATATTTTGTGTTAATGTTGCACTCAAAATCGCTATCAAAATACTTTTCAGACGACATCAATTTCAAAATCCGTCAAAACTTCGTGTTTCCTTGAGCGTGAAGGATTGGAGCACATGTGATTAAGTACCGTGCACCCTTCTAATAAACTCTTCTTTAAACTGTTTTTTAGGTCTTCAAAAAATTTCCCCCATTAAGAGCCGACTAAAGTGTTGAATTACCTCTTTGACTAGGTAACATATCGGTTTTTAATTGTACATACGAGGATCAGTTTGTCCTAAAGACGATGATCTGGAAATAGTTTCAAATTGTCATCTTTCGAAAAAGAAATCGAGCCAAGTTACTTCCTCAATGAGGTGAATTTTACAACTTAATTTTTTGTAATTATTTGTTCAGAAAAAAAGGGGAAAATCTGTTTTCAATTCTTGAGATTTCTGTTGAAAGTGATACGTTTTTCGGAAAATTTATGAGAAAATACGATGTGATAAAGTCACTTTTATTGACGTAATTGAATCTGTTTGTTTCCGTTTAAAGTGCATTATTGAGTTTGGGTAGTTTGTTCCTCGAAATAGTTTGGTTTTTTGAGTTGATTACCTTGAAGCATTTTGAACTAGAATGAGTTATTGTTATGTGTGTTTTTGTTAACGGTTCAAAAAAGTACTCCTATGACTTCAGTTATGAAGGGAAATATGAAATTGATAATTGAAATTGACTGGTGAAGTTTTCTATTCGAAAATTGAAAACTGTAGTTAGTAGAAGATAAAATTAGGTGTACGAAATAAATTCTGGATCTTAAAATTTTTTTTGTCGTTCTCTGGTATGAGGTGCAGTTGATTTGAAATGAAAGTCTCGATTTAGATTTGTGTTTGAAATTTTACATTGAAAGGTTTGAACAGACATTTGGGACCGTTCACATACTACGTCACACGAAAAGGGGTAGGGGGTGGTTGCAAAAATGTGACATAGGGGAAGGGGGGGTACATGTTTGCATCTTTTCGCTGACCAACTCAGAGACCACTTTAATTTTTTTACTTTATGTAGCTATGTAGGTTACCACATTGTTACTTGTAGAAAGGATCAACATAAGTCCTATCCTTCGTCAGGATTAATAATGAATCGTTAAAAGAACCAGACTTTGAAATGATGTTATAGGTATCGCAACTAGCAAACCAACTTCCATAAGGCCTTCCATAAAGCTATTCTTGTACCTCGATAAAGCTTCGATTAGGTCTTACCGAATTAATCTGACGGACATCTCCCCTTGTTTTAAGAACAACAACCTACCACCAAACAGTTGATGTAAGGCCTTATCGAAGTTGTTCTTAATTCCGTACGAAAGTTCATATGAAAGCAATAAAATCGAAAAAAAAATTATTCACAATTTTCTTACTTTTTTAATTTCTTGTACCTACTAATTTATTTCTTGTAAATTATTATTTTCTGTTCGAAAAATGCAAATTGATTTTACTTACACCTAGTACACTCTTTGATTCGAACCACACATTAGTCCGCTACGACACATACTAGGCCAATGTGAAACATTCTTGTAATAGGTTTTTAGCCGAAACTTGATGTTTCCAATTAGACATGTCGAGCTAAGTTAAAAGTCCACAAACCTCCATAAAACTGTTGATATTTACATCTATAAGGCCTTACAGAGGTTAATTATCGAACCACTGGCTTCTGAACTTGCGCTCAACAGTGTTATCGAAGTTATAGAATCTGGAAAATAAAAATGCGAAGTTTGTTTGCTAGTTGAGTATGTATGTACTTTTAATAAATTTCTTTAAATTTCATAGGAACAGCTTAAACTATAAAGTTGATATCATATCTCTTAGGTCTTTTGATATATTGAATTAATTTTACTTCAGTCAGCATCTCAGATAAAGGCATAAATTCAACCCCGATGTGGCCTAAAAACGTTGAACTTGTTTTCACGAATTCAGACATATCTTTTAGATGTGATGAAATATGAAATTGGTTCTTACTTTCATATGTCTATTATATCAGGAGGTTAGTGTTCGATTTGGGCTATCGCACTACTGCTGATGGTCTCTTATATAATTACCTACAGATGTTTTTTTTTTAGGATTTTTCGAAATTGAACTCCTCAGCGTGAAAGTGGAAGAGGGTTGCATATCTTTCGATATTTAACCCTGAAGGCTGAGTTATTTTACTAATAAAATTTTCTAAACAAAATATTTGTATCCTTCTATCAAAGACGCAGTTCTATCTTGATTAAATTGAACAAAATATTTTGACTGTTTTCTTAAGGGTGTCAATAGCGTGTGAACTACTGTCGCATCTCAATTTATTTCCCCGGAGTGTGTCAAAAAAAATAGTAATTTTGCGAGATTTTTTTTTCAGTTAAGAAGTGTTTCAGCTGAAGTGTTAAAGTATTACTTCTTTTTAAACTTTATTCAATATTAGCTATAAAATAATAGTTTTAAGTTCTTTAGAAATAACTTTTAATTTCATTTAATATTGTTTGAAGTTTGAAATTTAGTTGAGCTTGAAGTGCATGGGACAGCAATCATCACCTCCATGTTATTATAATACATGAATTCAAATTAGTCCCAAAAAAACCCACTTATAAAAAAAAGTATTCGATTGACTTATAAGGTCAAATTTTTTTTTATAAATAAATTGACACTTTGTTCTCACCCTAAAAAATAATCGACAAAACACATATTCAAATTCCCAATCATTTTTCAATCCAAGAAATTGACTTAAAAACTGCATTTCACACTTCATAAAAAGATAATTGGCTACGTCACACTGAATGAAATTCAACAAAGACTTTCCAAAATAACTCAACATTCAACAGTCGACAATGCAAAAGTCGTTACAAATCTGTCAAGCAATTTTTATTTATATGCCTTTATTTCGATTCCCTTTGCATATGTCCGAAATCGATTTCATATCTTAAAAAAAAAAAGTTTGCCACACCAAAGAATAAATGAATCCTGGGAGAAAAATTTGAATGTGTGAATGCAAATTGGACATTTTTACCTAGGGTTCTGGCATATCGAAATCGAAAATTTTCCATCCTTGTGTCCGTACGGATAGGGAACATATTGCATATGGCAAAAAAAATCCACTTTGTTTTCCCCGGTTTCGTTTCCGAGATTATTGGCAAAAGTTGTCACCGGAATTGATAGTGACGACGACGACGAAGGGATCTAAAGTGCTTACGGCCACGCAAATTTGTCCAAACTGTGGGAATTTTGAAATTTCAAAGTGTCCACTGGGTTTCTTAATTTCTGTTCTTTGAATAATTCGCCGATCGGTTTTAACGATCGTCCGGAACTTAATTGGTATTCTTGTGTGTGACGAGATGTTTCGGACAGGATTATGAAGATATCTTCGAAACTTGCTCGATATCGCAATCGACGATAATTGGCAATAATTTTTATTTTGTGTTTGGGAATTGGGTCGAGAATGTAAATTTAGGAGATGATATCGATTTGCGACATGTGGAATTAAAATGAAAGTCCGCGATTAATATTTCTACGCGATTAAATTGTATATGACGTCAAACTGAGCATTATATTGTGTATTTTGAACAATTCACTTCAAAGCAACTAACGTGGCAAACTATGTATGGTACCTCCTTAATAACAAACCACCTTCCATAAGGCCTTACCGAGGCTAGGAGGCAAGGAAATTGCTTCGATAAGGCCATTTGCCAGTTTAGCTAGACTGTCACAATCACCTATTACTAATTATTAACTATGCAACAGCGCAAAAATCTTTCAATTTAATTTAAAAGTTATTGAAGACATACTACAGAAATGATCCTGTAAAGTATAGAAATTAATGTAGCATTGTTCTGAAATTAATGTCACACTGTTCATTATTCTTATGAATGAATGCCATTCAATTAACAAATTTCTATGGATTTATGGAAAAAACTAATTAGATAATATCATCGAAAAATTTTCATTGTCTATAAATCACATTTCGTTAAAAAAAAACCCTTTGTGTATGAGGATTTGTTCCATTTGACAAAAGTGGGGTTTCTTGCACTAACTGATTATTTTTTTCATGCAAGGCGCTGTTCGTTACATAAAAAAAATCTGCCCAACATTATTATTTTTCCGGCAGAAGTTCGGAGGGCGTTCAATTCTAAGATGGGGTGTAGGTTACTGTGTAACTGTTCGGGAAGCGGTTAGAATAACATATGAATTATATAATTGGGTCATATTCCGGGATTCGGTCTAGGGGCTGACAAATAAAAAAACTTAAAAAAAGTTGATTATTAAACAATCCCGTGGAAGTGAAAAGATATTCCATAATTGATCAAAACTAAGAGATATGGAAGAATTCATGAAAAAGTATTCATACACTTTACACTCCCTTAGAGGTCGAATTTCAAAAAATCTTAAAAACACTTTCTAGGTATTCATATGAAGAATCCGTAGAATAAAAGCGAATTCAGTATTTAGGAAGATCTAGTAGATGTGATGAAAGTCGTGAAAATATATGCATTCAATTTTTACTGATCATTTCTTGCTACCCCCCTTCCGAGCGCCAATGGATATTAGAAATTTATTTTTATCAAAATTACTTTTCTAGTTGATTTACATGTGCACACAGAGTTTCAACTTTCTAGCATTAGCTGTTCTATAGTTGGGAAAAAAAAACCCACCACCCCTGTACCATACTACCCCTAAAAAAATTATATTTTCTGACATGTCACTACTATAGTTCTATCTAAACACCAAGTTTCAACTTTATATCGTTATAGGTTCTTAAGTTATAAACATCGGAACTTTTTCCTTCTCACCCTCACCCTCTACACCTACACCCCCGAAAATTATTTTCCCTGCTAGAGTTCTCTTGCGCCTACTTCTGGTTTAAAATTTCTTGCGATATGAAACGTGATTTTTTTTGAAAAATTATTATACTCTCAACTTCTATGTTTCCCTGCCCCCTAAAAAGAGTTTACTTACTCTCCTCGTTTAACTACAGATATTTGTTAAGTTTTAATTGCTTGCCATTAGCGGTTTAAGAGATATGGACATTAGAATGCGGCAATCTCGCCTTTTTGCGTTTTGGACGCATTATTTTCCCCCTTCTCCCACATCCATTGCAAATGGGTCCACTCTCGAAGCTCTATAGAACTTCCAAGTTTCAGCGTCCCAACATAAGCGGTTGCTGAGATCTAGAAACATAAATTTTTCGTCTAAAACGCTACCCTCTCCTCTCTCCGCATTCCCCCACCACTCTTAAAGATACCAGTCGTAGAGGTTCACCCAACCTACCCACCATAAAAATTTCATGATAATACCGCAACGGGTTTAGAAGCTAGGCGTCTTCAAACGATTTTGCGTACAGCGTACAGACGGACATTTTTTGTTGCAGCTTTTTCAGGTATATTAGTCCTAAAACCTGAAAATACCAAATTTTAGGGTAGCAAATTTTTTTGAAATTTCAGGTCGATCACAATACTTTATTATTAAAAAATAATAAACTAAAATGATCTTGTGGGACATTTAAACTTATAAAACTCTATGATTTCGGCTACTGGTTATTTAATATAATGCAGTTACTTGTTAGAATCTGAGCCTTTAAATTTTTGATTTTGACCGAATCCCCCACGTACCCCCCCCCCCCCACGTACCCCCCCCCCCCCACGTACCCCAAAACGTACCCCCATGTAACCCTCCACGTACCCCTCTAATTTCCCATACACATTTTCGCTCACCATATCGTCAATAATGATTTTTTTTAAATCTGTTTTCTGATGTGAAAAGTAAACAACTGCACCTTTAATAACACAGTAGCAAATTAAAATAACAATTACATAGTCGAATCATGAGATACAAAAATGGTGGTGGAATATTATTTTGTTGTAATCTTGCCAAACTGAATTGAACTAATGGACTCAAGTAAAAATATTCAGCTAATTATCATCCGCCTACACAATTCCGTCTATCATTTTGTCCATAACAACAAATTCTGTAATCACAATTTTTTTTAGAAACAATAATAAACTGAGAAACAAAATGTAATCAATTTTTTGCTTGAAATGATAAAATTAAATTTTGAAGTTATATACGTAGATTATACCCCGAAATTGTTATCAAATAATTAGACCCGTGTGACCTTATTTTTTTTCGGGGGTTGCATAAATCAAAATACCCGACGATAAGTAAGAAAAATCCAAAAAAAAATTCCAAAAATTAAATAGCTTAAATCGGGACGCGATATTTCGAGTCACCGTGGCTAACATGCGAGTATGTGGAAAGTTATGAAAATTAGAATTCCCACATTGGGCTTAGTCGCGTATTTTGGGTGCGACTCTATGCCACAAATCGGAGGAATTTCCAAATTGAATATTCCAAAAGACATTATGTATGTGTTCTATCTACGGCTGGCTGTTCAATGGACGACATTTAGTTCGAATAATGCAAAGTAGATTGCATTTTACTTGGAAAACGTCGAAAGTTGTGCCATATGTGGCATAGAATGTCTTGAAGAGTTTTTTTTTCTTTTTGACTGGGTATGGGCTGAATAGGTGTCGTGTATGCACGATATATGTACGTATAAATGTCGCGTTTACACATACGATATACACTCGGTCTGAGTACACTTCACGGGTACCTTTTTAAATGTTGAACGTGTCGAATGTGCGTGAATTCTATTTACGGCTTCCTGGGGTCACTACTGAGGTCAGCACTAAAATTCTGTTTTGTTGTTGGGCCTTTCCTGTCCTCGGCGCATAGACGGCGTTGTAATCTGATTTTAAGTTCAGTTTCCCTACGAAATTATAGTAGAACCAAAAGGGAAGACTTTTCGCTTTCCTTTCTGAAATATTTTGTGGTTGTAAAAATGGGGCGAGTTATATGTAATTCGGAATTTATACCTAATAACGAGATTTTTTTCCAATAAACCAATGGAAAAATTTATAATTTTCAGAGTTTTCAACTTCAATTGTTCGTTTTGCTAAAGCAAGACTAATTAAGTATGGAGAATTGATTTGAGATCTTCGAACAAATAATGAATTTGACAATTCGGAACATGAATTATTATTGTTATGTCTCATAGCTTGAATGAACTTGTAATTTTTTTTTTATAAAATTTTTTAAATTGTTGTCGTTATTAAATTGTGAATGGAACCTGCACACAAAGACAAACTATAGATTGAAGAAAATTTAAATATTTATATTTGTTAATTTGTACTAAGATGTTGAATGCACCACGTGTAAAATTCTCTTATTGTATTTCGAAAAATATTAAATAATAGAACTACAGAGTAGTCGTAAGACATTCGGACGCCACTGCTCAAAAATGACTTAGGGGTCAATCCACCTCCCACACCCTATTGGCCTCTGATGGGGCATCAATGCATCACAATATAACAATCTCGAAGGATAAGATTGTCTAGCTCATGCCTATATAGCCCATATAGGCCAACGCTGGTTTTAATTAAAAAAAGGAAATTTATTAGAACATTAAAGTGCGTATAAGTATACTAATGTAATAACAAATTTAAATGAGAAGTCTCTGTGGAAGTAAAAACCAATTCGTGGTCTCATTAGATGTAAGAGATATGTCGAAATTTGTGAAAACCTGTGCGGCTCGGGAGACTGTATTTAAAAAAAATGGTGTCAGTTTGTAGGACATTATATTGAAAATCACGAGAGTAAAAACCAAATTGAAGTCTCATCAAACCTAAGAATGCGTCTGCAGCCCCTTTACAGCAATTGGGGGTTGAAAATAGTGAAATAAATTTTTTTGCGATGGCACAAAAGAAAATGTATAACTCATAAGACCTATGACCTACAATAAAATATATTAAAATATATTCAATCTCGTTACAATTCCTTGGGGACTTAATTACGAAAAATTTTCAATTCTGTTTCCGTAGAACTAAGACACCAATTTGATATAATATTTCACTACACTGAAAGAAAAATCCTTGGTAACATTGGCAAAAGGTATTTGTTGAACTTTAACAGTGCACTTTTGTCGTAATGATAAATAATTTGTCAGCATAACAAAAGAAAATTGTTCAGTTTGAAAAAATTTTGTCGAATTGACAAAAATTCGGCGAAATTCCAGTTCGGTTTTTTAACAAAACATGTTTTATCGAAATGACAAAATTTTCTTTCATATTGATAAATATTTCTATCAAATCAACAAATTTTTTGTTGCATTGGAAGAAACGAATTCTGACAAAATTTTTGTCAGATTGACCAAAAGTAAACTGCAACGTTTTGTTATATTCACAAAACTATTTATCAAATCAACAAAAATTTTTGTAAGAAAAATTAACACGCTCCCATATCGCATATTGGAGTGGGAGTGCGCAGAGTTCTAGTTGGATTGTATCATTCGTCATTGATTGACTGTTCAAAAGTGATAGTGGCTTTTCGTGAAAGTTCTCTAAACTATATTATATAAAACTTATTATGTAAAACTTAAAACTTAGCATCGACAAAAATGTAGTTCAATTCGACAAAAACCACTCAGCGAAAAACCTTTGTAGCATTGACAAAAATTCAGATCAATTCGACAAAAATTTTGCCAATATACGTCCAACACACAACAACTTTGTCGTATTGACAAATTTCATGTATTCCTCGACAAAAACACACTGTCGAGACAACAAAAATTTTTTGTTGAATTGATAAAAAAATTGTCATAACCACAAAAACTAAAAAATTTTTACTGAACAATTTTTTCTCAATTCAACAAAAAATTTTATTGTCTAGACAGTGTGTTTTTGTCGGAGAATATATGAAATTTGTCAATATGACAAAGTATTTTGTTGGATGTATATTGACAAAATTTTTGTCGAATTGACCTGCATTTTTGTCAATGCTACCAAGGTTTTTCTCTAAGTGTAGATTTGAGAGATATAAGTTATCTTGTAAAAAGCTATCCAGCCGCTTTATGTATAAGCTTATCTGTACAGTG
The DNA here is from genome assembly GCA_949128065.1 of Beris chalybata. Classification (NCBI taxonomy): domain Eukaryota; kingdom Metazoa; phylum Arthropoda; class Insecta; order Diptera; family Stratiomyidae; genus Beris; species Beris chalybata. Next base: position 12,573,188 of record OX421894.1, read on the forward strand.
TGTACACTTGGGAGTTTAAATTCTTCTATAGAGAGACCGAACAAGTAAAACCCAATTAGGAAGGCGTGAGCATATACGCAGGCTTTACACTACCTCGAAGGTTGTCTTAAAACAGTTTCGAGAATTATTAAAACAGTTCATTGAAGGACCTATGTAATGTTAATTCAATATATCCAAGGATCTAAGAGATATGATGAAATTCGTGAAAAAAAATTTTTGTCTACATATCCTTCTTTCAAGTTTCTAATATGAACCTTCCATGTTGTAGGGAAGCCTCACTCCTCACTCCGTACCATAACCATTTTTCTTGACGAATAGTTGCACTATCATAGATTCGTATGTAATGACAAATTCTCTACTTTTAATCGTAAGTGTTTTCTGAGATATAAGAACCAAACTTTTCGTCTAAGATGCATTCTTTAACGTAAATTTTGACTTATTGACAAATTTTTTGAAAAAAGTCTGGCATATTGTAATGGTTAATATTAATCTACCCACGATAATAATTTGGGTTAAATTCTTAGAATACATGAGAAGCAAATGTTGAAGTGTTTTAGTGACTAATGTTTTTTATACGCTTTTGATCAAGTAGTTCTAAATCGTGAAAACACAAAATATCAGATTAGCAAAAAAAAATTTATGGAAAGTCGATTTTAAGTTTTCTTAAGTTCATATGTAATTTCTTCCACTTTCTACATTAAGCGGTTATAAACACAAACACAAACATTTATCCTCTGTGGTAAATGCCCCCTAACTCTCTTCCTGACACCTATACCCTCCCAAAATATGATCGCCTAAAATAGGTTACTGAATGTATTCACTAAAATAATGAACGCTTTATTAGTGTATTCTATCGCACCAAAAAGTAAAAATATAATATTTTCAAGTGGATATTTTTTCATAATTTTTGGTAAATATGTTCGATTTATTAATTATTAATACATTTAAAAAAAAAATGTATCAAAAATATTCGGCATCAATGGCGTAACAGCCCAAATCGGGCCCTGACCAAAACATTAGAAAGCCATAGTTCTGCAGTTAAATCCTGGCATCAAAACCGACTGTCACAAATTTTTAAATGCGTGTTTTCAGTTCCTTCATGCGTCTATTGTAAAGCACGAACGTTATTTTTAATTAAATATAATTTTTAATAAGGCATTATATTTTATAATACGCTACTATTATTTAAAATTTTACTGCTTTAGCCATTGACCAATTTCAGGAGGCCAGGGCCCGATTTGGTCTGTCTGGCAAAATTTTTTAATTCTTTATTTTTTTTAGTTTTAGTGGTTTAGAAATTAATGACTAGTGATTTCATCACACTGATCATTGTTTTTAGGTGAAATATGCCTTGCAAATAGGACCGTAAAAAAACATAATTTTATACAGAGGTAATATTCAAATATTTGACAAATAATATTCAAATATTTGTCAAATATTATTCAAAGATTTGACAAAGTGGTAAAACAGTTTTGAACAGAAAACTGACTTTCAAGAAACATTTATGAATTATGAAATTTCAGGATTTCAATTTATTTTCAAACTATCTGCATGTGCTCAACAGTAAAGTGACGATACGAAATTCCCATATCTAGGTAATCTCCGAAATAGTTTCATCATATCTCCACTCTGTGAAAAATGATCCGAATAAATCTCTGGCTCGAATGGATCATAACGAAAATTGAAGGTGGCAGTTAATTACACTAAGATACTACTACCAACTGTTTACTCGTTACATTTAAATCAAATTAATGTCAAACTCATATGCAATCTTATCCCGCAAAATTCGAGTATATGTCTTATATCACGATTTATATTTCTGCCGTACAAACAACTCAACTTAATTGCTCTCTCAGAATTTATTAACCCAGGGCCATCTGGATAATTCCATAAGCAACATGTGTGTCTTCGAATTCAGATGCACGCCATATATCGCATTTTATTATCATATACGGTTACACGGTTATATCCTTTTTTCAGTTAATGTCCGAAAGAAAACTGGTCTTCTCCTTAAGATACTGGAGAACATACGAACGTTATCCTTTTTGCTTATGTGTGATCTTTACGAAATGACCAGTAGTGACCCGACTGACCTCTAGCTATCCTTACGAAACAGTCATAATGATGGGTTTTCGCATAAAATTGTCGTATGATGCCAAGGTGAACGGAACAATATCCTGGTCAGTCGGGTTTTTTTTTATATTCTCCACATTTTATCGTTTCCATACTGGTTTTTGATGAGAGTCCTTCGTTTCAGAATTTTACAATCGACTTAAGAAACTTTTGATTGACGCGAAATTCGAATAAAACCCCGAAGATCAGTTTCAAAACTATAACTTTGATTTTTGATTGTATATGAACCTGGAGGATAACAAAAGCCATTTAATTAAATTGTTTGAAATCTACGATATTCACGTCAGGGTTTGGAATTCACCCCCGAAAAGTGTATAGTTGTTTGACAACATGGCTATATGGCACCGCGTGACATCATCTCTAAAGATCCTGACATTTGACCGAATTTAAAAAGTCGGGGTCCATGATCTTTACATCCTTAGCATCAGAAGGGATGTTTTTTTTACGAAATTGAAGATATTGTTCTCGAACTCCGGAGATGTCCTTTTTAGGATATACTGATGTTGTGTCATTTTAGGGTTTGAGAGGGTCAATATGAGTATCGATTGGAGGCTGAGTGTTTTTTGAGGGGTTTGGCGAGAATCAATCTATTGAACCATGAGCTTAGGTCGATGTTTCTTTTTTTTTCAATTTTTCGGAAAAATATTGATTGTGACCTTTCGGGAATTACAAAAGAAAATAATTGAGGTAATAGTTGAGAAATGACGTCTTCATTTGGCGAAAAAATTTCAGTATAATTGAATTTGAAGAATATGATGTTCACGAAACTGTAATGGAACAAAAAAAGGGATTTTAATGAGATTATTTATAGGAAGGAAAAAATTCAACAATTTAGAACTTGAACATAAATATCGAAAAAAAATTTGTCTCGATATTAATTTTGTTTGGAATCAAATCTTTGAGATCTACATGAAAAACTTCAGATATGTGATACATGATGTGGTCATGTGGCTACCTGAGAAAAAAATCCAGAAGCAATTTAAAAAGTTTCTTTTTTAGGGTATCAGCTGCAGAGTAATCTGCACCTCAATCAAACTTTTAACGGCTTCCGGACTTCAACTAAAAAATAATAAAGTGGCTATTATTTTCATCATTTTTTTATCACTGTATTTTGTATTTTTATATAATGATCTTACACAATTTTACAACCTTTATTGTTGCTAGTTTAACGATTTACAAACCTCAAAAATGGAAAAATAAAAATGTTGTCCGTCTAATTGAAGTAATAGAATTCGATTCCCCGTTCGACTATAAAGAAATTTGGCGGAATTCGTGAAATATCATATAACCACTTTAAACTCATTTGGAAGTGGAATATCGAAAATGAATTTCAGGCGATTTTAAAATATTTATATCATATAAAAAAAATTTAAGCAAAGCATGTTGAGTTAAAAATAAATTTGATGACTCGCCACTTTCAAAAAATATGCCAGATGTTGCGAAACGTATGGAACTCCACTGGTACCTACGGGGTTGAACATTACTAAATGCTTAAGACAATTTTTAAGCGTTATTTGAAGAGTGAATTTCTATTTTTTAAAAGCAGTATAATTGGATATAAAGCTAAAAATTGCTAAGACAATACAAAGCAACGCGGCATCCTAGATTGCATGGTAACGGGTAAGGGGTAGAGTTTTGTATCTCAAGAAGGGCTTATGCTAGACAGTTGAAACTTACAACGTATATATCAATATACTACAGAAGGTATTTAAGCAACAAAAAGTTCAGATTTATATTGGCAAGCAGAGGGTGTAAGGAATTTATCCGTGAAAAGTGTGCTTTTCACATTTTCACGAAATTTGACATATCTGTTACGCATATAGCTGTATCAAACTAATTTTACTTATGCGAGCTCGTTATATAAACGTATTGGAACGTTTTTCCAAATGTTTTGTCAATCATCCCCTAAGGAGGAGGGGTAGATCTAATGAGATATCGAATTAACTTTCACTTTAAAGACTTTAAGTATAATCGGCAAAAAAAACACGATTTAAGTATTTTTGATATTCGAACAATAAGAGAGTTATGAGTCGCATAGTAAACTCCCAGCATGAACCGTATTCCGAACTTCTTCCCAAAAAATAATGAGGTTGCGCTCAGATTGTTGGAAGATTTTTTAAATGAGTTTTGCATAGTGAGTAGATTTTTTAACCCGTGTTGGCTTTGCAATCCTTAAAGAAGATACGTTTTGCTTCGAAAAAACGAAGGGGTAACTAAAAATACTGTAGAAACAAAATGATTTGTTTGAAATATCTATTAAAAATTTCAAACCTCATTTAGTGTAAATTGAATTTCTATATCTGTTTCTTTTTTATTAAAATCAAAAAGTAATTGTATCTTTTATTGGGCTGTAGTGTCAGAGAATAATGTAGAAAAACGATAAATTTTCTACACATCCGAGATTTCAGATAACTACCGTCATTAAAAAAACTATCAAATGCAAATAATTTAAAGACGGGTTCTTTTCTGATGTAAAGTTTTTCGAAATACGATCCCATGCCCCGTGCGGAACCGAAGTATTAATTTGGCACTAGTTTGTCGATAGCATCTTTATAAGCGTGCTCAAAATCATTGTCTAAATTGAAACGAGACCGCAAAATGTCACTGAAACTCATGAAAAAAATCCCGAAATGTATTTAATCCCTTGTCGACAAAATCTGATTAAATCATCCCCATAACAAAAAAAAAACTTTGACATTTGATATGGTTTAGTCGCCTAAGACCAAGGGTTGTACGTAACATCATTCTCTGCTGATTCGGAACCACTAATTATCTGTACCACCATCAAGATGTAACAGACAGATTGTAATAGTGGGCACTTACCCTCATGTTTCGCATATGTACCAAATCCATTTGTGGAGGCACCTTATACAAAAACCGGGTAATAAAAATCATTCGCCTTCACCGATGGAAATTATAGCGTTGAAAGCGTAGCGTTGGAAGCGTAGCGTTGGAAGCGTACCGTTTAAGTCATTTACAACAAGAAGAAATTAAGAAATTCGTTCGTTTAATTAGAGCATCTTGGTGTTGTTTGATGTGTCGTAAAGAATCGCGGAAGTGGCTATAAAGCACACCGGAGTCATTGCTTTACGAGTTCCGAAATGCTGTAAGACTTTGAATTAATTTCGGTTCGACATGAATGTTGAGTAAACCCGAGGAATGGATAAGTTTTTATTACGAAACAAGCCACTGATTTATATTTTTAAGTGTTTTATTGTTGGAACGTTTAATTGCCATTTTGGTATCGTATTGTGGTTAGCAGTTCAAAAATAAGATGGACAAGAATTTTATAATGGGAAACCTTCAAAGTTTTAAATAATGTAAAAGTATGAAGTCGATTTCAAGCCGATTACATTCCAAAAGTCAGTGTTGACGTCTCGAATTTCGCCATCTCTCTACACAACCTTAGAAGTTGAATACCAACAAATCTGAAATTGGTTTTAAGTCTAATAAATAAAAAGCAGCTAGAAATAAAAAAACCAACTTGCTATCACATCATTTTGGATATATGCACTATAAGTGGGTGTAACGAATTCCGCCATATCTCTTAGTTGCTATAAAGTATCAAATATATTAGTTCCAAGTGTTTTTTTCATAATTGCCTTAGGGGGTGTATGGTAAATGAGTTGTATACCTTTTATCGAATGCCGTCATTTAAGTCTTTTGAGGTATTGAAAAAATTTCTCTTTTCACCTTAGAGGCTAAAAATAAATTGCAGGATATTTCGACATTGCAGCCATAAGGGGCTCCAAGAACCTTGTAAGCCTTGTACTAATTTTATAAAATAAAATAAAATATAATAAAATATAAATAGATACAATTAAAAAATAATAAAAGTAAATTTACAGACTAATTTTAAGATATCTACAGAGAAATTTCCCTGTAAAAATATACTCAATTTTTTTTTAAACATGTTGTTAGTTCACAATGGTTTTAAAAAGACTGAGCCAAAAATAAACAGTAAAGAAAATCCCATAAAAATCCGTTCAGCATTCACGTCTACGATAAAATGCGATCATAATTCACGTTCATGAGATATCAACGTCGGATTTCAAAAGAATCGCATTTCAGACTAAACGCTGGACATGTCCAGACAACATGGATATTATATTTGAAGACGATGGTTTTTATGTTTGTTAAAAAAAATTAAGATAACGATAAATACATGAGATGCTCGATGAAATGCGATGATGACTGCGTAAAGAAATGGCGTTTTCACTCTTGTTCACGAAGGTCATAAAACTTACTCTGTACCCTCATAACTCTTTTCAGGATTTCGGGAAAAAAGAAAGTGAAGGATGGTCGGATCTAGATCTAAGATAAAATTTACAGATTTTGTTCTTATCTTGACCGCATTGACCGACCCTTAAGACTCACATGGGTCATATTTTTCAGTTTTACCAATAAGTTTTAACTCCCAGAGGTCCCAGACAAATCTGAGGTATTTCTCGTATGTTTGTCGTGACAGGGTGCTGTTTTTTTGTTGTGTCGGGAATAATTTATGGAATGGGACTAATAACGGCAGGTCATCTTGCTTCTAGTGTTGACACTAAATTGGATGTGTAGTTTTATTTTCGGTTAGGAGGTACAGTCCGAAGTCTGGACGCTGAAGGCCGACAAAGTGGGTAATTTGTTTGTAGTTATTTTTTTGACGGCGACAAACGTACATCAATGTGAACTAAGTTGGAGATTAAATGCGAAAATATAAATGTTTTCGTAGTAGCGGTTTCTTGATTTATCGTTGTCCTTCGTTGTGAAGCTAATTTATTTCTATTTTAGAAATTTAACGTCTTTGTGAAATATTTCTTTAGTCACAACATCAGATATCGATACCACAATGCAGGTTAGGGTAACAACTTTAAATATATGGAATTTACCGCTAAACCATATACTGGGTTTAGGTGCAAACTTCCTCGCTTCAGGAGTGCTCATTTACCATATTACAACATGAAAATTGGTCTTAATTAAATAATTGAGTGCCCAGTATGAAATTAGTTTAGTATTGTTAATGACCGAATTTTATAACTTCAATGAATTAAAGAAGGCACTCATAGTATCAATGAACGCAGAAAATATTATTCATTGATTTGATGAACGGCAGTTTAATTAAAACTGTGGACGAGGACTAGGTACGAAGGCGCTGTTTCATTATCGAATAGCCTGAACTCATTATTAACTATCCGAAACACCCTTACAACTGCTGGTTTTGCTGAGAGCTTCTCTATTATGTGTGATATGGTACTTAAATTCAATTCTACGAAATATAATTTAGCGTAAAATTGTCATAGAAGATACTTTATGATTAATGTAGGTGTATGCAGTAAAGTTCACTTCATATTTCAACAATTTTGGAAATTTTGGTTGTGCACTAGGGTGATTAATTCTAATAGTATGTTGCACTCTCCATCAATTTTCGAAATACTTTTGACTTTAACACTACGTGCATAAGATTAAATTTAGTCAACAGCAATTTTAATTGTTCTTATATTAATGAGAATTCAATTTTGTCATGGCAGAGTTACACAGTAAAAAAAAACAATAAATTTTACACCTTCCGGATAGCAGAAAAACATGTCACAGCTTCTCAAGTAAATTTACATTGGGATGTAATAGTAACTAAATTTAATTGTGTGGAAAAGAAATAATTAATACATAATTCAATTATTTCTTTTCCACATTGCCTAAGTGCTATAAATTTCACAACTTAGCTGTTAAGATGATAAGTGTAATCTCTAAAACATTATTGTTCTGTTAATGCATTTTGAATTATTATAAATAAATATTGTTTGAGTTTGAGTAATTGTAATTTTCAACTTTCGGTCATTAAATTTCAACTTGCAATAAGTATCTAAACTCAAAACTTTGAAAACAGCAAATTCACTGGCTATCTCTTGAATTTATACTCTAAAAAAAGAGTATGATTAGTATTCTTTAAGATACACTTATTTCTACTTCTAATATTATTTCTTACTTACTTACTCTCAATAAAACCCTTAGCTGTGGGTAGAAATCGAACCCACGATCAATTCTGGTTTTGTGAAATGTTGCGTAATTTTGTGAGCCTTTTCATGTAAATTGCACCTGCGATTCAGATGAGAAGTTCATGAATAATTTACTAATACCAGTAATAAATAAAAATGATTGAAATGTGTCCTTTTACTTAACAATACTAAATAGGAATACCTACTGGAAATTTCAAGGAAAAATCGGATTGAAAATTCTAAGAATTTTTTGGTTGCTTTTTCTAAATCTATAAGATAGATACTCTTCTGACGCTATAAAACCAAACCTGAAAATTCTTCAGAAAGCATATCCTTGTTTTTAAAATTTTTCTTCAATGAAAAACTCTGAAATAAGATTATAATGGTGTAGAGATTCGATATTTAAATCTGTATTTAAATAATTGATAAAATGGTTATAACAGGATATTAGCTAGGTATCTAACTATGTATATCACAGGTTTCTACTTAGTAAAAAAATATGATAAGTAGGTATAACTCTTCTCTGCCCTATTCCAATTTTTCTAAGTGTCTAAACACCAACTCTACATTTCATTGCAACCGCAAAAAATCTTAAAGTATTCATTCGGTGTCCAGCTTAAATTTCTGTTTTTCCGTGCGATTCAATTTGAATCCAAACATGAACTTAGAGTAGTAGGCCAAAAGACGACAGACTGGTCTAGCTACTGCCATTGTAATACTGCTTCATGTCTACTAACTCCATTGCTTTTAGTGGGCGGAGTTTGAATTTTATATATAAATAAATACACACACTAACTAACTTTTCAATGCATGAAATTCACACCAACAAATTTCCGTGCGCATGGAAACTCCGAATCGGTTCACTTTTAAGGGGAAACTCACCAATACAGTTTTATGTTTCTTTTTGATGCTGCACAGAGTCAAACAGTCCAAAGTACTGAAACAGAACTCGACTCAGTTCATTTTTAAGAGCGTTTCAGGTTTTCTCTTACAACTTTGTTTCGAATTTTCAATTCTGATAAGATTTTTTGATTTTTCCTTTGCTGCCTGCTCTAAGCTTTGCCCAGAGCCCAAAAATAACTTGTAAAAATTCTTATAGCATTTTGGTAACTACAAGCAATTGAAGCATGACCCACCTTGTAAGAACTTATGTATGTGCTTGGCACTGCTTTGATAGTGCATAAATCGAAAATGTAAATTTTTTTAGCATTTAAAGATTAATAAAAAATTCTGATTTCGATCTCAAGTCTTTGTAAATTTTATTTGCATTCTAAAAAAGTTTTTCAAGTTTTAAAAAAAGAGCAACCGAAATTCAAATGCACCCGCCAGTTTTTAAAACCTGTCTGAAAATTTTAAACTTTATGAGAAAATCAAAAAAAAAAATCTTTTTATTTTTTTACTTTCATATTTGTTAATAATAAAATATTGTGACCGATCTGATATTTTTTTTGCTAAAACAATTTCTGCCCCGAATTTTTTTCAGCATTAATAAGCCCCATGGTTCCAAAAAAATTATGTCCACCCTGTAATTTTGTGGTTGTTTCAAGGCATACTAAATAAAAGGCAAAATAAGGATTCAAATTTTGAAATTGGTCCGTAGCAGGTCATTTGATAAAAAATATATCTTAACAATTTTGTAGGAAATTTAATTTTCTATAAATTATGTTTTATAATATTATTTGAAAAAAAAAAAATATATACAGTGCAACCCAGTTACAACGTACCTCGTGGGGACCACAACAATTAGAACGTTATAACCGATAGTACGTTAAAGCTCACATGTAGAAAAAGTTGTTTCCATTTATAAGAATAATTTCTTTATTACAGAATTGAGTCCATAAATTCATTATAAAAAATTCTTGTGCCTTACCATCGTCTATTCTTTTGAAAATGTTTGTATACTCGAAGCATTAGTAAAAAAAAATATAATATAAATTTTTGGTTTCATTCTAATTTTTTTTGTATGTTACTAAGTTTTCATTCGAGTCCCCTTTGAAAATTCGTATCTCTTGTAATTTTTATCCTAAAATAATGAAAAAGAGCTTATTTTAAAGGAGGAGGCTGTCGCAATATAAAAAAAATACGATTAAAAATTTGTTTTTTTCAATTCAACCGTCGGGGATCTCGTATTGGAGCTTCACTCCACTGACACCGGAAAGAACAACAAACTCTTAACAGGTATATATATATTCCAAAAAACATTCGTGAATCGTAAGTAATGATTAGGAATCTCAAAAATAATATAATACAGTGCAACCCGGTTATAACGTACCTTGAGGGGACCACAAAAGTAGAAGGTTGTAGCCGATAGCATGTTTATAAACAAACTTAAGAACCTTTTACATTCGTAAATAGGAATGAAAAAAAGTACGTTATAACCGAAAGTATGTTATAAGTGGGTCGCAATGTATATACATACATCAATTTTATTTTAACAATCATTTATCAAAATTTAATTTTCGCTTAAAAATTTTTTAGTCCCATGGTTTGAAGAAACTTTCTTTTGTATTTTTTATATATGATTATGTTTTTATTTGCTCATTTTCCAGTATACGTTTACTTGTTCGGAACAAATTTTACACATAATTTTAAACTAACTTCCCGGTGAGCTAGAGACTTGGTAGTCTGCGTGGCTTAGTGGCTAGAACTCTTGCCTTCGGTGCACCTGGTACCAGGTTCGAGTCTGCTTGGCGACAAGTAATTTTTGAGAATGGTATTGCGTGCTGGACTACCAGCTCACTCAGCTGTAAATGAGTACCTGAGTTAAAAATCGTGGTAATAATCACGGACGAGCGTGTAGCTGACCACTTCACCTCCAAGTGAAGTGATTCCAAACGGAATCTCTAACCTATTATTGTTTAAATTTGATAGATTATTAGTACATATAAATAATACTGATCTTTAATTAATTTGATAGATTATAAAATCTCATAATTAATACATTTAACATATGTGAATTCTTATTTTGTAAATTTAGTTAAAGTCAACTATTTAAATTACTTTCCAATGAATTCCATTTTACGTCAACATCTTTTTTAAAACTAATTTGATATTTCCGTAATTTTTTGTTTTTCCAAAAAAAAAAATCCAACTTTAATTCAAATTCGTAAAATGTAAAGATGGCATTCATACAGTGAATAACACTTAGTAAAATAGAACATTTAATACGTGTCGCAACGTTTCGCCACACTAGTACCGATGGTCTCGTAAGGAAGTAACCCGTTTTGGGCTATTGCGCCATTGAATATTATTATTAGAGGCTTTAACTATAAGCATAGGTCAGAACTGGATGACAATGCAATATTAACTTAATTCGGGGAGTAGGATATGAGGAAGAAGATGAGGGAAGGCCTTAGATGAAAAATTTGATTTCTATATCTCAGGAACTGCTTCTTTGAGGGCTTCAATTTGGAATTTATGTAAACCATGTAAAAAAAATAGAAATTACACACATTAGACTAATGAACAGAATATGTATAATTACTTACATAATTTTTTTTAATAGATTCCTCTCAATACGTAAATTATTGGGAATAATGTGATTATATAAAGCGCTTTTATTTTATTAATTTAATAAAATTACAAATATACCAGTTAAATTTATTTAGAATATTATTTACTGTGAATGTTGATAATTGTTTCTTAGAAGGACTAATGCTTTAAGATTTATAATGTTTTTTTTCTTTCCATACTTGTTTAACTATGCCCGAGAAAGAATAAGATTGCGCCTAAATGATTGGCAAATTTTTTATATATAAATTGTTACTGAATATGCTTTATAGTGCATTTTTCTAATTAAATAATTTACAAAGTCAAAGTCAATTAATCAAAATTTAATTTATTTGTCACTGAAAAGAACTTGTTAAAAAGCGAAACATCTGTAGATCCAGTCACCATCTACGCTATTAACAAACCATTAGCAAAAACGCTCGTTCCTATGGCAAATTTGAAACGATTCGATGTGACAAATTTCTGTCGGTTCTACAAAACCCTAATTACATCGAGTTTAAGGCATAGCTTCCTGGTTGCCATCCTTGCAGAGCCGCCAGCATCATTAGGAAGCTCATTGATCTGCAAAATCAACACGACCCGACATTTTCGTATGGGGTACGAATCCAGCAGTCCGGGAACTAACTTTTCGGCCAATATTTGCATTGACATCATTAATTATCTCACTTTTGATACTTTCGAATCGAAGGAGGGCGATGGTCGTTTCTTTCGTCCTCGACTCGGAATTCCTTTCATCTATATGCTCGATATTTGCACAGAGAAAACTGTCAGAGCAGATCATCGATTTAACTATAAAAATTTTAATGGATTGATTCGATCCCGAACCCGATCCTAATGAGTTTTCTTTCAATGTACTTTCGTGGCCGGATGATATTATGATTTGCGTGGGAATCTTTCGTTGAGAATTCCTCCGCATGGACCGGAGTCGTGGATGTTTTCGGAATGAAATTAATGAGATCTCATTAATACGGGGCTACGTGAACAAAAGCTGAAAGATTTTCAGCTAATTAAATGGCCGACGCGCAACAAATGGAGAAGTCTTATTTGACGTTATAAAGTGAACCTAATTGGGTGCATGGGACCGTACAGCATTCATCATAATTTTTCCGCAATCGAATCAAGAGTTTGAAATTTGATTGAAAAGGTACACTAACTAACTACAGGTAAAGGTTGTTAAACTTTATTTAGTCGTTGTACTCGTACTCCGTGGAGGTATAGGAAAGAGGATACACTTTTTTATATATGAAAACAAACATCGGCGAAATAATTCCCAATGTGCCTACATAAGCTCCAAGTTGCCAATTTGAAGAAAAACAATGTTTTTGAATGGGGATACAAAAAAAGTGCGAACGAATGAAATTTGAGCCGAACAGAACAAGTAAATGAAAAATTGTTAAAATGTTCATAGCAAGGTACCAATACCAACCACACATACCTCACATAAAGCAATTTGAAAGAAAGTCATTCCACAGTCACGATAGTTAACAGCCAATCAGACGATACTATGTATCACACATGAAATACTGAACTCGTACTTATTTTCTAAAAACCAAGAAGATTAAAAGTGCAATTTTCGAGGTGAGGCTACTAAAAGGTAAAGATCATCGCTCTCATTTAAAATGTTGTACCTGGAACTTTATGGAAAGATCATCATACCTACGCAATTTTGAATTGCTAACTTTTGTTTTGATGTTATTTTGCAAAGAGTTGGTTCACGTCTTTTAATGGCTTCTGTATGACCGATTAAACCGCTTCGATCAATGACGACAATAGCATCCATTGGAAGTAAGCTATTAGGCATTTGAGGGTTATTATCTCAATAACTGGAAAAAAGGTATCAAGAAGTCATAAAAACCAAAATGTTGTTGCAGTTTTCCATATAAATTTTCTAACCTGTTTTGATCTGCAATAGTGCGCAAAAAACACAACTAAATTATAGTTATGTGACTCTCTGCTCCAGATCAAATTTAGAGTTCGACACAAAAACTTCGTAACTAGACAGATTGTAGCGTCTTAGAGATTTTTTTAAAAAAAAAAAAATAAATCATTATATAGGGGAAGATGGTGCAAAGTGAGCCCCCCAGGGGTTGGAACGGAATTTTGTGAAATGGGTAATAGTTACAAAATCCTTTTCATGCAAAATCGATAGCTTAGGATGTTAGCTTAGTCATGCATTCGTGAAATTAAATTATTGATGCTGAGAAAAAAGTTATCTACTTCTTTTCATACATACTTCAAAGTGCCCTTCCAAGGGGTATAGTATAATTTCATCCAAAACTGAAGAAAAAGAATATGGCAATAGATCAATTAAGACAAACAATATGATTTTAATAAATTGAAATGAAATTAAGTGTGCTGAGAGCGTTCTCGGCTTTGAGGAGTAGACCTGAGAACACCAAAATATTTACTGGCCTTCTTTAGGTCAATTTTGTTCAGCAACAGTCTATTGCATTGTTCATCGCAACTTCAGTCCACTGTTTTTTCATTGATTTTTTGTTGTATGTTCTGGCCATGTTAAAATTATTATTTTTAATTATCAAAGAAAGTATATTGGTAAAATTCACCCGGGACTCACTTTACCCCGAACGAACACTAAACAGTAAGAATCTGCTAAAATTTATATACTTTTTAAATAATCATCAAATCTTACTTTACAAGTTTCACAATCCGTACCCGGATCTCAAGGATACAAACAATTCTCAGTCGCTAACAAGTTTTTTTAATCCGATTATTAAAGACTGATATTTACATCAAATAGTGTCAAAATCGTAATATGAGAAAATTCGAGGAACTTAAAGTGGATTACTTTTATAGTGCATTGAGGTCAATGCTTGATGCTTTATCGTATAATTTATTTAGCTAAGAGATGGTGATATTGCAAATTAGAAATTTTAAGGCCATGCTAGCCCACTTTGCCCCACCTTCCCCTAACAATTAAAATGTGGCGATTGTCTTATTGGAGGAAGTCATAACATAACCGTCATTTTAAAACCTGAAGAAATTGTTCTGTTATTAATATTGTGTACCTACATATATAGCCACAACGCCATCTAGATGTGAAAAGTTAAAGCTGCGACTCTGCTCTCTACTGCGTGCACTCTTTCAACTTTCAACATATATAGCCACAACGCCATCTAGATGTGAAAAGTTAAAGCTGCGACTCTGCTCTCTACTGCGTGCACTCTTTCAACTCTGCTCGATAATGTATGAAGATATGTGCAAAAATTAAACTTTGAACTGTTTTCGTTATATCAGCTCCCAACAACTATTTTACTAAAGAAACAACAACTCCAACGAATTGGAAAATTGACGTCGGTGTCTTTTCCGAGGAGTGCTCGCATCGAGGTTATAGGTATCTAAAATGACTGAAAACTTCACTCACTCCACTGACAAAGCTTTCAATCTACACAGATGATTACTAACAACAATTGTGCGCTTCACCATCGATGTAATAATTAGCGAATTTCTCCTCCCTTTTTGGCAAATTCATTGTCATCGTGGCACAACTAATTAATGTGCCTAATCATAATTTTCCACCTTCTATCTACGGTTTAAGGTGCCTATTCAAATTGCCGGCTAATTTCCAACAGCTGAGTCTTATCGCCTTTAGTTCATCGCAACAGTTTATAGACAAACTATATTTTGGTTAATGTCGTTAGCATGGCAGTATTCAACTTTTCACAGCAGTATTCCACCCCAATAAATCCTGCAATAATGTGATTTTGATAATGATGTATATTCGAGGCAATATCCTAAATGCAAATCACGCGATATACGAGTATTTGATCGTTTTAGCATCATTTTTGGATATCTTAAATTTCGGGACTATGTATAAGTACCTGACGCGCTAAAAGAAGTTCATCAAGTCACTTTGATTTATTCATACTTACTAAATATGGTAAACATATTTTTGAATAGTCGGTCACACATATCTCATTTAGGTCCAGCAAGGTTAAACATCAGAAACCAGGTGATTCGCGTGCCCAGACAACGCCGTTCTTGTGTAAAAATTGAGTCAACAAGATGCTTGAATTATCACCAGCAGGGGTCCCACAATAAACACGTTCACGCTTGAAGTATTAACATAACGTTGCCGAGTTGATTGATCTTAATATGTATTTTGAGAATTTCATATGACAACAGGACAGGTAAATTACAAGAGTATAAAAAAACTTACACAATATTTCGCTAGGTTCCATGAAAATCTGGTTAATAAACTAAATGAACTAAACTAAACTAAACCAATTGCGATTTTGGGAATAGTCCGGGACGCGGTCAAAGTTGAAATAACATCAGTTGTTTCCAGACAACCTTAATTATGTCGCAGGAATTGCTTGTTATAAGAAACAAAATTTAACATTCATTAGTGGTTCTTCATATAAAAATTCTCGTAATTAAAAACAAATTTTTAAAATATAAAAATTGCATGTAATAATAAATTTATGAAAAAAAACCCGTGGAAGTAAAAACCTATTCGTTATCTCATCAAATCTAAGAGATATGTAAGAATTCATGAAAACGTTTTCACTCCTTTGGGGGTTGAATGTCTTAAAATATTGATATTTGTTTTTTGTATTATATTTTAAGTCGCAAATTTGTTACTCTTTACTCTAACATCGTGCTGGAATTTTGAAAAATCTCGAAAAAAAATCCGTGGAAGTAAAGCCCAATTTCAAATCACATCACACTTTAGATGTATATGACGAATTTCTTGAGAATATATCCAACCCCTCTACACCTTCTTGTGGGTTACATTTTAAAAAATAGTTCAAATATTTTTAAGGTAAAAAATAAAAACCCTTTAGACGTAAAAATTAAGTTTGTATCTCATCAGACCTAAGAGGAATACTTATGAATATAACAAAATTTGGAAACTCTTTTAGACCTAAAATGTATGACAGAATTCGTACAATATTTAGTGGATTTTGAGTTTTATTCAATTATTTAGAAAGCTCGTGGAAATCAAAGCTTATGCGATATTTAATCAGACATAAAGAAAAGGAAAAACGTTTTCATGATGAATTTAAAAAAAAAACTTAAAATTAATAAAATATTTAAGAGCTCCTAAGAAATATGACGAAATTCGTGAAAAGATATTGACGTAATTTTTTTCAATTCAATTCATATTTTATTATTATTTTTTATTATTTGTTTTTTATTATTAATTTTTTATTTTTATTTTTTATATTTTTATTTATTATTTTTTATTATTTATTTTTTAAATTTTTATATTTAATTTTTTAAAAAAAAAATAATAATAAGATATGAATTGAATTGAAAAAAATTACGTCAATATCTTTGCACGAATTTTGTCATATTTTTTAGGAGTTCTTAAATATTTTATTTATTTTAACCTTTTTTTTAAATTCAACATGAAAATGTAATGTATTTATTTACATTACTTTTCGAGTACACTTACGGTTCACCAATATTATTCATTTACGTATCTTAAGGCAGCACGGTCAGTGATTCAACTAAGACTATTAACGAATAGTTCACCTGAATGAATCATTAGTGATTCGGTTTGATTATACTGTGAATTCTTGTACATACTAATATACCGACATACAGAACGAGTAACTTCGGCTTTATTATAATTTTTACTAAGAAATCATACGACAGGGTTCAATTTAACTTAAAACTGTTAAATTGCAAACAGATCAGAAACCATCAAAATAAACGCGGAAATATGTCGCGGCCGTGGCAGTTCCACCTAAATAATGACCCGCGTATTTTTGGTTCGATTGGATTTTCCCGATTATTGTTGATGGCTAGCCCAAGGCGTTTTTTATGCGGTCGCGTCGCTACAATTTTTCATTTTCTATAGAACGTTTGCCTTTACCTGGCCAGCCAACTATCCGCATTTGACACCTGAACAGGGAACATTACCTCTGGCCGTTCGTATCCGTTACACGTTTGACTGACAAATTGATGGCCGTTTTCTGTATGGATTTTAGTCGGCTATTGGGGCTTTCGAGCGGTCACCGAGTTGGCACCGGGGAGGGACGTACGGCCTGGCCTCAGTGGTCATACTGATGTCCGCAGTTGTCTTCTGGTGCTTCCCGATAGTCGCACTCACCCATGAACTGAGAACTGACCATAGAAGACTTATCGATTACAGGTAGCAAGCCGTGGCAGCATCCACGCCGTGGGACCACGTTGAGTGGGGCCCATTATCGGTGACGAGGTGCTACAATGAGTGTTTCCCTTGACAGCTTTTAAGTGGATTTCTATTTCGAATTTTGAGAAATTGACGGGAAACGATAAGAACGAGAAAGTATTGGAATTTATGGGACTTGGTCTATTTGGGCTTTGGATAGATTAGTTTGCAGTCGAGAGCTTAATTTGTATCTGCCAATTTTCGATATGATAAAACTACCGGACAATTATTTACCGTGAAAATGCCGTGGTTTAGGTATGGCAAAAATGTGTGGAATTTTGTGAACGGACTTTTGGGTGGTCTAATCTGTTGGCTTTTATCAGTAGAAGAAATGATCAATTTTAGACGAAGTGAGGGTTAAGTGTTACGTACGGTAAACATTTGGATACATTTTGCCATTTCAAGTAAAGTGAGCACAGTTTCAATATTAACCCAGACCATATTGCTTAAAAAAACAATGTTGCTTCGAACTACAGGTGTTAACCGACGTATCTTAAGTGCACGCACTAATGATACATGCCATTTGCGATTATTGCTGTCATCTCTACAACTTGGTAACGACCGTCCAAATAGTATTAAATTCTGGGCTTAAATAATTGATTAGCCACTGGGTACCACTCATCGCATCGTAGCTTAGATAGGAGTACCTTAACTCCGGCTACGTAAATAATTACTCCTTCTGCCACTGAAATATCTTCGAAGCCCTGGAGCGATTATCAACCCAAATAGCTGGAGGTAAGATAAAAACTAAGCGTTGACATTGTCGAAAGTTCTTAATTTGTGAATTTGTTACAAGATTGTAACACAGATGCGACTCCGTAGCATTTTTAATAGCCGTCATCAGTTTTATGCTGTGATATTACGGGCGAATGATACCCTGCAGCGATTAAGGTCTCTCACCTGATCGTACCTTGCATACCTTGGAAACCTTTTGCGGTAAAAATTTATTGCAACTTATCAATCTTATTACAATCAGTTATTAATCATACCTTTTTTACGAAATGAAGCAGTAGCGAATTCAGACCATTGTATTGAAAAGGGGGGGGGGGGGTGGTATGATTATGGTCTTTAATTAATTGTTTGCTATTGAGGGATCTCCTTCGGTTCGAATCTATTGCAAAATAGGTACATACCATCTTGATCAAAAAGTTCCCGGAATAACCACCGTGTGGTGCTTTTATTGTTCCGATTTGAGTTCTGTTATTTTTGCTAAGTTGGTACATCTGTTGTTGACATTCCCTCTTAATCTTAGCGTCATAGCTTGACATTTGCAAAAGTTACGTAGCCAAGAGTACATCGATCTCTGTGTGTGTTGGTAATTTTTTACAATTTTAGAAATGGATTTAAATTTTCAACAACGAACTTGTATTAAATTTTGCGTAAAAAATGGATTTAATGGTGCGCGAACGTTGGATATGTTTTAAAAGTGTTTTGGCAACGATTCTCTAAAGAAAACAGTCGTTTACCAGTGGCACGAGCGGTTCAAAAGTGGTCGTGAGTCAATCGAAGATAATGATGGATGAGGATGGATTACAACGGTGTAGTGTATTATGAATTTTTGCCAGAAGGCCTGACAGTAAACAATGAGTATTATTTGGGCGTTATAAGACGTTTGCGTGAAGCAATTCACCGAAAGAGACCAGAATTGTGGGCAGGAAACTCGTGGATTTTGCACCATGATAACGCACCGTCGCACAGTGCCATCATTATTCGTAATTTTTTGACGAAAAAAAGCAACAAATACCATCCAACAGCCACCGAAATAACCTGATTTGGCTCTCTGTGACTTCTTTCTGTTCAATCGAGTTAAAAAACCACGACGGTGAACGCGTTTCGCCAGCCGAGAGGAAGTAATGGAAAAATCGCAGGAAGCACTGATGGTCATACCGAAAACCGAATTTAAAAAATGTTTCGAGGATTGGATCAGGCGCTGGAATAAGTGTGTTGCAGTCGATGGGGATTACTTTGAAGGGGACAATACAGATTTAGATGAATAAACTTGTATTTTTAATTTTCTCAATAAATTCCGGGAACTTTTTGATCAAGGTGGTATATTTTGTAGAAGTCTGAAATCTGCGTAATGTTATCAACATGTATCTCCAAATTCGTGCAGTTTCATCTACCAATTTTTTTTTTTGTCTAAATCACTTCCCCGCTTCCCCAGTTCCCCATCACACCCCCAGCACTCAAAAGGTGACGAATTGAAAGGGTCCACTCAGTCTACCAATGAACAAAAAATTAATTTAGTAACTCAAAGGGTTTGCAGTCTGTAAGCTTTCAAACGTTTTGCGTACAGTGGACGGCACGGCGCGCTGAATGAAATTTTTTTTTGCTTATTAGTCAAAAAACGGCTAAAAAAATTGTTCAGGGTACCAAATAGTTATTATTTTTAAATCGATAATAACATTGTATTCATTAAATAATAAAGTAAAATTTAATGAAAATCCTGAAACGATTTTAGTTAAATGCGAATAACTTTTACTGTCGGATGTTAGCGTCATAAATCCACCTTTAAATTAGAGATGAAAAAATATAGATTTTTTTATAAACCAAATTTTTTCCTCTGGGGTGTGTTATACAAACAAGCATAAAAATAATTTTTTTAAGCATAGCTATACAGTTTTCTGGTTATTGATAAGGTTGTCAGTCGCATTAGCATTAAATGACTTTAACCTACAAATTAAATTGGTGACTAGATTAGACAGACCCCTTTTTTGTAGATTTAAAGGAATAGTATCTTAGACGACAAATATTGGTCTTTATATCTCAGAAACCATATACGATAGGAAGTTGAAACATGGAAGTTATGTCAAAAAATGTCAATTTGAGTAAAGGTACCGTTTGATGTCCGAAGCGATCGAAAGCTGGAAACAAGGTTGAAAAAAAAAATTTAATTTCCATATCTTGAGAATCACCAATGACAAAAAGGCAATACTTGGAGTATTTTTAAACAGCTTATGCTAGAAGTTGAAACTTTGTGGGTATCTATATGTACATAAGTGTAGTAAAACAAATTTAATTTAAGAGTTAGTTGTTTTTTCCGGTGTCAGTGGAGTGAAACTCCAATGCGAAATCCCCGACTGCTGATTAATCGCAGTAATGACAAATTTGGAAAGAATTTTCACTGGAGAGGCCAGTTTATCATAAGATTGTGTTGGACTAGGTCCGAAGGAGCTGTTTGGTCATCGGAAGGTAGAAGACTCTTCAGAGGGTGTATTTTAGCCAAATTTCCAAAACACCCTGACAGCTGGTGGAACTGCTGAGGCAAATTTTATATAGCAACATCGTAATCCAAATTCATTCCCACGAAGAATGTAATCGGGGAAAGGCCTGACATCTACCTTATACTAAAGGCGGGAGGTATATGGCTATGAAATGGTTGCAACCTTGGATAACCACAGGCGCGAACGCAGAAAAATATTTCGGTTTTCAGACAAATAATTATTTCAGTGGAGAGCTGACTGACACCGGAAAAAACAACTAACTCTTAACATTTAAAAGCTTCAATGGTAGCTTGACTATGAAAAACTAGTAACAAAAAATTTAATTTAATTTAAAAAAAAAATCATAAAGCCATAATCATATTGAATCAAAATGAATCGGCATACGGAGGTGAGGCAAAAAAAAAAAAAAGATTACTATGAGCATATAGAGTATATATTTTCACGAATTTCGTCATATCTTTTCGGTCTTAATTTTATCTTTACATGTTCTCAGATTAATAACTAGAAATTGCTTTCAGAATTTTGTTATACTTAACTCCTCAGGCACTGTAAATGGGTCGTCTACATTTTCGCAAATTCCATTCCATTCCGTTTTCAGATTTTTTTTGTTTTGAAATCTTATATGATTTCACGAATCCCGTCTTATTTATTCGGTTTTTTACATCCACGAACTTTGTATATAATCTGACCTAAGATCGAAACCCAATTTAATTTTAATTTTTTTCACGAATTTACGATCACTCTTATAAGAAATTTATCATTGGTTTTTAATTTGTCATGAGTTTTTTACAACCGTCTAAAAAATGGTTTATAAACTTTTGGATATTAAGCCTCAAGGAGTAGAACGGTTGCATATGTTTGAAAATTTTCACCGTCCCTTGAATGTAATCGCATATAAAATAATTATACAAATTTTGAAATTCAACACCTAAATATGTTATAGGGCTGCTAAAAGGTATGTAAAACATGTCAAAATATGTACAAAGTGCCATATGCCCTCTGGGCCTGGCCGTAAATTTGATGGGGCCGGATTTTTAACCGGGATCCATACTTAATAAATAAAAAAATAAATAAAATAAATGTTATAGGGTTGTATACGTTTTCACGAATCTTGTCATATCTGTTAGGTCCAACGAGAGAGCAAATTGAATTTCACATTGACACTAGATCTGTGCAAGAAAGTTTTGATTCCTGAAGGAAAGCAAATCCTGTTTTCGGTTATGCAAAAGAACAGCATTACATCCTTGAGCGTTCATGTTGTTGGTACTTATTTCAATAAGAAAACGTCGTAGTCATATCTTACTAAAATTCATGACGCCTGGAGCCGAACGTTAGAAAATTTTTGCTGCTTCAGAAAAACATACAAACGTAAAGATGCATGTTCTTTCTGCTTTATGTATGTACAAAATATTTAAAAAGAAAATGAAAATAAAAAAGTACATTTCTCAAGACTATGTCCGTACTCCTCTCCAATATGCCAAACATCGCGTTTCAAACTAATTTCGTGTTGATTTCAATTCAAATCGGGGAAGATACACGGTCCAAACATGACAGAGAATTACTGTGGCAGTGGCATCGGCTTACGCTTTAGGTGTTCCATCGGTGTATCAGACAAAAACACAAACAACATTAACCTTTAGTGGCCTTTTTCTCGAAAAGTGATTCTGAACTTTAACGACAAGATCAGAACAAAACGACTGGGACAATCGACCGACGGGGAAGAGTTATTACAAAACACGACACACAGAGGAAAAAGACATATAGGACGCCACCATACGCGAAACATTAAGAAGTTACCTGGCCGAAGACGTAAGGTCCAGCCGGACGAAAAGTGGTAGTATGTCGAGCAGTTAGGACGAACAACATCTTCGGGATGCCAGATACCAATCCCATTTGGTTGGAAAAGATGTGCAGCTCGCGCATGAACGCGAAGACCAGAGACATAAATTTTTGTAACACATAAAATTGCATCTTAGGCATTTTCTTGTCTCTGAGTGGAAAAGATATACTGCGTACGTTTTCAAGGCAGAAGTTGTTGGACCGATAGGCTTTAAAGTTCTGAGCATATCCGATCGCAGGGAGAACAACCGACAGTACAGTACCAGTACTGCACACGGTACACCCATGTCCGACCTCGAAATGACCATAAATCTGTGCTCCATAAGGCCAGTAATAGTCGTCTTCCAGATGCTCCAGAATAACTTGCTGTCTGGTCAGATCTTCGGAACGGAGTACTGATCGGGTTCTAGTCATCATAAGGAATTTACACAGATCTTCGATGGACATGAACCCATCGTTGAACTAAAATCGGAATTGTTGAAACCGCGTGAGGCTCCTGGGGGGGGGGGGGGGGCCGGGGACGGTAAAATCCATTCGAAAAGGCCACTCTTTTTTATACGCTTAGCTTACGTACTCGTGTGTCCATGTGTATATTAAGAAGACGATTATCCGCGGTTGTAAACTTTAGTCGTAAATTAAATGACAAATTGGTTTTAAATTGATTATACGTTATAGGGTTCGATGGGCGCAAGGCAAGGACTATACACGGGGCAACAACAACTCGGCCGGCATTACAGTGTGAAGGAGATACGCGTGCAAGGGTTAAAGAGTTCAACACTGGTCCAGCGATTTGTTTATTATTGTTTTATGCTTTTTCATGTTTGCACACTTTTTAATATAAGGTCGCAGGATTTCGATGTGGATACGCTTGTTCGCTACATTTATTGTTTTCGATAATCTGGAAATGAGAATTTATTTATTTGCTGACGTTGGAACAGATCAAACAACTTACCGATGATGACGGCTCTAGTTCACCACAAGAACTAGTGTGTTTTTGTTAGTAAGATTCGCGGAGAGTATAGTGTATACCTTGAAGGTAATTTGCTTCTGATAATCATAAAAAAAGAGGATGTTCCGTTTTTGGATTACAAGACATTGTAACATAGAGTTGTCCAATTATGTTACAATGCAAAGAAGTCTTGAATAATATTTTAATACTATAAGAAATTAGAGTTCTTAACACTTTTGATCGAAGTTTCCATACATTTCAAACATCCCGACCTGTTCCGCCTATGTACCGGACTAACAAATGCCATATCAAACAGTTTACCAAGAACCCACAGTGCAGAGTGATACAATTTTCTGTGTGTATTTCGCTGCGTAATCTCCATCGTGGAATCGACAATTCAGACAACTAGTGAAATGAATTCGTCTTTCAATGGCACTATTCAATGGTCACTAGAATCGATGCAGTGTCGACCGGTAAGGCATATTTCACATATAATTCCGGCCTAACCTTCATCGTAAATAGGTAAGGTCTAGTTCATACTCACTTCATAGAGGGCTGTTCAATAGGTACATACAAATTTTGTATTTTAATACACCCATAAAGATAGTTTTAAATACTGAGCACCGAAATTCTTTGAATTTTGTTACATTAGCTCAAAAATTTAGATTCCAGAAGATGAGAAAAGGATTACGCTGTGGGTATGCACTAGCTATAAGTTGCACTAATAAGAACGACAGAATTTAAAATTGAAATAAAATACAGTAAATTCAATCAAAAAAGGTTTTACTACATGGTACGTGTTATGCCATTTATGATTTAAATACAATGTCGTTAAAATGTCCACCACTACTTCTCCTGCACGGATTCAACTCCATCGTAACGGCCGCTGTATGGTAAGTTCCACCGTCTTGTTGAAAATTAATATCGTCCTCATAAGTTCCTTCAATGTAAAAAAATCATATATGAATATTTGAATAATTTTTAAACGCAAAGGCAACATAAAACGATCCATGATGAAGTGGCAAACCTTACTGATCACAACTGACAGCAGATCTCAAATTTTGAAATTTAAATATCGCCGCCATGAGCTATAAAAATCCTATCGTCCTTACGTAGGTTGCCTTTTATATTTCGGGATTAGAGAAGAAAAAAAAAAATATTAATCATCGAAAACCACTTTATTGTTTTTCAAAATATTCCCCATGAAAATCTATACACTTTTGCATGCGTTTGAACCAATTGTCGAAGCACTTTTGCCACTCTGATTGAGGTATCTCCAAAAAATGCATTCTGAATGCGGCAACCGCTTCTTCAGGTGTCGAAATACGTTGACCTCTCAGTTTGTTTTTTACGTACGGGAATAAAAAGAAGTCATTCGGTGCCAAGTCAGGACTATACGGTGGATGACTCATCAAATCGATGTTTTTGAGCATTTCTTTGGACCAATTGACACGAGCATCTTTTTGAGCTTTTGGCAAATTATGCGGGATCCAACGCGAACAAATTTTTTGACAATCAAATGATCATGCAATATTGAATGTATGCTGGTCCCACTAATGCCTAAGGTTGTCTCAACTCACGATAGGTCAAATGACGATCTTCCAATATCAGTTTGCGCACAGCATCAATGGTTTCCGGAACAACAACTGATTTTGGACGACCTTCACGAAATTCGTCTGGAAGTGAACTACGACCACGATTGAATTCACCATTTCATCGATAAACACTGGTCCTTGATGGAGCTTCATCACCCAAAATTGAATTAAGTTCATCTATACACTGTTGCTGAGTTAATCCGCGTCGAAAGTTGTAAAAAATAATCGCACGAAAATGTTCACGATTTAATTCCATTTTTGAGCTGAGATAAATCTTTTAACTTACTGCAAACAACACAAATAGCGCTCGTATGTCAAAACGTTCTGAGTACGTATAACCTCAAAAATGTCCAACTTTACGATAGAGCTGTCAGTTACCAGATTGCACCACCAGGGCTGCCAAATCCCGAAACATAAAAGGCAGCCTACGTAGTGGTAGACTCTATATATGTAAGTCCTGTATGACTAATGGTAGTTATTAACAGTTTAAAAATCATTATATTCCTGATAGTGTCAACCATATAAGAACAGTTCTCCAAAACACATCGTTAGAAAACGACATAAGAAAACATACCCGATACTCGTAAATTTTGAATATTTAATTACAAGAATGTGAATTGCAGTTGTTTAAATTGCAATAAGCAGGAGACTGTATCTCCGTTTAATTTTGATCGCGTTTAAAAGATTGATTGCTTTGCATTTCTAACTACTGCCGATTATAAATATAAACGATTTCGTTTTAAACAGTCGTTTGATAGAATTTATTTAGGCTCAAAATATTAACATCTTAGGGGTCATTTACTTCACATACTCATAACATACCCAATTCAAGTTTTCTATAAAATGATTATTAATTTGAAAAACCGTTTATGAAAAGGTGCTGCTGCTTATGACCATAATACACTTAATCATCAAACCGTTAAATACAAATGTTGTGTGTCGGTTAAATTGCAAATTGCATTCCGTTGAACATTTGCTGAACTACACCTCGAAAACCAGTTAATAACTTAAATGAAATACCGTGAAATATTGTTTTGGCAGTTTGAAAAAAAAATACAGGCTTAGAGCCGACTATCTGAAAGCTCCCACAACTTAACTAGCATAGAGATACCCCATAGGAGTCGTACTGTCGTCATCGTCGCCGTTCAACTCCTATATCTTATAAGACCTCTAAAACCAAAATTGATTACTATAACTGTGTGGCTGCCTTTATAGTGCACTTAGATTGCACATACAGAATGCACAAAACACTTTATGGCAATTTCATGGTTTTCTTACGAGGCACCTCAATAGGACCACACACAATTTCTATTTATACTAAAGTCGCTGTATATGTCGCTAGATCGGGGGCTTTGGTTCTGGCGTTTCTTTTCGTAATTTTTGTTTATACACCGGCAGCAAAGCAGTACTTGCTAGCCAGCATAAATGTAACCACCTTTCAGGTACACTGAATGCAGCCTATAACCACTATTAGTGCACGCAGGAGGAAGATAATGCCGCAATACCGTCGTCTACTAACTTGTAAAAGTCTTTTGCATTGTACGCAGATTAGAAATTGAAACGGGCGACGGCAGCGGTTAAGTTAACTGGATATTATGGGACATTATAACTGATATGAATTTTACGGCATTCCATTTAAAACGGTGGGAAAGTCCAAAGTGGATGTTGCGCAAAAGAACAAACTCTCATATATTTGTGACAGTGTAGGGAGTAACCAATTATTTTTCAGAATTTTTAGAATATCAGGATCTACAACAAATTCCCTATTTAGTAACAATCTTTATATATTATGCGGCTGTACAAAACCTGCAGTACCGAAAGTATTGTCTTATTGGGGTTCCTACCGCATGGGCTTAATCACAAGGTCCTCTTGGGACATGGATTGATGAAGCCCCTTAACAATAATATAGATGCAAGTTTATCCTTGAGTGTCACATTTTTGGTTTAACTGAGGAAACAACTCCTTCGGACCTAGTCCAACACAGTCTTTTAAACTGTTAACTGTTTCCAATCGTCATGTCCTCAAGGACAGCGATTAATCAACAGTCTGGGATTTCGTGTTGGGGTTTCGCTCCACTGACGCCGGAAAACCACTTACATTTAATCAAATTTACTTCTATGGTAACTTACCATGAACAATTCGTTAATAAAAAAATTGGTAAAAAACAAAATTACTGTTGGTAGGTTCGAAGTCGCGCCCTTAGTGTTGAGCTTCCTAGCGAACAACCAAAAATTCCATCAAATTGGTTGAAATATTGGATGATCTTCCGTGCCACCTACCTTTAGTATAAGAATGCGATGGAAAAAATTTCACTCCGGTATAATTCTCAATAATGAAATTTGTTTCAACATCGTCTATATAGAATATTCTTAAGTAATACCATTCGGATAATAGGCATGATGCACCTTCTGAAGAGTCTATGCCATCTGATGATGAAACTGCTCCTTCGGATCTAGTCCAACACAGTCTTATAAACTGTCCTATCCAGAGAAGGTGTACCAATTGGCATGTCCTCAAGGACACTGATTAATCAACAGCCGGGGATATCGTGTTGGGGTTTCACTCAACTGACGCCGGAAAACAACTAACATTTAATCCTATTTGCTTCTACGGTAGCTTACCATGACCAAAAAGATAGTTTGAGGACAAGGAACCAGTGGACAGTGCCGCCAAAGTTCTAACTGATGGCTAAACAGTTCAGTGTGTATTTCAAGAATTAGGTTAGGCGTTGACCTGAAAAATAGAAACTATATCCCACCGACTTACACTCTGTAAAATTGGGATAAGATTTGCACCCGGTTATGAGAGACCGAGAAAGTTTTAACCTTTAACTCTACTGGCGAATGATGTTATGCGCTATCTAGTATACCCGACCTATAGGGTCCCTGTCAAGTTTCAAATTGGTCGATTTTTATTCACTCTTCTGACTAAATTCAAAATAAAGGAATGAACCATTTCTTACTGAGTCTGCAGTTTCCTGAAATTCAGTGAATCTACCGAATTCTTGATGTGCCAGAAAGAACACGGCCAATTTTTACTTTGATTCATTGATGATTCATGCATTACACGTAATGCTTCAAAATCTAATAAATTGAAGGTACGCAGACTACATAGTACGTACAAGTAGGATAGTTATTCGTCGATTACGATCTTCGAGAACACTTGCCATTAATTTGCAATTGTATTGTCAAACAATCGCAAATATTTTCTTAACCTTGAAATGAATTTGCAAGATATCAATAAGAATTTTAGATTGTAACAAATGTGCCACCACCACACGACCAGCCATCAAATATTTACTTATACTATTTTATAGCTATTGCCGTATGACATTACTTAGTAATTTCTGTTCTCAATAAGTTTTGAATTCGCATTTCATTTGCAATCTTTTTATGGCGAAATATTAGCGTAACATTTCAAGAACAAAACATTGAAGATTCCGCGTCGCGCTCACATGCAATGCACATAAATCCATTTAAACCAATCAATTCAATTCGTTTGTCAATAAAATTTTGAATTGAGATTCCATTGAAGTAAATTGAAAGACCCCGTTCTTTCTGTGTTTCTTCGACTTGGCTCCCACTATATCGAAGTGACTATGTCTCGTACAATGATCAAATCGAACAAGGCCCAGCCGATTTTAATTGAACCAATTTAAGTGTGATAAATGTGTGTAAATAGAAAATCGGTTCTTTTATCATATGATGATGATGATAAAATGATGGCTACTACCAGTATATTAATGTGATGTTAATAAAATATGGTATGCTTCCATGCCGGTGTATCGGTATATCGATATGAACGAAAACTCAGATTTTTTAGATTCCCTAATTATGTAAAAGGATTGAATGATTCCCTATTATTCTCTTATAACATTACTATTTTATTCTTAAGGGTAATAAAATAAATAAATAAGAATTTTGTATTTTAATATATATGCACACTTAAACTTTTTACTGTTCTGTCAATGTCAAAACGGCAGTCCAGGTTTACATTTTTATCATGGTGAAGTTCACGAATAAGTAAAGCCATGAAGAATGGTTGCTGTGAAAAAGAAAAAGTTCTTGAGAGCCAAATATCAAATTCAAGTATCCATTGGCGTTAAAAAGGGGTCAAAAACAATAATCAATGAAAATGGTATGCACATACTTTTACGATTTTCGTCATATCTCTTGGTCTTTTTAAATATTGGATTAAATTTTATTACGGATTCTTCATATAAATACAATAGAAAGGGGTTTCAGGTGTTTTTTGAAATTCGACACCCAAGAAAAGTAATGGCGTTAAATACATTTTCACGAATTCAACCATATCCCTGAGGCTTGATGAACCTACTTATTTCTACCGTCTGGTTTTATAATTCCCTAAAACACGTTTTCAAGGGTTAAACACATTTCACGAATTCCGTCAAATCTCTTAGGAGTGATATGTTATCGAATTAGTTTTTCGTTGCTCGGCTTATATTTGTCTAAAAAAAATTCAGAAGTTTCGGTATTTGGAGCACTCAAATTTAAAATTGTTCTATTCCAGAGAATAGAGCGATCAGTAGCTCCTTACGAAATAAAAATAATAAAGCTAAAAGAAACTTCTAAATTTTGATAACAAGTAAGATTCAGGTCTATTTTCTTAATTTTTCGATTAGGACAGGTGGAGAGTTCGATCGAATTTTACGGTTCTGATTTGAATTTGTTGTATATCGGTTCGACATTAACGTAGCCAAGGAGGGATATTAATAAAATGTTATTCATTGGAATTGTTAATAAGAACATCATCTGTTTTTTTAGAATCATTGTAAAAGCTGTGTTTGCTGCTGCTGACACGTTAAATTTAATTACAGCTCCCTTGGCTAAGCGAAGTGAAACATTCCACTCACCCAATTATCAACAATGGAATAATATCATTGACGTTATTACCGTGTAAATCAATAATATTTGCATAAAGACGAATACAATCGACTGAATCAGATAAGTCATTTTGATATTTACTTTAATTTCTTAATTTTATTATTCAGTTGGCCCTAAAAACTTGATCATAAGAAAGACTTCGATGACGCTGTTGATCGTTTATATAAATTGGCTGATAGTCTGTCGGTTTAAGTCAGATATTCCACGAAGATGCAAGCAAAGGGTTTCAATTTTTTTGTTACAGTGAGTTTTTTGTTACTTAGTAGCAAAATTGGTGAGCTAGAGTTTTGTAAAAAATTACTAAGGAGTTTCATTTTAATAAATTCCTTTCTTCATATTCCAGTCGAATCGCAGGTCGATGAGGATCCCAATGAATTTATCATAGGAGGAACAGCAGCTCGCAGTCCTATACCCTACCAAGTTTCTATGCAGTCCAATCGTGGAAGCGGATGGACTCATTTTTGCGGTGGCTCCATTATCAGTTCCGTTCATGTGGTGACAGCAGCTCATTGCCTACCACAGCTAGGACCTTCCCAAGTATCCGTGGTAGCGGGTACTTTGAGGCGTTCGTCCGGCGGAATACGTCACCTGACACAATCCATACGAATTCATCCCCAATATCGTGAGTTTGTCCAAAATGATATTGCGATCGTAAGGGTACGTGTTCCGTTCACCTGGGGTAATCACATCCAGCCGATACAATTTCGCAACAACGCATTTATAGGTGGCGGTGTTGCCTGTCGACTATCGGGATGGGGATTCGTTAATCAAAACTTACCGCTACCGGAAAACTTACAAACCCTGAATTTGCGAACGATGTCGGACGCACAGTGTAGGCGAAGTTTCAGCATTGGACCGACACAAATTTGTGCAGATGCAGGTTTAAATCGAGGCGCTTGCTATGTAAGTTATACGAATAATGTCCAGGTAACTTGAGAGCAGTCTCTCATGTCTCTTGTTCTTACTGTTTTGCAGGCAGATTCAGGTGGACCACTTGTGAATTGGGAAAGGAACCTTTTGATTGGAATCGTTTCATTTGGTCATAAAGTATGCGCAAGTAACAGTCCGGATGTATACACCAGGGTATCGGCCTTGATCGGTTGGATATCTCAGGAAATTCAGCGATAAGCAGGCGATAAAATATATGTAATAGATACTGGACATGTCCCGAAGATTTGAAAATCAATTAGTTAAGAAAACTTAAATTAGGCTCCGAATATCTCCTTATCCTTTACGTTTACACAGTGTAACATCTTTAATCAATGCTGCGGAAAAATAGATTTTGCGCCAAAAAATTAATAAAAATTGTTAAAAATCAAATTGACAACATATTGAAATAGTGTTTTAAAATTGTTTTTTATAGCATCTATACGAAGTCATTTTTGTGTTTACCAAATAGTAATATTGCCTGAATACATCAAAATGAACACAAAGTTTCAGTAAAGTTTTGACGACGTCATAACGACAGTTTGAAATCTGTAGCTCAGTTCTGTAACTTTTGAATGAGAAATTTCTTACCAAAAAGTCAAAATAAGGACGAATTATTGCCGTTTTCTCTCTGTATTCTCACCAAACGAGAAAGCACCGTAATTGACAACGCATTTGGCAATCTTTTAGTTCTCATTTGGTGAGAATACAGAGAGAAAACTGCATCAATTCGTTCTCACTTTTTGGTGAGAAATTTCTCATTCATAAGTTACAGAACTGCGCTACAGAGCTCGGTGCAGTTAAAAAATACTGAGTGTAGACATAACCCAAAAATTTTGGAATTGATCTACGGCTTAGCTACTTATTTTGCGACCTGTATATGGTATGTCTGTTATTCTCGTCATATATCGAGTATCGCTAGCTAAATTCATCTGCATTAAAAACTTATACCATGTCCCAAAAACTAATACAAAAAGCACACATAACAGAGCGGTAACTTTGAAGGTACGAGCTGTTACCATAAAACAAAAATTAGTTAATACGATATAAAACAACATTCACCAACGTCACCATCAGCGTCAATTTGTTTTCATCTTTAGCAACAATGTATGCCTCCTTGTCAAATATGTGTCTGTTTTCAAGAACTGAGCCGTTGTGTTTAAAAGTGGTATAAGTCCATTTTTTCATACATTTAATTTAATACATTTATACATACATTTAATATATTTAATATTTAAGGTTTTACGTTTGAAATAATTTAAAAATATTGGTATACTTTAATATAATTCAAGTGATGTATTAACACTAAAAATCTGCGAAATTATTATGCAATAATAATTATTAATTGTTAAAGAAAATGTTTTTTTTTAGCTCCAAATGGACTTATACCCATTTAAAAAGTAATATATTATAAGAAATAAAAGTAAAACTGAACATAAGACCATATTATTATTGATATTGACTTTATTAAAATTGACTTCTTAATGTAAAAAACAGTAATTAAAAATTTAATTTTTTTTTTGTCTGGTGGACTTATTCCACTTTCAAAAAAGAAGGCTCCTAATGTTGTCAGGTCATCCAATCGATATATTTTATGTACGAAATCATTTCCTTACTATTTACTCTAAAGTTTCGTACAAAATTTGTATTTTCCAGACCAACGATTTCAGAAAGATTAATATGTTCACATATATTTTTAGGACTCATACCGATTTTCTTCATACTGAATATTTTATTTGAAACCATTGAAAATTTAATGTGTACAGAATTTCAGGACTTTTGTAAGGCAGTTACCCAAAATAATGGTGTCCGTAAGCAAATTTAGTTAACCAAACATCAGGACTCTAAATTTCGGCATCAAGTCGTTCTTGATTATTGTGCAAATAATTTGTGTTACTTGGGAACTTTGTAACACTCTAACGTACCATTTCCAGGATAGAAATAAAGTGACTTTTTGATATTTCAAGAGTAATGGTGTAATGGAGTACGCCTGAGAAAAATACACTTTCAGTAAATTTACAAAACAAGTAAAACATATCTCTAGTTATTCTATACCTTACAATTTATTATTTATTAAATAACACTCTTAATCCATTGTGCAAATACAGCAACTCGTGTGTAAACGTCCGGCACACCAGTTCCACAAAATGTTGAGCCGTAAGACACAATGCCGATAAGATTGAATCTATTCCAATCTACAAGTGGGCCTCCAGAATCACCCTAAAAAAGAAGGCATTAGTTAAAAGAAAAATCTTCCAGTAACTTGATTTTTGAATCTAAAGCTTGTATTCGACTGTAAGCTGGCAAATCCAGTCAGAGAGTTGAAAAATTATTGTATGACAATTTTTTTGGAAAAGTTTTATTTGATAGCATGGTATATAGTTTGGAACGTGAGTAAGTGATACGGGTACTCCTCGTTTTTAATATTTGTGAGAGTCTTACTGTTCCCCAAGTTGTGGGACGACGTAGTACGAGTATGTTGCTCGTTAGATACCTAATTACTGTGGTTATTTTTTTTTAACATCCATCCATCTATGATAGGTTTCTATTTTTTAGCATAAGCTGCCCAGTGCCCACCAAATATAAATAGTATAATATCTCTTGAATGCAGTACACTTGAAACGCTAATTCGCCTCCCTCACCCATTTTGTATAGGGTCTACTCATAGAGTTTATCACGTGCCGTTTTACCACTAGCTCTCGTATATTGACTGTGTGGTAAGTTAGTGGTGGAATAGACATGTTGGAAGATAATGCAAAAGTTACGTTTAAATATCTTGTTCGAAGATTATAATGACGAAACATAAGTCAGTATTACACTGTATGTCATGCTGTCAAATATTTGACTTAAAAAATTTGAAGAAAACTTCAGTCAAATTTTTTCTGTCAAATCAAGGTAAGAAAAATGTGTCACACATAAACTTGACGGGCCAAAAAAGTCAAATATCAGATATACAGGCATACATTACACTCCACGCTTTACACTGATTAGTCTACTCCTCAACTTACCGTACATGTCCCTTCATCCATAGTTCCTACAGCGCAGAATTCATTACTGTCAACATTGTAATGTCGTCGACACTCTCTATTCGAAATAGTTCTTAAATCGGCCGTTTGTAAATCCTCCGGAAATGGTGCTGAACGGATTTTGTCCATAGCACCCCAGCCAGATACGCGGCATCTACTACCAACCGAATTAAACTCTCCACTATCAAATTTGATTGAAGCTGCCATAGAGTTAAAGATGATCTCGGTTTGTGTCCTAACTAAAGCAATATCGTGATGATTGTGTAGTTGAAAGTTCGGATGAATTATGAAGGATCGAATTAAGTAGCGCGTTGAATTGTCAGAACGTTTTGTTGTTCCAGCCAAAACTGAGATTCTTGCCGGATTGTCCTTGTAAATGCAGTGTGCTGCCGTTACAACGTGATACGATGTAATGATCGCTCCACCACAAAAATGAGACCATTTCTGTGAATGTCGTCTTTGAAGTGAAATTTGATAGGGTATAGGATTTATTGATTCGGTTCCACCAACGATTCGCGTAACGACAGTAACTGATTTAACTGAAAGAAAAACGCCTTGTGAAAGTTCGACTAATAAGTAACTAATACAAAACAAAATAGTTTATTAGTAATCAGATCTTTGATGAATTTATTATTATTATTATTCAGATTTGAAGTTACCGTAAAAAATAGCAATAATGTGGATGAAAAATATACGAAAATAAAAATGACTACACATACTGGAAATAAATGTGTTAATAAGATTTTGATGTTATTATATTTTACCGCTTTTATAGTCGCTTTATTATCAAGTCTTCTTTATGACGTAACCTTGACTTTAATTCTTAAATCTAGCAGACAATGCAATACAACGTAGACTGATCAATTGTGTTTTTGTAAAAAATAAAATAAAGTAATACTCCATCTTAATTCTGCGTTAACGTAAATATTTTATAGTTGGAATATAAAAAAAAAATTCCATCATTGACGTCGAAAGAGAGGGGCGACTCGAGAGCTTGCGCCCCTAAAAAGTCAACATCAGCGTCATTGAAAATTAATCTCTTTCCTCGATACTTGCAGCAATAATACTTGGAAATAAAAATGCTCAAGAAGAACCAAAAATTCGAATTGTTTTGTTGAACGAGGGTCAGTCTACCACATATTAAATTTTTAACGGTTTTCTAAGTCGTAGATTTGTATGCAGTATTTATAGATAAAATTATGCCGCATTTAAAAATGAAATTAAAATGTCAATTTAATAATGGGGTCTTCATTTTAAAGCAAGCAAAATCTGCAAAAATATGCAAATATGAAAAAATATATTCTATAATTTTTGTTGAATATTTTTTCACTTTTTGGTTCCGTTTTTTCGAGAAATTTTAAGTTTTTGGGCTTGAAATCGTTTTGAGATAAACGAAGCTCTAAATGCAGTACGAAAAAGGTAATATTTCTACCCTATGTTCCAGAGCGATACAGAAACTGAATAGGCAATATCAAATACAGTTTTTATCTGTAATTCATTGAATACCTGACATATAAGGCTATAATAGTTAGTTCGCATTAGGCATCCTTTAAGTTCTAAATCAAAATACCTAACAAGCAATTGACAAGACGAGATAAGGTGCATGTACCACATTTATGCCACTTGTCTTTTTCACATGTCTAACCAATTAGTAGATCAACTCCTTAATGACCATCATCAATAGCGCGTTAACCGTCTTTATTAAGTGCATCATCTTTTTTGCCGAGAATCAACCGTCTAATCGCATGACACCCAGGCTTCTTAGAATTTATTTAGAACGTAAACTGGCTAAATAAATTAAAGTCTTTCCACCGGAATTTTCCAGTTGTTTGTGGTTTTTCGATTTCAAAAAGAAAAATCTTCCCAGAAGCTCAAGAAGCCGATGAAGAACTTTCCACTGTGTAATATTTGTAGCAACATTTTCACTATCTTTTGTTGTTAATTGCCTGTACGCTCGTATGGACCAAAGAGAGTAGTGAATATCGTCAATTTATCTATGGTGAAACTAAACAAGAAAATAATGACCATGCACTTAAGATGAATTAATGTGCTTAGTACTGGTGAATGGATAGATATAGCTGGAGGGTTACAAATAAAGAATGTGCAGCCTATGGAGTTGTATGGGTCTAATTGCAATGCTGTGGATGTTCTTATCAATTTATTTGACGACATTTTAATTTTTATGAAATAGTTTGGTTTTCGTTACAATGTCATAGATCGATGGTCGTCCGAGCGATACCTTTGCTGTTAATATGGTTTAGGGTAAAAAGCAGGCTAA
Organism: Beris chalybata; assembly: GCA_949128065.1. Taxonomy (NCBI): domain Eukaryota; kingdom Metazoa; phylum Arthropoda; class Insecta; order Diptera; family Stratiomyidae; genus Beris; species Beris chalybata. Next base: position 12,609,715 of record OX421894.1, read on the forward strand.
AGTGGACTGACGAATGAAATTGGTAATGGGTAGGAACAATGTTTTTTGCAGGTCCTTGCCCGATTTGGGCTATCGCCCCTTTGATGGTGATGAGTACAAATGCTTCTTTAACTTGGCCAGTTTCTGTTAAAATTCCGAAAGGACTATAGTTCTGCTATAGCGATTCTTAAGTCTGACCCATAACTTTATTGACATATCTCGAGAATCGTTAAGGATAGAATAATAAATATAATACAATCGGCGTAGGAGCAATGAAGAGCCGTATTTTTGAATACGCTTAGTGGGGTACGGGGGTGGTGGTATTTTATCTAACCTTAGAACGGGTTGTACTAGAACTTGAACATGTGTACCTACTTGGAAATAATTAAAAAAAAATTCAGATTCGCAGAGGCAAACTTAAACTATGTGTCAAGTAGGTTGGTGTTTATTTTCACGAATTTCGTGATATCTTTTAGGTCCGCCGAAAAAACCCATTAATTTCAGTTTAACACACTTAAACCTAAATATCGCTTTCAAGATTTTTAAATATTAAATCCCTAAGTGGGTACAAAGTAATTACTCAATTATATACGTTTTCAGGAATTTCGGCACATCTCTAAGTTTATTTCTCTAAGTTCAGATAAACCTTTTAGGTATTACTTTGATATGGAATTAGTTGTTCCTTTAATGGAGTGGAACACATCCATACTTCTTTTACACAACTTCCACGTCGGAGTGAAAAATAAATATTTTAAGTCCGTCGATCCCTCGGTAAATAACGTAAGTCGTCAACCAGAAATAAATATGGCAGAAATAACTAAAAAGTTATTTTCCTGTCAATAACTGACCAACAGTTGTATTTGGTGGTTTGAAGGTTTTATCAACCAAAATATTAAAATTGAGTTGTAACTAATATAACTTAATGGTTGTAGATTTCTTTGTAAGTCGTCGCACTGACGTCGTGATAACTTACAATTTAGAAAACTGGATATATCGACCACAGAGTCATATTTTTGAGACTATACACCGTCGTACCGACGTCGGTACGTTTGTGATAACTTTGAAGTATTAGTATTAGTTGGGAAATTACCATAAATGTCAAAAGTTTATCTGTTCGACTTAGGTTCCAAAGATTAGTAATTTTTCGGTAAAGAATTACCAATTTATTTTTCGAAGTATGTATGTTTAATTTCTTTTATGGAAGGAAACATGCAAAATTTTTTTATAGAGCAAACTCTACTGAACAATAAAGTTTTAATGGAATTCAATTTGACACACATCAGCCAAACCCCGGTGTTGGAGTAAGATCGTGTACAGTAACCCAAATGTTGGCCATCTGATGAAGAATCTGTAAGAAAAACAATCTCAAAGATTTAGGAAAGTAAAACACACATCAAGATTCAAGATATCGGATTTTTTTATATACAACGAAGAAAAGATGCGGTACTATAAAATCGAGGAAGATGTTCATGTATCAGCTACCGCCAGGGTAACATCTGCTTGAATAGAACCCTTTCGATCGATATGTTAACAAGCCGTCAGCTAATATGGAATTCCATGTAACAGTTTCTCACATTTTGTAATCGTTAATTCGTGATCGGGTCTACATTATACCCAAAGGAACAAAAAAAACCACAATCTGAAGCTCTACTATTCCAAAGCTAAGCTTCAATTTAGTTTATCAGGGCAAAATCATGTCCGTCGTGAATTTCAGCCGTAAAACCAAAAGTAACGTAAGACAAGGCATCTTACGATCGCTCCACACTTTAAGCTAGGTTCCAACAATTTGGCCGATAGTACGGAAGGTATAGGTTGCATTGAAGAGTATGCCCAAGTAGCCTTCCATATAGTACCTATAGTACATCGGATCGGAAGAAGAGTAAAACATGAATCGGTATAAGATTGCACGGTTGTGAAACGATTAACGCGAATATCGGTTCACTTTTCTTTAGCCATATGCTAGGGCACGACAGACAGATCTTCTGTGTGAGAACCAACTTTAAAAACACTTCTCGATTTTTCAAAATCGAACAGTAACTTCTTTCTATTCGGTGTCCATTTCATGCCATTGAAGAAGCATGGCATAGCAGCGGGTCTTCTTTAGTCTCGTAGTTTTTGCAGCCTTCAACACCACCAACATATTGGGAAAGAAGATCGGTAACCAAACGTTGAAGATTGGATATACGAGCATCTTCAAGTTCAAGGAAGCAAGCTAGAGCTGAACGTCTAGAACCACCTATCATATTTTCTCTAAGTGCGAAATAATCGTAATCTTAAGCGTTCTCGCCACGATAATAAGAAATGTAAAGTAATGTTGGCATTTATCTTCTTTGTTGTATTCGCGATGAGTATAAATGCGTGAAATTATTGACTATGTGTCTTCGTGCGATAGTACACTCTATCAAGATACGCTGGACCTTTACGACAGTGGTGTAGGAAGTCATTAGGAACTTATCGACGAGTAAGTATCTTAAGGAATGCGATTACAGTTTTATTATAACAAATAGAATTTTCCCCATAGAAAAATGTTCCGGCACCAGCATTTATTTCGTGATGCTCTTACACTCCAGGTCCAATCTATCGAATATTTTGTTAGCACCACCCCTAAATGCCTGTAATGAAATGAACATTTTTTTAATTTCTAATTCCAAACAAAGTTTCGTTGCATCATTTTATGCAATTCTATCTACTACATTTAAAATTACTTACTAGAGCAAAACAAATTAAGATTGACTTCAATTACAGTAATTTCACACGTTCAATAGTTTTCATATGTAGGGACGTACTACTACTTCGTGATGCTCATTTCGCCATACTTTGTGTAATTCAGCATCTGAACAATTTGTTACCTTTTCCTATAATAAACTGCGGCATCCGATAAAAACCAGTTAATCAGTTAATAGTCAGTCCATCCAGTCCAGTTTTCTTCTTGCATCCATCGAAATCAATTTCAACAATTCCATGACATAAGACTTTAATCCAATGTTTCAATTATTTCTTGCAGCGATCTACATACTTACTGCACTCATCAAGTTCCTCGGTCTTCGTTTGATTGATTAGATCTCTGCGAGAGCAAATATGATTTTATATTGCTTATATTGATCAGTAATTAGTTCACAGTTAAACTGCCAAGTGACTACTTCCTGTTCTAATTATTATCGAAGTTAAGTGAGAAATAAAAGCAATTAGGAGCATTTTCATGATATCACATTTACACTGCACGTAAATGTATCTTATACCAACTTAACTACTTTTATGCGATATCTGTAGGTTTTATACAGTCCCAGTAAAACGCTCTGAACAAAAAAATGTTGCATTATATTCGATTATATCGTAAGATCAATAATGCGTTGATCAAGGATGTTTCGAAGTTTATACGGTTTGGCATAGGAGAACTGTTATCTTATTTTGTGTCCTAGATAATAGAAGTATCGTACTACCAACTCAGCTTAGAGATGGGAAGGACTGTGAGCAAACAGTATGCCAATAAAAAACTACGGTCTGGTAGTTCTCATGTTATATATGAAACTGGTAAGAACGTAAATAACTCATCTGTTCAGTCTTAGATCCTTTTGTAGTGGCCCTGTTTAGCATTTCAGACCATTTACTTTTTATGTTAATATTCTGAACCCAATAGAAACTGAAAAATTCAAATAAATAAATTATGCGTTGAGTGGGAATTGAACCCACGACATCACCGGAGCAATGTTTTAAAGACTTATTTAGCTTTAGGATACCGGGGTCACCAGATAGAGTACCCAATAGTTTCCAATTATTTAGAAACTAATTAAATGTAACCGAATAAAATATCCATTTCAGATCGTGAGAAAATAAGCAGCTACAGTTCCTTTCCAGGCACATATAAGGAAATTTTTCTTAGCTTAAGCTAGAATTGACCTCCCATGCGGTGCTTCAGTACGCACGCGATGATCGTCTGCACACGTCGCATCTATTAATGAATTCAAAAGGCTGACTCTTCGCTTTCGCCGCAGTACGATACGGGCTTTTCTTTTCGGTTAATTATGCTTACAAGTAGACATGAGTCTGTCCACCGATTACAATGTAATCATTAACCCATTGAATGAGCAAATATTGGAATCTTCGATTACCTTTATTCCGTGCCAGCTATCCCATATACCCTCTACGATGGGGGCTATCTGCCGTGTCGTTGCGAGTACGTTACGTCTTAAGATGCTGGGGCTTTCGGCCGATCGCGACGTTCAGGAAAGACGTGCGCGATCAAACGCTATACGGATCCCACTGATATTGCCCAACGGTATAATAGTGGATTTCGAGACTATACCTGGGCTATAGAGTAGTCACGATTTACCAATGAATAATATACTTCCGTAAATGGGTGGTATGGTGCATGATTCGGAGCCTTTTGGTTTTTTTTTATTTCGTTTTACCTTTTGATGCCATTGCACACCATCTTACTGGGATCTTCGAAGATTCTTAATTTTTTTTAAATCGATTTCGGGATAATTTTAAATTGTCATCAAATACATAGTTGCCGGTCTGTTAACGTCGGCCAAATGTTTTATATCATTTTTAATAGGCGGTCTTACAGGACAGTTTTGATAGATGTTTTTCGACAGTGACCTTGAGTCTGTGGTAATACCAAGGTGCCAAATATTTGACTACAGAAACTCTTAAGGTAAAGCAGATATTGACAAGGTCAGCCCATAACTCGACTTAGTACTCTGCAGAGTCGATGATCTAGCCTGGTTCGACCAGACTTGTTTCAGGGACACGATAGTAATCTCTGGTTTCACTCACAATTAAAATCTCGCATTATACACTTAACTAGAAACGCAAGTATAACTTTTATTGACTTAAAAACTGATTAATATTATATAAACAGCAAGTTAAGCTATTTATTTAAAGAATTAAAAAAAGAAAATTAGATAGATTAGTAATTAGATAAAAAAGAAAACAATTCAGAATTGGCGTAAAAAATTCAGTACTGCTTAGGAATTGGACCATTTGTTCATACAATGCTAAATTGCATTGTATTGATATTTTATGTTAAACAAGTTCTTGATGCAGTTCTGCTTGTTTTAGCACTGGAGGAGGAAAAAAGTTCCGCTTGAATTCCGCTTGAGTATTGGTATGTTGTGCGGATGCTTAGATATATAAAATTCCACCCGTGAAAATAGTTTCCTCTCCTGTATAAAATTCCAGCACGTATCTATCACACTATTTAAACAACAACTTTTAAAGACGCAAATCTTTAATAGCATTCGAAATAAAAAAAATTATTATGGGTATAATTAAACTGTTTTCTTTTTCAATATTGGGGAAATAAATTTGTCTCCATCAACTCCCGCACTATTTCTCATGTCCCACGTTTTTGTGAATTATATTAATAATAAAGATAAAATGGATAAATAAGAACTAATGTTCATTTTATTAATGTTTTTCTTCGTTTTATAAATATGCATCATTTCAATTGTAAAACATTTCTAGGAATTGATAACAAGCTTATGATGTAGGTACATTTTATCGAAATCTTAAATAACTAACCTTAGACGGATCCTACTAATACAATACGAACTTCATAGGTAGTAGCGATATTATGATGACCTTTAATTAATTTGAAGCTAGCTTCCAGACTTCTACTGAACCGAGGTGTGGAGAATCCGTCTGAGTTCCATGTTGTTCATTAATTATATTGACATTATTGAATATGAGATAGCATCGCTAATATACAATATATAAAATGTTCGAAAGCTAACAACATCTCATATCGAATGGTATTCTTTATTTTTCTCGAAAATGTCATTTTCAGTACCTACGAGTTTAAGGTAATGCACATGAGAGTATAGTGAATCCAATGCAACAACATTAAAATGCTAGTCGAAACATCATCACATACCTACTCGTAGTTATAAAATAAAAAAGGTAGCTACCTACACAGAAATTGCAATAACTCTAACAGGAATATCGCGATCTAGATACAATTAATTACATATGTGCATACTTGTAATCAAATGTACCTTTTCATGTAATTAAGATCTATCAATTGAAGATAGTGACATATGTAGCTAGTTTTTAATGAAGAAGTTGATATTTGACACATACTTAAATGTAATCGTCATCAATAACGTCTGAGGCAAAACGAGTTGGGAAAAATACACGTCTCGAGACAGGTGCGCCTCGAATCTCGAAGAAAAATCGGTAAATGTCGTGATAGAAAATTGCACGCAACACAACTAGATCCTGGTTTTAAACCAGAAAGTTCTAGTTGATTTCTCTTTCTGTCTAATGACGAAGAAATTTATAATTTATAAGTCGCAAACCATAGAGATAATTTCGTGAAAGAGACTTGGGTAATGACAAGGGGCATTTAAAACTTCAGTCCAGATGCTCAAATCAGTAAGACTTCGAGATAGTCGTGTCGGCTTATCTGTGAGACTGTTTCATTTGTCTTATGGGAAAAAATGACCCGCATCTCGAAGACAATTCTGTAAATGTCGTGAAAGAAAAATGTCATCTGAGTAAGCGCCATCTATGATACAATAGCAGCCCGATTTCATAGTGTATAAATATTTGCTTAAGCAATTTATTTAAGAATTAGCGAAACTAATATGTATTATCTAAATGTGAAATTTGATCGCATTGTACCGGATCACACACGATTTGAACCGCAACTCCCCGTTAGCAAATCATGAACCAAGCTTGATCCTCGTTTTCACTTCCTAGTTCCAAAATTCAAATCCTCTCAAGAAATAGGTTCATCCAACGATGAGACAAAATAAAGGACTAGAGTTGAGTGATCTGGGGCTGCATCATATGTTCTGGTTGCAACGGCTAGGTACATCTTTTGATGTAAAAGGATAACCAATATAATACCAAGGCTCGTACCATTAAGATAATGTCTTCAAAGAGACTCGATACCAGCTGGGGAGTGATAGGAGCAACCAAATAACAAACCAATCCTGACATCAAAATTTAAGCTACCGGTTTCACAGTCGAAGTTTAAACCAAAAATTTGGTTTAAACTTAGGATCTTACGAACAAATTCCTAAGTTTAAACCAATTTTTTGGTTTAAACTTCGACTGTGAAACCGGCCCTTAATCTCCTAGAGTACTAACATGATTTTTTTTTTTCAAAATATTTTATAGTGTTTTCGGTAAGCACTAAGAAGAAATGTGGATTGCTCCCCTCAATTCACCAATGATTTCAACTCTTCTTCAAGGTGTGAATAACCATTTTCGTTCACAAAACTCAGTAGAACCTACAATATTTTTAATTTCTCTTTAACATATCGTCGTCTAGCCATATCTAGCCTTCCTAGTCTCGTCACCTAGATACCGATTCTATTTTCCGAGATATCACTGTGTATGGTTAAGTCTGAAAAAAATCTATAAAATCCATTACGTAAAGTGAAAAATGTCTGCTAAATGCGCACAGTATAGAGAATGGTATCCAGACGTTCGTATTCAACAGCCAACAGGTTGCAAAGATGAAAATTGACTGGGAATCGGTTATCATTCCCCAAATAATTTGTTAAAAGGTGGTAAACCGATTCCAATATGGAGCAGCGCAAAAAGGACGTAATTCAGAGCGCAGAATTCGAACTTTGGCGAGGAAACACCACGCCCCGATAAAGAAGTGTTTCCTACTTAAAAAGTCGATTGGGTCGGTATTGCGCGGAACATTTCCCCAGGGAGATTATGTTCTAATTTACTAGAAACTCTCCAGATTTAATGCATACGGCGAAAGCAGAGAATAAAGGGATTATCCTTTGGTTTGGTATCAAAGAAATTCTTAAAGTCTCGGGTGAAAGACCGAAACGGAATGAGCTTAAAGTCTTTGAGTTTTGATAGCGTGGAAAAATCTTTTAGTGTAGATGATTTGGTCGAGTGTATAGCGTATCATACTAAAAGGCTAGTTTTGATTTTAATTAAGACTGATAAGGATGTTTTCGTCTATAGTTTTGCATGTTTATCAATAACTATGTAGGTATATTAATATTATATGTATTATACCTACCAAAATGAACGTTACCTGTCCCATCAAATCAAAAACATCAAAGCACATCTGCATGAATTGTTTGAAAGACATCTCACATATTATATAAATTAAAAATAAATATGCATTTTTCTTTTCATATCCGTACCAACTGATACCCTAAACTCTGTATAGATTTGTGAACCACTTGCTTAAAAAATACTAAAACATATACCTATACGAAAACATTTTTTAAAAACTCTTTCGCAACACCTAGTCCGTAGAGATTTATTGTACGTACGAGTATGTATTGTCAAGTCAAGCCACCTTGCTGTCAAAATTTCTGCCAAACATTTTGACAACGATTTCTAAAGGTGTCTAAAAAAAATATTCCTAGAACATAAAGCACTGTAACCGAAGGACTTTTTGTATGACAGTTTTCGTTGCACTGGTTTCAAATACATAGTAAGATATTATAATGTGCTGTATTTGAAAATCTTAAATTTTTTATGACTGTTTCGTATCTGTATGTATTTTAAGGATGTCTATATGGGTTCTCTTAAGAAATAGAAGGCTTTAGATCATTAATCTTTATTTTCCCAAAAATCTGTTATTTATCAAACTTGAACTGTATAACTTAACGAACTATCAAGTTTGACTGAATGTTCATGTCGAATTTTAAGGACATTTCGATGGTAGCTACTGAAAGAAGTACCATCATAATAAGGATCTTTTTTTGTTTTATACTGTTAAGGAATTAACTATTATAGGGAGCAATATTTTAATTTCGAGCTTAAGAAGATCACTTTAAATCGTTCAATAGTAGGTCCACACGTTGTACTCGTAAACCTCTATGTCTCTCTTCGTTATTATACGATTCATCAAATGGTTGAGCAAAGTTTTCAAAGATTTTTCTTTGTCAGCTACGCGAAGGGTTCATTCTTAAAAAAATTTAACATCAAAGTGTACCTCGATTTTTGATTCCTAGCTTGAAAGGCTTTGATGGGTAATAGGTAGTTGTTAACACATGAAGTTGTAGAACGAATTTGGGAACATCATATTTGTAGAACTCCTCATTCTTGAAACACTTGCACTATTTGGCTTAGAGGTTACCTAATCCACGACAAATTACCACGAAAGAAAGACCAATTGATATTGTATTTGATTTGGTTCGAAGGAATTGCTGTTGGCTTGTAGGTAATGGTATTACTAATTATTTCACTTTGGTATAAGGCGTTAGTTGTGTGCACCTTGTATAGCCACGGAAAGGCTGCTGATGAAACGATTCACTTTCTTACCGAGCTTATCTCAGCTTCCACCGGGATTTATATGAGACAAACTCGTATGTGCATATAAGAAGCATCTCACGAATGTAAGGTAGAAACTCCACACAAAACCTTGCATCATATACAACCAACTAGCCTTAAATTTTCACAGCATACAAAACAAAATCTTTGTATTAAATTTCACCTCATCTCTCTCAAATTTTCAACACAAAGATTAATCCTTGTAAGGAAAAGATCCATAACCCAACCAACCTAAAAAGGATATTCAATTACTGTCAGGTCAGTATCACAAGAACAAATGAGTTTCGTGTCTTATTACAATTAGTGTGATGTTTTTTAGTAGGAAAAGCCCATACTAATTTGGAAGTGTTGTATATGTAGCACAACGTAAAGTTAAAGAAATTTAAGCTGCAAGGAAAATTTTGAATTTTTGATATATTACCTTAATTTATTAAGTCCGGAGATTAATAGCATTATCGAAAAATGTGAAAAGTTACAGATAATATTAAATTAAGGAGAAATATTTCAATTTTGTGATGTCAAAAAGAACAATTTTTGATCTTACCTATTTCATTGTACAATTGAAAAAAGTTTAACTTAATCTTTTGGGTTTTTAATCTTGTTAAAACAGAATAAATTTAGAATGGAACACAGCAATAATAGTAATTTTATTTTACTTTATTATTTTTTAATAATAAAGTATGTATTGGAATCGACCTATTATACGAGTACCTATAATTAAGCAATAAAATTTGTTACTTTGAAATTTTGTCAGCCATATACGCTGAACGCTGAACGCTGAATGCTATACGCTGCCCCGTTGAGGAATTAAGATTTTTTTGGTAGATAGGGAAGCCCCTAGGGGATGTGGGTAAAAGAAGTGATGGTTGAAGGAGGTGGAATGAAAACATTAAAATTCTTATTCATCGAACTGCAAAGGACAGAAAGCTAAAAATCTGCCAACTCTCTGGGTGACCCTTATTTTTTTGGGGTAGAAGTCCGGAACACTTTTAATGCTGATATGCCATGCAGATTACTATGCGATTCCCCTACAACTCGTTTGAGTTGAATAGCTAAAAGTCCTGAAATAAACTTAGTGACAAATGTATTTGAAGCCTTAGGAAATAAAAATTAATTCGATACTTCGTCAAATCTAACAAAATACGTAAGCATTTGTGAAAATGTATACAATTCCTTTACATTAAGTTGGGGGGTTTGGATATCAGAAAATTCTGGAATCGTTTTTTTTTCTATTAATATAAAAACTCTGCAGAAGTTGTAATCAATTTGATATCGCACCAAACCTAAAAAGATATATAATATTAAAGAAACGTATGGAGCTCTCTTACACCTTCTTGTGGTTTGAATATTCAAAAATCCTGAAATAAGTTTTAAGATAAATATAAAGTAAGCCCGAGGAAACTAATTTTATGTCTATCAGTCCCAACCCTAAGAAGTACATATTACTAAAACTCGTGAGAACATGTTCAGCCCTTTTATACCCTATTTAGGATTGAAAAGGCGAAACCCTTGAAAAAGTTTTTTATCGCAATTATAAAACTAGACCATGAAAGGGAAAAGTTCTTCGGTATCTAGTGACTTGATTTGAATTATTTTGTTGTTTTCGTGAAAATACACAAAACTTTACAACCCCTCAGGGATTTATTTTAAAAAAACGCCGAAAACACTTTTTAGCCATTTATATAAAAAATTCGTGGAATAAAAATTACTTCAAAACATCAAAAGACCTAAGAGATATGATGAAATTCGTAAAAATATACGTATGTAATTCATTTTCATATATAATTTTTTTCGCCTCATTCCGTGCATAAATGGATAGATATTAGATATATTTTTTAATCTTAATTAATTTTCTAATAAATCTACATATATTCACCAAATTTAAACTTTGTACCATAAGCCATTCTTCGTCAGATAAGAAAAAGACCTCCAACCCCGTACCATGCAACGCTATAAAAAATTGTATTTTTCGAATTTGCTAAATACTATTCTATTCTTGAGATACAAAAATTTGAAATATTTCTTACCAATCCTCGCCCAGCTTCACCCTATACACCCACACCTTTGATATGGGTCTGTTAGGTCCACTTCCCGCAAAGAACATAAACATACATCTTAAACTGCTCTTGAGATATAAGACGCTATTTACTAGAATTCTTATTCCACACTTTGAGCCAACTTGTCTACTTGTCGAATAAACCGAATTTAATTTTTATGGCGCAATTCATTCGTAAGATATCGTAATCTAAAGTTTTTATTATTAAAATGTCTTATTATCAACACTCAACCAATTTCCAATTTCAAACACAATTTCAATTAATTTTTTCAGTAATATTTTTTACCTTGTTAGGTATATGCAGCTTGGAATCGTTTTGCTACTAGCCGAGTAGCGTTTTCTGCAGTCAGGAATTATGTGCAATGGTTCCATAGATTCCTCTGACACTGAACAAACGAACATTTTTTGTTTTTGTCTGAAGTTTCGTTAGCTACAAACTTGTAGGATCAAATCCAACTTATAATACTCGACGGATTCCATAAAGTATAAGTTTTAACAAACAACAAATTTTAATTTAAGTATAAGTTTTGCTAAATTACAAAACTTAATTATCCGTAAAGCAATTATATGCGAAAAACATACCACAACTAAACTGACTAATATTTCGAGTAAAACTGACAATTTGAATTTTTCAGTGAATCACCTAATCGCGTTTTGCTTATAAAACTTATCAAAATATTGATCTAGACATGGGTAATTTAAATAATTCAGATGATAGTAGACATGTTCCAAAAAAGTTGCTTATACCATTCCCAGCTCTGGAAATATTTGGGCAATGTTATTTATTCGAGCGGAAGACAACAAGTGTTGCTGTTAAAAACCCATTATTTACAAATTATTCCGACATTGAAAAACGAGACTTTTCATTTCTGGCAAAACAATGATAGTTACTTTAGGAAATTCAAAGAAATGGTTTTCAAAAACATTTTTTTTTAAATCAAATTCAGTGTCTTATAGGATGTGGTTTAATTGTGAAATAAATCTTGAATCCCAATTTTAATACAATAGATAAAATAATAGATAACACAAAAATTTAACCTACAATGAAGGTTATTAACCTAGAAGTTTTTGTTTTCCGTCAATAAAATAGCAAAGCCATCAAACTGATCCGCAACTACCCAATTTAATTTAGACTTTATTACACTCTACTGGTTTAGCCCTATTCTATTTAAACAATTCCGAACATTAAAAATGAACAGATAACAATATCTGACAGTAATAAAAGAAAAGAAACTATGCTCAAGGTATAATTCTAATGTAATTAAAAATAAAAATTAAATTCATCTGATTACCACACATGAAGTAGAATTATTTCGCGTGGCTGGTACTCGTATATAAAAAGAAGAATTCTTTCCGTCTAAGAATCAATTCTGCCAAAATGATATCAAAGTGGAGTATGACGTTCGTATTTTCAGGAGTACTAGCTCTTTTGATTCGAGGTAAGCACTGGAATTAGACACAATAAAATAATGTCATTCTTTATAAGAATTTATTTTCATGCAGACGTATCATGCGAACAACGGATTGTCGGCGGAAATTTTGAATCGCGTTTAATCCCGTATCAAATATCGCTTCAGGGCAGAGTCAATAGCGGATTAATCGATAAATTGCTGCAAATGATGCTGGAGAATAGTGTAAGCGAATGGACACATTTCTGCGGAGGGTCTATTATTACGCCGCTCCACGTCTTGACCGCTGCACATTGTCTTGATGGAGCTGATCACACGAGAATTTCAGTCCTTGTTGGAACCCTGTACCGTACCAAAGGTGGACATCGTCACATGATAGAGAAGTACACGAACCATGAGAAATATACGAAACTGCACACAAACGATATATCGATTATAAAAGTGACGAAACCTTTTGAACTGGGACCCGCGGTGGAGCCGATCAATTTCAGGAACTCTAGTATCGTCGGCGGCGGAATAAAAGTTCGCCTTACAGGATGGGGATATGCTACACCTTTGGCCACATTACCGCTACCGATTACCCTGAGGACTATCAATTTGCACACTATCACAAACGATCAGTGCCGAAGGTACGGCTTCAATGTTACGAATGCGGAAATTTGTACGTCTTCAGGTCTTCTGAGAGGCGCTTGTATGGTAAGTTACACTCCCAGTATATCGAAATCATAAAATCGCAGTAACAGATTCAGAATCAAATGTCCTTGCAATTTTCAGGGTGACTCAGGGGGTCCTTTAGTAAACATGGAAAGGAGTCTAATTATTGGACTTGTTTCATATGGTTCGAGTATTTGTGGAGCTGGTCGGCCGGAAGTTTATACCAGAATTTCAGAATTTGTGTCCTGGATAGAAGAACAAATTAAACCTTAATACGCATTTATTCAACCGTAGAGATATTTAAAACTTTTTGTTATTAGGAAATATATTTTATTTAAGAAGCAACTACTTCTACCTAGTAACTTTATTCAAGCGAAAAAACTACGTGGTACCAATGTGCGCTAGTTGTTATTTTTTGAATTATCGTATTGTAGTCCATTTACCCAACTGGAGATATTTTTTACAGTAGTTTTAAGAACTCTACTTGAGGAATACTTGAAGCTACTGTCCGTAGGAAATACAAATCTGCCAACAGTCTGGGCGAAACTTTAAAAATTTTGCCGGCCAGAATCTGCGAAAGAAGTTAAATGATTCCAAGAAAAATTTCGTTTTTAGGCCATAACAATATTCACGAGTATACAAACATTGAAATAAATAAACTTCTCATAGTAGTAAAAATATTTCCCAATTCTGCATTCGATTCTTACCGTATTAAGCGTAGTATCTACTAACTAGAAGCGAAAACGAAATTTTCTGTCAAATTAAGTAGTACTTTAAAATTCACTAACAATTTTCGCTCGAATGAAGGATTTTTATGGGAAATTTCGTTTCGCTTCTTGTTAGTACTAGGCTTTAGACACAAAAAGGAAAGGGTAGAAATTCCTAATTTGGCTATATTTATGCAACCTATTTACACTCACTTGGGGGCTAGACAAAAAAAAACGTTATACTGATTTTTAAGCGATTACGTAAAAAGCTCGTACAAGTAAAAATCAATTTGCTATCAAATCAGACCTAAAATATATGCCAAATTTCGTGAAAATGTATGCATTCTCCTTGGTGATGAACATCGCAAAACCGTTAAATAAGTTTCTAGAGGATTACGTACAATGTTTGGCAATAATAAAACTAACTTGATATCTCATCAAACCTTAGATATGTTGCGAAATTTGTGAACTCTCATGAGGGTTGAGTTTCGAAAAATCGAGTTTCATGCGATCCGTGGAAGTAAAACCAATTTAATATGTCATGAGAGCAATATTTCGAAAATTGTGAAAACGCATACAACTCCCCCGTTGTGGGTTGAATATGAAAAATTCGGAAATTCTTTTTTAGGCGATGATGCTAATATAGTCAGCGGTAGTAGAACCCAATTCGATATTTTAGCATACCTAGCTGATCGGATGGAATTTGTGGGGAAGTGTATACAACTGCACCCTGTTTACATCCTCTTAACGTTTGAAAAGCAAAAAATTCTGAAAGGTTTTTTAATTAATTACATAATTATTAATCAAACCTAAGAGATATGACGGAATTCGTGAAAATGTTTAGAAACTCATTAGGAGTATAATTTTAGGAAATCCTGAAAGTAATGTTTAGGCAATTACTTGAAAAACTCGCAGAAATAAGATGCATTCAATATTCAATATTTCAAAAGACCTAAGACGTATGACGAAATTCGTGAAAGATATGAATTCTTACAGTGAGTATTCACAGTCCCTACTCCGTAGGCCATTGGATATTTGAAAATTCGGTTATTCAAATAACACTTCTGTGGGTATATCCACCAAGTTTCAAGTTTGTAGCATAAGTCGAAACAGAGAAAAAAAAATACCCCCAAACTACCCTATAATTACAAAACTATATTCTGTTCTCGATCGAAATCGATATTCTTTTCATTCCCTCTTCACTCTCACTGCTGACATCCTCAGCATAAAATTATTTTTCTATGCCAAGGGTCTATTAGCCTTACATCTCATAAAGTTCAAGAGCCTATCTTGAACAGTTGCTGAGATATGACACGTAATTTTAAAAAACAAATTCTTATCCCAACCACGTCCATGCTCCACCAGCCCCTTAACAATTGTATATTTAGGGAACTCTTCTTGGAAACTCTTTTTGGAAACTCGTGAAATATCGTTTTTATATCGTCCAGAAAATAAGGATTAGAATATAAGATATATTAGTACTTTCGTTATTAAAGTCCAAGAAACACTACTTACAAAACTCATTCGGTCTAAACCCTCAATTGATTATTATCAATCTTCACATTTCTACTTCGATATTGAAATGCAGAATTGCATCAGAAATGTCTTGTAAGTTCTGAACCAATTCTGATACAGTATATTGATGAAAATACTTGCTTAACAGAAAACAAGATATGATTGCGGAAAAGCGAAGTTTTATAGTAATCTATTAAGAACTGAAAATTGATATCGATTCGCCAAAGTGGGAAATCAATTTGACGGTATGCATTCTGGCGATTTTTCAGAACCTAAATCATATGCAATTAATTTTTCAGAACATGCAGTAAGACAAGAAGTTATAAATACCTGATATAGGGAAAGTATTTAGTTTTTCATAAGAGGTATTTTAAATTCAGGGCACATATGATATACATAAATAAATTAATAGTTTATTGAATTAAATCTAAGGTAATTAATAACCTAAAATCGCAAATTCAATGCGAATTCACAGTACTTCACTTTGTAGTTGGAGACGTAGTTGCGACCGTAGAGGTTGTAATTTTTTCAGGTATGGACGTAGTTGCGACCGTAGTGGTTGTAATTTTTTCAGGTATAAACGTAGTACTAGTAGTAGTAGTTTCCGGTACAATTCCGATTTGTTGATTTATCCAACCGACAAATTTCGAAACTCTGGTGAAAACATCCGGCGAACCAGTACCGCACAGCTCACTAGAATAGGACGCAATGCCGATAATTTTTGTTCGTTCCAAGTTCACAAGAGCTCCTCCCGAATCACCCTGAAATAAAGTAATTGTCTTGTCTCCGCAAACTTTATTAACTTCACATAAAATCAGCTACTTACCGCACACAATCCTTGCACAAATCCTCTAAACGTACAAATTTCTGTATCGCTGACATTATATCCTTTCCAATGGCACTCTGAATTATCGAGCGTTTTCAACTCAAGTGTTTGCAAGCTTAGTGCAGCGATTCCAAAACGAATCGGAGTAACGTATCCCCATCCGTAAAATTTACAAAATTCTCCTCCTCCAACCTCATTTTCATCGTCGAAATTAATTTTCTGAACCTTAAATCCGAACAGGAAAGGATCTTTGACTTGAATTACGGCAATATCACTGGATATTAATTCCCGGTAGTTCGGATGGACCACATAATTAACTACCGCATGTCTAAACGCTCGATAGGCTAAGTCCTTAGTACCGGCGACAATTGATAAGTCCCGCGGATTACTTCCCAGGACACAATGTGCTGCAGTCAGGACATATCGTTCAGCTATGATAGCGCCACCGCAAACATGGGTCCAATCGCTTTTCACAAACGGTAGTAGAGTTTGCACCAATCTATTGACGATACTCTCGACAGCTCGACTTTGTAGCGACACTTGATAGGGAATAGTTTCACGAGATCTACTACCACCAACTATTCGTAGTTCGTCCAAAGATTCTGGAATCAAGTATGCATGAAGCAAAAACAATATAAAGAAGTTAATAGTACAAGTTCATTCATTCTACCTTGATTTTCAGCTGAAATACCGACAACACACGCAAGAGCTACCAGAAAAATCAAATTAAACTTTCGGCAAGCCATTATAAAAACCTTCTGGTCAATTTGTAAAAAATGTTGGGCAATTTATATACCGCTGAAATATATTGGGTGTGTCACAATAAAAAAAAAAATTATTAACCATTAGAAGCATATATTCTTTCTAATCAATTTGTAGTTTTTTCTGCGAACGGTATTTTCATACATAAACTTTCAACATGACTATTAAAGTGGCACATTTTGAACACCTTTTTGTCACTATCCAATATCAATATCTAGTAAATATTCAGCGCAACCAACTTTTTCAAGACCTATCACTGTCACATTTTTATTTATGGCTATAGCTCGTCTCAATCTTGTTGAACGCGTCTTAAGCAGATAAGTATAATAAAAAATTTATGATGCCAAGAAAAGTGAAATCTTTTATCTGAAATAAATGATTTATTATTCACAACATTCGAAATACAGGCGAAAGCTAGTGAATCATTTGAATCAATCTAGAAGTTTAATTCGATTCAGTTATTATAAAATATTTTGGAATTTAAATCAGAATGTGATACACTCCGCACGAATCACACTTTTCTCAAAATTATTGATTATTACCTTCCGAAATTGTATGAGCACAAGCATAGTATCAAAATCGACATGCCATGAAAGCAGACCTCAGTTATAAGCCAGCATCATGAAATACTGAACTATGATTAATGTTGTCGATAAAACAACAAAGAAGGAATGCGCACATATGTAGGTACTGTATCCTTTATTGATTCGGAAGCATTTTAAATTGTATACCTCGATATGATAAATTATTTCATGAAAAATATAATATTATATTCATATCACTTTCACTTTCGTATGGAGACTACTCCAGTAGATCCAGTGAATATGCTAGGTAAGTTCTGTTTGTGACCTTAACAGAATCTTAATTTCTCGAGTTGTCGCAACTTTAAGAAAATGTAAGCTTCTTATTTGAAAGGAGATTTTAAAATCTGCCAACAGGTGAAACTTAATTACTTTTCGGAAGAAATTTCGGGATGTGGTTAAAGTTGGAGTATGTACATTGGTACGACAAAAGTGCCAGTGCCAACCGTAAAATATCAACACGCTATGATCCAAAACCGAAATTGAAGTTTTACGGTTGATAGTGGCGTTAGAACGTGCTAGTCACCCGGACTTTCTCCAAAAAACTTCATCCCGAAATTTGAAAGGCCTCTTAAGATTCGAAGCCTTTTTTTCGTGATACTATTCTGCTACCTCTACCTCTGTACCAGAAACACAGTTGACAAAATCAATTCCTCATAGTACCTCTAGTTTTATTAATTTCCATATGTGGAAACGGTTTCTGATATGTGACTCTTCAACAGCCTACTAAAAAAATATTTTTACTTTTCGCCAAATATACGGCTTGAAAACTTTTCTATAGAATAAAAAATTAATTTTCAAAAAATATAATTGTAAGGCGTCGTACATTTGGACCCTTTTGTAAAACCCCATTTTTATACGCTTCTATCCGGCTTAAACGTGAGTGAGTGGTGATTCTCCTATCTCTGGAACGGATAATGCTAGAAACTTGAAACTTATAAAGTTATATGTAGATAATTTAGGAAAAAGAAATTATACCGAAATATATACTTATGTATCTATTGGTGTACAACGGTGGGTAAAGAAATTCACGAATTTTATGATATATCGTTGGTTTTTTTATATATTGAATTAATTTTTCTGCTATCTGTTTCAAGATAAATGTCCAGAAGTCATTTTCAGAATTTTTTTTATTCGACCCACAAATGCAGTAATATAACTGTATATATTTTCACGAATTCCGGAACATTCCTAAGATTTTACTAGATTTCCAATGAGTTTTAAGTTCTATAGGCTTTTTCTATAATCGCCTAAGCACTTTTTTTCAAGATTTTTGCTTTTTTTAAGACTGTGTAAACTGGTTGTACACATTTTCACGAATTCCGATATATCTCTTAGGTTTCAATCACAGGAGGGATTTCCATGAATTCTAAAAACACCTCTTCGATATCATGACATAATAATAACATACTATTTATTAATGTTGGAGGGAAATATTGGAGCGTAAAAACCTTGTTTATTTTTTACGAAATCTCATAGTTGAACTATACTAGGTCTTATAACACTCCAGACTATAAATTTTAGTTAATCTCCATTCAATTAAAAAATGGATTCGTTGACTCTTTAGTGTCCAAACCAACCCCAGCACAAAATCTATGTATCTGTTATAAAAGCATATTTTTTTACCTTTAATTCTAAGGAAAGTTTATCGCACCACTATTGCAATTTGAGGACAGAACTATTTTTTTTAATAAAGTATAATACTTTTTTTTTAATAAAGTATAATTTAACCGTTCATTTGTTTAATTTCCCATAATTTTAACAACTACCAACATCAATTTATCGTTTCCTCTTTCCTTTTTAATTAAAATTAAACACGAAACACCATTTTATTTAAATCTCAAATTGTTTGTTTGTTTGTACCCTTACAAAATAATAATAGGTAAGATGAGACTATTATAATTTAGGAAAATTACCAAAAATAATTGTATAAATAAATTTCACACCCCATGCTTCCTTCTGAAAAATATAGCGAGGAAAAATTGGATGATGCTCGAGTTTCCAATAAATTTTTGTAAGAGAATATACCTTCTCGCACTATCCCTTTGAACACTTTGTATATTAGGTAAGCGAGTCTTGGAGGAGATATCAAATTCTAAAGTCAATTACTCAATATATCAAGACCAAAGAGTTGTTTCGCTATAGACATTTGTTTTTCCTCCTTAGCTAAAAAGAATTGTTCAGTAAATAAAGTAAAAAAAAAAAACATTTTAGAAAATGTAAAAAGAGGTGTCGGGTCCATCAAAAAGTGATGATATTCACAGAGTCGGCTTTCTTTCTATTTAATATTTACACTTACGTTTGTATACAAATTTGTGATATTCATTTTCCCTAGAAACGCGACAATCGCTCGTCGTATAGCAAAATGATGATGTGCAAAGTTTACTTTTTGGTTGCTTTTAATGTGGAAAATTTGGAGGGTGATATTTCTTCGCGTGATTGTCGGGTTTCTTGAGAAAATGAATATCACAAATTTGTATACAAACGTAAGTAGAAATATTTAATAGAAAGAAAGCCGACTCTGTGAATATCTTCACTTTTTGTTGGACCCGACACCTCTTTTTACATTTTATAAAATGTTTTTTTTTTATATCATTTCTTTTTGTTGCCCTCTTAACTACTGCGATTAAAAAGTTCAAATGTGTATACATATTAACTTGGCAGAAGCACATCCTACGAATCACACAGTGGGATATTTTAATACAGTCATATTTGCCGGTCTAAATATACAAATTTTAGTGAAAACTTGCATATATGAAATTTAGAAAATTACAAAACTAAACAAAATTACTTAAACTTTTGGAATTGCCCAAATGTGCAGATTTCGTTAATTTCTAAAAGCCATGATCTCTTAATCGATATAACAAACCGATTCAATGGATCCTTTGGACTGAAGGAATAAGTCATTGCGACTGTAATTGTTTCATCGTATGCATCGAAAGGAAACCGCTTTGAAATGAACTAACTAAAACCAAAATTAAAGTAATTTACATATAAAATTACATTTGTCCTTGGCAATCGAACAATGTCTTAGACACCCTCGTGCCATATGCTCTAAATCCCTATCCCAGTGCTGAATTTGAGGAAAAGCCAAAAACAGGAATTATTTTCAAAACACTATTCCACAAATACCAAGAGTAACATATTTACAGTTTTGTGAAGAACAGCAAACTTGTTTCGAATTCCATTGTGACCATTGATCAGCATCGATTATTCATTCCCTGGATTTAGCTATCGAGGAAATAGTTTATCAAAACCAAATTACATCAAATGCTGCATAGAGAAACAAACATTTCAGCTTGCACAGTAACAAATCAAATGTAGACCACCATCAAATGTAGACCACCATCCTCGCACGTATTATTTAAGCAAACATCGCTTAATTCTTTCCGAATTAAAACAAATTAATATCCATTGAGATTTCGAATGACACTTAACTATAATATTGTTGCTTTAAAAATTGTGAAAATTTTTAAATATTTTGTGAATAGCTTTTGAATTTGCGTTGACATATAAGTTTCGACTACTGTGATTTTGAAAAAAGCTTAAAAGTCGGAAGAACTAATTTTCATAAAACTCATTAAGCTTTTCCAATTTCTTCTTCTTCTTCTTCCAAGTTCTTTCCATGTATTTTAATGAAATGTATGGCGAGCTTATAGAAAGCTCTCATGTACACAAAAATACAGATAAGGAGCCCGTGTCCGTGTGAAATCCTTACAGTAAAGTACGTAGTCGGTGCTGGGGGTTAAACCCGACGCACATTCGACCGAACGTACTGATGCTGAAATGAGTGACGAAATAAGCTAACAAAATTATTTGTGCAGTTTGAAATTAAAAATTTTAAATTTATGGTAGTGTATTATTCTGCAATTTATTTTGAAAATCATCAATGGCGTGTTTGTGAATAGAGTAAATATAGAAGTCCTCTGGTTGAGAGATTTAATGAAAACATGCAAAAGAAGGCGGAGAGAGACTAGTTCAGGTAAAGGACTTTGCAAAGTCAGGTTTATCCACGTTTAGGTTACAATAATAATATGGACGAAAATTGAGTAGATATCATGCAAATTTTTCCGTTTTATACAAAAATAATTAAATTTTATAATTTAAACTCTTCCAAGGTACCCATGGACACGCGTTTTGTGCCCCAACTTAAAATAAAAGATCTTGCAATAAAACAATTTTTTATTGTGTTTCAATTGATATGTGGTTATTATTGTAACATTGAACACTTTCAATTCGAAACTTTCGACATTTCGCTGAAAACAAAGTGATCTACGGGGTCGCTTTGAAACCGCAATTCATAATCGAATACTCATTACAATAATAGGCTGTAAGCGATTTCGATTGCTTCGCATCCGTAGCGAGATAGGTAAGGTACCTGTAACCTTAATCCTTTCCACCGACATAATTCCACCTAAATGCAAATGTTTTCCTCGAATATCATCCCGCGCGCGGTAGGTCTTAACTCAAACCTCGACGACACTCGACACGACTCTGCATTATAATCAACCGCAATCGGTGTGCAATCAATTATTCAATCAAAGCAATTCCACCCCGGCATCAGGTAGCCCGCAAAGTCTCCACTTCAGCCCCAACTTTGCATTTGCCCATCGCTACAATCTATCAGAAGTGGGCATCTGAGGTGCCTATATGCGGCGAATAAGTCAATTAATTTGCACGAAATGCATACATTTATATGGCATAATGTATTTGCGATAAGAAGGTGCCTATATAGACCGCAGCGAGGAGGCCTTCTTGTTACGTCCATAGGTAGCCAAATCAGATAAACCGGACAACGCGCCGGGATGATATGGTCCTCTGGCCGGCTCGGGCATTAAAAACTACCACGATCCTCGCCACCTCCAATTAAGTGGTAATTCATTTTCATTCGTGGTGAGGTCTATTCCAGTTGCAAGGTAATTAAGAGAACAAGAAATTGGCCTCCGGTGCAGACTTGAAGGATTTATTTGCTGGCGTTATGGTGGGTGGCACGGTCAGTAGCTAGGTCTCAAGATTGACACAGGCACTTTGTCAAAATGAAGGTGGCCCCATTCTATGCTCGTTTACGGGGTATTGATTCATTAGTGCATCGCTTCCCTTCCTTATAGTCGCTGATGACCACTCGATCCTTTTCGAATCTTGCAGTCAGAGTCGATAGTCTTCTTGATTGGCTTCCTCCGCACATCATGTTGCCCTGTGCTATGTTGTTGCGGGACGATGTTTTAATTTACGTTAATTGGGCCACCCAATTGCCTTATGCAGATTGTGTTAGTCTGATAATTCGAGAATTTGCATTTGCGAGCTCTTTTTATTTATGTTTAATTTAATGCTCCGTGGCCTTTGATCAGAATGTTGAAGGAGCGAAGAAATTTGTATTTGGGCGAACTTTGCTGCTTACTGGAAGATTTTCGAAAAAAAAACTATGGTTTGTTTTTTGTATGGATTTCTGATATACACACATAGTGCATTTTCCATGTACCTTAAACTAGAACGGTGTTCAATCGGCATTATCTTCAGATACAGAGTACATTTAAAAAAAAATAACTATTGTCCAACAGATGTCTCTTTATAGATGTGGGGACCTATTTGGCCATACAAACGTAACATATAGTATAAATAACTTTCTTCATGATTAAATTCAACGAAATATGGTGAAGAAAATTATATTGCAAATTTCAACCAATCTAGTGGCACTTCATGACAAAGCCACAAATATTTTGTGACTATGGTTGTCCAATCTTCACAAGTTTTGTAACCCATTTATTTTCGGTCAAAATCTAAATATTTCACCGCGTGCATTGTGAAATTGAGTGAAAAATAATGTAAATATTATACTATGATATTTTTGAATTCTGATAAGGTACGTTTCATCTGTAGGTTTCATAAGAGTTTCCACTTTTCGAGATGACAAAAATTTGCGCAAGCGGAATGTCAGTCAGAGTATTAACTCCTCTGATTGAAAATGAAATGATATACACTATCCCGTATTTTTTATTTTTTTTTAATATACACACAATATCCCGTATTTTTATTTTCTTCTTTATAATACTTTTTAGACAAACAGCTAAAATTTATATTAGGTAAGTACCTATTTTGTTTAATTTTATTTTAAAATTTGAAATCTAGAAAATGAAAGATGGCGCTGTGCCAAAGTTACTTTCGCTGTCGATACTTTCACAGGTACATATATCTCTTTGAGATTTGGAGCGCATTTTCATCGATACGTCTATTGAGGAATGTGACCAATATAACATTTTTCGGAGAAGGAAAGTCAGTGGAATACGGAAGTGGGGGGAAATTACTCTTTCAGCGAGGTATGTTTGTCCTATCTCGGGAACAGTTTACGACAGATAGTTGATACTTTGCAGCTACATGTGATAATTCCTAATAAGACTTTCAACTTTACATTGGTGTGCCGAGATATGGCAAAAAATGTCTGTGAAAGGGTTATTGGTTAATTTTCACAAATTTTATCATATTTATTAAGTCTGTGGAGATATCGAGATATTTGAAACGTCTGTAGCCTGGAAATATTCTAAAGTGTTTTTGCCACAAACCGCGTATAAAGGAGTTGTTGACATTTTCACGAATTCCGACATATCTGTTAGGTCTGAATAGATCCGAATTGGATTTTACACCAATTCTATATTATGATTTAATTTGATATTTGACAGTATGGTTTGCTTATTTTTATTTTTTCTTCTGTTAGTTTTATTTAAGCCTTCATTGCCTCACATGTACAAACACTTTATAGTGTGCTCCGCCTAGTCTCTCCGGCCTTTTTTTGCTTTCTTCAAGTCTACTAGCCCTTGAATTGTGAAATTACAGAATACCAGAGTTGCAAATTCAGGTCGATTATAAAGGGTTTTCCAATAGGACTTGACAGCTTTGAATTCAATTTGTGAACGCACCCTTTCACTAATCATCGAACTGTCACTGTCAATTTATTCAGTAAACTAAACATTTTTATCATGGTAAAGTACACGAAGGAACAACGTCTGCAAATTAAATTATATTATTTTGAAAAAAAGTTGTCAAGTCCTTATTGGAAAACCCTTTAATACTATATTATTAAGAAATAATAACTTTATTGTTATTAAAAAAATTAAAAGTTAAAAAATCAAAAATCGATTCGACTTCGGTTTCACATCTATCAAATCCAAATTAATAACTTCCCCCCGAAAACTTGAAACTCAAATCACGAACATCAAATATTTAATTCTCCGTTAAATCCATACCCCAATTTGATTTCTCAATTTCGCCTTCCGATTATAAACCAATCCAATTCCCGTCCAAATACAACCAAAAAATCTGACCAGACTTCAACCCTTAATACTGAGATTACACTGAATAACGACATTGAATGCAACAACCCCTGAGGATAATCCCCTTGGGGATATCAAAGTGATTCGCAGCTTGAGGTAATTTTGATTACTACTGACTGACTCTCTGTCGATGACTCCTTTTTAGGTAATTAATTAGATCTTCTGTCCAGTGGATAGAACAAGAGTTGGGGTGAATAGTAAGTATTAAATGCGCGTACCACCCGCCTGTTCATATCAATTTCAAATCCAAGAGAAAACGATAGCAGCACCGACCGCATCAGGATGGAATCATGTTGAAATTCATACAGGACAAGAAGGAGGAGGGCGACCTTTATGCTGTTCACGGAGTGAACTTTATCCCTCATGTCATATGTGGAATATGCCATATCTTACCTTCATGCATATGTAAGGTCTTTTCGGTTATTTTTCTACATGGTTCTTTTCTTTGAATAAATTTTTAGATTTTTTTTTTTTATTCTTCTTGGGGACAGAAACATAAAAATTCAACTTACTTTATGATCCGTATTATTAAATTGCTCTATAGAAGTGACTATATGGGATTTACGGAGAAAAGGCTACCGACAGGACTATGGATTTGGCCAGAAAGATGGCATACATGTATCCTTAAATAGTCGTATGTAAGTGGATTTCTCTGGGATATAAAATCGTAGGAGGTCGTTTTTAAAGTATTTGTTTTTAAGTATTATTTAAAGTGTGCCATTGAGAATTTTGGATGACTTTATGGGCGGCAAGTTCAATTATTCCTTCTAGGAGTTATCAGGCTGAAAAAATTAAATAAATAAAGATTAAGAAACTAACATCCTGAACAGTATTATAAAATTGAACTAAAATAAGTTAAATACTTTATTATTAAAATAAAAGTGTAAAATAAAATAACTAAGATATAAAATGTCGAATATTATTTTTGATCCAAATTTCTCTGTCTGGCCAGGCTTGCCTTGGGTGGATTAATAATGACACAACTTTGCCAACAGTATGGGTACAAATTTATTATTTTTCCATAAAATATGTATATGTGTTTGAGTTGGATCAGAAAAATTCACTATGGATCGGTCACTAAAATCACACTACCAAAATGTGTCCAGTCATATATCGTTCAAGAAATATGAATTTAAGAAAGTTTTCTGACTTCATGGTCTATGGCTATGTCTATACACTCACTCATGTAACCTGCAATCAATTTTGTGCATTTCCTATTTATCTAATTATCTCATTATTTTCAAAAATGAGATTTACCATTTACAGGCGTCCGCTTCCTGCGTGCTATAAACATTTAAACTTAATATTATAAAGATAATTTATGGCACACATAGACGAACATATCCCTACACTTTTTTGGCTAAAGGAGCTCACCAGAGTATACATCAGTATGGATAATCACAGTTGGTCGCTGTCAACATTTCAAAAGCATTTGATTGAGTATGACACGATGTACTTTTAACCAAAGTTGCCACGTCCATCATTTTTTGGATTAATATCTTTTTGAGTAATCGCCTTGCAGATTGAATTTGTTGGTGGTTGGTGAACTTCTGGTAATTTTAAAATCAACGTTGTGTTCTCTCAAGGCTGTGTTATCTCATCTACAGTGTTTTGATTTTCATCAATGAGCTTCAATTCATTTTCTTATTTTTGTACAGGATTTCCTGCCATCTTTCATTGCCTCATATACATTTATAACATGTGTAATGGCGGATTTTTAAAATGATAATTATATGGATACATGATATGCGATACAAGATAGCACGATACACAGCCCATACATGTTATATGTACACAAACTTTGTGTGTGATGTGATGGTCCACTTTGTACATTTCGTTCTTAGCAATGAAAGTGCTTTTCGCCGGAACATCGGCATTAATAGCTATACCAGTCGCAGCTACGACTGATAGGCACTTGAAATTTTGTCTTTGCTAAATGTCTAAGAACATGTAATAGTAAAACACGCTCAAAAAATTTGAACTGCCGGAAGAATACGAAAATCTGCAACTGTCATTCTTTCAAATTTCAGTTGATTTTAGTAACAGATGGCGCTGATGGCAGTTAAAAGAAGGCTATATTAGCTAAAATTATCGAATTTATATACAAGGCAACAAGTTCGATATTACGTTGATATCAGCTCGTTGACGTACTATATGGTATGCACTTTATCGGGTGAAATTGACAATATTATGATTTGTATATTGTACATAAGCAGTGTATCCATGGTATTACATGCATATTACTGAGAATGTTCGGTTATAGGATCATCGTTTTAAGGGTTCGGTACTATGTTATCTGGCTTAATAGCCGGTACAGTAAATAGAAGCTTTTCGAAACTTACAATCCCCCTAACTCTTATAATACGTTCTCAATTAATAGATTAACTTTGAATTTTGAGCAAACAATACCAAAACAATGAAAATCCTTCCATCCAATCGGTTCTTCAATTTACCAAAAGCCCTAGAATTTCGCTTCAATGTCGTCATACAAATTGCCAATATAGTCGCATGAATACCAACATGAATCTGTACCAGATTGCATGGAAAAAATCTTTTCATAAAAACGCACAAAATTTCAATATCCAACCCCAAGGTTCAGTGCCGTCAAAGAGGGTGAGTTCCGAACAATGTACGCAAACCGCGAATACCAAAAAATTAATAAATGAAGCCAATGCCCATCTAGATTAAAAGTATAAACTCAAAGATTGAATGGATCAAAGAGATGACTCCCTTCGGAAATCTGTTTTTTTTCCTGTCATGTAAAAAGACTTGATATCTTTATCTTTAGGTGGCTTCATTGTTATCCCGTCATGTCAACAAACAACGAGCAACATGCGTACATTTATTGTCACTGGTAAGCCATAGTAGAGTCATATGAGTGCATGTATCATTGCGGTATCTTGCGATCCTCTTCAACAAGAAGTGATCTACTTTACTCGATCACGTTAAATAAATTCCAAGGATGTCCCACTGAGATCTCACCCCGGACTGACCCAAGATTAGCATCGAATTGTGGGCATTTTCGAGTCCCGCATCTTTTACGCGAAGTCATTTTGCCACTTTACCTTGTCTTCGGCGAGTCGTCCTCAAATGGAGGAAGCAGCAAAAATGCGCCATTCTTTGCCGATGGACCGCAGTTGACCATAGTGTTCCACCGGTATCCAGCTATGCGGCTATATCTGCATAGAAATTTCTATCACAGCATGACGACATGATTTTCACAAGTCCCGGACCGTAAGCGTTCTCGAAGGAGGAGAATGGGTCCATAAAGGCCCCATATTCTGCGATCTCCATCATTGCGCGTTTTCGCTGGAACTCTTTAAAGACCTTAAAACAAAATGGTCAAAGATGCGCGGTCAGATTGTATTCCTTGATAGTAAGGACTGAGGAGCGCAGTACGGTGTGTCGAGTTCTGGAGAAAATTTTCTTCGTTTTCGGAATCGTTTATGTCTCTATAAGGACTTTTGTCTTTGAGGTCTTTTTTTCTGGCTTCCATCGAAACAATCACCAGGTATACATAGTGTCTTGGAGTCTTAAGTCTTTTGTCAAACTGCGCGGCTTATTTTGTCAAATAGCGTTGAACGCCGTGCGAGCGCTGTGCTAAGAACAAAGTGTGGAAGTTTTTATTGGGCAGTTAACCTTTTGGTATGGTCGTGAATTGCTCGGCATTTTGGTCTTTATGATGGTACCTTGGTTACCTATGTCATATCGTAATGTACTGTCAACTGGAATGTTGTTGCGTGTGGTCACATTCATGACGATGCTATCATTCTCGGACCTTGTTTTAATTAGAGACCGCAAAATGATTTATGGGTGGTTGTTTATTCGGCATCTTCATTATTTTGATCTGAATTGTGTATCGTCGCTTCTGGACTGCTACTAGCTTCTTGTAGATGGTTTCTGTGATGTCGACTCGAATAGGAAACGTTTCCAGGTAATAATAGCTCGATAATAAGGCATTACTTATTTTTTTTTTTTTTAGCCGTGTATTAAATTTATGATTTGTGGAGAGTGGACTCTGGAATAGGGCTGTCGATAGTATTCTGTTTCCAGCGCGCTTCACTTATTCATTCTATTTACAGCACACTACATTAATTCTGCCTGCACTCATTCGGTTTTCAGCTCCTTTCTTTGCGCTACAAACTGAATTAAGCTTATAAGACCCTACAGATTTCATCTAAAGTAAAAAAAAACACCCATTAATCACCCATCTAATTCACGATCGTCCTTCTCATCATCTGAAGAAAGCTCGTCCTACCCCAAACATGTCAATTCCAATTAAACACGACAATAATGAGAGTACATCATGATGTGGGATGTCTGTGCGCAGATACAGTGCAAGGATATGAAATCGTCCTCTACATATGCATAGGTACATTCCGCTTATGCGAAACGTTTTATGTGCATGTTACACCATTTATACAGAGCAGAATTACCATATAGAAGACATATCCAAATAGAGTACAACAGACGACAAGCTTCAAGCTATTAACATCATTGCTCACGGGGGTTTGAATATGAGGTAATTAAGCAAAGCAAGTAATTAGCATCCAAATAAGCGCAACATATGTGCCATGTTCAACAATTACTTTCAATATAACACAAAAGCTAGTTTAAATTTCCTCGTACTGATAGATAATGTCATCGGGGGTAATTAATTGCACAAATCAAAATTCTATGGAGTTTGTTTGTATCGAACTTACCTCATCTAAAATATTGCTTAGCTAACTTAAAAATTGAAGATAGTGTACAGAGCCACGTTTCCATTTCTATTGCAGTTAAGGCCCCACGAGCACGTTGAATGCGATTTTCATGAGAATTTTCCACTTTAATAGCAATAAAAAAACAAAATAAAATAACATTACTTTATTAGCTGGTATGTAAACTAGGTCGCCCATTAAGAAAAAATTCAAAATTGTGTGTTGAAAAAATTTCTATTAGAAGAACAACCCTTAAACATTTTTTAAAATGTGTAAATGCGAGTTCTTTGCATTTATTACCTATTTCTTGAATGGTTAACATGTCATTTTCATTAATATAATGGTCGAAATATTCTTAAAGAATATCTTCCATAAAGGAAATTACAAAAAATGTTCATTTTTGTAAATAATATATGACGTAAAACTGAAGTAATTTTTCACGATTTTCATTGGAGAAATTACATAAGAAAACCGCTTTTCATTGAAAAGTATCATAGATATAGTATAATTAATTGGTATACCTGGAAGATAAATCATGACGGTGACGATAAATTAGAGATTAGAGGGCGAAGACGACTTCACAGTCGCACCGAAGTTGCGGTTGTGAGCATCTGCATACAATTGTCTATGTTTTAATGACTGTGCAGCGAAGTCCGTTATCGGAGAGAAGTCGAAGTTGTTGGAAAATCTTTGTGTTGTTGTCTCTTAACTGATTGTGAATTGTGGCTGTTAGTTTAGGCTTTTATTGCAGAATATTAAAAAAAAATACATTTTGAGTTAGCAGTATTGAATATGTTACTAAAAAAGAACATAATAAATAGAATTAAATTTTCAAAATCATTTGACTTCGTTTTTCTCATCCTAAAAGGTGATTTTTTTATATACAATAAAATGTTTCCTTTTTTAAATTGTAGATCCTTAAACTTACTCTAACCAGATCCGGGATTGCATTTTTTGTGGAAATATCGGGAAGAGCCTGGGTTAGTAGTAAATCAGTTTCGGTTGGTGGAATCTTCTCTTCTGCTGGATTATCTTCATGATTTGAAGTTTCTTTAATAGTTGGGATAACATGTTCTATTGGAGCGTCTCCAGGCTCTTCAACTTGCTCTGGATTTGTATCCTCAGTCACATTCTCAGTAGAAGCAGAAAATGCTTGTCCTGTGTGAGCAGAGGTTTCTTCTTTCGATGCTTCAGCCTCCATTTCGGGATGAGCAGACTCGACCGTAGGGACCGCTACCTTACCTGGTTCAACAATACCATCATCAATTTTACCTACTTCCTCAATTATGTTTTCGGAAATTTCATCATCACGTCCTGCAGGGCTGCCCGACTCCGGATCGCTTTCTCCTGGATTACTTTCTATGGTTGGTCTTCCAAATTGAGTACGTATTGATTTCTTGATAGTCAATTTTAGATTAGTATAAGAACCAACTAGAACAAATTATTACTACGAGTACCTTATCAAAAGTATCGTCGACGCCTATATCATCGATATTATAAATTTCATTTATAAACTTTAGACGAGAACTGAAATCACGCCAGACGGCCTTTTGTAAATCGTAAAATATACTTTATTATTAAAAAATAATAAAGTAAAATTTTGGAATAACCTGAATTATTCTAGCAGCCTTTTCTCGTTGTTGATATAATTTATTTTCTGCAGATGAGTGTTTGGGCTGACTTCCATCTTCTACTTGTGCTTCCTTTTGCTTAATTTTTCGGAATAATTGCTAATTAAACACAATATTAAGTAATAGCTAATATATAAAATAAAATTCCATTTATTTACTTGTATTTTAACTGCAGCCGCATTCATGGCCTCAACTTGCCTTTTGGCCAGAAGTTTTCGAAACTTAATCTGTATTTAAAAATGTTATTTAAATAATTCGAATAATATACTTAAAGAACAAGAATACTTGAAGTTTCCTTGCAGCTCCTTCGCGTAAGTATCGTTCATTTTCTTCCTGTCTACCCGTTTCTAGTTTTCTTATAATTTCCTGTTGAGGTGCTGTCGCCATAATACGATTCTTGGAAAAATTATTAGGGAATAAATTAATTGATTTGAAGTCATCAGTTTGGTTTAAGATATGATCGAAGATCTGTCCCGAACAAAAATATAACTTAAGCAATTGAAAGACGATTTGAGCAATTGAAGAACCATCTCGCTGGTCTACCAATATTACGGTCATGGGATTGAGTCTAACCTATAGGTTCATTGAGTGATCTCCGAAAAATTAAACTCAAACAATGCCATCCTGCACTGTTTTTCAGAAGGTTACATACAGGAACTAAGTGGTGAAAATTTCAAGGAGATAGCGTGAATAAATCCGATACAAATAAGTGGAAAGCAGTGAAATTACCATTTTGACCGCAGAAACTTTTAGTTATTTCGAAATCTTTGAATTCATGACAGAAATGCTACCAGGACAGAGAGAAGTCCAACGTGTAAGTAAAGTAAAGGTCAAATCTTTAGAGCAGAAACTAAATTTTGACCAAGGGAACTTGGAGAAGATTTTTCCGGTTCTTCGTAAATTTAAAAATTATTTATTATAATCTAAAATCTATTTGAGACGTGTTCCAATAGTGTGCTTCTCCTAAGTATATTTTAAAGTTATGTTTTAGATTAGTTTACAGAAGCAGAGCTATTTTAAATATAGTCAGCTTCTACCTTCATGATTCAGATTAAAAGACTTTGCTAGGTCTTGGCTACATTTCATATTTTCCAAGTTTTCATTGAAAAAAAAAATCACTTCATTTGCAGCAGAAAAATTCATATATAGATATCCAATAAAAAATGTTTAATTCTATCATCGTTGACTTTGCCAGCTGTCGTAAAACTAGTCAAGCTAAGCCAATAAGTACCAAAATTGTGACAAGAATGTACCTTGCATGTCGTCTTAAACTGATATAACAAGACGTAGATGAAATGGACTACAGTGCAACCCGCAAAAGTGAAAGTGCACTTTTATAACGTACTTTCGGTCATAACGTACCTTTTTTCAATCCCCATTCACAAATGTGAAAGGTTCGTATATTGGTTATAAGGTACTACTTTTGTGGTCCCATGAAGGTACATTATAACCGGGCTGGACTCAACTTTAATATAACCTGAATTTTAGTAGCTGCATTTCATGCATGGAAAAGACTCTGCTTTAAATAGAAAAAAAATAAGAATAAATTTGCTAATAAGGTTGTAAAAATTTTGATTTCTGGTTTTCTGCCCATGTAATTCGAATTTAAATGACACGCGTAACAAATTTTGATCAATAAAGTAAGTATGTATGTATGTATGTATGTAAAAATAAACTCTTTGTTTTATTCTTAATTAACAAAAGTAAAATAGATACCTCTTGAACTCGCCAATTATCTTTCTTTTCCTGACGTCGACGCAACTATATGATGTAGAACCAAGTATTGTGTAAGACTATAAAATATTGCACTCCCAGATATAGTTGGCTTACCACATCCTTATAGATTCGAAATGCGTCCTGAATAACTTTTGCAGCTTTAGTAACACGTTCGAATGCATTCGATTCGTTTTCTTCCGCTCGGAATCGTCCATCGAAACGCGGATATTTTTTTCCTAGGTCCTTTTGAACAGTGTATCTTCGATAATATGCCTGTTAAATACAAACATAACTCGATATTATTTTACTTATTTGTAACCATGTTCAAAAAATTTGAATCAACCAAAATTGATAAATATTTTGTAGCTATCTCGTCAAATTGGTTATTTAACACGTTCAGTGTAATCGAAAATTTAGACACCTTTATATAGCATTTTAAATTTTTTTGGCAAGTCTGGCAGTCAAAGTAATAAATACATCGAGATGGGAAATTTGAACGGTACATGAAATTAACAATTTTGGTTCCTTTTTTGGAAAATTTTGCGGCTTATCTGAGTGGCTTAGTGGCTAGTGCATGTGCCTTCGGTGCACCTGGTACCAGGTTCAAATATGCTTGGCGACAAGTAATTTTCGAGAATGTGATTGGGTGCCGGACTACCAGTTCACTCAGCTGTAAATGATTACCTGAGTTAACTTCGGGGTAACAATCACGGACAAGCGTGTGGCTGACCAATTCACCGTTCCGTTCGACTCGTAATGAAGTAACTCTAATATTACTTTAAGGCCTAGGTCCGATTTGGGCTTTTGCTCCATTGATTATTATTATTATTATGCATTTCAATTTCTTAGCATTGAATAATGCTTTTAGAATCGGTATACGAAGGTCTGTGAACGGTTTCTCGAGCTGAAACATCATTAAGTTTGGTTTGCACTTCAACAGGCTCAACTAAAAAGAACTTTCGGGATATTTTTGATATTCGATTTACGACTCAAAATTCCCCAATATTTCTTAGAACCAATGAGATACTGAGTTTCTTTTTAGTTTTACAGGATACTAATAAAAACGCCAAAAAAACGATTTCAAATTTTTAGAATGGAGTAAAATACGAGAATGTTTTGACGAATTTCTCAATATCCCTGAGGCCGAATGAAATTTTAAATCGTTATTTGCTTCTAGAGGCTCTTTACACAAATTCTTAAGAAACGATTTCAAGATTTTTGGATATTCGACCAACATAGTGGTGAAATCGAGTTTAATGGGTTTTCACGAACTTCTCAATATGTCTTCGAACCAATGAGATATCAAATTGGGTTTGTCTCCAAAAAACGCCTAAAAAGTTATTTGAGACTTTGTCGATAATTCCAAAGATTATGAAAAGTGGTTCACTAGTGGTTCACTCAATATGGAATTTTGATCTCTCAGATCAAACCCGATCTGTATTGAGATTCCCTACTACAGGTTATTTATACAAACGCCTAAAAAATACTCATGATGTTTTTCTATCAACCACCAAAAAGTCTTCAGTGTTTTTTCACGAATTCCTTAATATCTGTTTGGACCAATGAGATAGCGAATTGGTTTCTGCTTCATAGGTTTTAAGACGTGAGTATAGTAAACCTGATTTTGGGTTTTTTTTACTACATCTAGAGGAACAAATAAAAATAGGCTTTACTTAAGTCCGGCAGCTCGGCCACTATATTGTGTGATATTTACAAAAGGTTCAAGCGCATCAACCAGAGCGAACTCACAGAAAGTAGCTAGTTTATATATGCAAGATTTCAACTTTTTATCATAAGGCGTTTACGGGATATGGGAAGCAGAGAGTTGTAATTACAACACTGAAGCACTTAAGGTTGAACTTCACTCATTACTGAACACGTTACCGATCCCTTGACTTGGCAACCCTTCTAAATGTTACTAAAACCTCTATTTCGATTTCGCGACTTATCCTATTAAAAACAAGTTGCACACTCCACGCATATAAAATAAAATTGGACCTACCTGTATTTTTGTAGCAGCTTTATTCATATCCTCAAACGATGGCATTTTATTGGCATGATACTTCAAGGTGTTATCAATTGCTGGCCAAACATTATGACCGCACACAAATGCCGTCTATAAAACCCAATAAACCTAAGAATTAACAATGAACTTTTAAAAAACAAATACCTTCAGTGTGTTCGAATACTTCCGGAAGAAATCTCTAAACGCAACTCTTAGTACTTCCTTGACTGTTACTAATTCGTGCTCCTTAAAATTGCATTTCGAAACCAATTCACGGAATATTTCCAACTCATTGAATTCGGTATGTTTTGAAATCGGGACGGCTTCCTGTTGTTGTTGGGCATATTTTCGAAATGCGCCCTGTATTATCGATACCGCTTTCGAAGCCTTCATAAAATCGATTCCATTCTTCGAAAGAAGCTCACCAATTAGCACACTCGATTCAAGGATATTATCCAGGATTTCTTTCGCAACTGAAAACATTCGAAGTTAAAGAAAAACACAGTTCGAAAAGAGATCTTACCAAATGTTCTTTGTCTTGTGGTTAGTAGAGCATCTAGATAGTCAGCGATAAATTTACAGAGGTGATCATTGTCGGGATTTTCACGAAGCACTTCCCGCGATATATCACTCATTAGTTCACTGAGTCCTTCCGGAAGTTTAGCCGTATGTTGCGGAACCTTTTGTCGATGAAGTAAATAGTTCATAGTCTAGAAGTTTTCAATTTACGGGTTTGTTTTAGTTAAAATTGTAGATCAGTAGTTTTTAGTGTCCTAGTTCTATCCAGTTGTTTGGAATAATAGTGCCAAGCCTATTTAGCTAGAATTTTTATTGAATTTTTTGGCTACACTCGGGGTTTGAAGATTGGCTTACAACATATCCCTGGAAAACTTATTACAGATCATCGAGGTTTGAAGAAAATTGTCGAGGAGGTAAGAGTTCCATTAAAAAATAAAACTAGGTATATATAAAAAAAAGATCTTTATTAATACATATTTAGATATGAGTCTTTTTTAAATTGATACAAAATCATTTGGATGCGTAGCTTTAACAGGCAGACTTAATGCTTGGCAGTAGTTTTTCAGAGCCTTTTCCAGTATCGATTCGATTGGGCTATATGTCGATCGAGATCTCAGTCGCGCCTTGGCCATTTCTAAGGTCTACAATTTCACGGAAATGAAATACTGGACAGTGGTAATCTTCAAAAAACACTTACCTTTATCATGTCTGAATTACGTTTTTTTGCTTCTGCTAAAGAAGGACAAGTCTTTTGGGTATAGTGCGAGAGCAGTTCTTTCTTACTAGTGGCTTCATTTTCTCGTTGTTCTTCTTGAAGACTTAAAGGCCGTAAGCAAACAATATTAAGCAAGAA
Organism: Beris chalybata; assembly: GCA_949128065.1. NCBI lineage: Eukaryota > Metazoa > Arthropoda > Insecta > Diptera > Stratiomyidae > Beris > Beris chalybata. The sequence continues at coordinate 12,646,217 of OX421894.1, forward strand.
TTAAAAGAAGTAACTTATTTACCTACAGCAATTTGATTTTCTGTTCCAATTCATTTTCTATTGTTGAATATTTCGAATTAATTTCCTCGAGGAAATCAGAGTACATTTTATAAAGTTGTTTATGTTTTGCATCGGTTGTTAAGGAAACGGAGAAGCAAACCTAGCAATTTGGTCAGCACTGCTTGGCAACGATGTGACAAACACGCATATCACAGCACAGGGCAGGATTGTAACGAGTCCTTATCTTCCTTTATTATTGCAAGAATCCGTTTCAGTAGTTTGTTCATGAAAATTCTTTAAATTATATGCAGATTAAGATGATTAACAATTTCTTCTAATAAAACTTGTGAAAACCATGGCACCTCCTGGTCGGCATCATAACTTCACCAAAAATAATTCCATTTGCAAAAATAAAAAAGAATCTTGTAAAATAATGTGGTAGTTATAGTCTAACGGAAGGAATTATTATTATTTTTTTCAAAAATAAATAAGTTACATTATTTCAACTTTAGTAATGTTTTTTTTTAAAAAAAAAAATTGCCGTTTAATAATTTATAAAAAATGCCAAGCCAAATAAATGCGAAACGCTGCTGTGGCAAATAGTCGCTCCAAATTGATGTACGGTCACATTTATTGCCATAAGTTTATAATGGAGTGGAGTTTTCTAAATTTTACATTTTTGTTTATTTCTTAAAAGTACAAAAAATAAAAATCTTTAAAAACCAATTTTTTTAAAATTTCAGGGGCTTGTGAGCTCTTCATTTTCCGTTATGCATGCGATACGATACGTTGGAATTCAGCACCCGTTAAAAAGTCAGCTCTTGTTTACTTGTACTAAACTACACACTGCCAGCATATGACTGACCTGAAGTGTGAAGTGACGTTTCTCTGCCGAACAGACACGTCAAAATTTCTGCGCCAGAGACCAAAGTTTTGTGTTCGTGCAATTTTCTTAAAACATAGATAAAATGTCGGTGCCTACGTTAATTAACATTAACGTTGACACGCTGTTCGAGCAGCACAACGTTGCGGAAATCGATCAAATCCAGAAACGTCTTCAGGTCGAGGTGGAACGTAAGCGCGAGGATCTGCGAACGATGGTCGGGTGAGAGAAGTTCTTCCGTTTGCAAGTTGTTGCCGCTAATAACCGCTGATTTTTTTTTTCAGAGAACGTTATCGTGACCTTCTGAAAGCGGCCGACACAATTGCCGGCATGAAAGACACCTCGGCTTCGCTTATCGCTCGCGTCGAAAACATCACGGCCAATTGCAAAAGTCTCAACGAGAAGCAACTGATCGGCTTCAAGACGGACACACAATCGGCTCGAGTGCCCAACCGGCAGTTGCATCTCTACTTTACGACCGTTTTTCAGATCAAACTGCTCACCAATTTGCCGGAAATGATTTGGACACAAATCGACAACGAACACTTCTTCCTGGCCACACAACTTTTCATTTTGTCGCGACACATCAGCACCGGACTGCAACTCGACGTGGACAACAGCGTGATGAAGTATTTTCCCGTTGCCAAGAAGCACTGGACAATTCTGAAGCCGTTCTTCTTTACGATTAAGCAAAACTCGCTGTCCGCGTTGGAAAAGGATTCGCTAACACCGGAGGCGGCAGCGGATTGCCTGTTGAGTTTGTTCCTGCTGGAGCAGTCCTCGATGGATAGCATTCTTGCGAGTTTCTTGCAGATCAGGGCCAAGGCGTTTTTAGCTACGCTCTCGAGTGACCGGTCGGCACAACGCCGAGTTAAGGAAAGGATTTTGTCCAGTTTGGACGTACTGAACTCGACCGTTACGTTAATTTTTCGGTGTTTCATTGGTGGGTGTGGAACGCTGAGCGACCGGTAGAAGCTGGAATTAAAATTTCATTTTTTTTCAGATTCGGGAAACGGAAAAGGTCTGATCATTGAGAAGTTAGAAGAACTGGCTAGTGAGAGAGCACAGCCAACCATTTCGCTTATGAATTTGGACGAAACGGAGTTGGCCTACAATTTGCCGGACATTATTGCCAAGTTCAAGTAAGTATTTGACCGCTTTCCGAAAGGCTTGGTAGATTTATCTGGAATTGTCTTGTTCAATGGAATATCGCAGACATCAGTTCATTGAACACGTTAGCACTTCATTAATACGTCCTTTCAAAAATGATTGAATTGTGCAAGCAGTTGCTCTGCTCTTCAGAGACCCAATCTAATCGAGACCAGACTATATCATCATCAATGTCGCGACAGCCCAAGTCGGCCCTGGCATCCTGAAGTCGTTGCCTCCAATCGTCTCGATCCAAAGACCCCGTCCTCCAGCTGCCAATTTTTAAGATGACTTTGCTGTCTTCATCAACCAAGTCTTCCCATCATTTGCGTGGTTTGCCTACTGGTCTGTTACCACTCGCTTGGCCTTTAAGAGCACGTTTAATTCTTCTGTCTTCCATCGGCTCTACAGCACACTGCAGTTTACGTAGTTTGAGGAACGTTGGAGCTTTTGGCTCCTTGAAGACTTGATACAGCTCATGGTTGTATCTTATTCGCCTGTCCGTTCCTTCCTTTACGGGTCCAAAAATATTTCGGATGACCTTTCTTTCGTATTAACTGATTTTTCGGAAGTTGGCATTAATGCCCACGTTTCGCTGCCATAACAGAGCACAGGTCGTATAATAGTTTTATATATTCGCAGCTTATTGTTCCTGTGCACTTTCTTGGAGGTCTTTATTTGAAGTATCGAATAATTCGTTTTATTTGCTAGCATGTTCCGTCGTTGATTTCGTCCGATTTGTTGCCGTCTAGTTGCTAGATTATCCCCAAGATATATGAAGTTGTCCACACTCCAAATTATACTCCGCAATTGTTACATTCTGTCTGTTTGGTGTTCTCTTTCTGGTTTTCGTCATTATTTTACTTTTGTTTTTTTTTTCGTTTCTTGGAGTGTCCTTCCAAGAATAGTTTGGACTGCCTGCATCCCACCGTCCCTGTCCAGTGGAGTTCAGCTTGGATGTTAATCCAGTCTTTCTTTTGTCGCAGCTTCTGGCATTCCACAGAAAAGCACTGGGTCTGTGAATTTTAAGTCAGCTCCTATTTTTGCTAACTGGTCCGCAGACTGGTTGCCTACAATCTCACTATGTCCAGGAACCCATAGAATAACCTCAAGTGCTGAAGTAGGAGTGGTTCGCATTGCTCCAGAGATATTTTGGATTGACGCATAATCGAGTTTCGGGCACCAGAGTGCTACCATGTCTAGTCCTCTCTGCAGTATATTAGAGATGGTGTCTTCAAATTGTTGAAACTTAGTATCTATGTGTAGATGTGCGACTAGAGTAATTAAATCAAAAAAAAGTTCAGACTTTTATTGGCGTTCAGAGGTTGAGGGAAAAAAATGTCCGTGAAAACCATATTTTCACGAACTTCGTTAAAATGTTTAGACATATCGAGCTATTTTACTTCTGCGTGTTCTTCATAGAGAAGCGCCTAGAAACATTCGTCCAAATTTTTCGATATCCAGCACTAAGGAAGGATCTTGCGAAAATGTTTATATCGTCAGCGTATGCTACTAGTTTGGTGAATAGTAGCGTCCCATTGGTGTCGGTTGGGGTTATTAGGATGACATACTCTAGTGCCAGGTCGCTAGACCATCTCCCTGCTTTAACCCACATTCCGTTCGAAAGCTGGGGCCTTATTACTGAATACGATACGATCAAAATCAATCGTAAATTCTATATTTCAGTATGCCGAATTTAGGAATCTACTATTGATTTTGATCGTATCGTATTCAGTAATAAGGCCCCTGGTTGTTGATTCGGTTTGTATTCTTACTTGGGATTCAGTGAGTCTCGTTAGTCGAACTAATTTTGGTTAAATTCCAAAATCAAGCATGATTTGGTACAGTACCCTCCTGTCGATACTGCCCTATGCTGTCCTATGCTATAATGTTTAAAATCTACAAAAATTTGGTGCACATCTGTGTTATATTCCCAGCATTTTTCTCACAGCAGAGTTTTTCTCCTTTCTTATAAATTGGACATATAATTCCTTTTCACCAATCGTCGGGTATATTTTCCCCTGTCCAAATTTTACAAATCATTTTGTTTAGTATTTCCACGACACAGTTTTCACTGTTTTTCAGAAGTTCAACTGGGTTTTTGTCAATTCCCGGCGCTTTGTTTAGTTTCTGGTCAAATAGGGCTGCTTAGATTTTGTCTAAGTGTAGGAAGCGTCGATAATGGTTCTTCTTCGTCAGTTGAAACCTCAATTGTGATGTTATCGGTCGTAATCGGAGTAGATTGAATGGGATTGAGAAGATGTCCGAAGTAGTAATCCCATCTCCTTTTAATTTCATGTGTGTCGCTGATAATGTTGCCCTCTACGTCTTTGTAAAGACTGGTTTCGGGTTTCGGCGTATGCGTCACAGTTTCTCTCATATTATCGTCCATTTGGTCTATCTTTTCATTGTAGTACTTCCTTTATTTTCACCTGCAGGTCTTTTTTGCAAATCGCCTAAGCTTGTCATATCTATCTTTTTTGGCTCGTTTTGGTCGTTCAGTAAACATTTGGTAAGCCTCGTTCTTCCTATCTATTGCATCGCGACATTCTTGGTTGAACCAGTTATTATTTTTTCGCCGGGTTTGATATCCTAATGTCTCTTCTACCGAGGTTTTTATGCCATCTCGTATTTTCGCCCACATATTTTCCACTGGCATACTATGGCCGTTTTCCTATATTGTTGTCAAATGTTGATCCAGTTGAGACCAGACTTGGGCTTAGTAATATATTAAAATTTCTATCCGCCATACTTTCAGACCAACATTCGATATTCCATCAGTCACTTCGTCAATTTTAAAATCGGTAAAAGACATATGGCTGCAAACAATCTCCAAAATCACCGAAAACCAACTGAAAAGCCTTTTCGATTTAGTCTCGTCAATGAAAACGATTCAAGAAATCAAGCATCAATCCTTGAAGCTTGAGAGGACTGAAAACTGGTCTGCAATGTGCGAAAAACTCTACCTTCCGTCGACTTTAGATTTCTATCAGCACTACTACCGTCCTTTGATAAACAATCGTGTCCGTGATATTGTTCGTCAGTCGTGGGCAAAAACGGTCACATCTACCCACAATGAAATTCAGGCGATTCTTAAGTCGTCGACAGCATCGAAAAGTTTCGATAACAACGTGCGATACTTGTGGAAGGAGAACTCTAGCGACATTCCACTTAGTTTAAAACAAGCGCTACATCAAGACAAGAAATGCAATAAATTACTGATGAAAATGAAAGGAATAAGTCCGGAAATCGTTGAAATTTGTACATCGTTTGATAATCGACTTAAAACCATTTTCTCCGAAGTCAATGTTTTGTTGGACGAGGACGGCAGCGGTCAAGTGGATGAGAAGCAAACGATGGTCGAATTTATGAAGGATACAAGCCAGGATCAAGTTTCTGAATTGATTGCGAAAGTAAAGAGTTTAGAATATGAGAAGAAACAGGAGAATATTATATTGCTGGCACGTTTGTTTACCGCCTTCACTGATTTGTGTCCGAATTTAAAAATGTGCCTGTCGCACACGTACATTTCTTCGAACTGGGATCGAATTTCGAGCGACAAGAAGAACTATGAGAAATGGAATCGGGCGTGTTCGTTATTTGAGGACGAAGCTTTCGTTCTTTGGAAACAATTCTGTGAAGTATTCTTGCAGGACTTGGGAGCCGAACAAACAGTTTCGTCTAGCATTGGTGTCGAGACAATATTGAGCGATTTCGCCGTGAGTTAATCGATTCAAACCGAAATTGTTGATGCTAATTTATCATTTTCTTTCAGGTTTGGGAAAGCATAAGTATCGAAGACAAGGACGAGCAGGACAATCCGGTTCAGTCGACAATTCGTGTACCATCACAACCACGAATCTCACTTCAATTATATTTATTCAAATTGACGCATTCCCTGAACAATTCCATCCCGGAAACATTGCCGCGAAAAGTCCTCATCTATCTGAATTCGAAATTATCCGACAACATTCTCACACTATATGGATCTTATCTGGAAAACGAATTTGTGATCGCTAATCAAAATGCCGCCCTTCAGCTCTATTTCGATTTGAAATTCTACCAATTGGTTTTTATTGCTCGCGATGATAAGAAAGCTCAAGAAGAATTGCAACGATTAATCAATTCGCTTAAGAACTACGTCGACCCGTTCGACTTCGAGCTGTTCCATTCGTATGTGAATGCGAACGTGAAAAAATGCGTTCAACGACTTCAACACGAATTGGGCGTACTGATTCCGAATCCCGAAAGTATAGCCGTTGTAAGTGATCAGAAACCGAATGTCGGTGGTCAAGACCGGGACCCGAACGTTCTGTCTTTGACTTCGAATGGTTCGTCTTCGACGTGGTTTCCACTTTTGCCGATTATTGTTCCTGGTAGCAAGACCGCAGCTGGGTCTTCCAGTGAGACGGAAAAGGTAAGTCCGGTTCGGTCAATTTCATTTCGTAGTATTAATGTTTCATTTAAACTTCTATCTTTGGATAGGAAGGATGATCTTTAGCCATGTACTATATAAGTATAAATGTTGAATGTTTTTTGCTTGCATTTGTTCAGTTTTGCGTACTTTTTTTTGTATTTAGGACCATTGTTTCGATCTTCAGTTAAACTCGAACTGGAAGCTTTGTATAAAGCCCTGTCAGTTAAAATTTCAGCTAGAACGCAACTGAATATCGTAGGAACGGGCCTTAATGTTTATAGCTGCGTTACGAGAAGTGTTAAATAGAAGTGTTCGAAATGTTCTTACTAACATACTAACAGATGTGTTGTCGAAAAGTACCTATAATATTATGAATTGACGGGCTTAGAACCAGAGGCCATCTTTACGTGGTCCTGTTTTCGAGGAGTGAAGGTGTTAGGCGAGAAAAAGGGGACAATGCGTCCGAAATAAATACCCATGAGTTGAAATCGAGATATTCTAAAATTATGAGGTTTATGAGGCTATGTTGCTACTTGCTTCTTGCTTCCAGTCATACTAAGAGAGTGTCTTAGAAGTACAGTTTTTTTTGGGTGGACATTGGCGTGTGGCGTAGAACTATTCGATGAATTCATCCAAGAGTTAGGCGCAAATGATACTATGATACAATGGTACTTCTTTGTAGGATAATGACGGAAAAGGGTGTGGGAGGGTGAAAAACGAGAAAACATTAACAGAACTTTTGGAACTGATACGAACCACACACCGATGGTTCGAAAAAATCCAATCAGGAGATATGACCCTAAAAAAGCGAGCCACGTGGTACCCAGGACTTTCGTTCGGCAAGGACGAGCTGAATTTATTAGTGGAATCTGACTCACGCCAAACTGTAACGGATATTGCACGAAATAGGGCGAACACCTTTCGACAGTTTGCTGACACTTGCAACAGCTTGGAAATAATCAAAGAACTTGATAAGTGGGTTCCGCATGAGCTTATTGGCAAATCATAACGCATCGACTGAAAATTTGCAGTTCCCTGCTTTCTCGGAAGAGAAATGATCCGTTTTTGAGCAGAATAGTGACATGTGATGAGAAGTGGATACTGTACGCCAATCGTCTCCGATCGGTCCAAGGGTTGGGTGCTGATGAGACTCCAAAACAAATGCCGAAACCAGCCCTCCGTTTGAAGAAGATAATGATGCCTGTTTGGTGGTCTGCATCTGGAGTTTTTCAGTATTCCTTTTTGAATCGTGGTGAAATCATTAATGCAAAGAAGTATTGCACCCAATTCGATGAAATGCTTCAGAAATTAATTGTTCAACGGCCTAGATTGGTCGTCAGAACTGGAGTTAGATTGTTTCATGGCAATGCACTGCCTCATGTTTCAAGAACAACGGTCAAAAAATTAAACGAGTTGCAGTCCCAGAATCTTTCTCTTCCACTATACTCACTAGACCTTTCGCGAGTTGCGAATGAAGTCTTATTTCCCTTCCGTTTTAGTATTGATTGAGGAAAGGACATGACTTCGAGACAGTGTTGAGCATCACTTAGCTTTAATCCGGCCCTGTATATTCTGCTAGAGGACTTTTTGTTCTGGCTTCCCCAAGGTAAGACTATTGATTTCCCACATTCAGTTGAGCCAATCTCAATATCGATATCAGTGTGCTGAGCCGGCCTCCAAAGATCTTCGTTGGAGATGACGCCAGCTATGATTAGAACTCCTACAAAAGGTTCGATTCGAAAAACTGTTTAATAGTCCAATCAAACAGTGGCCAATTTAGAATCACTTTATACTTCACGGTCACAGTTATACCACTGGAATTGTTCTCTTCAAAAATAAAAGCAATCGTGTTGTTTTGTAAAAGCATGCGTTTGTGTTCGTTTCGTTTTTTTTATTGTCGATTGTGTGCTTCTTCTTGTAGCCATGGATTCACACTTGACTAATATATTTTTTTGGTGCTTGATAAAATTCTAATAGGATAAAATATTTAAATAATTATTCTCACATCCTAACAGGCAACAACGATAAAATCGAAAAAACCATCAGATACAAGGATCCTGCCATCATCATCAACAACAGCAACAACACAACAAACAGCACAAAATTATGCCAGCAATGTTAAGTCGGGAGCAGCTGCTTTCTTCGGTGCAATGTCACAGGACTGGTTCCGATAATGTTAATTATAATTATATTAAACAAATTTAAAAATGCAATTTTAATTATATATTACTTATTATTTTATTAACAATAGATAACTTTTTTTTGTTTTGTTTCTTTATACGCATTCAACAATTCATACATTTTTATTACGTTTATTTCTTAAAAATATCACAATGTTGTAAATAACGAAAATGTGCTTTCAACAATGCCATTCACTTGCAAGGTTCCGATTTTGAGCGAATATCCTGCTACTTTTTACCTCCTAGAAAAGAAATATTATTGTAATTATTTTTCAAGTGCAAGAATCATGTTTACCCTTCTTTCCGCCTTTCTTATCAGCTTTTACTGCACCAGCTGCCGGTGCTGCAGCAGGAACAGCTTTGGCATCTTTGCCTTTTGCGGCAGGTGCAGCAGGAGCAGCTGTTGCTCCAGCTGCTACTTTTTTCTGGAAATATTTTTAAGATTTTTGATTATTTTGAAAAATTCAAATTAATTATTTACGTTGACTCGGATGGAATAATCTTAAAATCTTTTAAAATGAAGAAACTACAATCATAAAATGAAATTCTATTAGATACCGATTCAAAGATCATGTGGGCGAATTCCTCACATATTAGCTTATTGTTTGTGGGCGATTGCCAAATTCTCAGATCAATGAACTATGTTCAGCTTTTTATAGAACATCTTTGTGTTTACTTTATTCACCCCTCCTGGCAAAATTAAATAATTGAAATTTGGTACCCGGTAGCCCAGTAAACCAGTCGTGCCATTCAGATCTAGGGTTTATCATCCCTGTCAGGTATTGGACTTCATACTGGAAGTGAAGATACCAACTATTTGGATATCTTTTGAGAAACTTGGATAGTCCAGCGAAGTGTGCAGACTACCCCACAAAATGGATCGAATTTCAAATGGTGATCTTGTGATCATGGTAAATAAAAAACACATTAGACCAGAGAGTGGTTCATACAGGAACTAGGAATCTGTAATGTTATATCCAATTGATACTTTGCAACGAATTTTTATAGTTCGTGATACTCCAAAAGTTATATGGACTAAGATGTTGATCCTTGTGACTTGTTAGTCTAAGACTAATGAGAATTAGGAATTGGAATCGTAAAATCTTGAAGCAGTTGGAGCTGTCTATGCTACTCTTTTCCTTTTGTATGATTAAATGTGAAATCAGGAAAGAATATCAGCTAGGCAGATACATACTTATACAGGAATATTTTCTTAAAATGAAAATAAAGTGCATTTCTTAGCCACCAAGTCCCACAATCTACTATGGGGCGTTTTCACAATAAAACGGAAAAGAAACAGATAATCAAAACAGATACAGATGGACTACAGCAAGAAAAAAACTTCCAATCTGCATAGGTATATGTCCAACGATATATGAGTAGGAATGTAATCAATTTAGATTGTCTAGATTAGCCGCTGATTAGCATGTTATGTAAGCTGCATCAAGAACCCATGGCTTCTAAGGTTTATACTTTCGATATACTAAACTTACATCACCACCACTCTTTCCTTTGCCCATTTTCTATGAAATTACGCCTTGAAACTTTCACTTAAAAACAATGTAAAACGCTTGCTTATCAACTCAGGTCGATCGCACAACTAAAGAATATTTTCGCACAAGTCGAAAAATTAACACGAACTTCTTTGATGATTGGGGTGTTTCGCTCTTGAAAGCAATTCAATGTCGTCAATTAAGTATGCATACCATGGAAAAAGAGTTCTATAGCACGGCATAGTGTGTATAGTGTTCGCACTGTGTGTACATTATTCAACAATATTTAAGATAAATACGATCGAGTCAACGGAGAATCACTTTCGGTGCCAAAACGCCGTCTATTAATAAACCAAACGCATAATACAAAAAAGTAATAATAAAAATACGGAATTTTGTTTATTATGAGAGCGAAGGAGGAACGAACGAAAAGAAACCGAAATTGAAAATATAAATAAAATTCGACTACGAAAATATGCTAATGATATTCGAGTACGTTAGAATCTTTGAATGTTTTTAAATGGTGTTTATATTGCGAGTAACTAATGCACAGCCCTAGATTAACCTCTATGCGTTATTAGTTAGCACCTGTTTGAGATATCAAGGGCAGAAATGATGCACCCAATCTGTTCTCGACCTTTTTTACTTTATTATTTTAATAGTAAAGTATTGTTATCGTTTTTTTTTTAAAAAAAATTTGCTACCCTGAAAATTTTTTTTATACCTTTTATGACTAATTCAGTCCGTCAGTGCGCCGTCCGCCGAATGAAAACTCGTTTGAGGAATTATAGTTCCCAAAACCTATTTAAATTGATTTTTTTTCTGAATAGACATGGTAGACCCCTTAAAGACACATTTTTTGAGGGGTGAGGGGGAAGGTGGGGGAGAAGCGCTTTAGACGAAAAATGTTGGTTTCTAGATCTCAGCAACCGCTTATGTTAGGAGGCTGAAACTTGGAATTTCTATAGAGCTTTGATAGTGGACCCATTTGCAAAAAAAATTGCTGATATTTGTGAAGGGGTGTGGGAGGGGGGGGGGGGAATATGCGTCCTAAACGCAAAAAAGTCGAGATCGATTCATTCTAAAATCCATATCTCCTAAGCCGTTATTGACAAGCAATTAAAACTTAACAAATATCTGTAGTTAAACTAGGAGAGTCGATTGAAAACACATTTTTGGGTGTGGGTAGTGGCGTACGGGGGTGGGAGGGGGGGGATGTGAAAAACGTTAGGTTACGATATCTCACAAACCAATTGAACCAGAAAAACAAAATTCGGTTTGAGTATAAAGCTTGATAAATAAAGATTGCTCAAGGTAAAATCTTTGAAGGGGGCAGGGGAGCATAGAAGTGGAGGGGATACGAATTTTTCAAAAATAACACGTTTTATATCTCAATAACAGTGTAAGATAGAGCTTCAAAATGTTACCAGAAGTCGGTGTTATGGGCATCACCATATAATCCTGTGTATTTTAAAAGACAGTGACTGCGCGGTCGAAGTCGAAGTCCGTGTTCTGTTTAGGCCCTTAGTGTTTGTCGCTGCTTTGGCTCTGCTCTGTAATGTTCTGCTTGACTCGGATCTGCTCTGCTGGGCTAGTCTCTGCTCTGCTTGGCTCAACTAGAAGTGGTTAGTGTAAGGAGTGCGGCGGATAAAGGGTTTAGATCGATGACTTCAAAACTTAATTTTTTGAATATTTGATTAAAAAAATAGATGGATACTCCCGTCCTTCCATCCCCCCTTCTTCATCTATCTATTGGCTATACGGTTTTAAATTTTCAAGAACAAGTATAGCTTAGATAAGGTGGGCTAGACCTTAGTCTAACCCCCCCCCCCCATCGGCCTATTTTCATGGGGAAGTGAAACCTTTTTTTTTTCAGGTCATCACATTTAGTATGGTGGAACTTGCTAAAACCCCCCCTTGATACCATCCTGCGCACGGGCCTGGTCTACCGCCTTTTACCTAAAAGGAACGCTCTTCCTCCCAAACATATACCATACATATACTATGTGCTTACCTATGTAGCTACGAATTGACACAGAGCCTCTGATTGAACTGATACCGTTTGGTCCTGGTGATTTAAAGTGAGCAAAAGTACCTATAGCCCAATTGATCCTTCCTCACTATTGGCTCCACCATTCCTGGCGGGATAATCCTCTGATTTCCAATTGAAGCTCCGTCTTATGAAATTATTACAGTCCTGTCTTGAATCAGAACCGTCGTCTCATCGGCGTCGTGCTCGAAAGATGAACGGAAGCAATAGACTATTGTGCCCCGCTTTCTTCTACTATTTGTGTCTGGGTTGTTGCTATACTTTCTCCACAAACCTTTTCCACAACGCCCAAAATAATGGTTCAGAGCCTCAATTCCTCTTACTACAGACCGAAACCTTAAGATATGTCGGACTAGTATCTCGACTAGAAACCGGAATATTTCTTTGCTTTGCGAAAAACTTTCTCATCCCTCGAGCCTAATTCGCCCGTTTTCTTCGTGGTCGTTATGAAACTGAATAGTGAATTACGTGACTAATTAGTTAATTACATCGCCTTGTTGTTTATTATATTCCTCTACTGCAATTAATTAGCGACACATCTGGTTAAGTTACTGCTAAAATAACCGCCAAAGGCAGAGATAATTTGTTAGTTTGTGTCGTCCGTCGTACATACATAAGTCGTGATATATCTAGTGCCTCATCATCACGTCTTTCCCGGCTCCCTAGAGGGATGGAACCTTATGGACAACTACTCTCAAAATCACGTATCCTCTATGCTCTATGTGGCTGAAAAGGGATCAAATATTGCCTGACTTGAAATCTACTGTTGAAACTCTAACAAATATGTTGGCAAAATTCTGTAATTTTTGTCCACAAATATAATTCGAAAATTGTGTCATCATCAAGCCGTTTCCGTTTCCTTTTACCGAAATTCCCGAATCGAAACGTGCCGAAGAGTTTCGAGTCGATCACGACCTTACGGAAATATGTAGCTATTGCTGTATATCCTTAATACGAATCCCTGATGTTAAACCACCAAATGTGGCAGTCTTTCAGCAACTTTTTTTTTTTGAAGGAGTTTACAAAAGTTAACTGAGGTACTTTTGTAATGTTGTAATGGAAAAGGTAAAATTGTGTATGGTACCTTGTCCTTATTCGAATATTCTGCAGGATTTTCTATGGTTAAATTCGCCATGCATACAATATTATGGCGGTGGCAAGCTGAATTGGTACCTTTATCGAAAATTAAGGATTCTAAACGAGTTGTATTGAAACCCGATGTTAATGTAAATGGAAATTGAGTTGGGTGAAGGGAAAAAATGTTATTATAACTTATTCAGCGTGGTCGAAATCACGAAATCCTATTGCAACGCCCAAAGAATGGTGTAAGGCTTTTTGAAGAATTTTTGAGTTCTTTTCCGGTGTCGGAGGCTTGGAGGAACATGCAACACCACATTGGGACCAATTACAGCTTTGGAATTAAGGCTGGTTGGAGCATATCAAATCAATGTAGTGGCCTGGCGTATGTTGCAGATAGACCGCATCTATTAACTACAATTTTACATGCATGGATGTAACTTCATGTCCTTTTGCGTTGCATTAACATCCACTGGAGAAACTTCGCGCTACTATTTTCAATTTCTGTATTTTATTCGTCCTTATTAAAATTGTTAGAAACTAGCTTCCCGGTTGGGTTCGCTATTGTAAAAAGTTTCCCTGTTAAACCGGAATCTATTCGCTTTCCTTGCACCCATGATGAACAAACCTGGGTATAAGGTTTCGAACAGGATGTACAAGCAGTAGTAGGACACTATACTGCGTCTCGATTTTCTTTACGTCCATTACTTTTGCCGTTCCTTGAGAGGAATGTTCTTTTTCGTAGTATGCCACCCTGAACAACTAGCTACATTATTGCCCTGGCCATTGTACAGATAGAAACGTAAACTGACTGTACGATCAAATAAGGAACATTCAGCTTTTCTTTGTATACGAAATTTTCTCGTCGAAAGAGTCATGTGGAGCTTATCCATCGGGTCTTTCGTTCACAAGAAATAGGAAGATCGGACCGGAAATTCTACGGAAAAAAGAGTAAACAGTGCAATTCCAGTTCCAATTTAGCTCAATCGTACGGATGCAGAAGGAAAACTGAGAAAATAGCAGAAATGTCTTTCAGATATTCGGATAAACGGAATTTTTCACACGAAAAAGGAAGTGTTTGGCGATGTGTGAAGATTCAGGATTTTTATATGGTCCCTTGTACTCTATCTGTCCCAGGGACAGTTTACTATTACGGGAAATCCCCCTGGCTTAGAAAAGGAAACAGTTTTTATTATGGAAGGAAGAAACTACGGTGAAATGAGCTTGGTCGTTATGGAAGACGGTGTAAGTATTTATTGTATCGACTTATCTGTCTAATTGGAAGCTTGGATAATAGGTCGTTCCCATATTTATTATGTTTTTATTTGCAGATTTTTGTGAAGGATTACAGTGCCCTTTATCCTTTTCGCTATTTGGATCTCGGATAGTAGTTGCTTTGTATGTATTGTAAGGCCACAAATAAAACTTTAAATTGTAAGACGATACTGATGGTTTATTATCTTTAGATTGACTTAGAGATTGATTGAGATCTTTATGTTTCTGTTTAAGTAGCCTAACATTCATGAGCATAGAATATTGAGCGTGTTATGTATTAAGTCGTTGCAGATGAAATGTCGTTGTTCTATATGAAGTGAAGTTAGTTGCGATTTTATTGTCTCATATTGCCGCCAGGTGGCATAAGTGGTATTGGGTATTGAAGTTTAAATACCCCAACATTGATTCATTGAGTAATTTCAGATCTAGACTTCATTGAGATCGGACAGAAAAAAAGAAAAAACATGGATTCGAGTCAAAAAAAGGCCACAGCGCAATGTAGGCAACCGAAAACATCAACAGAGCATTCGGAACTGATATGGTAAGCAAATGAGCCACTTTGAAAAATTCCGATCAAGAGATTTGACCCTTGAATGTGAGCCACGTGGTCAGCCAGGACCTTCGTTCGACAAGGACGAACTGGGTCGTACCATCAAGAATTGCCAAAAAATTACAAAATTGTTGACCTTCATCGCCGATACTTGAAAATTTTTTAAATTAAATTTTTTGTTCCTTCTGATGGACATCTATAGTTTTAAAGATATGTTAAAAATTTCAAGTGAATCGGTTGAAAATTGTCTGAGTTATGTTTCCAGCCAGCTTGAAAAATGTTGTTTTGAGATAAACGCGTTTGAAGTTTTGAGTAGTAGAAAATCATGAGTAATTTTGCAATACGCCTTGTACTAAAAATTGAAAACCGAATCTTTAGACACTTTCTTCGGCCATAATCTCTTGGGACAGCATTTTTGAGGTCCTAGGGGACCATTTAAAATAATAAATTTTTTTTTTCGAAAACTCTAGAGTAGCATCACCCCTTAAAGATTTCGGTGACTACTGAATTTTCTTTTCACTCAAAACTAAGGAGGAGTATACGATTTTGCCCGTTAATCAATTTAGCCTTACAGAAATGGCTTACTCTAGAAAGTTGAAATTTACGTACGTATATGTAGATTTAGTGTAGGAGTACTTAAGTTAACAAAAGCTTCAGGTTTTCATTGGAGTCAAAAAATGTTCAAGAAAAAGAGTTTTCACTTTTTTCACGAATTTTGTTATATCTTTTAGTCATGACGAGTTATCAAATTGATTTTTTTTCTTCGGGCCCACCTATACGTACTAAAAAAATTGATACTTAATTCACCAAAGGGTTTCGAAGCTACAAGCCTTTCAAACGATTTGTGGACGGTGGACAGACGGACTGAAATTTTTGTTTTAAGCTTACTAGTCTTGAAATGTGAATAAAAAACATTGTATGGTAGCAAAATTTGCTTTTTTTATACTTTAATAATTAAGTAATGGTGTCTCCATAAAAACGGGAATAAACTAGGAGCTCCTTCCTTTAATATACTTACTAACTTACGATGGCGCTACAGTCCAAATTGGACCTTGGCCTCCTTTAATATTAAAGTCTTATCGGTTTTTAAGTGATTTTTTATTGGATCATCTATGGCAGGCAGGAGAACATCAACCTTAATGAAAATCGATTGTAAATTTATTTTAGACGTCATACCTAATCATTATATTGACGAATAAATAAATAAAATTTAATTGAAATCCCTCATAGCTTCCAGCCATGAATCTATCAGATTTTTAATGTTTTGATTAGGTTTTCCTCGCTGACATTGTGCACATTGTAGATATATGAAATTTTTGAAGTAGCCTGGGTGCAGTTTCCTTCTCTGGTTGCCGGCGATCAATCTGCTAGAGTTGAGCGTCCCTATGTCATGATTGTTATCACTAAAAAAATTGCTGAATGACTAGAACTAGAAGTTTTTCTACATTTATTTTCGCACGTGAAAACAATTCAGTCATGTTAGCAAATACGACGTTGGAGATTTTCAAACTTTGTTTTTAATCCGAATCATCTCACTTAAATCTGCATAAAATCTGCAAGTAAAAACTCCTGAGTGGCACTGCTGCTCTAATTCAAAATTTTTTTTCTATTCGAAACTGTTGGTACACAAACCCGGTAAAATCCGATAGAAATGCAAAAAAGTGCAAAACTGCACCTGAGCGTTGCAACCTTGATGGTTCTGCTGTTCCCATTTCTCATTAATTATATTTTTTGTTCCCATCAGGCAATTTCGTGAATAATTACAAAACGTTTACAATAAACTTTTCCTGCCGTTATGCAAAGCTGCACTCTTTTGCTTAAATTTCAAACGCTCCTCGCTACGAACAACTTAAACAAAAACGTATTAGTGCGATGTGTGATGCTAGGGGATGTATACTCGTAACTGGGGTGTAATTCCCTGGGATTTTCTAACAGACTACTGTTCATCACCTAGCAAATTCTTTGCTATGACTTGAGGATTTTTTTTGGTTAAGTGCAGGGTGTTCTTTTTGCCGAGTGAGGGGATTCTAAGCAGGATTGAATGGTGTCAGGAGAGTATGAATTATACTGAGCAGTCGTGGAATTGTTACAAATGCTGAAAACATGCATAAATTTCGCAGAAATGGTTGAGCTGATTTTGTGGAGAAAAGGTGCGAAAGTACAGACCCCGATTTATTTTCTAATGTAGAACAAAGATCAAAGTGAAAAAAAAAAAATTATGGAAATGTAATAACTGATTTGATCGAATATGTGGAGATTTGGTAAAAAACAGCTCGTACAAAAAAATACATTGAATAACTATCTCGAACAATAAACAATGGATGAGATTTTTATCCTTCTGTAAAATTTTACAAATATGTCATAGAACATGAATGAAACAGACTGCATAAATGGGCTTTTAACATCTGCGTGCACTAGATTTTTCTAGAGAACCTATCAAAATTTAAACATAATTTAGAATCCCAGCGAAACCCGATTTCGCGGAAGCGACTCAACTTTGTCGTATGAGAGAAACTTTTCTTGCGCAAGTGACAGAGAAGTGTTCTCGTTAAAATCTACAGACGGTGCGAGATGCTTTGTTGATCGTTGCAAACGTTCTTCAGATGCCTGTGGGTTTACCGTTCTCCAGCTCGCGTGATCCGTTCGTCATACGGCAAACTGGTTTATCCGAAACTTGTAGTGAATTTAGTCCTCTACAACTTTGCCATTTAAACATGTCACCTATTTTTAATAAAATAAGTCCAAAAGTTTAAAAAACTGGGACAATCTCCTAATTTTTTGCAGTTTACGCTTATTATTAGCAATAAATAATTATTTATTATTATAAACTAGCCTCTCCAGTGAAAGTTCTTTCCAAATTTGTCAAGTACTACGATTAATCAACAGTCGGGGATTTCGTATTGGAGCTTCACTCCACTGACACCGGAAAGAACAACAAACTCTTAACAAATAATTATTTTTAAAAAAAATCTTTCAGACAAAAAAGATAGAGAATTTCATTCTCTATAAATTTTGTTCTAACCATTTTTAGCGAGAAATGCAAAATACGGCTACAAATCGACAAAACAGAAAATTCAAAATTTCGGGCACATGCCATATCAAATTTTGGTCTAAAACTATGATTCGCTATTTTACTCCATCATTGGAACCTAACCACGTAATCTCGCCTTCCATTTAACTCTTTAAGAATTCCTAGATTTACTGGGCTATGTGGCAGTGGCGTAAGCATTCCAGGGCATCCTTTATCCATTTACTTAAATATTACCTTTGATAGATGGTTACCAGATGAATGCTTACAAATCTTCTAACCTAGTTTCATACACTACTATTTTAATACGATTTTGTGAAAGTATGTATGTGCATATGAGCAATGGTACTAGTTCCTGGATTCGGAATAATAAAAATGGGAAAAAATACGACTATCAGGACTCAAAGGAAACGCTCGGTTGCAATTTCCTTAAATTTTTCTGCCGCTTGGCAGTTCTGTCACCAACTCATACACACTTTACTTCTCAGTAGACAGAAAGACTCAAAGCACCATCAGCGTTCGCAAAGGACGACGGTGACATATTTCTGATTAATTGGAACAAAGTTAATTACGACGAATTTCTAGGACGTAAGTACTAGAGTGCTGGGTAGGGAATCAGAGAGCACAATAAATATTAATGGCGGATTAATTCGGAAATAATTACTTTGTGTCGAGGATTTCATGCCGTCAGCAATTAATTACGGAATTATTGAAAGAGAAATTGTGAGTCTGTAGAACTTGTTACGCCACAGACGATGACAAATATGATATGAAAAGAATTCTAAGTCACAGTTGCTTAATAAAACTTAAGAAAGTAGAAAAGATAGGAAGATGTGGCTTTAAAAGTATTTAGGTTTGCGAAATGACGAATACTTTCAATGCCGTGTGGAATTTTGAAAGTAAAGTACTTCAGTTTAAAGATAGAACTCAAGTTAATATTTAGGATGGGATGCATAGATCAGCCTATTCCTTGAATGAGGTTACGTTAAGATGTCACGTTTATAAATGAAAAAAATATTTTAAAAAATTAAATGGCACACGTTTGCCAGCTCGCGAGTTATTGGTGAACAATGATTTATAGTTTCATTGTCCAATTGATGATTGTACAAGAATGTTTTAATCCAGAAGGCTAAGGGCGCGGATAGACCAAATGTTTGATGTTTGCATGTTTGACTAATAGTGCACTAAGCCATACTACCAAAGGCCTTAGAAATAAGGCCAATCAATTGCACTCCACCATATTGGTCTATGGAATAATGAATATCCTCAGTCAAAATTGTCAACAGATCACCTGAACCGTTGGCAAACTTTTATTAGTTTGATGGCTTCGAAATATTTGTTCAGCCGAGAATTGATAAGATTGCCATGCGCTAAGCTTGTATTACACGGAATTGTCAAATATTTGACGAAAAGTTCTGTCAAATTTTCCAAAAAAAAAGCTTGTGTAGTGTAGAGCAGATAGAGTAGTGAAACATTTGACATAGTGGCATACAATGCAATGCAGGCTTTACAAACAGTAAGGCTGGACTAAATTTGTAATATTTATTACTATAATATATTTTGACAAAAACAAATAGTTGTGTGACCAAGAACGAGATATGGTCTCGGTTTTCCACCATTAATTTTCATTGTATGTTTACAATTTTTTCGTAGCGAAGAACAGATTCGCTAGTGTTTAAACAGAGGATAAGTCTAAAAATTGGTGGATGAAAATTAAAACCATTCTCTTAACTTAGAAAATTTTATCGAATTCTTCTTTATCTACCCCACATCCCTGCGTTTCAGTTTATTAGATTTCCTTGCATTTCACGAGGATTTCTTTACAAACAACGTTAAAGACTTATTTCTAAAGATTAAAGGGACATAGGATTTAATTTCAAACTCCCACATAAACTGCACAGGATCCTTCACCAAAATAAGATGTCTGAGTAACATTTGTTCTTGAACAAAAATCTAATTACAAGAATTAAAATTCCATGCTAAACATAGTCATAGAAACAGCTGTTACGACTAATAGACGAAAAGGAGAGGACCTTGGAGCCAAGAAACAAGGCTCGTCCTAATTTGTCGATCTTGAAGCTTGGCATGGATGCGTGTAATAAAGGACCAAAAATAAATTCCGTAATATTAGCAGAAAGGAGGAAAAGTTAAGGACACAGAAGCCCGATTGAATTATATGGTGATGAAAAGCAATGATTAAGCAAAGCGCTATCAGCGCTTCCTTCTCAAACAGATTGCTCAGCTAGGATTCACGTACATATAGCGTGCTGAGGGTAGTAGGGACGGACACAAGAAATGGTCAGTGATTAATGACTTTTTCTAATGGATATATACGTTGCGAAAAAGTAATAATACAGGACATGCCTGCAGACAGAATGATTAGTAGAGCATTCAAGGAAGAATTGATGTTGACTGGATTAGATAAGTTTCTCGTTGCATGGCTTTATGTATAGTAAGCTCGAAACTCGAATAGACAGAAAATGATTAAGAGTCTTTGATATTTCCAATGGTAATTTACTAGGATATTCGGGAAAGGGTAGTTTCTGAATAGATAGAAAAAATACACTGAACTATGGCATTTTTTTTGGAAATATTTAGAAATTTACTTAAGAACGAACCCAACTTGCTGGCGTCAGATAACTCGATATACGATCTTACTGTTTTTCTCAAAGGTAGATTGGATGGCTTCGTATCTTAGGAGAGAGGCTTCAAAAGTATGAATTTACTTTCGATATCTCATAATGCTCCTTCTCTAGGAGGTTGAAACTGAAAGGGTGGCAATCTGCAAATCAATCAGCAATATATTTGAGGAGGCATTGAGTTGCAGATTGTAAAATTAATATCTCAAGAACCGTGTACAGGATACAGATTTAAATTTTACTTTGTAAAGCTAGTATGACACTATTTGACCTAGTGGTCAAATTGCAATAATAAACAATTCGAATTCGAACAAGGCGAATTCAAATTAATCTCACAGTATCCGCTCGGTCAAAAGCACTTTTTCGCATTGAAAATAACCATAATAATCAACCATTGATCCCAAATTGGGCCAAGGCCTTGAAGTAATGCTTGAGTTACTTCATTACTAGACCAATGGGACACTAGGAGGTAAAGTGGTCAGCCACACGCTCGTCCGTGATTCCATCAATTCCAAAGAGAGTGCAATTCAGGTTCACCTTGTAAACAGCAAATGATTGCTAAACTTCAGTCAGGTGTAACTTCCGATTTAGTAGGCGCAAGTAGAGTATTACGCCCCAATGACTAATTGCCAGAATTCTCTATTACAATTTGTTCGCACTTAATATCAAAACAAGCCTTTAATCTGATTAATTTCAACATGAGCTCTAAACAGAATTTGAAATGCAATTCCCCGAACCGCAAATGAATCCATCTCACAGAATACGGTGTGAAAATCCAGGAATCAACCCCATCCGCATAACGAGCCTTATGTGGTCGGAAACATTCTTTTCACCCCGGACACCAATTTTAAGCAATTAGCTCGAGAGACACTTGTCAACGAGTGCTTTTTATGTGATGTCGAGCACTTTGCTCACTTCTTAATAGGCCTATTTACCACAGGCAACGATGAACGAATGAATTAAAAAACAAGTCTCTATCCTGTTCCGTGACATAATACATCCTTCAAAATTGACTGCTTCCTAGCTATTTAAATCCGTGTAATAAGCTGTTATGGGGCTATGTCTGTAGCTAGTTCTTCAGACCACGAAGCAGGAAAAAGTGACAAGCACAAGTACATTTTTCAAGAATTTGAATTTAAGGATACCCATCGTGCGGCTTATCTGGCAAAAGGAAATTTCGTCTCGTCGCTAATTTGCGGCACCCTTAAATCCTTTTGGGTCTCTTTTCATTAGGGAACCCTTCATCTTTCCAGAGTTATTACAGAAACAATGCATAAATCGTGCGTTTTTGTTATTTTGTGATTTAACGTACAGTTCTTTCATCGAAATGAATTTTCTTTCATGCACGCAAAATTTAGATTGATTCTAATGAACACGAAAAATGGTAACCTATGTTAATTGCCATGTTGAAGTGGAGAACACGCAAACCCGACAATCTAAAATGCCAAATAGTATGCTTACCTTTTATTGGTTCGCCATTTTATCGGTAGTGCCATCAAATTGGAGTTTGTTTTTTCCCGTCGAGTATTTTCACTTCATGACAATTAATTGAAAATTCAATTATAGTATTTGAAGTACCTTCATGACTACAAGTTGCTAGTTGCTTAACGTTATAGAACACATAGGGGTAAGGATTAAATGATGATTAACAAAGATAATTAATTTTTTTTTGTACCGTCTGCGCCACTTTTTTAATCGTATCAGTTTAAGGGTATGAGAAATGGTTGATTGTATTGATTCAAAGCCGATACGCCTTTCGGGTCAATTAGTAAGTATTGTAAATAATTTGAAAGAAAATGTAGTACTCTAATTTTTCTTTTCATATTTCAGGACTAGACTTCAAATAACGATAACCAGTTCTAAGCCGCCCGGTGTCATCCGCAAGTAAATGTATTTGAAGGCTTATAGGTCAGAAACCCTTGGAGCTTTAAAGTTCCAATTTTAATAGCTGATGGTCTCTGTAACTAATGCTGTAAAATAATTATGTATATATTTATATACTTTACATTAATAAATAATAATAATAATAAGCTCCAATTTCTTTGGTAGTAGATTTGGTTAAGTCCTTAAGACACCTAAACCATGAAAATTTTCTTCTATATCTTAGAAATCACTTAAGGTGTGAAGTTGAAACTTTGAACTTATATAGACCTATAATAGTAGAACCATTTGCATTTTACGATTAGAGATAGGGCAGTGTTGGGAAAAACCAGTGCATCGGAATCGCTCGGAAGCTAAGGTCGGAAGATTTGAACTTGGGTGGGTGAACTATACTGCATGTGTTCAGTCCAGATCTTCCTCGCATATTCGGTGGTGTATTTTGGTGTCTAATTGGGTGTTTTTTCCGCTGCTCCAGTTAGGTAATGGGTGTTTTTCGTACTGGAAACTGATCTAGTTATGCGTGTTGCTAGGGTGGCATGTAACCATATATTATTTGTATAAGTTTTTACGCAATATTTAGCACCTTCGTCTTCTAGTACAACTGTCCGTCGTTATCCTAAAAGTGATCCCTTTTGTCTGTGCAATTTGAATTAGTTGTGTATAATTACTTTCCTGGGATTTACCCTGAGCTCACATAAAGTATCAGGGCCATCGTCTGCTCCAACATTAATCGTGGACAAGTTCAGTTAATAAAAAGGTAGAGAAAATCCGACATATCTGACACTCATCTTAATATCGTTGGTCATCGAAAAACCAAAAGCTTCTGTCTGTAAAATGTAGAAACCTGCATTATATGGGTCGAATAGGGCCGAAAAGTTTACCATATATGTAGGTATGCACGTATTACAGTCATTTAAACCATTACGAAAATCCAACACTTTATCTACGGGCAAACGCTGGAATTACACAGAGAAGGAGGCTACGGTCAGTTGATATATGCGCTAAACTAAATGCAAATAAACCGCGGCGTTCCTGTTACCTAGCCCGGATATACACACATGCACTAACCCATCAAAATGGATGTAAATGAAAATCTCTATGAGCTATTTTCAGGACACCATCCAGGGCGTACTGGTGATGGTACAAATTTTGTAATTTGTAGTGTTTTGTTGCAGGTTCATTTTTAGCCGCTCTGCGTCTAGTGCGATAGCACAACAAATCATAATTTTAAAATATAGTGGATGTGTACACATACCTGAACTGAACAAGGCATCATATGTGAATTATATTTCAAAATGTGGTTGACTTCCATTGAAAAGCATATGAGTTGTGCTAAATTTAGATTATTTTTGGGATTAGAAGCAGTATCAGTTTTACGAGATTAAAGAGTTCACACCAGAGTTGGATGGATTTTGCGGTGGCTTTGTCCATTCTTCTTTGTTGAAGGTTGCCTGTATTTAACATATGTATGTACATCTCTGAAGTATTGATGGAAGACATGTCATGTCTGTCCTAATGATCTCAGATCTATCAGTCTATCATCTTTTCTTTTGAAAACACTGGAAAGACTAATGGATGTATTGCAATATTGATAAGGCGAACCCCAACATGCGGACTGGAAAGAGGTAGTCGGTCGAAACGCTTTGACACTCGCTCGCGAACATTGAAAAATCTTCATCATCATGACCACCATGGTTGCCTTTCCCAATATTGAGGGAGCTTTGAGCAACTTCAGACCAGACGCAATCACTGATGCTCTCTCTAGCTTGAAGGTAGAGCCCTTGGCTGACGTGCTGATCAATCGTATGCTCATATCCAGGATTGTCAACATGAATCTGGGAGAGTCCTTTTTTCGAAGGTTTGTAGAGGTACAGCAAACGTACTCTCCCCTCTTGTTTGGAAATTAGTGGTCAAGAAATTTCTATTGAGACTGGAAACGACGGGCTGTAGAGTGATTGCTTATGCAGATGATGGTACAATTGCTGCCTTGGGATAGCACCTCAACATGCTGGATTCCCTCCAAATGGGTAGCAAAATGCGGGCTGGGCGTGAACCCACACAAAATAGAATTAGTCTCACCACTAGGTAATACAAAATTCCTCCCGTTGAACTTCCATTCCAGCTTCAAATTTTCACCGATAGTGCAGAATACTTCAGGGTTATTTTGGACAGGAAGCTGCACTAGTCAGTGGCAACCCCGAATACTTTATTGGCTCTCCTCGTCCGTCAGTCCTCATCAGTCCAGTACTTTTGGTGTATTATTTGGTGGACGATCTTAGACAAAGCGGTTAACCACCCTGGGGAAGGTACAGAGACCAGCTCAACCACAACCAACCACAACATCATGACATCTTATCCAAACTAAAAAGAACACCGAACATAATTTGTTTTCCTAAATTAAAAAAAAAAACAACACTTATGCCAAGAAATTTTTCGATGCAGAAAATGCGACAACAAACCATGGTTAAGTTTTGTCTTCGAAAGGCTGAACCCAATTTATATTCTCGTTACCATCCGACCATAACGAAACTCCGGAAGACTATCAAAGCTCGTTTACATTATGTTTGCTTCTATTTTGTCCAGGTTCTCTTTCTCCAGTGTGTACATACCTTTAAGTTTGTACAAGAGCTCAGACACCACTATGGTAGCGTTTCACCTAGACACCATAAGTTCTCCTTGGATTCGTAGAAGATTATCCAACTAAATGGAATTTCCGGAATAACTTTTCTAAGGATAACAAACAATGAATTTCTATAGATGCTATATAGAGCCAAGGAACTGGGCACTCTGTTGTCTTTCGCATTTCGCCGAATCTCAATGTCTATCTTGGCTCTTGGGTGGTTCAGAACTGGAAAACTGAATCAAAGAGTATTTCCAGGGAGTTTTCTGGGGTTTCAGTCTTTTAAAATAAAAGAAGTTCGAATAACCGATTTATAGTAATGGAGTATATACTAAAAACATATTTCTTTAAAAATTGAATATTTTATTTATAGAGTAGTTAAGGTAATATTTATATCTAAGGCAGATAAAAGTGGTCGCAAGACATTAAAACAGTAGAGAGGGTGCTTAAGGTTTCTATATATGTATTAGGTGTAATCTGCAAACGAGGACCCTCCCTAAATACATATATATACTAAAGGTGGAAACTCCTCTACTTAAGGTCGTAAGATCCATCCACCAAGGGGCCTTCAACAATGTTAAAAGGGGTGCTGAGAAGACCTGCTTAACGTAGGATCCGAATTGGATACTGTCAACTGGATCGACGCCATGCTTCAAAATGATACTTGAGTCCAGAAGACCTTGCAGCGGGGGTCGTATTACTTCTACTTTAAATCTAAGTAGTCGTTCCAAATTTATCCCAGCTCGAGATGGACGGGATGAAATTAGCTGCCTACCTCGATGGTGCTCCCAAGAAAATTGGCCACGAGGATTGACTGAATGTTCACTACGATCGTAACGCTAATTGTTTCCCAATTGTTATTCCCGAAGTAGGTACTGTAGTACATTTGAAGGTTCATACCGCAAGCAGTATTGTCTATATACTGAGATCACCGCCAAATCTTGCTGAAGGTTCGGATATAATAATTTTTATAGATAGTCAGTAAGCAATAAATTCTCGAAGCTCGAATCTTAATAATAAATCTGAACTGTTAGGGAGCGCAGAAGGCGTTTTGGAACGCTTGGCGCAGCACCTAGGGTCTCCGTGGCTGTATATTCCAGAATACAAAAGGGTACTGGGTAACGAAGCATATGATAGTCTGGCCAAGTATGTATCTGAAATTGTTGCAGCTCGTGTAGTTCAAGTCGTCTTAGCGTTGGAAGTGCTTTTCGAACAATTTCAAGGGAAGCAATCAGAGTGATCGCAGCATTTCAGGAGCATTTGTCAGCTTCAGGTTATTTACGAGGACGGATTATCCCGGAATGTCAATGATACCGCGAAACGTCGAACAGTGGAGGATAGGCGTTTATCAGTCTTCCGACGAAATACCTAGTGGTGTATTCCAGCAGGATTCCCCCGTACGATTGAGGAGATGTTTGGCGGGTTAAAGTTCCTAATTGACGAGGACTTTCGCTACTTTACTCCTCTTAAAATAAAACCTTTTGAGTTCTTTAGTAGAGTGCTATCGTTGGAACTTCGTTTACCCAGCGAGGTTGCACTTAATTCTATCACTGTATGAAAGACGTTAAGGTAGATTCCAGTGAAATCTTTGAGAAGTACCTAACCCACGAACCCGAAGAGGAGAGTCACCAGTTCTGAGTTGAAAAACATATGGTAGTAGTGTTGTTAATCTATACGAATCCTGACCGGAGGTTCTATTGCAGGTACCACGGAAGCTGGGGAGCTCATTGAAGGTGACTTTCACCCCCGACACTGGAGAGATCCCTAGGAGAGTAATGTGGTGACTGTGGTTATTCCCAAGCGGGCAGAGTTTCTTGTGAATTTGATGTGAAGATGCGAATCAACTGGGTGCTGGAACCCACAGAACGAAAGAGATTTAGATAGGTCTCGTATCCGTCGGTATTGGCTTACACCCTTATGTAGACTGATACCTCCTTTATTACGAAAGGGCGCTGATTGCCGTGACTAAATCAATCCGTGTCTTTGGAAGACCGTGGAATTACGCCCATGCGGCACGTTAAACCAATCGACAAATTCTGTTGGAACTTATTATTTAGGTAACTTTTGTATGGGAATTACCCGAAGGCAGGGGTTCAAACCACTCCCCATTTTCAGTGGGAAGTGAAGATCTTTTTTTTTTGAGGTCATCACATTCAGTATGGTGGGAACTTGATAATTTATTATGAACCCCCCCCCCCACCCCACCCTTCATACATTGATGCCCGAAGGAGTTGGAACATGGCTCATTAATGAACTCAACTTTGTTTTAAGCATAGAGGCAATTAGTGGTAACATTTGTGTATTTTACTTAATGAGTTATAGAAGAAGGATCTCATTGAAGTAGTTACCATGCCAAAGGGCGTGACCAGTCCCTTTCATCATAATATTAAAAACTCCTCGCCGAAAACAAATCTTTTTACAAAGCAAATATCTAATGATTGCAAATTTGTTTATGGTCATTACTCGCAAAAGAATCCATGTATAAATTTCAAACCGGAAAGGGTTCAATTTATGGCAATGGTGGCGAATTTCATATAAATATCCGAAATAGCTAATAAAATGCTGGTTCCGGTATCTTGTTCATTTCCTGCATAACACTTAAATTACATAATTAATAGCTATTTAAACAGAATTTAACTAACAAGCGAACCGACCTATGATACGACCCGAGCAAATAGAAGTTAATTTCCTTTTAAAAGTTTCCTCAAAAACGATTTTAAGAGCCGGTATTCTACCGTCTACTATCGCACCATGCCCATTTTCCCTTATAAATTGCATTATTAATGCTTAAATAACCAGAAAAAGTTAAAACACTTACCGGCAGTTTTACTACAACGACGGGGATAACTCTTACCCTTGTGCACTCAAGAAGAAATATGATGGCCGTTAAGACCCACTCCTGGATTTTTTTTTAAGGATTAAGTTCTAATCCGTAGTCTGAAGATGGCCAGTTTGTACTGATATCTTTAAGTTTATTGAAGAAAGGTGTATGAAAAGAAGCGAAAACTAATTCAACCTCGTGTCTGGGATTTGTTGGGCCTAAATAGACCCAACATAAGGAAAAAAAATGGTAAAGAAATTTAACAAAAAGTTCGCATTAGATGGTCAAATTAGTCGACTTCTAATAGTACGAAAACCCTGAGCGGATAACGAAAATTACACAGGAGCCCATGATCCTGTATTTGATATCTTCTGTCTATTGTTGAATGTTGGGCTGATGATGGCAAACTTTTATCTATGATGGTTAAAGTTGCGTGACCAATTTATACCGAGAGCCTCTTCTACTTGGGCTCCGGAATACCGAAATTGATACTAAACCGAACGAACCCCAAGTTGAAACCGATTTTACTGGACTACTGTAGAGATTTTCGGCAGAATTTGCCCTTATTTTTAGGGATGGTCTATTCCGTTTTCTATACCTAAAATACCGAAATGTGTACACCGGGTACGAGTTGAGGGAAGTTAAATTTTCCGGTGAACTTTGATGGGCATGTGCACGGTGAACGATTTTTACCAGCTTAGATAGGAAAATTTCGATGGAAATTCAAATTGAAAGGTTTCGTATAAATTCGATTCATTGGGGTTGGGATAATGCGGAAATAAATACATGGCTGCCGTGCTTTTAGCGTGAGTTATCAGATTTTTAATCCTGAATTTTCATTAATTTTATTTAGAGTAAAAAGAGTAAAAAGGATCTGAATGGTAATTTATTAGATAGGCAGGTGTATATTTATAATTATAAAAAATAGAAATAAAACTGGACTCTATCCGCCCAGGAAAAAAGTTAATGAATCAAATTAAAATATTGATTTTGTTGACCCAATTTTCTCTGTTGAGTTCATCTGTGACACAAGCAACGAGTATGCCTCTTGAAAATGACGAAGGGCGTAAACTTTGACAAACCAAGCAGAAATGACAAGTAATGTATGATTATTCGATGACTAAATATGTATGACACATTATTGATTAGGAATAACACAACAAAATTTTAAATTTAAACCTGTATTTTTTTTTTTAAAGTCGGGTTTTTCAAAATGCATTTTAGTAATAAGCAGTCGGGACTAGAATAACCAAATGAAGAGAGATAGAAAATATGCCATACAATTTAGACATTGGTGTGAGAGAGTCCGAACAGCTAAAAAGTGAGTAACTGTCAAAAAACTGCGGCAATCAAGCAGTGTTTGAGCAGTGCTTCGCAACGTTCTAGCAGTTGAGCCAAGAAACAACCACTGGGTGCTTAATTTTCCAGCGGCTAAAAGCTTTTTTTGACAGTTCGATTCGTATAAATTATGAAAAGAGGCATGTTATGTTATGAAACACGCTAGAATCGGTATTTTTCTTAGCAAACCAGTTGTTAATTTCATTTACTAGATGTCGCTAGCGTCGGAAAATGGTGTTCGCCTTCTCGCACTATTGGTTATTATTGCAGCTCGAAAAATAACCAGTGTCATAACAGTATTATTGAGTGAATTTGATCTAGTTTTCTATTGTGTAGGTCCTATACAGGGATTCACAAAATACCTACACGCTTATCGCACAATTATTGAAGAACCCGCAGTTCTTGCAGTTTAAATTTCCAAAAATAGGAACAAATAATCAAAATTGAGAGTTCGAGAGAGTTGCTACCATGGAAATGTCCTTTAAAAAAAGTACTCGAGTAAACTTTCCGTAACGCTTTGAAGCTAAATTTGTCTGTGTTTAATTATTCAGTTACTTCACCCCCGTATATACACATTGCTCACCTCGTTGTTTTATTATTTCTACCTACTTACATCCATTTAAATTGTATTTCAGTACAGAGTATCTCACGGTAGATGTTCCTTTTCTTTTGAAAAGGACCTTTGATATCTCATGATTGCGTAATAATTGGTTCGAATTTGTAACTGAAACCATTTGAGAAAACACATTTTTTTAAAGATTGTAAACAACATGATTGCGTAGGCGTTAAAGTACAAAACAAGAATAACACGTACAGGTAATAGCAACGAAACAGCAATTTATCTTAATCTTAGCTTTCAAAGCCACTCCGGGGAAAACAGTTCACTTGAACTTCAACGTAATAGCATTTTGTACTACAAGTTCAAGCAACCACCTATAATATGTTTTATTAGCTACGGGGTGGGTTAAAGGGAGGGGTGCTGAGTGGAGTGGGGCATGTGGTGTGGGAGGAATACAGTGAAGTATGCGTTACAATACTCCACTTGACGAGTTTGTCGTTGCCCCCGTCGGATAAGGATTTTTTTTATTTATTTTTGCCAGGATGAAGGATACTTAAAACTTTTTAAATTAAGTCAAAGGCAAAAACAGACAGTAAATTGCACCTTAACAGTGCGGTAAAATGCTGTAAATGTGTCTGTTTGTGTACAGTTTTCTCTCTTGTTTGAAGGTTGGTACTGTTCTGTACGAGTTTGTCGTATTCGAATGCGGGTTTCCTTCTCTCATTTTCTGAAAATTGCTAAATCTTTGCTTTCCAGCGGGGATATATTGTGGTATTTTGTTGCTATTTTGTGGTACTCTGTTAATAAGCCACCACAACTTGATTTTCTACCAGGTTTATACGAACTTAATTAAAGTTTTCTACAAAATGAAATGAATATTTCGGGTAGTTGTTTAGAGAAAAGTTAATATAATGTTTGTTTCAAGTTTATTGCATACAAGTTGCGAATATAAGAGAGTAGCTCTTAATAGAACAATGTAATTTTACGTTTGTTTTTATTTTTTTGGTAAATCGACCTATCTGGGATCTTATTGCGAAAAAGGTAAGTCGGTTACACTCATGGAGCTATATATGTATATTATACATATAGCTCTATGGTTACACTCAAACCGCCTAATAATTCAAGAAGTGATATGAGGCTCTAAGTCGTTATTTGTTCTTTAAACCCTAAATTATAAGATGTTAAACATAAGTTAAGATTGATTGATTGAGGATTTAAGTCAGTAGGCAGTTTGTAGGGTTTTCGTCGTAAATTTTTCCTCTACATATTTCGAGTAAAGGCTAGAAAGTTGAAATTTGAAAATTATATATTACAACAATGTGTTTTAGTACGGTTATTCAATAGGACATCATAACTTTGTATTTAAATACAACACAGAATAATTGAGGTAATTTTGAAATGTTACTCGTTCGTGCAAATGTAAATCTTGACTCACGTTTTGACATTGACAGACTAATCAAAATGTTGAAGTATATGTTTATATTTAAGTACAAAGTTGTTATGTACCTATTGAATAACTCTTTACTATTAAGGGTTAGTTGTTCTTTCCAAATTTGTCATGTCCTTAGGGACGGCGATAATCAACAGTCGGGAATTTCGTATTGGAGTTTCACTCCACTGACACCGGAAGGAACAACTAACCCTTAACATTAATAGCTTCAATGGTAGCTTTCACCATGAAAAACTAGTAACTAAAAAATAACTCTTTACTAGTGAAGCCTTCAGTTCAATAGATGGACATTCTGATTTTTATATGTGTTCCGATTACTGAGAAATATAAAAAATGGCCAGCAGTATGGGCGCAACTTTATTGTTTTTTGAATAGAACTCCAGAACGCGTTTTATGCTGAGATTTCGAGAAGGGTACGAGCGGACTAATAATATAAAAAACGGTTCCAAATAGCTCATAGCTTGTAAGGTACAATTTTCAACATTCTTCATTAAAATAAAATAAGTGGTACCTATTGAAAAGAAAATAAAAAAATCCTGAAATTGGTTTCCAGTAGAAAATACATATAAAAATACCGATTAATCCGGAATTTCATCACATTGTGGTAAAGATACAAGTCCCTTACACATCTCTCAAACCCCCCTTTTATGCTCCACCGCCCCTCAGCATCTTATATTTGGCAAACCCACCTTTTCAACCTTTATACACAAACCATATTTCATTTCACTTGCGTAGTTTAATATCATGACTTCCTCATGTTGGTTGAATTCAAACCCATGAATAAACTCATGAATAACGTTTTTAATTCGATCGGATACATGAAAGCTGCCTCATGTTAGTGGATTATCTGCTTTACAACTTCGTAGCATAATGCCGTGTCACGAAATGAGTTCAGGTTTTCCGCAATGTTAAATTCGCGACGGAGGAATCGCACGTTGCTCCAATAATCACATTTCCTGACGAAAAAAAAAAGCTTGACAACATCGTTTTAAGTGACATTTAATGACGGCGATGAAAACACCGTCTATACCATTACCTTCAGAAGTTCTACGCCATATAGGGATGCGGCTTGTAAGAGTAGTTTTTTTTCCTGTCCAGGTCGTGCTTTCGTGTCAGGAGCAGCATATCAGCATCCTGAATATGAGCAAGGATCCGTCTATGTCAAGTTCATGCGTTATTAAAAATGCATTAGTGCGTCCCATCATGAAGTAGTCGAGGACTTGATATAGGAATTCGTCACGTTTCCGTACAGTACGTGTTTGATGTCTTCTCTTCCGCATTCACAGGTCGTAGTTAGATCCTTAATACTGTGTCTGTTTGGGAATTACGACAAAACGAAAGATGGGCAGGAGCATTGCTGTGTTATGCTGAACTCAATATACTACCGAAATATCTACGTTTAGTGGCGTAAAAGAAATCTAACAACCTAATGGAGTACATGATCTGTCCGTAATGCATCCATAGCTTCTCAGATATCCTTTGAGGGTCAATTCGGTTTACGTGTCACTCAATTTAAAATCGATTCACATTAAAAAGAACGATAAGTAGACCACATGGAACCGATTGCTTCTGGATAACCGCATGACGATTTCAGATAATGTAAGCATAAATCAAAGGAAAGACATTCAACATACTCGTATAGGTAAAAGGATAGAAATCGATTTGAAATAGAGGTTAGGGGATGCTTCATTTTTGTGTGAAATGATAAAATGTCAACGATAAGGTTTCGATCCCACGTCGAATTCAGTGAGAAATTGTTCGATGGAAAAGCACGTTTTTCACTGACGCCAATGTTTTTTCTGTCTATGGCAGATTGCCGTACAAGACAAGAAATTGAATAGAAACAAAGAAATGTACTTAGTACTTAAAAATGTTTACGTGAAGTGTTTTT
Source organism: Beris chalybata (assembly GCA_949128065.1). NCBI lineage: Eukaryota > Metazoa > Arthropoda > Insecta > Diptera > Stratiomyidae > Beris > Beris chalybata. Next base: position 12,679,518 of record OX421894.1, read on the forward strand.
AACTATCAAGGAACCGTACTTACAGCTTAGAAAGCAAAAAAGTTAATTGAAAGATTATTTTGGCTTTAGAAGGCAAATAAAACTTTTAATACGTTTTGTTCTTGTTCTAGTCATGTGTAAGTCGTAATTGTACTGACATATAATTTATGTAGCCATATTGAAGTTGTAACTGAACGGACGTATAATGTATGCGACCCCATTTACTGCTAGAGGAGCGGGAATTGGGAACACACTTACCTCATATATCAAATGGAGCTGTATTTTAGCATATATTAAACTATGCTGCGCGAATTATAACGAAGCTTCTTCTTTTATCGGCAGTCGTAACTCTTCAGATATGAAGGAAAATTTTTCGGTGAATTTTTATCGCCCTACATTTGTACACCACTGATCTCCCATAATTTTAAATTTGACGTACTCCACTCTATTATTTCATTTTTTATTTTACTTCACTCTATATGTTTAATTTTCAGCGTAATTGTTTCATGAGGTTCATATGTTTGAGCCTCACTTGCGTACTCCCTAAATCTCCAAAATTTGTGCATTATAAATAAATTGAAAAATGTTGAAAAAAGTTTATAATAATAACCAATGGCACAAAAGCCCAAATTGGACCTAGGCCTTGAAGTAATGCTAGAGTCGTTCTTCATTACTAGACCAATGGAACACAATGGTTGGTGAAGTGGTCAGCCACACGCTCGTCCGTGATTATTACCCCTAGTACTACTCTAATAGATCACGTCATTGAAGTCAGTTATTCAAGTAACTCAGTAATTTTGGTGTGCTGCATATTAATTTAAAAGATGAATTTAAAAAATTGAAACTAGTAAAGGGAGAGCTAACAGCTCTTCGTTCTCATCGGCTTATCATATATTTCACTCATATTCATTTCATATGCGTGTGGTATTTTGTATGGCGTGAATATGTAAGGGCGGTGGGAGAAGAATCCCATGACATTCTATTATAAGAAAAAGTAGCTGTGGTACATTTATGCATTGCTGCTCTTCTTCCTATATCTCAGCTCAAAAGCAAAACTGAACTGATTGACTAGTGAACGCCAACTCACACACACCAGCACAATTAAAAGACTAAACGGTTAGTGTAGAGAATAGAATAAGTGAAAAATTCAATTAAAGGGGTAGTGACTATTGTCTACTGAACGGCTAGTTACAGGAGAGGAAATAAGAAATGAACTGTTCAATTGAAGTACTTCACTGAACTAACCTCTTTAGGTTTGTTGTGAAGTATATTACGCAAATGAACTGTGTCATTTACTTAGTACTATCGTCGTTTGTAAAAGATGAATTAACCATTCAGTTCAGAGTAACTTAAAAGCCTTATTTTCCTGATTATTTGCCAACTCTTAAATATATATTTATAGGTATGTATAAACGGAAAATTTTCCAAAGAAACTCTTTTCGTCAGGATATTCAAAACCCGTTTCCATTTGCCTCTAAAAAAACAGTCGAAAGTATTTAATTGAAATTCATAAAAGCTCGACCTGAAAGCAATCTTATTTATTACCGTCTCTAAATTCGTTCTCCTGCGAATATAAAGAAAAAAATCTTGTTAAAATCCGAAACGAAATGATAACCATCTCAGTCGGCGAATGCCAAATCCCCAGACAAGAAATTTACGCCCGAAGATATACAGGCATAATTAATAAAATACCCAACTCCGAAACCCCAGAACCTCTCACTTTAATCATAAAAGTCTAATAAACTTCTGGAAAATCCTTTCCTCGGGTGTTTTTATAGTGCCGTACAACAAAGATGAAATTAACGCCCAGTCCAGGCACGACAAGAACTAAAAACCATCCGAAAATTTACTATTTTATGAGGTAGCAAATTGATTGCACACCATTGAGCATCCGGCATTATTTCACATTTAATTTATAATTAGAGGAAAATACGAGCCAAGGGATTGTGCTAGCGCAGTATCCCATATTTCGTCCTACAACGAGTATATTTGCTTGGCAAAAACCGCAGCTTGTTTTTACACCGAAAAACGCTTAATTGCCCATCATGTAACACTGAAGTACAAGACCGCACCAGCAAAACAGTTTTAATTAAGAAATTTTTACACCCTTCTAGTTTCCAGGCCATTAGGACTTTCATACCCCCCACTCCCACCAAAAATTGTTTTGGAATAACATTGTGGGGGTAGTTTCTTCCAACCATACCACCCCAACCCTAATTTTTTTCACGCTAAGCACTGTTTTGCTGCTGTCCTTCAAGTAATTTCGGTCTGTTAGCACTCTGGTATACAAAATGGCATTGGACGAAGCAAAAGTGAATGTAATCCAAAATTAAAAGAAAGGGGTTTTTCGAATGTGGTTAGGAAAAAGACCATTGGATTTTCTATGTCAGACCCTTCTCCGGTATTGTAAGGAGCTGGGTTGGTCCTTAAAAAACATGATGACCTTACGATGTAAATGTAATTTTCTGGTTGTAAGCTGCTAATAAAAATTTCTGCGTTTCTTCCAGTTAAAGGTTAATCGAATTCTAATAGACTTTCAATTTTAATTATTTTTTAATATTAAAATAAATTCCTCAGCAGTAATATCAACTAAAACAATTCAAATTAAGACCATTGTCACATTCATCATTATTTGTTTATTAATAATAACTCTTCCCGCTTTCTATTGATTCCCGTTAGCAGGGTGTGCATGTAACAATATGACCAACGCACTCGGTTACTTTTATCGTTCAGCTATTCTCATACGTGCAAATTTTTGCTAGATCTTTGTTTGTATGTATGTATATAAGACCAATAAGAGTAGTTGTGATTTCGATGGCAAAAAAAAGTTACTTCTGTGTATTTCCAATATTGGTATTTTAATTGGGTATGGTAAGGTGTTCTGCATTGCTAATGTTACTGGTTGTTTTAAAAAAATAAAACCAAAAGTCTAGGTTAAATTTGATTAAAGTTTGCGATGTGGTTAAAGTCAGTATGCTGTTGAATTCATAACGTAATTGCCATCCAAAATTTTACATTTATGTAGCAGAATTAAGAAAGTGATAGTATTGAAAGGTGTCCAGGAAGTAAAAACCAAATATACCTAAATATAAAATTATATAAATATGAAAAATCTTTCTTTTTTCTCTACGATGGCGCTACAGTCCAAATCGGACTTTGGCCTCCTGAAATATGAAAAATAAACATTTATAATTCCATAAATCGTTTAAGGCGACTTTGTTGATTTATGGCTGTTTTCATGTGAATTTTCCAGTTTAATAGCAATAAAAAAAAATCTGCCAACAGTCTGGGCGCAACTTTATTATTTTTCCGGTAGAAGTTCGGAACGCGTTCAATTCGGGGATGCGGTGTATGTTATCATGTGACTGAAAACCTAACGAAAAGTTCGGGAAGCGGTTAAAATAGAGTGTAACATATGAATTATATAATTGGGTCATATTCCGGGATGCGGTCTAGAGGTTGAAAATTAAAAAACTTAAAAATAGGTGATTATTAAACAAGCCTGGGGAAGTGAAAAGATATTCGATATCTGATCAGACCTGAGAAACATGGTGGAATTCATGAAAAAGTATACAACCAGTTTACACCCTCTTAGGGGTCGAATTTAAAAAAATCTTGAAAACACATTCTAGGTATTCATATAAAGAATCCGTAGAATAAAAATGAATTTCATATTTCGAAAGACCTAGTAGATATGACGAAAATCGTGAAAATATATGCATTTTATATTTACTGATAATTTTTTTTGCCCCCCCTTCTGAACGCCAATGAATATTCATTTTTTTTTATCAGACCTACTTTTCTAGTTGATTTACATATACGTACCGAGTTTCAACTTCCAAGCACAAGCCGTTCTAAAGCTAAGAAAAACACCTCCCACTCCCGAACCATGCTACCCCTAAAAAAAAATTATTTTTCCACCATGCCACTACTATAGGTCTATCTAATTTCCAAGTTTCAGCTCTCTTTCATTATAGGTTCTTTAGATATAAACATCGGAACTTTTTCCTTCTCACTCTTCCCAACCCTCACCCTCTACACCCACACCCCCCAAATTTGTTTACCTACTAGGGTTTTTTAGGTTTACTTCTGGTAAAAATTTGAAGCATCTACCTTACACTGTTATTGAGATATGAAACGTGTTATTTTTGAAAAATTCTAATCCCCTCCACTTCCGTGTTCCCCCACCCTTTTGAAAGATTTTACTTTGAGCAACTATTATAACCAAACCGAATTTTGTTTTTCTGGTCCAATTGGTTGGTGAGATATCGTAGTCTAAAGCTTTTCACCTACCACCGCCGTACGCCACTACCCCCACCCAAAAATTTTATTTCAATCTACTCTCCTAGTATAACTACAGATATTTGTTAAGTTTTAATTGCTTGCCATTAACTGTTTAGGAGATATGGATTTTAGAATTTGTAGATCTCGGCATTTTTGCGTTTCGGACGCATTATTTCCCCCTCCACTCCCACACCCCTTCACCCATATCAGTAATTTTTTTGCAAATGGGTCCACTATCAAAGCTCTATAGAAATTCCAAGTTTCAGCCTCCTAACATAAGCGGTTGCTGAGATCTAGAAACCAAAATTTTTCGTCTAAAACGCTTCCCCCACCTTCCCCCTCACACCTCCTCCCCTGAAAATAATGTCAATTATTCTTAGAAAAAATTTTAATTTAATAGCTCCACTGGTTTGAGAGCTAGGAGCCTTCAAAGGATTTTGGGGCGGTCGACGTACGGCGTACGGCGGACAGACGGAGTGAAAATTTTTATTGCTTTTTTCGTGTCTACTAGTCATGAAACGTGGACAAAAAAATTTTGAGGGCAGCAAATTTTTTTTTTTTTCAAAATCAATAACAATACTGTTTTATAAATAATAAAGTAAAATGAGTGAATACTAATTCGATATCTTATCGGTGTTAATAAGGAAATACAAGAATAAATTGTTGAAAGCTAGGGCCTCGTCTGGATTTCAAGAAAAACACAATTCGTTAAAAGTCTATAGAGACAAAAATCAAACAAACAACCGTTATTCTCATTCAATAATTAGGCGACATTGCCCAATTTTATATACGATATTACTTGATCACTGCTCGATGGTTACTATACCAATCGTTTTCAAATACTTTCGTGTAGAACTGACCGTCATCTCGCTGCAATAGAAACTAGGTTTGGCTTCAAACTTTGCTATGCTTAAATATTGCATGTGTTGAACCGAAATCTGTCTCGCTTATTCGGTAGTGTATGTGGAATGATTGGGTAATATAAGAACAAGCGAAGCGCGAACTTTGTAGAATTTTGTGATTTTTCCACTTCTTTCTCAATGCGCATTGCAAGTTGGCCAAACGAATGTCTGTAATCTGGGTAAAATTCTCTCGTTTTTTGGATCGAAGTTTGATTCGCCCATACTGGTTATTTTTTTTGAAATGGCTCGACTATCTTCGCTCTGAACAAATCTAAAGTTTCAACTTTTTAGCATTAACGGTTCGTGAGATATAAATGTTCTTTTTATTTTGTCAGGCTTAGTTCGCAGATCAAATTTTAGTATTGCATCTTCTTCATAGACTCCCAAAAGTTATTCAAAATTCAAAATCAATAAAGTAGATATGTAGTTAAATACTCAGATACCATTCTATTCATAAACCCTTTTCTTAATAAATGTGTATTGAAAACAGATGCCTTGTTTGTAACAATTTTGTTTGTTTAAAAGTGATTTTATCTCGTCATTACAATTGTTCATAATAGTGATAATAATCTTATATCCAAAGAGGAAACGATAAGTCTAGATACTAAAATCAGAAATGTTATTAAATACATCTCAAGTGTCTTCATAACTTCTGTCATAATATTGTTATGTAATTGACCCCTTCTTCACCTCAAATTTCAGAACATCATTGTCCAAACTTTTCTATACTGTTCCCGTCAAGTTTTGTCGCCATTCTTCCTTAGAGATAGCAGAACTGACTTCATATTGATATAGAGAGTCAGTTTCGTTATCCGTTGAAGAAAGGACGACTACACACTTCATCTATAGTATGTAAGCATCGTAGACGGACATGGTATCATTATACAAGTTTTCCCATGAACCCTTAAAAGAATGGGACAGGCAAACTGTCAAGCAATCAGGCGACAACTTGTAGTGAAACTTTTCTCAACTAAGGTTAAGTTGAAAGTAATAGAAAGAGAATTAGATAGTCGTGTCCAAGAAGAGAAAACACTGGAGAAAGGTTGAAGATGGCCCCTCAATTCTAAGCTAATCTGATATAATCAATAACACGTTATCGAAAGATTGTTAGAACTACCATTTAACATCACGTCGGTGAAACTTGAAGAATGTGGGTTTCAGTTGATATTGTAGGCGGCAGTAGTTTCCAGGAGCTAGTTTTGAGTCCTTGGTAGTCGACATACTACACGTGTTCATATCGTGCACGTGAAAGATGGTTATATTCTCAGAAAGTTGCTTTGTTTAGAAAGCAATTTAGTAAGTTATTATGTTATTCATTTAAATTTAGTACGATATTTCTTTGTATATAGTTATAATATCTGGGGGTTACAAATAACGTTTCAAATAGCCTCCTAATTGTTCTTAAGGTTGATAGTCATTCGCTCTAGACTTCTACTAAGATTATAACAAATTTGTTTCAGGGACATCCAGAATAAAATCACGATAGAACTCATTACTAATTGAATATAGCAAAATACTCAAACCGATTATTATACGCTTATATAGAAATCATTTTAAAGTAAAACAATACTTTATTATTAAAATAATAAAGTAAAACAATTCGATATCCCGTCAGCACTAAGTGATATGGCAGAATTCGTAAAAGGTACACAATCGTTGTAATATGTTCAATATACCAAAATCCTGAACTGAATTTTTAGAAATTTTTTTTGCTTCACCTCCATACACCAATGAAAACCTGATCTTTTTTCTTGCTGTGGTACGTCTCCATATAAACACTGAGCTTCATGTTTCTAGCCTAAACTCGCCGTAAGTATTCGTATGATTTCTACGAGTAAAAATTAAATTACACGAATGCAGAAATTCAAGCGGAATAAATTCAGATCCTTTACTCAAGTTGCTCGGTTTTCTAAAATTTAATGATTCAACATACGAAAGACACAAAGGTTTTTGAGGTTGAATTGAAGTTTCTGAAAAATGTAATAGGTAGGTCATCCTGGTAAGGTTTCTTTCGCACGAACCTTTAACCCGCAAAATCTTAGCTTTCATCCCTTTAATTTTGATGCTGTAGAATCTTAAGTCCTTCCATAATATAATTTATTCAAAATAAACGGGTTTGCCGTAAGCATATTTGCGGTTACAATCAAGATATGAATGAAGTTAAAATAATTAGCATAGTTCCCTCGTCAGTAGGTATTTCCCGGTATCAAATTCATAAAGACACAAACTACACATTGCGTATTTTCGTAGACCTCAAACATTTTAATTTAAATTTTATACCCATCCAACTATAAAACCACACATTTCTATGGTAAAGTCTTCTTGGAGTACATAACTTTAGATTTATCAAAAGGCAAACTTTTCTGGCATTTACTTTCCCAGGCCACCAATTCCATTCGTTCCCAAAGACTTACTACTAACAAGCGCACTAATTAAAGTTCCCTTTCTTTTACATCAAAAACAGAACTGGGGAATTTCTCGAAACGAAAATGTTTCATGTTTTCCATCTCCTGGGCTCCGTCTTTAACAAACTCGAAAATTTCACAGTAAAATTATTAGAGCACAAAACAAGGATATTTCACCGACAACTACCATAGCTCGACTTTTCCCTGTGTCGCTTAAATAAAGCGCTCAAACTTCACATACAATTGCATTTTCCGAAAAAGGAATTTCCCAGAAACCCAGAACCACACACAACTATTAAATTTTCCGGCTTCACAAATAAGAGCGGATCCTTTCAGAACAATCTGTATACATTCGCACCAACGGATTTTCCTTGTAAGTTTCGTAGAAGAAGAAATTAAATATTTTACCAGGCATATAATGAAATTCTTGTAAAACGTTTCTTGACGGCAACTGAAATATCCACCCACTACACGTTATTTTACCATACCACCAATGTTTACTACATCCCGCAAAAGTTAAAAGGACCTTTTCATACCGAGAAAACGTTTGATACTCAACCGCACATTTCAACTTTCTGCAGATCTGGACGGATTTTTTCGCCTTTTGTCTTATTAAAATGGAAAATGGACGACGATGAATGCCCTACAGGATAAAACCCAACCCGATTTCTGTTCTCTAGAATTTCAGGTCTTTTTGCGACTGTTTGTATTTATTCAGTACTTTTATGACTAACATTACAAATTCATTCATTTTTTTTCGCACGATCCTGCGAGTATTGCGAAAAAAAGTGCCCTTTCTGTCGAAAAGAAAAGATTGAATTCAAAATGTTGGTGCGCTCGTGTTAGCTAAGAAAGTTTTCTTTTACTCTGCAAACATAAGTGGCATTGTTTGTTTGTTTTTGTTTCTCTTACAGGTCCTTCCAGTTCCTGTACGCCTTCTGAGACGAGAATTACGACTACCAGGTTGAACTGTGGGTGAATAAAATATTCAAATTCAATAAACACTTTTCTGTTCAGTGTGCAGAGCAGAGCAACCTGTTACTACGTAATCTTTAAGTAACTCTTGCAGACTATTCATTCGAAACGAGGTAAGAGTTTAAATTTATTTTCTGTTCTGGATACGTATCTACGTCTTTAAAAAATATTGAAAAACAAACTTATAGCAGAAAATGAGGTTGACTTCTTAAATAATTCGGTTCACTAAGTCTGGCTTTACACTGTGTAAACTTGATTCAGTAATGTTTAAGCGCAACCAGAAATTTAAACAGCTTTTTTTTAACAGGGGACAGTTTACGGCATATTAAGTATTAAGTGTTTGCTCATTACCTGCAGAATTCTCAAACATAAGTCTTACATAGGCTTCGCAATTATCAAATTTACAAAAATTAAATTAACATTTTTAAAATGTGATTTCTTAGAAAAATTAGTACATCGATCCTATAATTATTAGGCTGCAAAATTGTCTTCTGAAAAATATATAAATATATTAAGACGACATGTTTAACTGTGCTGATTAGTTTTAAAGAAATGCAATTTTTTGTTACGGTACAGGCCCAGGACTTTTAGAACACTTTCCTTGGTAATAGTGTAAAAGTAGCATCGTTGCATATTTCAAAATATGTCAAATACTCCATGAAAATTTTCCGACCAAGTCAAGGGCGCATGGAAGAAAGTTTACAACATGGTAAGATAAAAACATTACTTATCTTGCTAACTCAGTACTGAAGTTGTAATACGCTCTACAAGTACAAAGTTAATTTCTAAGAATACGCAGTTAAACAAATTTTGCAAAAATTGAATGAATGTAGTCTTATGTATGTATGTATGTAGTCTTTTTGATATAACGAATGTAAGTTCTATATCAAAAGAAAGTCTAAGGACAGTTTTAAAAAATTTTGAAGGATAAGATCTACAAGAATATTTTTTCTATATCTCAAGAATGGCATATGTCACAAAGTTAAAACCTGTACGTATATATATATATATAGAACAAAATTTAGGGGTGGGAATGGAAAGGCCAAAATTCCAATACAGAGGTATCCTTGACAACAAAAAAAAAACAGCGTATGCAGCACCGTGCACATGATAGAAGTGAAACTTCTTGAAAAGTAAAAAAAAAAGAATAAGAGAGATTTAATGTGAGAGACAGAGAGAGAGCATTTCAAAATAAATACAAAATTTTCATTTTCTGAGTTTTTCAATGTGTTGTAGGAAGGGGTAGGGGGTAGAAAGGAGAGTGGGGGGTAGGAGATAGAGAAAGTAGATAAAGGGGAACAATATGTAGGGTGAAGGGTAGGGTAGAATGCTAAGGGTACACAGAGTGGGGGGGGTATACAGTGGAGGGTGAAGGGTTGAAGTTAGGAAAAGGGGTGTATAAAAAAAAGTAAGGGGTGAGAGAGGGGTGAGAGAGGGGTGAGGGGGCAGAGATAGGAGTAGTATTTCAAATTCTACGAGTGTAGTCAGAAGGGAATACCACTCTCTCGCAGTGTCGCTTTTTCGTCTCATCGTTTCATCGTTTTGTCTCTACATAATATCTTTCTTCTCTATCGTGTAACGAAATGTGCTTAAACGTGACTCGTCCTTGAAATTTCACTCGCCTCTAAAGAAGTTTCACTTCAAAAAATTGAATTATGAAGGCACGGGAATGGTGAGTGACTCTTTGTATCTCTGAATGCGTTCATTACACTCTACACTCTATAAATTTCGAAACATAAATCACATACAATATTCATTTTTCCAAGGAAGACACCATTACCTCAGATTTTTGTTCTTAATTAATTTTCATTAAAATTAAACCTGAAAAGCATAGCGGAACTCCACCGTTCTTCCATGGAACCTATTTTTCCTATCCGGCATAGAAAATTCTGCCTCGGTACTGAAAAACAGTATTGGTTTAAAACAAGCTGGAAAAGTATGATACAATTTTGGTCTTTTTCTGATGCAGTATTACATACCAGCTTGCCTAAGTACGAATTCAGTTTAACGATAATCAATTCTATAAGGCCATTATATCCTTACTTACAGAACGGATTGTTGATAAGTTCTTTATTTTTTTTGTTCAGTGGAAAAGAACATACCATATATAATTCCTGTCCGTTTCTCTGTTAACCGTCTATTCGAAAGTATTATACGATTACTTGAGAACGTGTTTAGTTAAGAAGCCAGATGTTTAGTTTAATTTTACTTAATTATTTTCTAAATAAGAAAGTATCGGCCCTAAAGTTCAAAGCAATTTAAGTGCTAGTAGAATCTAAGAAGACAGAAAGTTAGCTTTTTAGTTCGGTGTGTACGCCACCCGTCGATATTTTAGGCCAAAGAAATCCAAATTTTACCAGATTTCGACGAAATGGACTAGCCTCGAAATACGCCGGAATTACCACCATTCAAAAGTCTTAGGATTTTCGATAATCTCCTGCTCCCAAAGGCAAACTATATCTAAACTATGAGCTGTGCAGATTCGGCTACTCTATCAAGGAGATCCTAAACAAATCTTCTTTAAAATTCCGGATAGTGGCTTACATGACAAAAAGTGAATGCGAAAAGCTGAAAAGTTTATAATTTTTCTGCATCGTTAAAAAGTAAAACTAGAAGTTAAGAAGTTTCTGTTTTTACTTGCTAATGGTTCAAAAAGTTACTACACACCAAATGTCCTGTAAAATGTCAATTACAAAAAATACTCCAATGGAAAATTTCAATTAATTCCCCATCAAACTTTAAATTTTTTTTCCCAAAAAAAAGTGCTGCAGAGTTCTTAATTAAAATTAATAATACAACAGAACCAAAAAAAAAAAAAATAAGAATAACTTCTTTTCCGGACAGCTCAGTGTCGTACAAATTTCTTTTTTTTCGAAAATTCATGTGCAACTTTTTTAATTAATTCATTTTTGATGCCGGAAAATTGTTTCGAAGTATCGCCAAGCATATCTCCAAAAACTTACCCATTGCGTTCCAGCGCCAGAATAGCGAATCCTTGCTGGTGATATCTTGAAAATAACATTCCATCTGTTCCGACGTATCGCATTTTTGTTACTACGTCTCGTTGAAAAACTTATCCTTACCGAGCTTATAGCAAAAGCTATTAAACGAAAGACGACATGAAGTTGAAGTTTCTACTTTTATATATCTATTCCACTGGGGGCGTAATCGTAAGATGGAAAGTAATTAGCAACCTGGTGCAACTTAATATGTAGCAGAACGCAACGACGACAAGGACGCCGAAGAAAGAAAGAAAATTGAGAAAGAATTTGCATTTTAAGGATGATTAACATTCAAAAATGCAAATGTTTGGGATGGTACCCGTGTGCAAGTGACGCACTGGTATACTACCGGCACAGAGTGCCATTTATATGAAAGGCTGCGCTCTCGTTCCATGAGGATACGAGAAAATTAAATCGATTATATCCGAGTTAGGAAAGTTAATTAGGTCGATGTAAGAAGTTTCTGATTATGAAAAATTCAATGAAGAAGATCGAATCTGTTTGTAACGTGAAAAGTTTTTTACACCTTACTTAGTCAGTTTTTAATAGTCCCACAATTTTCTACCCTATAAAATTTTGTATTTTTATTACTTCGATTTCCTATTTTGAATCAAGAAATCGTTACATCAATTTTCTTACTCACAGCTTCGTTATATACCTACTGCAATAAAATTTCAGCTTTTTAGCCTAGACTGTTCCTGTGATCGAAAAAAAAACATTTTTCCGCATCAGATAAGCACTACAAGAAATAAATAAATAAAAACTATTTTTAAACGTGGTACTGAAACAGCAGTACGTTTATAATTAAAACGTTGCAACTATTTATTATAAACGTCTCATGATATATATATAAAATCTAGGTAGTCTACTATCTCATATCCATACTCTTTAAAAATGTGGGAACTTATTGAGCAAATTTTAAGATAGTAGTTCAAAGAGATCTCGAGTACCTATAGTTTTGAAACATCCCCTCTTGCAGTCGTACGCTACTGCTCAGCAAATTTGTTTTATTCAATACAATTTATTTTACTTTTATACGGGGTATCCAGAACATCGTTACCAACTTTTTTAGGGGATATTCCTTGTTGTGTTTTGAGTAAAAGGTAGCAAAGAAAACTCTTTTGAACATGTACGGGAATTGTCATATTTTCAAATTGAAGTTTCGGGAATAGAATTACCTTTCACTGGATGTGACAACCACAATTGAATGGGTCCATGCTTAAAGGGCATTAGTCCAATTTTCATCGAAATCGCGATTTAATTATATTCCAAGTTTTGGAGGATCGGCACATCATATCATTAATTAATCTATTCAATTTATCTAGTAGCACATCTATTAAGTTTCAACTTTCTAGCATAAGCCGTTTCTTAGATATGAAAAACCGCTCCCCGTACCTTGCATAGCAATAAACTTAGTTTTCTGGGATGTCTCTATAGTAGCTCTATACAGTTTTAAAATTTTAGCTTTCTATCCTTTGCAGCTTCCGAAAAATGAAGTCCGATCCATAAATTTTTTTCCCCCGGTAGAGTAGCACTAACTCCTGTAAAATTTTCAAAATCAAATCTGATATCTTGCGATATAAAATTTTTTTTTTTAAAAATTTGTTCTCATCTCATATTTGCTCTTCTCATCCCCACTCAAAAATTTTACTTTCAGCAACTTTCAACTTCTAATTTTATATACACAAACCAATTTTTTCCTTCCTGGTAGAATTAAGTCGGAAGATATTGTAATCCAAAGTTTTTCATCCTCCGCCCTTAACACCGCACTAAAAATTTTTAACCCTTTTCTAATCTCCTAGTATCTCTTACGTTAACCACAAAGTGTCAACCGGCTAACATTAATCGTTCTGAAGATATGGATTTAAGAATGATGAGTAAACCTTCGAAGTTATACTGACAAACTAGATCCATGCTAAAAGGGCTTCAGTCCAAGGGTTTCAAAAATTCGCTAAAATTTGCGCGGCATTGATAAATTTGTAAAATACAATTAATATGAGTTATAAATAACCTCTTTTATTGATTCGATGGAGTATTGTTATGAAATTAACTCATCTGTTATCTACAGGCGTTCTTTTTCTCTCCAACAATTTACAAAAATGGTCTGAGGCCCTTTTAGCATGGACCCATTTAATTGTAGGTGTATCAGATCTTAAGAAATTTACGAAAGATATTCTTACTTAGATTTATATTATATATATTTATATATATATATATATATTATATATATATATATTATTATCTAGAAAGTTGCAAACATACATATTACTTACGTTCTAACAGTTTGCAGCTAATAACCGAAAATCAGTAATGGTTTAAAAAGTGCAATAAAGTGACCCTTGTTAAGAAAAAACTTTTTAATTAAATTTTGAAATTTTTCCGAACTTAATGTTCAAGGGTTGCATAGAGAAAATTGTATTGAGAAAATTGTATTAGTCCTTCATGTAAGTAGTTGCAAGGAAGTCGAAATTTAAAAGGAATTAGTATTGGATGGTATACGAGTATTTCTTTGAGTAGCTCCCATTCCTAAAATACGTGCTCACGAATGTTGAGCGATGACTTTAGAACTTTCGAGAAAAGACTTTGAAACTGTGTACCGCTTAATTTTGAAAGTGATCCAGATAAAGGAGTATGTACGCTGCAAATCGAGCGAATTCATTCTGAAGTTTCCATGTAAAAGTCCTTATGAAAGAAATTTTTTTTTATTTACCTGAAGTTCCAGATAATCAATTTTCAATTTCATGCTCTTGGGTTTTTGTTGAACAGAATTGAACTAAAACTATACATTTACCTTTTTTCGTACTCTACATTCCAAGGTGAACTTAAATTATATTAGTTTATTTTATTTAAAGTATTCAAATAGAGGTGTATTCAATAGGTACACAACAATTATTGATTTTAATATAAGCGCACACATGAGCTTTTTTGCTGATCTGTCAATGTTAAAACGTCAGTCTAGGTCTACATTTTTGTCGTGGTGAAGTTCACGGTCGAGCAACGGTTGGGATTTATCTCAATTATTTTATGTTTTATTTCAATACATAATAGTTACAATACATAATGGTTATGTCCCTATTGAAAAACCCTAACATTTTTCAATAAGTTTCAAAAGTTTCGATTGTGAGTACAGACCACATGATTTTACAACATACATACGTTTTTAGGATACGTCAAAATTCCATGTTATCTACTAATTATAATTTCAAACTCAAATATAATAATCATATTTCCATTCCCAGAAATTACGATTTAATTCCATTAAGTGCTAGTACCATTGCAATTTGAAATAATCAAATTAAACATGATTCTACCGATTGACATTCTCAAATACTTACTTAGATCATATCGTTCAAACCATTCCAACTCATTATAAGACTAATTAGGTAAATGATTCAATTAATTGTTGACTGAATTAGTGATTCTCTTGAGTTTAGCCCAATGCGAAATATAGTTGCCCTTATCATTGAGATACCAGGAAGCAAGGACTCTTTATCCTCAAACACTAGACATTTGCCAGTGCTCCCACAAACCCATTACCAGCTTAGAAACCCCAACCTTCACAACGGCTGTATTTTTACACGAAAAAGGAGAAAATCTCCATATCTAGCTACTGGTAATAACTGACCGTTATTATAACTCTAAACTTCTTCGAATAAATTTTCGAAAATGATTCCGGAAGAGTACCGAAGAACGCCGAATCAGAAAGCGCAAAGACCCATTTTCTGTACGACTACCTTGAGGCGATTATGCTAAAACACTCCGAAATAACATTACCAATCCCATTATGGCCGAAAAGCACTTCCAAAACTGAACTCGAGATGGTGAAGCGAAATGGTTCTTCTACTCGTCGAAAAAAAAAAAAAATGGTTGGTCCATAAAAACACTTTAGAGAATCCCAAACAATTTTTTACCACTTTACCCCCAATTGTCTTTTGGAAAATATTCAAATGGCGGTGAATATCTCATTGTCCGACGGCGAATAAAGAGCGAGGCGAAGTCCCCGAAGAATACCGAATCGGTCCTTTTTCGACGATGAAAAGGATGTGTGGTAGCATGGGTTGTATCCTATCGTATGCATTCGCAAAAAAGTCTACTTATCTATTTACACATACGAACGAAGTATAGGGAAAGCAGACGGGCTATGGACAGGATTGACTTTATGATACTATGGAAATAAAAATTACAGACCGACATGTTTCCTTGGTAAGTTTTGTAATGGCGCGGAAAGCCATTCAAATTGCACTTGACACTTTTTGTAGTTAGATGCATTTTATGGTTTTGAAATAAAAGCACGTTGGTATTGAACATACATATTCAATACCCTTGTATTGTAAGCACTTACGTACAGAAAGGACGATATAAAATTTACAGTATTATAAGTTTAATCCAGACCAAACATTTGTAACATATAATGTAGTTTCGGGTCGAAGAAAGTATTTTTGTTTTTGGTCAGATTCACCTAAGTCGTGACCACCAAAATTCATTTGTGGTTCATCCGGAAGTGGAATCTATAAGTCGTATCCTCTCCATTGGGTTCACTGCTTGCCAAATTCACCACCATACTAGTTTATGTGCGCGAGTCTGGACCTATTCACCGTGCATTTATCGCCCTAAGTTACGATGCTTAAGGTTGGTTGAGCACGACAAAACTGAACGGTCGAATCCTTCGACTAATTATATGAGAGAAGAAAAAAAAATATTGTGAAATTAAAACTAGGATATCAAATAATAAGATAAGTAATAAAAAAAACAAAAAAAAAATTGTTCTTAGCTCTCCCGACAAACGAGAAGAGTATTTGAGGCCTAATAAAATCTTATGAATTCCATTGTTACTTGTTCAATTTTATTTGCACCCCTGCACATTCAAAACTATCCCTTTTCATTATATTATGCAGTTTGTATTTATATTTCTGCTTGTATTTATCATTCCGGATACTCGCAATTTACTGCTGAGTTCCAGATGTTTCAGGCTCCGATGTCAAAAAGTGAATGCTGCTCCTAGTTGTCACTGATCTGCTCTTATATAGTCACGATCGCTGAGTGGTGTGCGTGAAAGTTTAAAATCTATGAGCGCTGTGTTGCGTTGTGTGCAAATGGCTAGCAGCCATACGGACATATTCTTAATTTTTTTAGGGTAGATTTAATTTAAAAAAAAGGATTTTTATATTTTTCTTGGGCAGTGCATAATTTAATTCCCTCAATTTGATATGCATATGTGTATATGCCACCAATTAAATGAGTTCAACCAATTTTCCCGCCAACAAAATGTGTAGGTATATCTGAACGGATTAAGAACTACCTACTGTTCTTTGAACGGCGGGCAGATGGACTTTAATTTATTTTTTTGGGGTCTACGTGAAACTTAGGACAGCTTATTTTTTTTAGGGTTATAAGTCAATCGCAATATTTTATTGTTACGAAGAAATAAATTAAAAAACTTCTTGGAGCCTATTCGAAGGTTAGTTTTCACAGGAACCTACGACGCAAACATGAAATAACATCTCGGACTTCCATTCAAAAATTAAAATTAATTGGAAGAATATATTTCCTAATTTGTCCTTACATTTCCGATGTGGTTTACAATACATTTTCTTTCAAATACATATAATATGTACACAATAAGAATATAGTAAGACATCTTCTCCAATTCACGTACACGATGTAAAACAGGACCGATGGAGAAGCAATTCAATGCAACGTGAGTACAATTTTTTTTTATAATATAAAACATCGATACAAAGATCGATAAAGCAGAAGCATAGAGCCATATTCTACTTAAAGCTATCATTCATATTGCAGACCTATAGCCAAGCAGCGAGCACTACATGTTGGGCAGATCAGATAGTGACCATTTATCAATGGTATACTACCGGTACATATTTATGATAATGCGGTCAATATGATATCCTTGAAAATATTTTATGATGGTAAATTCTCCATTGATTCAATATGATACTCCTTGAATACGATATTAGATTTTCGAAGCTCTCATACCTTTATCTAACAAGGACGAAGATATCGGATATATTAAGCTTTTCAACATTTCATAAATAATTGTGATAAGCCATTAAAAGGAGTGTTTTTTAGTATTCGTATCATAGCTGAATTACGGTGGAATGAAATTTTTATTATTGTTGAAAATATTAAAAATAACAAGCAAGGGCGAAACTAGTCTGCAAATATACAATACTATAAACATATATCGTTTCATACTTTTTTTGAAATACCAGAACCTTACACAATTTCTCGATGAGGAAAGGAAAACAGTGAAGGATTCATATATCGTGCATTGTGTGCACCTTTTATACCAACATTGCTGTTTGTATTCTTAAAGTCAGTACTGTGGTAGTACTGGAAAGGATTGAAACTATTCACGTTATAAGTCGAATGTTTTTCAATATGATCCTTTTTTCAGCGCTGGATACAAGTTGTTCACATCATTAAATGTACGATCTTGAGTTCAAATAATACAGTCACGCAGTTTTCGTCAGCAGGCAGCTGTAAAAAGTGCAATTTGTTATTTATTCACATACTATATACCAATAAATAAACATTTTGAATAAGATATGTTTTTCTAATTCAATATTGTAAAAATTCAAATTCAGTATAGTCGAAAAATTGCATTCATACAGTATTGAATTTTAATTTCGCTGCAGTGCTGACAGTCGATGTAAAGTTGAATCGTGGACACAGAATTAAGTCAGTACTGTGAGGACGGACATTTCCGCGATAAATTTCCTCACACAAACATTGAATTAAAACACTAAACAGTGAATTGGATTTAAAGAAAGAAGCAAACAACATTGAACACCAAAGACATAAAGGAACAAAGAAAAGTGAAAAACACGAGAACAGAAGACATAAATGGAAAAAACTAGCTGAAATAAAACGTGCACTTTGGAAAAATACCTGAAAATCGTTGGGACCACTACAATGTCCCAGTCGACACTACACGATTGGATAAACCCACTTACAAAATTACATGTAAGAACCGAAAGCACTATATGTATATGGACATGAAGCATAAGCCAACCACGAATTATAACAAAGTAAAAAACAACTGTGAGTATTACCGAAATGATTCGCGAGTGGTAAGTGTTGCCGCAAATATATAAGCACAAGTGAACGACGAGAAGGGGGCTACTCGCCAGAAATCAGTGGACTTACCGGTTCCTCTTGGAGCAACGTTGGTTACTAAGCGATCGATTCGACCTGTAATTCACGGTCTCGAAAAAACGACAACGGACAACCGTCTCTAATCGGGTTCCCAAACTCGATAAGATATTGGGGACTTACCGGTTCCTCCTTGAAAGCTTGAGATTTATTAGTTCATGTCCAGGTAGAGCAAAGCAGAAGACGTGCCTAGCAGAGCTGAGCCAAGCAGAGTAGAGCTGAGATAAGCAGAAGACGAGCCAATCACAGCTGAGCCAAGCAGAGTTGAGCCAAGGAGAGCCAAGGAATTGAAATATTGGTTTTTTTTTGCCATTTTCCAAATGGTTTATTTTAATGATAAGTATACATTAAGAAAGTAATTAAACAAAAAGAAAAGGTAGCAGCTTAGATATAGACTAATTTTAGCTTTAGGATTAAGATAGAAAATTTGTTAGCATTAAGAACTTACGGAAAATAAAGCACTTTTTAAAACCTTAACAACCAAGCAAAGCAACGACTAGCCTAGTAGAGCTTAGCCAAGCAGAATGAGCCACGAAACTCAGAGCAAGGCAGCGACGACGCGCAGAGTAACGCAGCGACGAGCACAGAAAAAAAATTTAGTTAAATAACATTTAAATTAACTGAAAGGGATAATTTCTATAGCACTTTATCACAAACTTAACAACTCAGATCGTGATAACAAAAATCTTGCCTGGGAACGTTTCACCACACTGTCGAGCACCACAAATTATTCATTTTGATTGCCCAAATCGCTTGTAACCGAATTCCCTAATTTAAAATTCAGCCAGTCACTCACGCCTAACAACAAACAGAACGATGTAACCACAAATTCATTAATTAATGTCTAGTAAGAAGCTTACGTGACCCTTTCGAAATGAAAATAGGCAAAACATTTCAATCCTCTCACGAAAAGGGACGAGAACGACCGTTTGCATAGGAAAAGAAATCAAAAAAAATAATCGGGTCCAAAATCCAGAAAATCATTCAAGTGTTGTACGAAAATACTTTCGAGCATTTTTCATCAACCCTCATTGCAGTCCAGTTAAAGTTCCGCCACCCCAGCCCTACCACGGCTCGCACCCTACCGTTTCGAATTCACGGAAATGTTGGAAAATAAATTTTAAGGACTCGACTTGACGAGCGCTGTAATAATTTTTTAATGAAAATAAAGCTAAAGGGATGTAAAATGGGTTAAAAGTAGAGCAAAGCAGCTACTGGGTATGGTGATGATGGTTGAAGCTTTTTATGATTTATTAACTATAAAAAAATTTGTGACACTCCTGACAGGTCCTTTTTGTTTCGTCTAAATGGCAGAAGATGAACAGTCGGCCATCTATACGTGGGGCGCTTAAGAGGGACTGCAACGCTGGTCGTAAAAATTGCGAAACATGATTTGAATAAGATGCTTTCAAAAGGATATTTTCTTGCCTTTTTTACTGTTTTTGTTTTAGGACAGTTTGATTAAGGATCCGGCTCAAGAAAGATGAACGCGAACGGATACGGTCGAATTCTTTGAACAGGAACGACAATAAAATTTATGACAACAATAATATCAAATCAGCAAAAATAATAAGAGAATGAAATGAAACGGATCAACTTTGTTATCTTGTGCTGTTTGGGTAGATAATTGCTTTGGGAATTTATATTAGTATATTGTTTCGATTCAAGATACGGGTACTATTCTGTAACGCACGTGAGAAGCTTATCAGAACGGTCCTCAAAGACCTCGACTGACTTCCTGATTACAGAATGGGTATGGTATCCAGACCATTAAATAATAAGTCATAATAGATACACTTCAGCTTCAAACCCCTTTTTGTCAATTTTTTTGCCGGTATTGTCCTCAACCCTTTTAAGCTCATCTCAAAATCAAATAACAACCGGAGAACTTTCGAACAATATTTCCAAATTCTTCTTACAACGTCCTTTGCAAACATCCTCGTAAGTATAAGATATCGAATCTTTCTGGCATAGCATTTATCTCAACTAGTCGTTGTAAATGGAATCAAATATTTCCTTCGGTCGTTGCAAGTTTTCTACGGAACAAATGAGGGTTGGGGGTGCCCAATTGAAATGAAGAATCGAAGAGTCATAAATTTTTATCTCATTGAATGTGTTCCGAAAATTTATGGCTCTTGAAAGTTTTGTCCAAGTATAAAAGTTTTTTTTTTCTGGCATATGTACATGCCGGTAGACATAGCTACTATTTAGTAGTAAAGGCTTCGAGTATGTAACTGGTAGCTAGAAGCACTGACACTACACAGTGCGATGCTAGTTCTTTTCAAAGTTTTTTTCTTTGATATCTATTCTATGGTCCTGATTTCATTGAAGTTCTCTGATTTATAGTCGACTGGCCGGACAGATCAATTTAATATTTAGCCTTCTGTATTCGATGAGAGTTTAAAGGCTCGCGTCGGTCAAAAGTGGCAGATTAATGTAGCGCAATTGATATGAGAATTTGGAACTTTTTTTGTGCAAATTTATTCCGGAGAACACTGTCCTCAGTAAAATGTTTTGTTCTCAAATCTCAAATAATTGCATTAATTACTTCGCAAATTCATGGTATTGACTCCAATTCATTTATTCTGACAAAGAAGAAACCACAGTCGAAAAAACTTGTTTGTTGGGAAGTGCCATTTAAGTTAAGATGAGGAACGAATATTCCACAACGATGAATAGGCCTTCATGTCATTAATTTGAATCCTTAATCCTTTTGGAGACATTTGTTGTAACATAAAAATCTGTCTGGCCACAACTTTACTATATTTAGAGTAGGCGGTTTGTTTGGCAGACGACGGTATTGGTTACTACGCGATAGGCAACCTATGAAATAACGTTCCAAAAGGGCCTTCTTTAATCTAAACCGCATCTCACTATTAAACGCGTTCTGGACTTCTACCCAAAACTTAAAAAAATATATGAGGTTAAAATATCGACATAGCCTTTTAGGGGCTGGATATTACAAAATTCTGAAACTGGTTTTTAGGCGAAGAAAGAAGAAAGCCTATGAAATATCACTATGAAAAATTAGGGCATTACCGAAAATTCCTGAAATCAATTTATATTTATATTTTAAGCCCGTCATCAAAAATCCGGGGTGCAACTACATCAGCGATACGAGATATCGCATTTGCCCTCATAAAGGGAGTATCTACCGATCTACTCTGTAGCTGCGAAGGCAAAACTCATCAAGTTCTAAGGCTGCACAGCAAAAAAATCCATTGAATTTTACATCTTTTTGATATTAAGTAAATTTACATTTTGATAGTCGTAACTTGAATGTAATTTTCAATTTTCGATTGTAAATATCATTTTAGAATCGTTAAATTTCAACTCCGAAAGAAGCAAATTCACTGAATATTCTCTTGAATTTACACTCTAACAAAAGTGTATAATTAACGCTTTGTAAGATACACTTATTACTACTTTTAATATTATTTCTTACTTGCTTGTACTAAAAAGCTTGGATCTAGGTTGGAGTCGAATTCGCGACCAATTCCGGTTTTGCTGCTTCAATACAAAAAAGATCGAGCGATGCGTCCAACTTCGTAGTTTCATATGTTACGTGTTTTCGTAGTAAAACTCTGATAAGTAGAATTACACGAAAAAGAACGTAATTTTCAATTCATATATAAACATAGTTAATTTTATACAAAATCATGTGTAATTTTGTGAGTCTTTTCATGTAAATCGTTCGATTATAAAGTAAATGAATAATTTACCAATGAAATGTGTATTTTTACTTGAAAAAAAATGAATTTTATATGAAATTTCAATTAAAAATTGTATTGAAAACTCATTTTTTTAAAACAGTGTGTCAACAGAGTAGCCCTAGGTAGATACTGCTCCAATCCCATAGAACCTCGCCTGATTGAAGCTGAATGTGACTCTATCAGCTACAAATCGCCTTGTTCATCAATAGTTTGTTAAATCAGTCAACTCGTCTTCACATGGCAATCAACCCCCTGCAGACTTTTCCACATATCACCCCCGGATTCTTATAACACTCTCACTGCACTGTCATACTCTCACATTAGTTACATATAAAATGGATGTATATTTTATCTCAGAATTAAATTTGGAGTAATATTTTGTCGAAATACGACAAGTACGCGTATCTAACGATTATTACTACCAGCATAGACTTCTTACTCTTAAAATTTTCTACCAATCAAAGTGAAATATGCCAGCGGAAAAAAAAATACTTTGAGTTTTCCTGCCACATACCTAATTTATTGTTATTTATGAAGCAAAATACATTTCGTGCCAAGGATTCGAATTTGAAAAGGTTCATTAAAGCAGATATCTGAAAAGGGAGCACACTCTTGCCTAGGGCCGTACAAGTATAAGTCTTGGCAGAGTGATCTGATATTACGGAGCAGACAACTTTTCCATATTCTTATTTAGGCCGCAGCCAGGCTGCCATCATTTCTATTTGTTGATCTATGGATGAAAAATCTTTTCCTTCGGCATAGAAAATAAAATTTCAAATAATGGACAGGAGTCGAAATAAAATCCAAACGAAAAGCAAAAACTTTTCTGATTAGAATTTATGACAATATCATGTAAATTAGGGCTCATTATGTTAATGCTTTCTTTTGGAAGCCACTCGTATATCCGAAAACATTGCAGATGTCAGAATTGGAAATGACTGCGCCAACGCAAAATGTCTCCTACTTTGCTAATAAATACACGTGCTTCTTACGGTTGGACAAATGCTATTTGTTTTTGAAATAGGACACACGCATTAGGCAGGCATTTTTATTCGAAATTTTCCTTTTTTCGTCATTTAATTAGAGCAAATTAAGGGTACATGATGGAAATTTTATGGCAACGTACTACCGGCAGGGAAATATAAATACATATCAATTTTAAAATGAATTTTTCTCAGAAATTATTTAAATATTCTTCTTTCCTTAAGAATTAAGTGAAACGAGCTGTTTACATTCAGTTCATTCCGTTATAGGAATCTGTGAAAACATATGCAACCTCTTTAAACCCACTTGGGGGTTGAATATCCAAAAATTCTGAAAGGAGTTAATAGATAAATAGAAAAATAGCACGAGAAAGTAAAAACCAGTTCAATTTCTTCTCACTTCTAAAAGAAATTACGAAATTCATGAAAACGTGTTCAACCCTGTTGTCGCTCTAAGGGGCTGAAAACAGAAAAAAGCTTAAGGACAAGTTTTGGTGATTATTACACAAGCCAGTGAAAGTGAACAGGTATTCGATATCTTATCAGCGGGATATGCACACCCTGTACGGTTGAACTTAAAAAAAATATTCAATAAACAATTTGTAGATACTTGTGAAAATGCCGTAGAATAAAAATGAATTCAATCTTTGGTAAGACCTTATAGATATGACGAAAATCATGAAAATATATACATTACATTTTCACAGACAATTTTTTTCAACCCCTACACAAAAACTAATGAATTTTGAATTTTTTTTTTTTATCTAAATTACTTTTCTAGGTGATTTACATATATGTACATACTGAGTTCGAACTTTGCAGCATAAGCCGTTATAGTTAGAAAACACCACCTCCCTCTCAACCCTTGTACCAAACAACCCCAATAAAAAATTATAAATATCTATATTTCAGCCTTTCATTATTATAGGTTCTTGGGATATAAAAAGAGTTTTTTCCTTTTCCTACTTCTGGTAAAAATTTGAACCATCTATTTTACACTGTTATTGAGATATGAGGCTTGAATTTTTAGAAAAATTATTCCCTCCACTTTCGTGCTAAAAAATTTTACTCACATCAGAGTTTATTTGTTAACCTCTATACAGAAACTGAATTTTATTTTTCTAGTGCAATTGATTTGTAAGATATCGTAATCTAAAGTTTTTGAGCCCCCTCCCCTACAGCCCCACGCGACTGCCACTACTAAAAACTTGTTTCCGATCTATTTTCCTAGTGTATTTAGAGATGTTTCTTAAGTTTTAACTTTGTCATTAACCGTTTAGGAGATATGGATTTTAAAATAAAAAAAGTTCTTTAATTGGTTTTTAGACTATTACATAATGGGAGTTAAAACCAATATTTTTATCAGACCTAATAAATATGACGAAATTCGTTAAATTTACAGGAAAAGTTTCAGAAAATTACCCAAAATGGGTCAAATTTCATTGCAGTATGGTTGCGCTATCCCTAAGAAGATTTATACTACGTACAAAGCATTTTTTATTAGAAAAATCATATATATAGCAAAAAACGAGGGTAGAGCATGACCAAGTCAATTCGCGATTTATTGGAGAAGCAGGATGGGCTTGTAATGGGTGAAAATATGATGATGCTGCCTTCTAGGTGACGAGCAATTTAAGCCAACCTTTCATGGATTTATTGTTATATATAGCTCTATGATACAAGTCTAATCTAGTGAATCTTATGTTGTATAAATGCCCGTAATGAACCATTTCGTACTGCTAAGGGTAGGTCTTGGAATGCAATACATAAAAACGCCATAATAAACCTCAAACCCAAATAAAGGAATATCTACTGCTTTTTCGAATCCTTCTCAACCATTCTATTTAAACTGATTGAATTCCAAACGATTTACGGAGCATTCTACACCCTTAAGTTTGTATCGTTCGGGGAGCAACAGAAAGGGCTATCTAGTAAAAAACAGATCCCAAGTTGAGTGCTATCTTTCAGCAACAGCAGTAGCAACAGTGGCCGATGCAAATAGATACCCTCTAACCCAAAATCGGTTCCAGAGATCACGAATTTCAGAAATTCGAAACTTTGCTCCAAAGTGAAAATTCCTCTCGAGCCAGCAAATTCAATTAAACAGGACAATAAATTTTCGCTGAGCTGCTTTATGTCTTAAGGATTTGGATCAATTGTATCAATACAGCATTGTGGATAGGAGACTGTCCGTAATTACACATGTATAGTTGCCTTACTGATTTCATATTAGTTCCTTATGTGTCCTAATTTGCTCCTAGGATTTGCGATAATACTGAAAGGGATGGGTAGTGAAGTACGTGCCAGGACGACGTTGTACTTGGAAAGATGATTCTCTGCTGGATTCCTAGTAGACGAAATTCCGTGATTCCATGATATCCTTCTCATTTCATCGGTGATATATTTTATATCTTCGTAAGATACCTATATACGATTGACGATATCAATAGGATGTCAATGGTCCTGCGCAGTTTTCCGGGTCTCATCAAGTACCCATGATGGGACTATTAACATGAGGATGGAATAGCAGAATCCAGTGGTGTACAATGTAGCGAAGTTGGTGTTTTTCGGTGGAATGGGTTGGGGGTGCAGTTGACTAGCATACTAGAGATCCTGTAAGGAATTTAAGGATGAGTTTTGGGTGGGAACGTTTATTCCGACGGAACTTCAATAGTACACAGTGCTTACTGAAATACTGTTCCCTGCGTGCGTGTATTGGAATACGGTAGCAGTGTGGTAGTCACACCGTAGTAGAGGACTCTTAACACCATACCGACGGGGGATGGAGGACGTACATTGAAATCCATGCCTTAGTTTGAATTTCGCCGGTGTACCAAACGGTTGGATTTACAACGGGCTTAATAATCGCTCACCTCCTTTACATTTCGTTCAGATTTACGACGTGAATAGAACAACCCCGGCTACGTAGCAATAGTGTTGAAGATAGTGCGGACGGTATCCGATGTCAGGTGCAAATGTGCAATGTGCAGTTGAGGTGCTCTAAAGATAGTTCCATTGGAAAATTTACACATGAGTGATGATTAATGGCAATACACAAGTTCTTAGTTCAGTGTCCTAAATGTAGTTTCCACAATTCAACTGGGAGCTCAAAGATCTTCCAGAGCTTCAGAACTGATGATTTAAAGATGTCAGTTACTTTCTGAATGGCCTACGGGTTGTATTTTATTGGTAGTTCACAGCCAGCTTGACTACTCCTTAGTTTGGATCTATCAGAATCAAGTACTCACTACATGTCGCTTGGGGTGTGAAATTTCCAATAAAATGCACCTCGTTACAGTGCTCTGCTCTTCTAATCCTGACCTCGTTTTTATTATAATTTATTACCCTGTTACTTTTGTTTGAATTTCCGCTTCTGTTGTTTTGTTGGCTACATCCTTCTCATGATTTCTTCTTCCATTTTTCTTCAAACATCTTCAGGAACCGGAAGCCGATGCATTAAGTTATCTAAGAGATATGCTATCCCTTGTATATCTGCCGGTATTTATTCTTTTGGTCTATGTTTCGGGTAAGTACATACAGCATATGAGCGCAATATATTGCAACCCTTACTTCCCTTACGTAGTACTTTCCTTCCTCGTGTTGTTTACTGATGCGCTTCCTCACTCCCATTGGTAGCTAGGTTTGCTTGTATGATTTGTCCGTTTTCTTAGAGAATCCTCCGAAGAAAGATGTATCTAAGAATTTATGACTTCAGCATTGGGACAATGGCTGCCAACGTTTTAAGAATAGTTTATCCTTTATTTGAAATTTTTTTATTGTGTGGAAAACTTTATAACATATCTTTATTTGATAAGTGATTTTAATGGCTTATGTGGTTGATTTTTGGGCTGCTCTACTTTTATACCCTAATAATAAGGATAACATTTACCACTCATAAATTTGGTGTTTTCGCTTTTCCTTGACCAGGGGTCCATGTCCGTCAGTCCGTCGTATGCGATACTGTTTTTAAAAAAATGACACCATGATATGAAGGAAGGCATTTGTGCTACGTACCTACTTAAAGAAATCTGACTAATTCCAACCAATTCGAGCTTAGTTACAGAATTCGAAAGAGATGTTACATTTAGGTACTGAATAGGTATCTACTGAATAGGAACTGAATAGTTCTGAATAGGTACTGAATAGGTAGGTACTGAATACAAATCAGTTTGCAGTTTTTTCCGTCTCCTTCCATATTTTTATTTTTCACCATTCATTCTTCAGAACAGTAGAACCATACAAAAACTGAATACCAGGAATAATATTTGACATAGGTGTTTCAATGCTAAATACAGAATTCATGCTAGTAACATCTTTTGTTTGGATGCAAGAAATTGTATTCCCTTTAGACCAGATTTAGTTATCACAACTACAATTTAAACTGTATTGTGTAGTTGATGATATAAGCTTCAGTATAGAGCTGGATGGTTTACTGTAAACGATAACATGAGATTCTCCTTTCCTTTGTATTATACACATCAAATTTTGTAAAGTGTTGCACTAGATTAAGTCTATGCCATTAAGTACAAAGCTGCAAATTTCTAGGATTATCATTCCTACAGAACTCGCATTACTACGAAAGGTGCACACTATGACGTACTTGAACATATATTATGTATGAAAAGGATATGATGAGTTATTTATTTATATTTGACTTATGCTACATCATAGACCCAAAATTATTTATACTTAGTACTTTAGTAAAAATCATAGTGATTTCCTACTGAAAGTTAGAATTTACCATCGCATAAAATAAGTATTACTAAGAATCCCTCGACTATGATCCTGCGATTTATTATAGAAACGAGGGGTAGAAATGTGACTCAACTATTTTCCAATGCAATTTCACTGTAAAATTATTGCACAGTTCTTCCGGTTTTATTAGGTGGCTAGTTGGAGTCCGGCTCGACGGATCAACAAATTTATGGTTCTTCTCAAATAAAAAAAACTTTTACTTTAATATATTTTCTTTGCGAATTTTTATAGCAAGTGCAAGATATATTTTTGTGTTAAAAGTAAAGCTTTAGTAGATGCGTAAACCAGCAAAATTTACATTATAATAAATATCTGTGAATTTTAATTAAAATACATATGTATGTATATAAGTTTCACTTTAAGTACAACAACAAAATTTTTTATGGGAAGTGAAAGAAATTGCATGAAATAACACCAACAATTTTTTGCTTTATGAGATTTTGCGATCTCGAGGGTGGTGTCTATTATTAAATTAGCAAACAATTAAATTATTGGCAAGAAATTATAATTCTGACACATAAAATAATGAAATACAGCACAAACGAAATTGACTGACAGTGATCCGTTGATAGTTTAGAAATGTCAGCTATTTCGTTTGGTTTAAAAGAGTACGCTTCCTTTGAAACGAAACCATGCACCATCCTTTGGTGACTAGTATAAATATCAATTCAAGAGTAATTAATTTATTTTGCTGTTCTCATCGATTAGCCAACATTAAAAAGGAGTTATTGCTGATGACATTAAACCAAATTACCGCCTCTTCGCCCACATGTAGAGGACGAAAATAAAACCACATAAAACTTAAGGGCTCATAAAAAATAAAACCACTTGACATATAATTTAAAACAGCTCTGCACCACAAATCAATCGGCTTAATGTCCACGTACCAATAACCAGCACATAACAACCCAGCATATTTCACATAACTTTGAATGACATCGGATTTTTTTTATGTTAACCGATGTATCTTTTCAGGTTCAGCCATAAACGAAATTGAGATTTCATTGCCATCAATAATTCACGGCACCGAAAGGACATTCATCACTAGTTCCGGAGGCGGAACAACAACCCTGGCTGCGTTCGATGTAGTGATATCACCGTCTACTGTGATTTCCAAGAGATCTACGGCTACGTTTACTACGAGGCCATCAACAACACCAACAACAAGTTTAATCAGCGCTTCATCAATATCATCATCACCACTTCCAACAACCAGCTCGATACCATCAACAACCTCCAGGATAATAGCGTCCAAAGTTTTGCCTACGAGAAGGTACGACTACAGGACAACGCCGAATTCTGGTGATGGAGGCATCCGATATCTGAATGTAACCAGCCAGTCGGGAACACATGCCTATTTGCCGTGTAACGTAAGTCGTTATTTAAGTGAACTTCTTGTGTGTTTGAAGGACGTCAAAGTGTATAATTGCACTAACCTGTTTATAAGCAATAAAAACGGATATACCTAGTCAATGATATTATTCCTTCGTGTTCGTCTCAATATTATTCAGAGGGGGTTAAAATACTATTCTACTTTACTTCTGGACCCTAGTTATAATCTGTTTATTAGCTCCAAACAGTTTCAAAAGAATGTAGGTATATACATCACCTCTTTATTACTTTCTTAAATAAAGCATTACGATTAACTTGGAAAAAAAAACTTTCAGAAACTTCTTAGCAGTAAAAATCAATTCGATATTTAATCAGACCTAAGAGATATGTCAGAATTCGTAAAAACATACATATGTAACCTACTCACTCTCTCTGAGGCTGCAATTAGATTGCATGCGTTAAGCGATACGATGTGATGCCAGCTGATTAGAATGCATGTTAGGGAGTGAAACTAGTTGCAGTGATATCATGTCACACAAATTGCGCGAGTAACGTATGATAAAGATAAAGCCAAATCAGTATCTAATTTCACCTAGGAGATATGACAGAATTCGTGGAAAATAACAGGAGAAAAGAATACATACTAAACGCTCGAAAGGTGAAATTGAGACATTAATAATCGAGATGGGGGTAAGCAACTTTGTGTTACGCTATATTATGGAAAAATAATGAAGAAAAGATGTAATTTAGATTTATAGATACATATATCTCTACGAGGGGAATTCCCCGAAATGTAAAATGGTTGATGAGTGCAGATTCGAGCATAAAAGATAGTAATTTTTGTGGAAAATTGTGTCTTGTACCTTAATAAATATTTGAGATAGAATTTTGAAATTGATACAATAGATGTAGGTTTTAATGGGAAAGATAGCCAGACGAATAACTGGGACGCTATTTCGAACGTAGTTTTTTTAGTTAATCAGTTACATATTTTTAATGGCGTTAGAGCTTATGAGAGTGAGGGTGTTTTCTCAAAAATTTCTCATGCAAAAACTTCAAAATTATTAATACGTGTGTTTAGTAAAAAAGTAGTTAAGCAAAAAACTATGGGTTTTGAATTGGTGTACCGAGGAAGGTCAAAAAAAATTGGTCTATATACTTGTATTTAGAATTTGGTTATATCTCTTTGGAACAAATTTTGCTTCAACGAGCATTTTAACTAAAAGAGCTACTTACATTTTCACGTGTTCTGCTCTCTTACGTTTGATAAGATATCAGAATATTTTTTATTCAAAGGGACTTTTTTTAAGTAATTGCCTAAAAATATACAACTGGTTTTTACACGCAACCCCCAAAGTGATTGTAAAAAGGTTGCGTACATTTTCACGAATCTTAACGTATATCTCTTCGGTCTGGTTAGATATCGAGTTGATTTGTAATGCTTGGGACTTTTTGTATTGTCGCATGAAAAATTAAATTAAAATGAAGGATTTCCGATACCTAAAAATTAATTTCAGAATTTTAGGATATTTATCCCAGAAGGTGGACTAAACGGGTTGTATAAATTCTAACGAATTTCTTCATAGCTCTTTGTTTTGATTAGGTATTACTTGTATTTTATATCATTTGGCTAGCAATTTTCAGGAAGTTTTGATTGTCAACACTAAGAAAATATGTAATATGTTTTGAGTAATTTATTGGTTTCATTTATGCGGATTTTCATTTAATTGTTTCAAAATTGTGTTTTGTTTGAATTTATCCTCCAAGAGCGTGTAGGGTGGTTTTATACTTTTTTTTGAACTCCTGAAAATTCCATAACTTTCATTAGATATGTTTCGAATTGATTTTTACTTCCCGAACTTTTCATGCAATCAGATAAAAGACAAAGTCTAGATTTTTCAAACATAGACGGTTGAACAGTTTTTCCAATTTCCGACATAGCTTTGCGGAGTCTTAGATACTTCCACGGCTTTTTAACACTGACAAACAACTCCATTCTGGACACATGCTTCCGAGGCATATAGTACATGAACAAACCTTAACTCACTCAACATAAAAGAGAAAACAATTTAGGTTAAACTTTTATTTATTTCTACAGTAAAAACTATCTAAAATACTTTTAAACTTACAAGTACAAAAATCTACTTTTAAAACCCATAAAATAATACATTTTTAGTTGTGAAACCCAAACCTCGTACGAGAGTTTTATTGACTAAATTAATTTTCTAAATAACCTCCTTGTGCTCTGATTGTTGATAAATTTTTCTGGCAATAAATTATTATTCACGGAATTTTTCAAAACATATAATAAATAAAAATTAAACAAAAATTCGACCATTCTTCAAGTTTTGTACGGCGTGTACTGACGAGCGTGTATTTGACGCGGCGTGTATTTGACGCGCCACGACTCCTGAAATGAGTTTAAGTCATATGATTTTTTTCTAACGTAAGAATTTCAATATGCCAGCTTCTAACAATTTATTTTCGTCCTTAACAAATCATCAATAACAGTGATGATATTTATTATAGTGCTCGAACAAGAAACTCGTCTGGATCTGAAAGCCAACCACGTTTATAAACTACTTTATTGCTAAAAAATTCAAATATTAAAATGATGATATTTTTTAATTCCTATGTCATACTCGAAACTGGCTAGTTTTTTGGTGACAAAAATCGAATTACGCTCAAGTTAGCTCAATAGTTGTGATTACTTTCTGGTTCCAGATTTAATTGGCTGATCGAGTTGAAAGCAGCTTATTTTTAAAGTAATTTATTTATTATATACAAACAATACAATACTTCCATTATACGAACTCCCCTTGTTCAAGCCACATAGCATTGCACGAACAACTAATCTCTCTCTAATAACTCGATTTTTATAAAACAGGACTTAACTAAAAAGTTAATAGGAGCCAACAATACAGACATTACGCACCAGGCGCATGTTAGGGCCCGTTCATTTCTATAATATAAAATCCATTAGAGTTTTTCCGAAGGATCAACACAACACAACGAAATAGAATTCTCAGACGAGCAAAAAGGACGATTTGAAAACGCTGCTGGCACAATTACAACATTTCGCTTTTTTCTCGTAATTTTCATTTTGCGTTTTATCCTTGGTGGTACTTTTCTAACTATTTTCACTTTTCCTGATGTCCGCCATCTAATAGTATTAAAGCTCCGGAATGTGGATGCCGCTTAAAGTTGCTCTAATAACGACTATACTAGTTTTTTTCCTGTCTCGTATTCCCTCGACGCAATCATTCTATTTTCCTTGAAATGTTCGTAATCGGGCGTCAAGGATGTGCTGTTTATTTGACGGCGAAAAAAAGGAGAATGAAAATGAGGAGAGCGCAGACAACCGTAAAATTAAGCCCGTCTCAAAGGAAATGTTTGTTCGTTCTGCGGAGATTTTGCATTAAAACCCAATTGAAAAGATACTTATTTTGCTGATGCTTCTGAAGGACCATCAATGAAAGTTTATTTTCGGTTTCTTCGACTATTTGAAATTTGGCTTATTTACGCCTTAATTTTACTGGACCATAGAATCCAAGACTTGAAACATTATCGTTCTGTGAGTTTTTTCAATGAATGGGGAAATTAACAGAAGTATCACCTTGGCAGGATTGCGAGCGAACCGATTACCGAAATGTCGGAGTACTTGGTATTTACTATCGATATTTTCATGGTAAATGTAGTAAAGAACTAAAAGAACTTATACCATCACTCCTAGTCGCCGACCGTAGGACTCGTCAAGCTTTACGAGTATACCGTTCAGTCGCCTTTCGTGAAGAACAGTGATGTCTGGGCTGTCTCTTCTTCCCGAACATCATAATGTGGAACGCATTGCCGGCCGATCTGTTCTCTGATAAGTTCACCGACAGATGCTTCCCTCCCGTTGCACCGCCCTAAATCCCCTACCACACCATTTTTCCCCAACCTATGTAGTTCTAGATATGCAACCGCATTAAAGGGTTACCACCTAAGTTATAACGATGTCCGTAAAAAAAGGCTAGAGTCACTCTTTCATTTTGTTTGAGGATGTCCGGTAGTACCTAGAATCCGAGAACGAGTACTAAGGAGCCCCTTCTTAGACAACCTGAACGAACATTTCAGATAAGTCTCCTTAAGAGGACAAATGGAGAAAATATATAAATGACCAATATACTTGTTGCGAGTTGGGAGTTCGTAGGGATCTCAAGTAAAAAACAATTCGTTTGATAATCTTACGAATTAATAACATTCGAAATACTTTAGGGCAATTCTGCAGTGGCGACACAAACACTGGCGACCTCAACAGTGGCGACACTGGCGACCTCAACAGTGGCGACCTTCAAACCTAACAGTGGCTCCAAACATTATTGTCAAAAACTACTACTAAGGCTTTGATTCATGAATCTTCAACAAGGCATGCTTAATCAACGTTGTAGTCCTGAACTGCAAATCTATATTTGAATTTAATATTTTTAAAGATTTTTCAGTGTTTCATCGAAAGTTGTTCAGCGTTTACCAGTAGTTTAATTTATTAATGCCATTTAGTAGTATCTTAAAGTAAGAAGTAGATTTCACGAACCTGAATCATTTGAGATCAACGATATACATTTAATGATCAGGTTGAAACCCGGTAAGAAGGTCTTGTACGTACAAATAAAACGAACAGCAGAGGACCCAAGATGGAACCTTGCTGAGCACCAAAGCCATATCTGATAGATTGATCTCAATCAAAAACTGGAAATAGGACCATCGCTTCCTGAAAGGATACCGTCTTACAGGCTGGTGTGCAAAAAGTTTCGAACTCTTTTCAAAAAACTTCTTGAAAGGTTTTTACTGGGCTAAGAACAGTGAACTGTAGCACTAGCGACACCTTGCACCCTTGATACAAGTCGACAAACGACTGGTTACCACTTAGATTTCTCGTCCTTATATAGCAATGGAAAAACAGTCCTTAGATGATTAGGAGTTAGTTATTCTTTCCGGTGTCAGTGGAGTGAAACTCCAACACGGAGTCCCCGACAGTGGACTAACCGCCATCCCTGAGGATATGACAAATTTGGAAAGAAACTTCACTGGAGAAGCCAGTTCATCATAAGATTGAGTTGGACTAGGAAATCAAGAGAAAAAGCTTCTCAAAATACACGCCTTTAGTCTAAGGTAGAGGACGCCCTTCTTGACCATTAAATTCTTCTCGGTAATAAATTTGGAATGGGATGTGGCTATATAGAATTTACCTCAGCGATCCCACCAGCTGTCAAGGTGTTTCGGTTAGTAGGCAAGAATACACCTTCTGAAGAGTCTATGCCCTCCGATGACGAAACAGCTCCTTCGGACCTAGTCTAACACAATCTTATGATGAACTGGTTTCTCCAGTGAAGTTTCTTTCGAAATTTGTCATATCCTCAGGGATGGCGGTTAGTCCACAGTCGGGGACTCCGTGTTGGAGTTTCACTCCACTGACACCGGAAAGAATAACTAACTCCTAATCATAATAGCTTCTTTGGTAGCTTACCACGAAAAATCTAATAACACCACTCCTCAGATCTTTGTCCAATTTGTGAGGAGTGTTTTTGTATTGAGGGGTTTGACTGCGAAAAATCTCCCCAAAAAACTACCGCCCTTTTCACTTTAAGGGTTAAGAGACATTATCTCGTTGTGGGAAGAAGGGTGACCGGCCCAGATCAGCTGGACCAGTGCATACTCATATACTACCTATATTAGATTTGAGGTGTATAAACAGTCTGTGAAGGATTGATAGTGACTTTGATATCGACTGCGATGCACAACAGCATGGAATAATAGTGTGATACCGAATCACGAATCAAACTAAAGTTTGTTACATTTAAACAGACATAAAAGTAGGATGGATGGATGACACTTCCGAGATACGGAGAGTTTGCTAAACTGCGATTAAATTGGCAGTGGGACATTTTCGCGGTGTGCGGCAACAAGCCACCATTGAGCCCCAGCCAACTTTTATTCGTTCCGAAAAATTGGACGACCAATCCTAGGCTATCTGGGCATAGTGATCCAGTGTATTGTAAATATCCTTCAATGCGTTTATACAAATACAATATCCAATACCAGACGATATAGTTTATTTACTATTAGCCCTTAATTGCTAACAACAAAACCGAATTTTCAAATTTTAAGCAAATGTTACCGAAATTAATTGAAATGAGTGTGCAGTTGGCCAACATGTTTCTGGCCTGAAGCATTCGATGGAATTCACAATTACCGTGAAGTCATATTATGTTTAGTCACCGCTAGTAATTACATTAGTTTCGTACATGTCCACTAAAGCAATATGGGAGCGTTGGAAAATATTTTGCTAGCGTGCGAAAATGCCAATAACGTAGTTGTTATTACACCTTAATTGGTTTTAGGTGGCAATAACGCAGGAATGGTTGAACGATATTTGCACAATTTGCACTTAAGTTATGAGAATAACTACTTCAGTTCGAAACCGATATCGAGTCTTAAATCTTGTGTACCCTACATCATCTTAATTTTAAGGACTTACCATGACGCAAGATCCTGGGCAGCAAATGGGTCAAAATTTAATTTTAATATCTTAACGGGGGTCGAGTTGTACTCGCTTTCGAACGCTATTCCGTGTGGCGTACGGAGTCTACGGTAGACAAATGGATTTTTTTTGTTTTTTTAGGATTTACTATAGTCTCAAAAATATGTGAAAATAAAAAAGTTTATGGGTGTCAAATTTGTTTCACATCTTAGGTCGCCCACACTTCAATATGTTGTTTGGTTAACAAGTAAAATTATTGTTTTAAAAAAAATGTATGGTGGTAACTATTTAATTACCGAATCTCATCTTTTTCAGGTCAAGCAATTAGTGAACAAACCAGTATCATGGGTACGTGTACGAGACGGTCACATACTGACAGTAGATCAAACGACCTTTATAGCTGATCAACGCTTTCAATCAATTTTCTCTACGAATCCCGAGCGATGGTCGCTTCAAATAAAATACGTACGAATACACGACACCGGATCGTACGAATGCCAAGTATCCACCGAACCGAAAATGAGTGCCAGAGTGCGCTTACTTGTAATAGGTATGTAAATCTCCTTTACAAGGACGTCCTAGATTCGTTTAAGTAAGTGCTTCAATAAAATATCCTCAGAGCCCAAAACGGAGCCATTTGGCGAAGCAAATCGGCATGTAAAAGCTGGAAGCCCAGTTACACTCCGATGTATCGTTAGCGGAGCATTAGAGCCTCCGCTTTTCTTCAACTGGTTCTTCGACAAAAGACAAATTTTTCTCCATAATCAGAACAGTTGGCGGACTGAAATAGATAGGCAAAACGTAGGAAATAGTAGTGATAAGCATAATACGGTAAGCGAAACCTTGTATCAAATTTCGGTCGAAAAGGACTGGTATAGATATGTATGTACGTACTAACCCAGATTTTTGTATCTTTGTACGCTTTTCACTGCAGGTCGCCTCATTAATTATACCGTCAGTTACAAAAAAGGATTCAGGAAATTACACATGCAGTCCATCGAATAGTGAACCAATTACATTCGTCCTTCACGTCCTTAATGGTAAACTCATGGCGACTATGTCGAATTCCGAGAGATAAAGTGGACGGATCGGGACTAATACCATCTCTTCTCGTTTATCTTTTCTATTTTTCAGGCGAATATTCCGCATCAGCAATTACGTCCGGTATTGGCAATTTACATAAGGAAAACCTGGCTTTTGTGACTATAGTTTTAAGTTTGTTTAATCAGCTTCTTTTAATCAGAATTGGATGACTTTTACCGATTGGAATAATGTTAATCAAATTACTATTAGGTATTAGATGAATTTGACGAAGGTGCTGGCCAATAGCTTAGCAATGCTTTTGGCTATTTTGTATATAGTGAAACTGCTTAGATACTAAGCGTACGAAGTGGAATGGAGCTACGTACCTTCCGTGAAAAAGGAGCAAAAAAAAAACTATCAAACGAAATCATTCCTCATGATTAAATGTAAATATGAAATAAAAGAAAATATTGAAAAGTTTTGAGATATATGGTAAGAATACTCGTATTTCGCTTGTTTTGTTTGAGTAGGTTTTTTCAGAGAGTCGACTGATAGCCAAGTACTTTCATAAAGGCATCATCATAAGCGAACCTTGTTATCTGAATACTTTTAAATTTGATATACGAGTACGTGCATTTACATACCATTGAGTTTCACATCTTTCGGATAGTGGGAAAATATGTCACACCTTTTCAAGTAAATTGACTTTGGGATGTAATTACAAATTTCAATGTGATTTTCAGTTTTCGGTTAATAGACTTCAATTTGAATTCATTAAATTTCAATTTCGAAAGCAGAAAATTCACTGAATATTCTCTTGAATTCACACTCTAAAAAGTGTATACTTTGCATCCTTTAAGATACACTGATTTCTACATTTAATATTTTTTTGTACTTAGCGGAATGAAAGGAATCGAACCCGCGATCAATTTTAGTTTTGCTGTGTAGGTTTGGAGCGCGTAGCCCGTAGCCACTGCGACATCGAAGGCATCATTTTCATTTCAGAAGAAAATAAATCGAAAAAACCGTATAACTTTGTGGTTTTATACATTAAATATTTTTTGTTGTAAAATTACAACAGGTAAGTAGAATTACACGAAAAAGAAATTAATTTTCAATTTTAATTTAACACGAAATGTTGCATAGTTTTATGAGCATGAAACACGAAAGGAGATTGTACAGTTCAGTTGAAAAGTACATAAATAATTTACGAATACCAGTCAGTATCTTCGTGTAAAAATTATTGAAATGTGTACTTTTACTTCAAAAAAAAAAAATATTCTGGAAATTTGAAGAAAAAATTGGGTTGAAAATTAAATTTTATTAAAACAGCGCACATGTGAATTGCAACGCATTAGGAAGCACTATGTTCAATAATCGTACAATGCGCAATAATCGCCAATAACTCATGAAACCATAACGATAACCGTACATTGGAAAGTAATCAACCTATCCTCAACTTCAGTCTTCATTCTTGGACTCGAAAAAATTTCGATCGCCACTGAAAATCCCTTCATTGAATAATGATTTTCTGTTGAAACTGAAATAATACGTGTTTCTTGGAAAAAAGTTTGAATCAAGAGGTGTTGTGAAGCTTTTGATGTGAATGAAATTCCATTCGAAATAAAAACTAGAAACTTCATAAAGTATAGAATCGTGGACTGGACTTGTCTGGTTCGGGTCACAACTATACTTAGCAATGGCTTTTTGATCGATACTTAAGGAGTCGTGAACGTGGCATTCAATTATGCATAATTTTTTTTTTAGTATACATTTAAATCAGTTTGACTTTTAGAAAACGTGACTAATATGAAACGGTATAATATAGTGTGCAAAATATATAAATGAATTTGTTAGCATGAATTTGTAAGCATAATTTTTAACCAAGGATTAGGAAACTTTTTATTGTTCAATATGATTCTCTGATTTTCGGTTTGCATGCGGGGTTTTTTGAGAAAAGTAAATATTGATGTATGATGATGAAATGGCGCTACTTTATAAGTTAGTATTAGTATTAGTATTAGCGCCAAAATATCTAGTTCCGGTATTGTCAGCTTCTCGCCTAATATGGAAAAACCCCCAAGTAGGTATACATATGTACATCACATGCATTATCTAGTTCGAGAAATCTAGTACTGTCATAAAATGACGGTTAATGCGTGTAACCACCTGACAAATCAATCTGAAAAAAAAATTATTTTAGATCAAATTGTAGTACTAAATGGTAGCAGGAGGCCCACTCTAATCGAGTGTCGAAGTGTCCCTAAACACACACGTCATGGCAGGCCAATTTGAATGAACCTGTTATGGGCCGACTACTGACTTAATCGTGTTCAAAGTTCCGATGAATGGATACATTTTTTGACAGACAATAAATTATTGAGTAAATTTTGAATCATATCTTAAAAACCGATATATGTATTCTTATTGAGATAACACTATAGTATTGACACTTGCTTTGTTTAGGAAGTGCTTACGATTAAAAGTTTATAGGTACATATCCCAGCAAACACAAATGTCATGAATCGGTTACTTCCGAAGTAGAGAGCACTCTTCATGAGTCGTTCACTGAAATTTACTTGATAATATGAAAAATTTCAGCTATGTACTTTTTGTATTGTATATAAGAATACACGAAATTCTAGCTCTTTTTCACATGCATATATTCATGATTGATGTATGCACGCATACTATAAGAAAAATGTAGGTTTAGTATGAGTAACCCCTGAGCCGGGGTTTGCTGGGATCCCAATATAAATCTGTATGTGAAAACACTACGCCTACTTATAAGCTAAGCGTTGTTTTCATGGTGTCCTCTTTCAATGACGCGTAATGTTTGCTATACTATCCCTTAAATGGTAACATATTGGCGTTTGGATACCATGGATAAACAGCTAGTATACAAACCATGGTTTTGAAATCAAAGTGTTGAAACTAGCTGCACATGATACACTGCACATAGTATAAATAAACAAAGACATTTAGTTACGATAGACGCCACACAATTGAGAAATGGCACAACTAGCAGTAAAATGCATAGTATAGGTAAAGTAATCGAATTTGTATATCATTAAACAGGTTCAATACAAGATATATACCAGTTCGTTTATCTCGTATATGCTTAGTATTAGTGATACACTGCTAGTATTGACGGTATTATGATATCAATATCAGCATTGTATCCATGGTATTAGTCATGTGATGCAATACTTGTTCTTTGGAGTGTAAAGTGGAGCATTTACAGCTGAGTTGGTGTAGTTAAAAAACAGAATTTCGAAATACCTATATGTCCAACCGACAGAACCTTTTGGTAAAATTATTAACAAATTATAATTTGCGACTACCTTCAGACAAATTGTATAATGTACAATAGCAGAATAATTGCATCATTGTCCATCCATTTTCCATTTAACTACGCTTATTAACTTCATTTCACCTAGTTAAAACAGTTCAACTTCAAGAAGTGTCACGAAAATTTAACACTGTTGTTACTCAACGTTTTGTACGTTCGTTCCTCTCGCTTGGATTTGAAACGACAAAAAAATCAAACCACAAACTTTAAATTTCCATTCGAGTCCAGGAAAAGTTAAAAACTTTTGATAGCGTAATCAGAACTTTCTGTATTGAGTACAGCGAAGCATATTATGCATTCGTGAGCGCTTGTACTCGTATAAAGGTATGTACATATCGTGAAGGTAAAGGTCAATTCTAGGCTAAGTACAAAAGATCTTATTATGCAGAAAATATCAAAGTTTATCAGCAGTTGAACCAGGGAAAAACGGAAATTTTTTAATCGGATGTCACGGTACAGGTTAAAAGTTGCTTGGAACAAACTTTGAAATGCGATTTTCTGTGTTGGGTTTTTTCGTGACTGGTGTAATTTTCTTTGACTGACTGCGATATTTTGTAATAAATGAACAATGTAATCAAACGGAAATTAAGTTTATGATAACATTATCTCACTGCGTATTTTTCCAATATTTATTCTCTAAATAAAATAGGTAGATTAGGTTGTAGGTGTAATCAAGCAATACGGATCAATACGGCGCGTCGACGTTTCTCCGATCAATTTGCGAAACGATTTCAAAGACGTCTCGACGTTGGCATAACGTGGTAATGCTCCTGCACTACCTCCCATCCGATTCTCTCTTGTCAAAAAAGTCAGAATATAGTTCGATATTTATAGCCTTGGTGGTTTAGTGGTTAGAGCACTTGTCTTCGGGGAACCTGTCACCAGAATCGAATCTGATTGGTGACAAGCAATTTTCGAGAACGGGATTGGGTGCCGGACTACCACTTCACTCATCTGTAAATAAATACCTGAGTTTTAATCGGGGTTATAATCACGGACGAGCGTGTGGCTGACCACTTCAAATCCAAGTGTTCGTTGGTCTCGTAATGGAGTAACTCTGGCATTACTTCAAGGCCTAGGCCCGATTAGGGCTATTGCGCCATTGATTATTATTTTTATTATTATTATTTATCGAACATTGAAGTTATCTCATGACCAATGTATAACATTAATAACCTTCATGTACATAAATATGACCATACTGTGGACCAAATAACTTCAAGTCATGAATGTTACCAGAAAGTCACTAAAATAACTTATGCTACCACAAGTTACCAAGTACCTTCAAAATTGGCTTTCCAACTAGGAATTCGCCAAAATAAGTTAATTGTAATAACTTGCACGCCTCTTCATATCGAAAACACTTTCATCCTATTGTTCTGGGTTCTTTAGTTGTATTGCTCCGAGCAAGAAAATTATCAACAAAGAAGTGTAAAAAAATTAAAGTGGAACCAAACTTATAATAGGTCAGGCTCTTGACCTATTTTTTCCAGTTTTGAAAACACTGTACTGCAAACCGATCAAGTATAACAGAGTTCCTACCACACAAAAGTTATTGAACAAATTGGTTTTCTAGTACTGGTTCTAAAAGCTCAAGTAAGTCGGTAACAGAAATGTTGTAATAATTTTATCGCATTCATTTTCATCGCTCATTTATATAACTTCACAGGATGTGATTTATAAGGCCTAATTTTCTTGGATTTCTACCAATCTGAAGAAGTTAAAAGATATCCACACGAGTGAAATTACTCGTTGGAGCCGAATTTAATTTCCTGTTGAAAATACTCAATAAGAGGTCAAAGCAGCTCTTAGTTATTAATTTTCTAAGCAGTAAATTCACACTGTGTGCATTTATAAAGTAAGCGAGCCGTACATCGAATATGAAGGGACATTTGGTTTAATGTTCCCGTATACTAGCCAAAATTGTCGCAATCTACATAATATAACTAGAGAAAATGTAGTCTTTAAAAAGGATTTCTGGCAGTGATACCAGAAAACTAAAATGAAAATAAATTTATCAGGGAATATATGTAATACGACACGGTTGATTAATTTGGAGTCAAGCGAGAACTCCGGCTATGGGAAATAAGTTTAAAGTATCAGTTACTTCCAAACTTCAATTTACACTAGTTAAGTCCTGAAGATTTTTGATCAACGAATTAGAATAGGAAATAGGAAGTCGTGTAAAGGGATGATTCTAAAATCATTCTTAAAAACTTTAATTTTCAATTTTAAGTAAAAGATATTTCAACCAATTTTACACGAAATTTGTGGTACCCATTAGTAAATTATTCATGTACTTTTCAACTGAACCGTACAATTTACATGAAAAGGCTCACAAAATTATGCAACATTTCATGTAAAATTAACTACGTATTACCATGAATAAATATTCATGGTAAGCTGACATAGAAGCAAATTTGAAGAAATGTTTGTTATGTTCCGGCGTCAGTTGAGTGAAACTCCTACACGTAATCCGCGACTGTTGATTAATCGCTGCCCTTGAGTATATAACAGTTGGAAAACCTTCACTGGATAGGACAGTTTATAAGATTTAGATATGAATTGCAAATTATATTCTTTTTCGTGTAATTCTACTAATCTATGTGAATTTTGCGACGAAAAACATGTAATATATGAATCCACGAATTTGAATGATGCGTACGATTTGGTTTTCCACTGAAATGAAAATGTTCGAGCCAAGTGTTTTATTAAGAGTAAGTGAATAAGAAATAATAATATTAGAAGTAGAAATAAGTCTAAGAGTACTTAGTATACACTTTTTTAGAGTGTTAATTTAAAAGAATATCCAGTAAATTAGCTGCTTTCGAAGTTGAAATCTACTAATAGCAAATTGGAAGGAAAATGATTATCATTATTATTATTAAATTGAAATTTACTGACCAAAAATTGAAAATTACATTTAAATTATAATATTCAATTCCAATGTAAATTTAATTGAAAGGTGTGGCATATTTGTCTACTACACAAAAGATGTAAAATTCAATGGATTTTTTACTGTGTGGTAAGTCGAACAGTGAAGGATCGCAAGTAAATGATTGCAACTTTGTCTTATGGATGAACACTGCATACAGGGTTTGAAGATCAATCGCCATAGTTCAATGGTCCTTCAATGATATTTCTGCGATCTAATCAGCACAATATGATGGCAACCACTTCATAGTATGTTTGCAAGGGATTATTATTAATTAAACAATTTTTTTTCTTAAAACTGGATTAAGTTACGACTTTAAATTTTAAGCCTGGCCAATGAGTTGGCAAGGTAAGCTCATGCTACATTGTTCTAACTGCTGGAAAAATCGAAGACTAATTAAAAATATATTAAATCATCATCGTTTTCATGGTTCGCATACTTTTGTTGATTGCAATTCAAAACTTCTCTTTTGTTTTTATTCTCTGCAGGCTATTCCCGTAAGGGACTAAAGCTTCAAAGAAAATAGCCTTCGCGTCTGCTCCCGGAAGACTTGAAAATCTCATTACGTTTGATTCTCGTTAAATGCCGGTGTTAAGAAAGAAGCCAAATGCACGGTCTTACTACAGAAAAAAAGTGTAAAGAATAGCGAAAATTGTTGGCAACGAAGAGAAGCGTCTATTTTCTCGAGATATCCTTGTGGGGGTGAGGTTTCGTAGTGGCACTCTACTATATCCAGTAGGGTACTCTGACCTTTGTTGAATCTTTAATGTCTTAATCGATAATTGGGTCAAGCAAAACAAGCGTTTCTTCATCAACGTTCGGTTCCTTGCCGAGCAAAGTCCTTTCTTACGACGGTGAATGGTCTTTGTCTGTTTTCTTCCAACCATCAACATCATTATTTTCATTTCCCAAAAGGTTAATTTATATATTGTGTGATAGACACTTGATGTTCGTTAAAGATAACAACTC
The DNA here is from genome assembly GCA_949128065.1 of Beris chalybata. Lineage (NCBI taxonomy): Eukaryota > Metazoa > Arthropoda > Insecta > Diptera > Stratiomyidae > Beris > Beris chalybata. The sequence goes on from OX421894.1 coordinate 12,723,820, forward strand.
CAATGGCCAACGCCCAAGGAGCATCAGACCTTCGCTTGAAGCTTTTGTTGGCGCGTTTGGTTTACGGTTGCTTTCATAAATTCATTTGATCTATGACTAATTAAGTAGATGATTTCGGACAGGAGCCTTTGATAGAATATTCTCGGGGGCCTTCTAGGAGTCAATTATATAAACCTGCCTTCGTTGTAATAATGTTGTGTGGATGTACTCAAATTACCATAAAATGAAAACTAATTATAGTAGAAATTTTCGGAAAGCTTAAAAGATTCAAGTCATTATCAGATCTTCAGCTACTCTTTACAAATTTATGAATAAGGGTTGTTTTTTAGGACTGACATATACCTATATGTTCAATTTCTTTATTTCAACGGTTCATAGTTTTGCTCTGGTAGATCACTGTAAGTGTGTTATTAACGCCTTTAAATAATTCGATATAAATTTGTTAAAAATATTTAAAAACAGTTTATAAGAATTTTGACTGTTTACAACAGCTATATTATTACATGCTACCCTAGCGAGCTGTTCGTAAGGCTTCTAGTGAGAAAAACAACAACCATTCGATACCTAGCTGAAAGGCAAAGCAAAAGTTTGGCAAAGTTCGATAATGCTCGAGAACAGTCTGTTCTCTTTAATCGGTGGTTCTTACTTACTTACTTACGATGGCGCTACAGTCCAAATCGGACCTTGGGTCGACAACACAAATGCAGTATAGAAGAACGACAGTGTCTAAACGACGATCAGTGTATAAGGCGTGGAAAATTCGTCAGCAAATTTCGATAATGCTCGAGAACATACACTTCCTCTTAATCGGTGAAATGATTGAGTACTCAGTAAGAAATTCAGTATCGTCAACACGTTTGGCTTCGTTTATGTCTTTCCAAAAATGGGCAAGTTGTATTCAACTCATCGACCCAATATTATACAATTTCAACAATGTTTTTTTAATTGAAAACTTTGTCAGGAAAATCTCTCATGCCTCCAAATACCATCAAAACTGAAAACAGAAGTGAATTCGTAACTATAACTCTCAACTAATCCTTAACTCTTTCTTAACTTGATATACGTAACTTTCTTCTACAGGTTATACTCACGTTTAACAAGTGGTCTTTAAAGGCCAAAACAATTACAAAAGTACCACTTGTGGCAGTATCACTGGTCAGCATTGTCTTTCCCATACCCTTACTGCGGTAACCACCTACAAAGTGATCCCTAACTAGGAGCTGTGGCCTAGACACATCCTTCTTGGTTCGGTTTGTATTTTATAAGTGTAGAAAAAAAAAATTTTTTTTTTTGTGACAATATGCTTCTGACAGCTTCTTCCTGACATGTTGAACAGCTACGGTTATTAGGGTCCAGCTTCACAGCGAGCAAAGTCCTTAATAGCAGACATGTTGAACGTACGTATCTCCGCACTCATGTACCGGAGTCGATTTATGGTAAGATTTTCCTTTCTCTGTTTTCTTTTTACAAAGGTTTTCACTAACTATAGCTACATACCTATATGAAAGTATCTACAATTTTCTGAGATGTGGAAACGTAAGCTCTGACAATTTCCTTCGGTCGGCTTCATTGAAGTGTAGTATTGGATAGAAAAATACGCTCTTTCAAACATTTACCATCCCTTAAGTATAATGCATTTTTCTTTTATTGAAATATTTATTTGATGGTCTACTTGAAAGTTTCGTTAATGTAAAAGTCTCTAAGAAGGCAACTATGTCTTCAGAAACGTGTTTTAAAACATGAAAAACATTTATAAATGAGTATTCGATTTCTTAGCTAAATATGTACATATAAGCTTTAACTAAATGTCTATTTTGAGTGATTGAGGGTCAGTTTTTCAATGATACTAATTTAGGAGCTAATTGAACTAATGGCTAAATTGCAAATTGGATAGCAGCGTCACAAACTTACTTCGTGTTAAGTAGGTAATCGCATTCTGTATAGTCTTCTGGCGTACAAATTAATGGGTACTGAAATGCAGTACAAAAAAACGAAACTTTAGTAAAACTGAAAGCTCGTACAGCTGGCAGATGAAGTGTGGGAAATCAGAAGATTAAAGAAGAACTTGATACTGATTCTGAATCCTGATATTTCTGGAATTGAGCTCAGTTTTTTTTTTTAGAATTTATCATTAAGAAGACGACTATCAACTCGGAAATAAAAATTTCAGTGCTGTACCAATATGAAATATTGCATTTTTATAAGCAGATGTCTTAGTTCTGTATAATTCTGGTTTTCTTAATTGCCACTTTCAATTTTTTCCTATCTCAATTTGCACACTTCAGCCTAATAAAGTATTTTTTTTTTCAAAACTCTACTGCCTAAAAGTTGCATCAATTTAGATAAGTCTGTATGAGTTATATAATCATTTGTGGGTGCCAGGACATGAGAGTATTCCTTGTAACGAATCAGCTGACCAGCTAGCTAAGCGCGGACCATTTTGTGGAGTAGGTAAAGGCTTCATCAAGGACGGCATTTTAAAGTGGGTAAATCTTCATGTGAAAGATTATCGGAACTCCCGTTCAGGACTTAGACATTGAAAGAAATTCCTGACCTTCTCAAAAAGGAGAGCTTCGGAATTCCTTTCCTTAAGTAGGTATATGCACTTGTTATAAAGGGATTTTTCGGGACAATTAATAATGATTATGACCTTAAGAGCATCGGTAAGGTATCACTAGATACATGTCGATTATGTGGTATCACATTTCAAACCACGGCACACATTGTGTGTTATTATGATGCAGTGGCCAGATCAAGAAGGCAGATTCTTGGTGGATTTAGGTTTCTATCACTCCGGCTTTTTGTCAACTGTCCATTAATCACGACGCCGTGGGTTGTACTAATTAATAAGTCGATCATTACGAAGAATTTCGTTAAATTCAGTAGATTGGGTGGCTTAGTCGCTAGAGCACTTGCCTCCGGTGCACCAGGTACCAGGTTCGAATCTGCTTGGCGACTAGTAATTTTCGAAAATGGGATTGGGTGCCGGAATACCAGTTCACTAAGCTGTACCTATTCATCTTCCGGAATACACAACACCTCAAGCAATTCTTTAGCCGGTTTGAATTAAACATTAAGACTGAGTTCATATAATAGAGAAAAAACTTACTACTCGTTTCAGTAGCTATCATTCAAAAGTCCTTAAGGGAAATATTAGCGGCTACTGGGTACTGGCCTATAATTTCAGAACCTTTTAAGCTCTGTATTTGAACTTTGGGACATTTTCCGTGGCAGTGGCAGTTTGCAGGTAAATATGAGAAAGAGAAAAGGACGAACGGAAGAAAAGGACTTACAGACCCCTTGCATTGCTCATTTTTCGGTACGCACTATAAATAAATTTTCCAAACCAAATTTCCACTTGTTAGATTAATGCGTCCTCTGATTTCCATACAGATAGTGCTATTAGAATTATTATCGAAAATACTATAGAATAATTCAGAGTCTTGTTTCTGTACGTTCCTATAACTTTCGGACTGAATTAAACTTTTATTAACACTCCCAAGATTTCATAAAATGTATAAAGTCGGTCAAAACTTGTAGAGCTACCTTTGCAACTATGCAATTTCAAAACTTTGCCATGCTTTCCTTAACCTAATAACAACGAATTAAGCTAAGAAAACGAACAGTTGAAAAACTTCGCTTTTCGATTTTACATCTGCATGATTTTAACTTGTAAATAACAACAGAAAATAAAAGTTTTCTGGCCGATTACTAAATCACAGAAATTTCAAGTTGGTAGATTCTTTAGTTCGGTGCAAGAGGAGAGAAGATTTTAGCAGAAACATGAATTCCATTTACCAAGTTTACTTATCTCATCCTTGGAAAAATAAAGTTTCGCGCCCGTTTGAAAATTAATTTTCCAACTGTTTGCAATACAGACGTACAGTAGCAGTCTCTGCAAGAAAATGGAAAAGGAAACCTTTTGGAAAAGAAAATGTACTTTGGCACTAAGATAGAATTTTCTTTTTTTTTTCTTTATTACTTTTTTTTTATTTATCTGTAGAAAATTGTACTCTGATCGATTTTCCGGTTGATAAGAAAATTAATTGATTAACTTTAAATGTTAGAGTGTTCATTTTCTGATTTCAGGTCATTGCCAAATACAATGATACAGTGGAATCCTTTTGATCATTCGTGAAAGGAGTTAGCTAAATCTTTATTTTGTTTTACACAGTTCCACTTTCTAACGGTAGCCACGTCAGTCTTTGATCTCACAAAAAGTTGCGGTCCTCTATTTGATTTGGAATCAAATGTCTTAAAATTTGTCAAAAAATTTGCTACTCTCAAATTTTGTATCTTAAATGTTAGGACTCCTTTTGAAAAGTTATTTTTTTATTGGTTACTCCTGATATATATTTAATTCAAGATCCAGTACTATTATTCAAAATTTATAAAAGTATTTTTGTGTGTCATTTTTTTTTAGCTTTGACATCTCGACTTTAACCGCAAGAGGAATAAATATTCCAGCTTGTTCCCATTTTAACCGCTTCTCCAACTTTGACACGAAAAATAATATGTTAAGTTTCTCCTAGACGGTTGGCAGATTTTTTCAACTACATATAACGCTATATACTCTTTCGCGTTTTCATCCCCTAATGATGTGTTATTCAAGTACAATGAATAAGTGAATGCCATTCCATGAACTTCATTCAAAAGGTATTTCCCTTTGAACTGAATGGAAAAATCATTAATTCCATTGACTTGATCTGCAAAAATTCATACAACATTGTTAAGGAAAATGGAGCAAAATACCGGATAACTTTACCATATAATAAACGGTGTATGCATATGTGTGCTGTCCTTTCAACAGAGAAAACTCCTTGTTCTCCTTGTTATCATTAGGAAGAGGAAAACGAAAATTAATAGGACGGAAGTGAAATAACTGCTTCCTGTTCTGTGATTTCTATTTATGTGAAACGAAATGGAAAGAAAATTTTTTCCCTTTGGCTTTTCCTCATTCATTTATATTTTCAGCCATTTTCCACTCATACGGCGCACGTCAAACATAAGCTTCGGCGGCTTCTTCACTAGGTAAGAGATGTGATATACGGCGATATAGTGAGAATATTTCAGTTGGTAAACATTTTTTTCTGTACTCTAACCCAAGAATCCTAGACGCCTTGACAGTACGTGACTCGACTGGACGACCAGTTCGAAGATATGTGACACATCTAACGAGTCGTATTCGGACACAAAGAACCCCTGTGATCCTGTCCACAGTCGTTGCGAAAATTTTCAATCCGTTTCACATACGGACGATGAAATGCTTTCCAGTTTTGTGACATTCTCTGCAGTTTTGTGAACCAGTCACAGGACGTGCAAATGACGCTGTCGATTTTTACGGTGATAGTACAAAACTTGCAGCGACAGTAGATACTTACATCGATGGGGTGCGGTTTGATTTTGAAATATGTCATTGCCATACACAGACAAGTTCCTCTCAAGTTTGAAATTCTTAGATGTCGAACTGTTTGGAGATGATTTCTGGATCTAATTGGTTCTGGAAAGGACACACAAGATTTCGAGGCTGTTTATTATCGAAAAGATTACGAAGATTCTGAAATTATAATCACACTTTTGTGCTAAGGGTCTTCCAATATTTTTTTTTCCAATAGAAGAGGATTTCTGGGTTCAAAACCATCAGCTCACTCAGTAGGAGTGCCATTGTATCCTTTCAACAAAATACCAAAACGACAAGAAATTTTCATGATTTTACAAGAAGGGAACATTACTTCTAAGAACTCTCTTCCTCCTTTATCAAAATTGTTTCAAAGAAGAAAAAAATCTGGACGACATCAATTTTATAATTTATTAATAATTATGAAGATTTTCTACACTTGAATCAATATAATAATCAGATTCCTTTCTAACCATTAGTTGAAAAGAACCAAATCCCAAAAGGAAAAATAACCTTTCTATAAAGAAAAAATGATTTCCTTTATGACAGGTGTGGAAAAATCCTATCTTTCCGAAAAAAGGGTTCATAGCGTAGTAAACCTCTGACTCAGGCGTAGCATTTTTCCCTTATTTTAACTGTGAAGTGGGTCGTCGTTTTCTTGACGGGAATACCATTACAGTATACATGAAAAGTAAATAAATAAAAAGTAACCCCCCGTACCGGCAACAAACAAACAAAAAAACAGAGAGAAAATGCAAAACTTTGGGGTTAAATCAAATAAAAGGATTTTCATTCCGCAAACAAATTTGTTTACATTTTTGTTATGGCCGTTCTCTGAATTCCTCTAAGCCAATTTTTTAAGAGGATTGAAAGATTCAACGCTTTTTACGTATGAACGAAGTAAATTTACACTATACAAAACGGATGAGTTGGGGTTTCGAAATTAAATTTATTACTTCAAATAGGTAGACGTAATTAAGAAAATATGAAGTTTAATTTATTTAAACCTTTCTGTGCATTCACTTTATTATTTTTTTTTCTTTGAAAGTGCAAAGGAATTTTCTATCCTCAATTTTTAAAATTTCACGTTTCAGTGCTAGTGGAAAACAAAAAATCAAAAAGTCCGTCTGTCCACCGTCTGTTTACCGAAATCGAACACAAACGCGTTTCAACGGTCATTGCACACCTGTTAGGCTATTATCAGTAGACATTTGGCTCTTTTTTTGGTGGGTAGATTGAGTAAAGCCGTTTACGTGATAACTTTTTGGTGGTAAGCCAGAGTTCGAGATAGTAAGATAAAAATTGTTGTTATACAGACCTGTAATAGTGGAGCAATTTACAAAAAAACAAAACACTTTTCGGAAGGCATCGGAGAGGAAAGAGGGGAGAGGGAGAGGAGCCGAAAAACAAGCCCGAAATGCCATATTCCAATTAATAAATTTGCACTTCATTTCCACAAACTTACTTCGTTGAAGTAATATGTTATGAGGCACATAGATTGCACCTTATGACTGTATCAAATCCACTTGGTCTCTGTCAGTCCGTCTGTCTGTCCTCCTATCTGTCTCTCCGTCTCTCCGTCTCTCCGTCTGCCGATTTGACTGTTTGTCCATCAATCCGTCTCTCTGTCTTCCAGTCTGTCAATCTGTCCGTCTGCCCGTGTCTGTCCGTCTGTCCGTCTGTCCGTCTGTCCGTCTGTCCGTCTGTCCGTCTGTCCGTCTGTCCGTCTGTCCGTCTGTCCGTCTGTCCGTCTGTCCGTCTGTCCGTCTGTCCGTCTGTCCGTCTGTCCGTCTGTCCGTCTGTCCGTCTGTCCGTCTGTCCGTCTGTCCGTCTGTCCGTCTGTCCGTCTGTCCGTCTGTCCGTCTGTCCGTCTGTCCGTCTGTCCGTCTGTCCGTCTGTCCGTCTGTCCGTCTGTCCGTCTGTCCGTCTGTCCGTCTGTCCGTCTGTCCGTCTGTCCGTCTGTCCGTCTGTCTGTCTGTCCGTCTGTCCGTCTGTCTGTCTGTCCGTCTGCCCGTCTGTCCGTCTGTCCGTCTGTCCGTCTGTCCGTCAGTCCGTCTCTCCGTCTCTCCGTCTCTCTGTCTCTCTGACTCTCCGTCTCTCCGTCTCTCCGTCTCTCCGTCTCTCTGTCTCTCCGTTTGTCCGTTTGTCCGCCTGTCCGTATATCCGTATATCCGTCTGTCCTTTTGTCGGTCTGTTTGTAAATAGGTTTACTCACGATTAAGCTACATATTTGGATCGGTTTTCTTAAGGGTGGTAGCTGTATGGTAACATTCAATTTATTATTAAACGTGTTTCAGACTTTTAAAAAATAATACAGTTGCACCCAGAAAATTGGTAGGTTTAGTACAGATATGTATGTATTTATTTCGTAGGACATTTTCATTGGATAAAACGTCACATCCTAGACCTCAACCGCGCTCTTAATAATAGTTTGACTCCTCTCTAAAAAGTAGTGTATGCGGTTAGTTCATGTGGCATGTGCTCCCAAAAAGAAAATTGCATTTTCAGAAATGTTCTAAAAAGTTAGGAATTAGTACATCAACTGATCACAAACACTAGCGTAAATCAAGAGAACATCGGAATTTAGTTGGAAGTGCGCATTCATGCCGTTTGTAAGACGACGTTGAATAGATACTGTATAAAAGGTTTGGTACACGTATGCTTCGTGGAAGTTTAATCCTAAGGACATAATATGCAAATGAAATAACATCAATTCACATACATACCTTTATAATGTTTGCTAAGAATATTTTGGGCATAAACCCTTGGAATTGAATGAAGCGCCTCTCAATGGAAGTTAGATAGGCTACGAATTTAACACAAGTCCACCTCTTACGTTCCATCACGTTCCTAACGTAGTAAAGACTTTCCAACGTAGCTTAGCGTACGCTATTTTCCGATATATAGCTATAAAGCAGTCATAGAATTGTACAACTTGCATGTTGAATGTTAAGGAAACACGAAGATTGAATAACAAACCTGGACTGATAAAGGTAATTCACTTTACCATCTGCCTGATCTCGTCTGCTCAGAATAAAATTGAATTTCGTTCGCGAAATAAAAGGATGTGAAAATGGATTTTATTTTTCTCAACTATACACGAGATAGAGAGGAGGACAGTTTGGGTAAAATCTTTTAAGTGAGTCTTGTACGGTAATGCATTTAGTTCCGTCTTACAAGAAAAAAGAAATGGCGTTATTTCATTTCTGTACGGAATTTTTCGAATGTAACGTCGTTAGAAAGGATGCAGTTAGATTGCATTTCAAGCAGGACATGTCGAACTATTTAATTCGATAGCCCTTACTCTTTTTCATCCGTTTTCAAAAATTTCTTTAAATGTTTTTGTATGTCTGCATTTGAATACCGTAATTTTGGTCAATAAAGAGATCCAATGAATTCTTCGAGTGGTCGGGATGGGCTTTGAAGTCAATCTTATTAGAGTAAGTTATAGAAATGAAAGCCTAAACCCATGGATATCGGAAAAGAGATAGAATGGTAAAACCTACAGTCTAAGAAAAATCTGCCAACAGTCTGGGCTCAACTTTATTATTTTTCCGGTAGAAGTTTGGAACGTGTTCAATTCGGGGATGCGGTGGATGTTACTATGTGACTGAAAACCTAACAAAAAGTTCGGGAAGCGGTTAGAAAAGGGTGTAACAAATGAATTAAATAATTGGGTCATATTCCGGGATGTGGTCTAGAGGTTGAAAAAAAAACAAAACTTAAAAATAGGTGATTATTAAACAAGACTGGGGAAGTGAAAAGATATTCGATATCTGATCAGACCTGAGAGATATGGTGGAATTCATGAAAAAGTATACAACCAGATTACACCTTCTTAGGGGTCGAATTTCAAAAAATCTTGAAACGCTTTCTAGGTACTCATATGAAGAATCCGTAGAATAAAAATGAATTCAATATTTGGAAAGACCTAGTAGATATGACGAAAGTCGTGAAAATATATGCATTTCGTATTTACTGATAATTTTTTTTGCCCCCCTTCTGAACGCCAACGAATATTCGATTTTTTTAATCAGAATTACTTTTCTAGTTGATTTACATAAACGTACCGAGTTTAAACTTTCTAGCATAAGCCATTCTAAAGTTAGGAAAAACACCCTCCACCCTCACACCATGTTAGTTCTATCTAAATACGAAGTTTAAGGTTTATATCATTACAGGTTCTTAAGATATAAGCATCGGAACTTTTTCCTTCTCACCCTTCTTCACCCTCACCCTCTACACCTCTACCTTTAAATTTTTTTCCCTACTAGGGCTCTATTGGGCCTACTTCTGGTAAAAATTGGAAGCATCTATCTTACACTGTTATTGAGATTTGAAAAGTGATATTTTTGATAAATTCTTATCCCCCCCCCACTTCTATGCTCCCCTGCCCACTCCAAAGATTTTACTTTGAGCAATCTTTATTTATCAAGCTTTAGGTATACCCAAACCAAATTTTTTTTTTCTGGTGCAATTGGTTTTTATCGTAATCTTAAGTATTTCAACCCCCACCCCCGTACGCCACGTTTCAATCTACTCTCCTAGTATAACTACAGATATTTGTTTAGTTTTAATTGCTTGCCGTTAACGGTTTTAGAGATATGGATTTTAGAATGTGTCGATTTTGGCATTTTTGCGTTTCGGACGCATGTTTTCCCCCTTCACTCAAACACCCCTTCACCCATATCAGCAATTTTTTTGCAAATGGCTCCACTATCAAAGCTCTATAGAAATTCCATGTTTCAGCTTCCTACCATAAGCGGTTGCTGAGATCTATAAACCAAAATTTGTCGTCTAAAACGGACCCCCCCCCCCTTCCCACTCACACCCTCACCCCTCAAAAAAATATCACTTCAAGGGGTCTACCATGTCTGTTCAGAAAAAAAATCAATTGAAAAGTTCATAGGGTTTGGGAACTATAATTCCTCAAACGAGTTTGCGTAATGCGCACAGACGGACTGAAATTTTTTTTTGCTTTTTTGGTGTTTATTAGTCATAAAACGTGTAAAAAAAAATTTCAGGGTAGCAAATTTTTTTTAAAAAAAATCGATAACAATACTTTATTATTAAAATAATAAAGTAAAATGACAGTCAACTGGACAACAATTCAACAACTCACGATTCGATCTTGTAATTTATACAACAAGTTATAAGTAATATTCGGATCTTAATACTGCGGGAGCACCTTAAGGTAGAAAGTTGAAACCTACTATTTATATAGGGCTTACTGGTGACACGTTCCTATAAAATATTTGTAGAGAGATAGGGGGAGGAGGGTGTTTATTTAGTGCAACAAGTGAATTCAGATTTGATAGAAACCAAATAATTGATTTTAGGACATTTAATAATTTAAATTCAACTCCGAAGTTCGTGAAGCAAGGCAGGACACTGTTTAAATTTACGAGTTATTCTTAAAAATACCAAAAAATTAGTTTTGCCAATATTTTTGTTTTCAAAGAAATTAAAAAAAATTGGTATCAGTCTGTGGGGAACATTATTATTTTTGGCTAGATCTGAAACGCGATTAATGCAGATATGCGGTGCAAATGGTAACCTATTAGCAACACAAACTTTACAAACGTTTAATCAATTATCAATTCCGCTCCATTGAAATACGAAGTAACTGCGGTATATTTGAATTTCAAAATTTTAAAGCACTTTGCATATTTAAACTATTATTGATTATTGGAATTGCGATGATGCGAAGTTTTCTGCATTAATGATTCCATATTAAAAAGTTTTTCTTATAGGAGTGTTCAGAATAGAGCTGCTATTATTTGCAGACATATTTGTACTGCCTTCTCCATGTACGCTTCGGTATCTTTGCATAATAAATTAATTCTGCATGCGAATTCCTACTGTGTACAAGTGCATACATGCCGGCCATATATTCAAGGATACACCTATGAAATACGTGACTATTTGACTTTTTCCTCAGATGCTACATAGTGAAATTCGACTCGAAATTGTCCTGAAGCCCTCATCCCATTATTTTATCGAATTTCTCTATACGTTCTGATTGTTCTGTATATGTACAAAATGAAAATTTTCAATAATTCCAAATTGCTTTTGTATTGTAATGTGGTACGTGCTCGACTAGTGGAATAGGTTGATTGCAACATATGATATATTTGTAACTTTGTTAAAGCTGTCCCACTAACGTCCAGTAAGTGCCTAGTATTACCTGGTATTTGTACTCCAGTGTACATGAGATTCTATTCGTATAGTAGCCAATGTCCACGGGAAGTACAATTAATTCAAATAAGGATGAATTCCGAAATAATTGATATAAAACGGTTGTTGTGCGTGGCATTTAAAGATGTGGTTCGGATACAGCAGGAATATATTCACAATTAAAATTTGATTAAATTGTTTTCAAATGGACTCACTTTATATGTTTTCGCTTAGGACAAATTTTCACGAATATTGGTCAACAACGCTGTAATATAGGAATTTGAACATTTTTGTATAATTCAATTTACCCTATAAAGATAATCGGTTTACTATTTTGACCAAATTTACGGAATGCACTATAATTCAATAGTTCGTTCTGTCTGTCTGTTTTGACATAAAGTAGAGTTAATATACTATCTTCTGTTACTGCTTCGGATAGCTTGCAAAGTAATTTCGAACACCTTTTCAGAAATATTGGCCTGGAACTCCTGAAACGTTTGAAATTGCCAAAAATGAATTTTTTCAAAATTAGTAAATTATTGGTCCAGTTTTCAGTATTGAGCAAAGCAAAAGTCATTCGTTGTTTCGAAAAAAATTGGCTCAAATATTGTGTGGAGCTTATTATAACTCAAGAACTGAGTCCTTACGTCGAATTTATGCATAACTTAGACTTGATCCCGGACATCCCCAGAGTACCGAATTCGGTACACTAAAATAGTAAAGATATTACTCAGAAATTTCACTCTTTGGAGATGGGACGTAAAAAAAATAGATTTATTCTGAAAAATCACGTCTTTTTTTTTCAAGAACTCTTTTCAGAAGTGATCTTAGAATGTATACAGAACGGAAACCTCAGAGATTTTGGGTAAGAGGGTGTAACAACGGTTGAGGAGTGTGGAAGATAAAAGGATATTTTTTGATTAGAATATCTATAGAGCTGCTAATGATAGATAGCTGAAACTTGAGATGTACCATTCTAAAAATTGTATACATTCGAAAAGAGGAGGGAGTGGTGTTTTTCCGATCTCTGGAATGACTTATGTTTTATGATTGGGTACAGTAGTTCACTTAAGTAAAAAATATTTGACATTTAAGAATGTCATTGGACTAAAAATTTGGATAGTGAAAATGAGGTGCAGGTATTTTCACGAATTCTGTTAAATCTCTTCGGTCTGGCAAACTACTGAACTAAGTTTATTGCTGCTAGTTTTTCAGATTTAAATGTTTAAAAATCGTGTGCATACTTTTTTATTAGTCAAGAGGTGTTAAGGATTGCACGCATTTTCACGAATTCCGATCACATATTTCTTAGGTTTAAAAAACTCTGACATATTCCACTGGTCGGGTTAGATATTGAATAACTTTCTACATCAACGGAGCTTCCATATAATTACCTGAAAATATTTTCAGAACTTGGCGATGGACTTACTCGAGATTTAAAATCTGAAGTTATGTTGAATTTTACTAATAGGTATACCAAATTACAAATTCTAAGTTTCAAAGATTTTGAAGTCATTGGCTAATCTTCGTGACCATGTGTCATGTGAGCTTTTTATGAACACAAGGGATCAGGATGGTTTTTCGTTTTAACAAATTTTGATCTTACACAACTTATTTGTCCGAATATCAAACTTCAGTTTCATACAGATCACGATGATATACGATAGTTGGTTTTTTTTTTTAACTACAATAAAATAAAAAATAATAATTATACACACATTTTTTGTCCGAGGCACCACTCTATGAGCTACACACATTTGGGCTGGATGAAGCATATAGCACCCAACAGATTTATCTAAACTATACAAAGCAAATGCCCAATCCATCCATTCCATTTAAACTTTTCCGTTCAGTAAAGTCTTTTTATTCGTGAAGGTTGGAAGGCCCCACATCGGTTGTGGTCAATCCAGCCCTCATTAGTATTATCAAGAAAATCCACTACCCAAGACCCAAATAGGATCAATATGAAAACCGCTATTCATCTGCTATACGAAACAAATGCGTCCCATCGTATCGAATCCTACATATTGTACACTATCCGATCGAATAATGTAATTTACCCGATAAACCACCCAGAAACTTGGTAACAAAAGGATATCTCGTAATTAGCGTTAAACATGGCTACGACATTATCAGGGAAAATTTGCAATGCACGAAGGACCACTAATTTCTCGTTGCAAAGTGGTTTTTGGAACTCGATTGTGGGTGGATAGGAGAATACAAGTAATACCTTCTGGATGTAGGATATCCCTGTGTTATAAATGTATGTTGCGAGTGGAATTGTGTTGAGCCACAATTTCCGATTAAAATCATTCAGTTCCATGCACATTCAATCGGTTTTATGAGTATTTCAGCTATTTCGACTGCATTAAGTTATGGGCCTTTTAAATTCATTGGACGAATAGGTCCTATTCAATATAGTGGAAAAATGTTATAAACAAAAAAAATGTTATCTACATATATATTTGTTAATTAAATTATTAATTCCCATCGGCATCGTTGCAAATACTATGTAAAAATACACGCCAGTTGGAAACAATAGGATTTATCCTTTTGTAGTAGCTTTTTTTTAACAATTATTCAAGTTCGTTATAATATTCCTGTTTATAATTTCAATCAATTCATGAAAAACTCGATTTGATCAGGACTTAGAATACATTTTAAAAATGATATGGGTCTTAATATGTAAAAATTAGTTGTAGCACTAGGCTCGCTATATTTTACCCAGAAAATTATAAAATCACTGACTTAATACCGGATCAATTATGAATATGAGAACATCATTGCCGAATATGCAAAGGTAGAAGCCCATGATAGTCTTAAACAAAAAAACAAATAAACAAAATTTGAGAAAGCTTCCGGACCGTATGGATGTTTGTTTCAAATATTGTAACTACACAGTAACAAAAATCCATTGAATTTTACATCTTCTGGATAGTAGGTAAATATCCCTCACCTTTTCAATTTGAATGTAATTTTCAATTTTCGGTAAGTAAATTTCAACTTGCAATCAGTAAATTACAACTTCGAAAGCAGCAAATTCATTGGATATTCTCTTGAATTTACACAATTAAAAAAGTGTATAACAAGAACTCTTTAAGATACACTTATTTCTACTTCTAATATTATTTCTTACTTACTCGTACTTACTCTTAATAAAAGCCTAGGTTGTACCGGAATCAAAACCGCGACCAATTTTGGATTTGCTGCGTTTCATTTTGATTTCAGTAGAAAACAAAATCGAACGAAGCGTCGAACTTCTTGATTAATTTTACTCGAAATGTTATGTAATTTTGCAAGACTCTTCATGTAAAATGTACGGTTCGGTTAAAAACTACATGAATAATCTACTAATACCGGTAATTTCGTGTAGAAGTGCTTGAAATATGTACTTTTACTTGAAAAAATGAAATATATTAGAAATTTCAAGTAAAAATTGGATTGAAAATTACATTTTTTAAAAATAAGCCTTAAATTTATTTTACATTGATCCTGAATTACTTTAAACTATGAAAACAAGAAGTAATTGTAATTGCTTTTGATTTTTTAACACCCATACTAAAATTCATCTGAAGAAATTTATATCGCATAGTACGGAACTTGGAGTAAAAATAGTTCTGTATTATTTTTCGTCCTGCGAATAGCTCTTATATCCTCGAAAAAATTTGCAAGCAGTGGTTCGGTAGCTTGAGAATACATTGGCATCTCTACTGTTAAACGTTGCTATAAACTCTCTGCAAATTGGTAATACTTGCAAGTCTAATATGCTACCAAGCATAATTATTTCAGATCTTAATAATCTTCTATTCCTTCGAGAAGCTGCAACGCAGAAATTATTTTCAAATCGAGAACACGATGATATACATATGTACATATTTGAAATTATGAATACAACTTGCTTTATGTGTTTTTTCACAGATAGGTAGTTTACATTACTCTAGTCCCGCGACTGCTTCAGGAAGCTTCCATGCACGAGTCCTTAAAAAATTCGGTATAACTAATACAACTCTACGGCTATAGCAAAAGTCTCAATCAAGAATCTAAATATTATTCCTTCTCATGTAATTGTAATAAAATTTAGTTTTTGGAATAAATTCAGAAAAATTGCTGAGATCTGTGAACAACACAGAATATCTTGGCAACATTAACCAAAGTTGCAATTCTGTTTATCTTTTTTTTTCTAGAAATCGTCATCATTGGGATCTTATCTGATTTGATATTGCCGTCTTATAGAAAGGTAGCTGGAAGACGACAAGCAGGGGAGCAATGCGTATTCTACAAACGAAAAGCGATGTCACATAAAAGATTTTTACGATTTTGCCCATAAAAGGTGGGAAGCAAAAGGCTTTTTATACGTTACGGATCCTTTTCCTTCCCATTAAGTACATCAAGATGGGATTCCGAACACATACCTGCCGACGATACTTGACTTGTACCGGACATTTATTTTTATATGTTTGGTTTTTTTGAGGTGTACAGTTTTCTACATATCGAGAATATTGTGCGATTATCTTCAAGGGTTTCACATTGGACAGTGTTGTAGTCAAAACGTCTTAGGGATGTCATTAAACATAATCAGGTGACAAGCTCAAGATGTTGAAATGTGCTTGAGTGTGTTTCCTTGGGAAATCCTTTCTTCGGATTAGCACCAGGATGTCATTTACACCGAGACATAGGTTTCAAAGATGAAAATTGATGATATGTCTTTCGGATTCGTGATCTTTTAGGTTTGTTAAGTTTTATTTGGCTTATAGAGAAAAATTGGAAACATATTTAAAGTTGTTGAAAAGGTTGCTTCGAGTAGACGGGGAAATACAATATGATTGTTTCCAATATTGTTTTTGAAATAAATATCTTGAGCGAATCGTTTTGAAATCATGTTGCAGGTTCGTAAATAAATGTACATTGTGTAGAGATAGAGAAAAAGGTGTGCCTTTCAGGCGATTTCTATTTGGAAAAATTTTTAATTATTGCATTGATTTTGAGTAGTGGTTTAATTAAAATGAGTCTGCGCTGTAAGTATAAAGTTGCCTAGCTGAAAAGTCTTTATTACATGTGAATGTACTTAAACTTTATGTGTAATCTAAAAATTGTAACGATCATACACAACCGTAACAATATGTTCAAAACCTAGCAAATCCGCAACAAATCCCTAAAATTCCATCCATCTTTTCCTCGAATGTACCTATATTTTGTACGTACTCATGATATTCCTACTACTCGTATGTACAATAGTTTCCTTTCATCATACGAGTTACATGCTTCTGATGAATTTTATCCAAATTTTTCCCCGGGGAGTCCTCCTGATATCTCAACTATCGACATAAAAGCCATTCTACCATTCATAGGATACCAAAATTCCCTTACTTTATAACCAGGGTACTTCCTGTAGTGCAAAACTCTTTGCTATGCTGGTCTAATATTTCGGCTCGTAGGGTAGTTTTACGCGTCGACTATAAAAAATATCTTGTATTACAGCTAACAATTTGTAAATATGTTTTGTGGCTGGGATAAGTAGAGGGAGCCGGTGTTTTCGTTACGATATTTAACCTAAAGATAGAAAGGGTATATGGCGGTCGCATGACTAAAATTACTCACTGGGATGTGGCACGGAAGTATACTGCTGTAATAAAATTATATTATTATAATGTACTTAAATCTCTGTCGCGACATTCATATGTATTAGGTAAGGGTTGAAGCCTTATACAAGGATTGTAATAAAACAACTGGAGTTCCATGATGGATTGAACGGAAAAGCTTTAGCTTAGTAGAAA
Source organism: Beris chalybata (assembly GCA_949128065.1). NCBI lineage: Eukaryota > Metazoa > Arthropoda > Insecta > Diptera > Stratiomyidae > Beris > Beris chalybata. The sequence continues at coordinate 12,741,169 of OX421894.1, forward strand.
TTTACACATGATAAGAATAAAGCAACACTTTAGTATAGAAACCGTATTCCACGTTTTTCCCTAGTACTGTAAGGCATTAGAGATGGTCTCCTAAGAATTTTCACATCTCGACAGCCTCTACTGCTAAAATATTGAATATTATAGCTTCACACTAAAAATATTATATTTTAATTTTTCAAAACCGGTAAAGTTTAATTCGTATTACTCCTCGTGGAGTATGGTGTTTTTCCTATTTCTGGATCAGCTTATGAAAGAAACTTGAAAGGTAGGGGTATATGTAGTTGTACTAGAAAAGTAATTAAAGTAAAAACAATTTGAATATCCATTGGAGTACAGAAGTGAGACAAAAAAAAAAATAATTAGTAGGTCTTTCGATAAATTGAATTAAAATTTTTTACTACAGGCTTTTCAAATAAATGCCTAGAAACAGATCTTACAATTTATTGAAACTCGACCCCCAAGGGGTTAAAAGGGATTGCATATATATTTCCACAAATTCAGCCATATCCCTTTGGTCTGGTACTCGTTTAGAACCTTTATCTAAATTTGTTTGCTTTTCAATCCCTTAACGGGTTTAAATCGGGTTTAAAAGGGTTGTATAGAAGTTTTCCCAAATTTCCTCATATCTCTTAGAAGTTATACATGAAAATGGTGTTTACTTCTTCTGGCTTTATTTTTATCATCTAAAATAAGACTTCAGGATTTCTGGCTATTGAACCCCCAAGTGGATTTAATAAGGTTACATACATTTTAGACATACATACTTCTTAGGTTTGATGCAAGATAAAACTCGTTATTACTTTTACGAGCATTTCATGTAACCGTCTAAAACCCAATTTAGATTTTTCGAAATTCAACCCCCAAGGTGATGCGAGGTGATTTTACACGTTTTAACAAATTTTATCATATCTCTTAGGTCTGGTGTTACAGCAAATTGGCTACAACCGATATGGACTATTAGTTTAATCGGCTAAAAAATCATTACAGTATTTTTTCATATTCAACCCCGGAAGGAATGTAAAGGGGTACAGACGTTGTACAATGGTATTTTATATATTTATGTACGTCAAAATAACTCAATTTCTGATTTCTCTCCTATTTTCTACATTGATTCAATTTTTTTGGTAATTAGGACAATCCTTTGTAATACTGGCACCAGTATCAATATCAGTATCAACAGAATTAATGAATAAAAAAATTTTCCGATGTACTATCACTGTGGGGCTTTAAGGACTAGGCTAAACCAAATTGGCAATACATTCAGAAATGTTGGATAGTCGTGGATTTTGTTAGAAGCTCGTTTTTTCTACTAAGGCATGTGTTTATTTCCATTAAATGATATAATTGTTAAAGGGAATGCCATATGATAGATGCCATACTTCCTTCATAGTTATTTATAAATAAAAACGCTATCGTTTATTTTTATCAATGCTGTTTATTAGATAAAATATTTTCAAAAGAAATTTCTTTTCAAACACAACCATTACTTCATTGTTCAGTGGTATGAAACAATAGTAATATATATCAAAAACGATAAGGACTTTGTAATGGTCGTTTCAAATCGTTGTTTTCCTTTTCTCGGGACGATGTTAAAGTTAAATTCGAATACTTAAGGGAAGAAGATTCCATTGTTATTACACCCCCATGATATCGTTGATATCAAAACGTTTTACGAAATTACTGGGACGACCAACAAGAATTATTGCGCAAATGACTTAAGTACTTCACTAAAAACATTTACCATTATTATTTGCTCGGGTTTTGACTGAACGAAATGACTGGGCCGTTGATTTTATATGTACGTTATCAAAATACGAATTTCTTCGATGGGCACAGAAGAGGTCATATCCATACATTTGTACAATAAGACCTTTACGATCAATTGACACGAATTACAGTTGTTTTCTTTGTCATAGCGTCTAGCATTCAAGATTTCACAATATAACGCGTACCGAGTTGAGCCAAATCGCATCAATTAAATTTTATCTCCTTATAAATCGCAATAAGGTCCCAAATAATAATCTCGCCTTAGAAGTTTTCGGTAAAAATTTTACTGTCCTGATAATAAACTTACAGTGAACAGAGGACAGACATATTGCCGCAGTAGGAGAAAGAAATCGTTTTTGCGACACTTATTCCCTGTTTTTACTGCGGACTTATTTTACCCAGTTAATATGAAAGAGGTTTGAAGTTTTACCTCGAAAAAAGGATGTCTTGTTCGGTCCATATACTTTCTTCAAGACATGAACTCCTAATCCGTTTATCACCTTTTTATTTGGCCGTTTCTGGAAAACTCCTTACAATTAGAATCGTTAAATTTAACTTTAGACATTATTTTCAAACAATACAATGCAACAGCTTCCCCAACAACAAGCCATTGGGCCAGTGATAAATTTCCTTCAGGACTTTTGAGAATGAGTGATGATAGGAAAAAGTTGAGATATGGATAGACACATGATAAGGAGCGTTCATCATTACTCACGGAAAGGATGCGATAGGAATTTAATATACGATGTAATCTACAGCTTTCATTGTGAATATAGAGGGCGAAGAATTTTAATAGATTCCATTTTCATCAATAATTTTTATGTCTAGACACTTGTTACATATTTTATTTTATTATGGATGTTGGTTTCAAACATTTTGTTATTCGCATTATCTAAATTTAAAAACATTTCTTGTTCGATAATGTCTCCTGAAGTACTACAGCTCGATATTTGATGTTTAGAAATATGATACTATCAAAATTTTTCTATCCGGGTAAGTTGTCCTGAAGCTTTTTTTGAACATACGAAGACTTTATTGGATAGATTGTTACAATGCTAGCGAGCATGTAGCTTCAGTTTGCATTTCAGCCACTTCTCGATACTCAAATCACGAATTGGTTATTTTGATTTTGTGAAGGTGAGATAACCACTCCACGTCCTTCGTTCATAACTAGTGATTGTTTGATTGTTTTTCCCTTGAAGTAAGTTGCAATTTTCAACCCGACACACAAGGACATAATAATATCATAAATAATAATAATCGTTAAAAACATTTTGTTGGGGACCACATAAGTACAATGTTATAACCGATAGTACGTTATAACCAACGTAAGAACTTTTCACATTTGTGAATGGAGATTGGAAAAAGGTACGTTATAATCGAAAGTACGTTATAAAAGTGCACTTTATAAGCGGGTTGCACTGTTTATATTTCCACCCAAAAAATTAGATTAGAATCAAATTTTAGAAAATGGATTTTATAATCCAATTATCAAAATTACAAGAGTATTTAAGGCTGAAGAAAAAGATTGTGGGAAGTGACCTTTGTTCTGTGTCTTGAGGCAACTTAATTTCACGTGCCTTGTATCGTTACACAAGGTGGGTTTCCTATTTGAATATAAAGGAAATAAATTTCATTCTCTATTCATCTCTATTCTGAAATGATCTCGGTTTTTATCAAAATGCGTTGGAAACAGGAAAAGGAACACATTTTGATAAAATTTGAGATCATTTTTGAATAGAGCAGGCAAAATACTGTCGAGGGAAAATCATAACTCATGAAATATTAGTCTTTTAAATGCACTTCAAAGTCTTAATTTGTAATGAAAGTAGTGATTTACCTTTTTAACAGTCAATTTCACTCCATTTTGAAATTCTACTTTTGCCATACCTACCTACGCCTTATGAAGTCCTGGGAAAGAAAGAAAAGCAGGTAGTTAAGCATTGTAAATATGGACGTGGTACATTTCAAAATTCAAAATGTCTCACTCAAAATATGGGTGTCACCAGCCTTTGACTAAAGTGGATGGAGTAAAGTCTACCTGGGGAGTTTTATTTTCCATGACTAAAGCGTTTCAACACTTTGTACTCCGTCTACTGATTCATTTAATTCATTAAAAAGATGGTCTCATCCACTCACCTGACATTAGCGTACTCCATAAAAAGCGTGAAGTATGTAACCGGTGCTCAATAGCAACAGGGTGGCAACTGCACCCACCTTGCCGGTGTCCAATGCAAAAATATGGTACGCGTTAAGCCTTCGATTATTAAATTTTCCATCGAGGAAACGTTGGCTCTAAAATCGAAAAAAAGACGACAAATCGACTACGTTCACGAGAAAAAACCCAAAATCAAAATAATCCGACTGACAGGATCTATACTTGCAGAGGACGGTCCTCTGGGACTTAACAGGTTCGCAGGATACTTCAAAGTACCCAGCATTTGCTTCGTTGCCAGGATGTCACGTACAAGGACAAAGTGAGTATCACCCAGCGTGAACGGCAGTCATTCCTGTATTGAACTTAACTTTCAATAACGAAAAATCTAAAAGCACTTTATCCATACCAAGTACGAGTACGACCCCCTCGTTTCACTTGTCAGTGGATCGTGCACTTGAATATTTTGATTAATTGGACGTCGAGGACTTGACAAGTGGTTCGAAGCATGGGGTGGCTCCTCTAATGGAGTGCCCCGTTTCGGAACCCCATCGCGATTATTAGATTTCAAATATTTTTCCATTTGCAATGGTGCATAGCGTGAATGCATTTAGCTCGTTTTCGCATACACGAGAGCAAAGACCAGACGATTGTAAATCAATTTCACATGTAAATAGGGGTAGAATTCGGTGGAAAATTTTCCGCGAATTCAATTTGGGGTGTACAAAATGGACAAGTACCGATAGTTTCGTATAGAACGTACGAGTTTTCATTTTACTATTGCCTTTGAACGTGATGAAAGCATTTTTAGTGTAATGGAATGAAGCAAACATGGTCGGTGCAGTATTTTCATAATCGATTTAGAAGCATTCTTTTCATTTAGCGAGCAATAGGGTAGTTTTCATGCCTAACTACGAACATGTTCACGGCTTTAATAGAAGAATCGTTCAATAACCACAAATTGCAATACTCTTGGAGCAAGTGGATGAATCTCTAACTAATAGATATGCAGCCGTGTGTAAGTTTGCTTAGTCAAAGAATCGGCCGATTCATTTTTGATTAAAACGTTGACCAACTATCGAGTTAAATAAGTGGAATACTATACAATCCACCAATCGGATGGAATTTGATTCCAAACAGTGAAGAAATTAAGCGTTCTTGAATTATGTTTAAATTGATATGAGAATAAAGATTGTGTAGCAAATGAAGTGCATAGAAAAATTCCAAAATTAAAAGTATGTAACGAAAATATATTATTTTCGTTATTTGAATCTTGTTGCACTCGATGCTTTATATTTTTTCATATGCTAGCAGAGGTGTGAAGTGAAGTCTGAATGAAGTGAATTGAGCTAAAATCATTAGTCAAATAAAATAAATTAAGTAGTGAAAGAAATTAAGATTAAACGCAATAATTAAATACGGAGTACAATTGACACGGAGGAATTGAAAACTTTAATGTCGTTTCCTTGTTTCTACAGGTAGGAACCTGAATAAGATTTTAACCTATAAATAAAAAACTTTGTTTCTACTGTGCACACGGTAGTTTTTATTCTACTCTTATTAGGTAAACGAATTTACCTTTACAAGTATACAATTTTACTAAAGATAAATTTCTCTCAAAGATGAAATTAGCTAAAATACCTAAAATTCCTATAAGTCTCACTTTATTTGGCCCATTTCGAATTTGAATATAACCTAATACCTTCTGCTCTAATAATGGTAAAAAACCAACTCTTACTATTACACAAATAATTAATAATAATATACTAATGAAAAGAATTATAATTTGTAAAATAAACTATAAAGGTGAAGTTCATAATTGGTTGAAATAGCTCTACTAGTCCCTGTCACTACTAGTTCACTACTGCTCTACTAGTTCCTGTCACCGCTAAAAAAAGTTCTTAAATGTGAGCCTTTTTTTCATTCAGCGTCTACGGCGGACAGACAGATTATTTAATTGTTGCCTTTTTTAGGTTTATTAATCCTGAAACGTGGTAATAAAAAAATTCAGAATGGCGCCTTACAGTATAACATACTCATGCTACGCTGAAATTGCACAATTCGACGTATCAAAAGCGCACTTTTTTCATCCAGAGTGTGATATCATTAGCTGCTTCTTATCGTGACCGATGTATTTGTTTACAGTGTTATACCGCGTAGTGTTCAAAACAAAACACCGTTTAGAAAAACATCGTTTTCTCTTCAGCCATGAACATTGAATTTCTTAGCAACTCACTCGATGCTACTATACTCCCTCGCAGATGTTCAAACTTTTCTCATAACTTCGTTTCTTATCACGGTCAAAAGTCTTTCGAAACTGGTTCAAAAATAAATTTCGAACAAGCTAAAATAGACACCGAGTCCTGGCTAACTGCCGTCCTCCAAGGAGCAAAAAGTAAACTGTAACACCAAAAGAAAAACGGACTCTTCCGTGCACGAAACAATTAGCTTCAATATTAATTATCAGTTCCTGGCAGTGGGCAAAACCAGGATCAAAATAAGAACGGAAATTTATGTGGAACTCTCCTTTAGCTCATAAATAGTATCCTTCGGCTCGCTGCCAGAGCTATGATCACTCGCGATATGAAACAAACTTTCGCAGAAACTGCATTGTTTAAAGTTTTTGCCATAGAACAATTTATTTTTGCTGTCAAGAGTGGGAGAAGGAAACCAACTGACTACAGGACGAACGAAAGGACAACAGAAATTTTCGAATGGAACAATGAAATGGAACTGTTAGGTGCTTATTCTTTTCACAGTGTCTGCCTATCTTTTGAACAATAGCAGCAGCCTTCCGGAATGTGTGCAGGTGAAATAAAGTTTAATGAAGGCTCCCAGGTAACTACTAAACTTTCGAAGATTGTTCCTTTTACTTGTGCCTCGATATGCCGTAGTTGAGCAGGAAGGCTGTAACAATTTAGCTTAAATCAATAGATAGAATTAGTCAATGCACTTTACTTCGAATAGTGTGAAGGAGAAGCTTTTACAATTTGCGTTTCATCTTATCTGTAGGGTGTATTCAAATGGCTTCACTACTTACCACGTCAGCAGAAAAGGCCCTTAGCTTACCTCCCACGATTTCAAAGAAATGCATCAGTCTTCACAGTTTTATACTTTTGTCAAGAGCTGGTATAAAGACGCTAAGAAGAGCTTTGTCTCAAGTATTCCACAACAAAAGGCCTAAATAATAACAGATAATGGCTTGATGCACGGATTTACCTGTTGAAGGACTTAAGCATGTTGATGGCTGCAAAGTTTTCGTCTTCGCTGAGGATATAACAAAGGACTTGAGAGATACACAATCTGGCTGAAGGAGTTTGTTGGCAATATGAATAAAATTCGACATAAAAGAACAAAGTCTGTGTTCAAATTTACCAGTATTTCATCAAACTGACATCGGTATTATTTTTAGAATTAATTTAACATTTATTTTCAATTTCTTAGATCCTTAAAATCGAGACATACTGATTCCTAGTAAAACTGCATTATAGAAGCACTTTTACCGAACATTTTCAACGCAACTACTTCACCTAATTCCTTCGACAGGACGAAAACAATTTCTTTCAATTTTTCTTTCCACAAAATCCCACTGGGAAAAACACTTTTTCTTCCCTTTTTTGAATCTCAGCCCATGAATATTTAAGTTCCCTATCGAGCGAGATGCAGAGAGAAGTTCAATAAAAGTCGTATTCCGTGGTGTATCGTGAGAGTGGATTTGCAAGTGTACTTTCTTCGTTCGATTCGCCGCCGAATACTCTAAGGGTAGGACAGCACTTACTCAAAAAATATTGGCATCTAAAAATTTTATCTTTCAATAAACTACGGAATGAAAGAAGAAAAAAAACCATGGCACAGATTTATTCAAGGAGTAATCTCCTTTTAGAGTTTCTTACTTTTGATCCTATTTTTTACTTGTAGCTCGGAATAAAAAATTTGGTAGGTATAATAAAAACATGGCTATTTGATATTCCATCAGGTTTCTTTTTGCGCTCTCTTGGTTACACTCTTGGTAGGAAAAATGACAAAACAATTCGTCCTGGGACTAATTTTATGGTTATTACATATACTAAAATTTTGTTTCTACTATACATTTTATTTTTAAATTGGATTGCCATAGCAAAAACACGTGGGTAACGATCATTTTCTTAAAAAAAACTTACCGATATAAAACTAAATTTTTTATAGATAAATTTTTTTACGAGATAATTCTTAATAATTCGTTGCGGATCAATTTCACTTATTCCAGTTAAATAATAATTTCACCACTGAGGCAAGAAAATTGAACAAACTAAATGGAAAGAAGAAACATTTTTCCTTGAAATATCCGGAGATTGTCGACGTTAGAATCAATATATACTGTCCCTGCCGTGGGGTGAATTTCCTTAGGCTAATATTTGACTTTCATTGACAATTTTTTTTATAATCCGCATGAGAAAAAAATCTCCCGGAATAGATTCAGTTTGAAATTACAGGGGAATTTAATAAAAAATCAATACATTCAATCTGCTTTCAAAAAATGTGGTTCGTGATTTTTTTTTGTAAATAAATCTTTTTATAATTTTCTGTTATGTTTGTGGGCGGTCTAAGATTTTTCTTCGATGCTAATTAATGCAGTGCTGTCTTCCAGGATAGGTTGATAGCCTCTGGCCCAAGCATCTGGGTCAGGGATAAAAAGATAATGTTATTTTCGGAAAATGGAATTGATGAACGGGGAAAAGGAAAATCGTAGGACCATAAAATAATTGGAAATTGAACCTAAGAAATATTTGGCTACCAAGGCACTGGTAATCTTAGCTTATTCCAGCAAATTCGTCTAGCATCAAACAGAACTTCGATCGAAAAAGAGGTTTTATTCTATATTTGCCCAAAAATATTTACTGGTTGATTGCGTAGGGCTTAAAGTTCCATATGGACAAATTCTTATTTCTGCTTCGCGAATTTTTTACGGAGAAGTGCTTAATATATGTACAACTATTCACAATAGACTTAAATATTTCAGAGCTGAATTTCGAAAAATCCTAAGATTTTCATAAAAAAAAACAAGCGCAATATCACCATACAATATCACATATAACCTAAGAGATATGTCAAAATTCCTGAAAACAGATGCAAGCCCCTTACATCATCTTAAGGAATGAATATTAAAACATTACATTAAAACCATACGTAAATTACACCCTTCAAAAGGAATGCTAGAAAATTGTAAGATAAATATTTAGTCAACTAAGATATTTTTTATCTCAAAACCTAAGAAATATAACGGAATTCGTAAAAAATGTGTAGAGCTTTCCACAGTTTTCTAGGTTAAACTCTGAAGTTGAGTTTTAGGCGATTGATTACATATAAAGTCAACTGAATTCAAAATAAATTCAATATCTATTCACTCCTAAGAGATATTTCAAAGGTAATAAAACGATGAAAACCACTTTTACTCATGAAAACGGTTTCAATGTAATTTTATGTGAAATCTGCTGAAGTGAAACTACATAATTCCATGTTTAAGAAGATCTAAAAGATTTGACGAAATTCGTGAATATATATAGATCTTACCAGCTCGCCAACCATTTTTCCTGCCCACCTTTGTACGAAAATGAAAATATTAATTATTTCGGTTCCATTCTTCTCTAATAAATTTAAAAATTGTTCTAGACTTCAACGATTAAGCATAATCCGTTTCTGAGAGAGAAATCAAGTTCCTTCGTCGCACCGCAATACACCTCTTTAATGTTATATTTTCCACCGTGTCGCTAATATTTTTTAGTGACATATTTGTCATGTTTCAGTTTTGTTCCAATAGTGATTTTCGAGTTATAAATATTTTAATAACATACCATCCATCTTGGCCACCACCACTTCGACTGTTGTATGAATTTCAAGGAATCTATTTTAATATGTAATATACCTTCAAGTTATTGCTTAGTTCTTCTGGTTTCATAGTTTGTTTGGAAAGAATCGAACATTTTTGGTCAGTCGAACAAGATTTTAATTGTTCGACTGACCAAAAATGTTCGATTCTTTCCAAACAAAACATTTTATTGACTTTTTTTTCAATAATTCAAATATTACAGTTTTTTATACATCAATCCCAAAAGTCAGGCTTTAGTTGGTACATGATGAAGTACTGCCAGCTTTATTTTATAAGTACGAAAGGTTAATTTAGTTATTAATAATATTGTTTTTCAATCAATTTCCGTTACCGTAAGTCAGCACAATAAGGTTGGTAGGTAGGTAGGTACGCGTGGCAGCCCGTGAGAGCTTATACCTATAAGAACGTCCGTTCAGGATCATCGAATCAAGTTCTACTCGTCAAACTAAAGCTTGCACTTAGTAATAAATCACAATAGGGAATCTCCGGACTTTGTTTGTTCCGTCTGAGATCTAAAACTACTTTTACTTTATTATTTATAATACAGTATTGTTATTGATTTTCAAAAAAAAAAAAAATTTGCTGCCCTCAAAATTTTTTTGTGTACATTTCATGACTAGTAGACACGAAAAAAGCAATAAAAATTTTCACTCCGTCTGTCCGCTGTACGCCGTACGCCATACGTCGACCGCCAAAATCCTTTAAGGCTCGTAGCTCTCAAACCAGTGGAGCTATTAAATTAAAAAAATTTCTAGGAATAGACTGGGTAGACCTTTTGAATTGACATTATTTTCAGGGGTGGGGGTGTGAGGGGGAAGGTGGGGAAAGCGTTTTAGACGAAAAATTTTGGTTTCTAGATCTCAGCAACCGCTTATGTTAGGAGACTGAAACTTGAAATTTCTATAAAGCTTTGATAGTGGACCCATTTGCAAAAAAAATTGATGATATGGGTGAAGGGGTGTGGGAGTGGAGGGGGAAGCAATGCGTCCGAAACTCAAAAAAGTCGAGATCGATACATTCTAAAATCCATATCTCCTAAACCGTTAATAGCAAGCAATTAAAACTTAACAAATATCTGTAGTTATACTAGGAAAATAGATTGAAACAAAATTTTTGGGTAGGGGTAGTGGCGTATCGGGGTGGGGGTTGAAATAATTAACATTACGATATCTCCCAAACCAATTGGACCAGAAAAACAAAATTCGGTTTGGATATAAAGCTTGATAAATAAAGATTGCTCAAAGTAAAATCTTTGAAGGGGGCGGGGGACGTAAGTGGAGGGGATAAGAATTTTTCAAATATAACACGTTTCATATCTCAATAATAGTGTAAGATGGATGCTTCAAATTTTTACCAGGAGTAGGCCTAATAGAACCCTAGTAGGGAAAAAAAGTTTGGGGGTGTGGGTGTAGAGGGTGAGGGTGGGGAAGGGTGAGAAAGAAAAAGTTCCGATGCTTATATCTTAAGAATCTATAGTGATAGGAAACTGAAACTTAGTATTTAGATAGAACTATAGCAGTGGCATGGTGGAAAAATAAATTTTTTTTTAGGGGTAGTATAGTACGGTGGTGGGGGTGTTTTTCCTAACTTTAGAACGGCTTGTGCTAGGAAGTTGAAACTCGGTACGTATATGTAAATCAACTAGAAAAGTAATTCTGATTAAAAAAATTCGAGTATTCATTGGCGTTCAGAAGGGGGGGCAAAAAAAAAATATTTGTTAATATAAAATGCATATATTTTCACGATTTTCGTCATATCTATTAGGTCTTTCGAAATATTGAATTCATTTTTATTCTACGGATTCTTCATATGAATACCTAAAAAGTGTTTTTAAGATTTTTTGAAAATCGACCCCTAAGAAGGTGTAAAGTGGTTGTATACTTTTTCATGAATTCCACCATGTTTCTCAGGTCTGATCAGATATCGAATATCTTTTCACTTCCCCAGGCTTGTTTAATAATCACCCATTTTTAAGTTTTGTTTTTTTCAACCTCTAGACCGCATCCCGGAATATGATCCAATTATTTAATTCATATGTTACACCCTTTTCTAACCGCTTCCCGAACTTTTTGTTAGGTTTTCAGTCACATAGTAACATACACCGCATCCCCGAATTAAACGCGTTCTGAACTTTTGCCGGACAAATAATAAAGTTGAGCCCAGACTGTTGTCAGATTTTTTTTCTTGTGTGTTGTAGGAGCGTTCGACTTTCGTCACCTGAGTTTACCTTCTAAGTCATAGTTTTGCTTCTCTCAACAAAAACATGGTGTATTTGTTTCCCCATTGTACAGAATCTAAAACTTCCTATTTTGGGACTAAGTATTGGCAAAAAGGATGCATTACTGAATCATTGACAACGTCTTTCTCTGCAGTGATCTTAACGTAAACCATAACAACAATCTCTCGAAAAATCTTGAAATCGAATAAATAAAATCAATTGCAAAAACCGTAAAGTTTTTTGCAATCAAATACAAACACTGTCTACTAAATTAAATTATTGCACAGCTTGAGATCTCTCCAGATTTTGTTCCAATGGTACCTACTTCCAATCGATACCAGAGTATTCATCAAATTGATTGAAATCGATCTCTCGGGGATCTGAAATCAAAGTGATCCGCTTCACGAACCTTTTCTTATAGCAAATCAATCAAAAGGAATATTAAATTCGAAATCACTTGAAAGTTTTATCCACGATTAACTTTTAGCAGTATACATACATATATGATTATTTTTAAGCACTGAGAAAATCCTTACATCTTAAGAAAACCATCAGGTTTTTTTTTCACTCTACGTACGGGAAAGATTAAAACTTCTACAGCGAACATGTATTGAAATTTTCTTTTCGCAAATCCAAAGTTTAAGGTGAACGAGTTTTCCTAACTTACCGCCTGCACGATACTAAGGAGCCATGTATGGTGTAACACAACTTCGTTTTACATACAGAATTCGAAGTTATAGCGTATAGTACGGGTACAAGCAGCATGCTATATACAAGTCAGAAGACGTAACTCAGTTACGTGCGATATTTGAATAATGACAATGCTCCCGAAATTTGAAGTTGTTCCTTCTCTTCATAGTGTTCCTGGAGGACAAGGATTGAGATAATTATTCGCATAGATAAGGGTCTATTCTAGCTGAAAATTACATTTAGAAGTTTAGATAGAAACGGCATCTTGGAACAAGTCACCAGAAGGTTTCATGTGATCATAATTGTGTTTTGTACACATTGAGTATTCTCTATGCGGGCAATCCTTAATGCAATTGCTACTAAGCATCTTAATATTTAACTAATGATCCTGATGAATTACTGGGACAATATAAAGACGTCCAAGGGTTTTAGTGAGTGTTTAAAATTATGTGAAAGTTTTGTTACTTACATATCAAGGGTCTTATGCCAATCTACTTACTACAATAAAGGATCAGCATTTTTTAATTTTTTTTTTCTAAACTCTATTTGGTGGTTAGGCAAGGAGTAAAAAATGACTTTTACGATTTGGATATACAAGGCCAGCAATCTACGAAAACATTGCCATATTGCTGAAATATTGCCGCAACTAACATGATATTGCCCCATATTGCTCCATTAATCGTTCCACTAGTTTTGGGCAATAGCCGTCGGCCAATCAATTACACGTGTAAGAGCGCTCTTAGAACTTACTTATACAGAATATTCCCAGGAACCGCTTATGTTAATAAATTGAAACTTGGAATTCACATAGTCCTGTGGAAGCTGGGTCCTTTGGATAAGAAATTGTCGAAATTTGTCTAGGAGTGGAGGAACATTTTAAAATCGATATGTTCTGAGCGATTTATGTCAAAATCTTTACACTATCTGATTTCTTGCAATTATACTAGGAGCGTACATCGGGATTATTCTAGAAAGTTAGTGGGTAAGTAAAACGATTACAATAATTTGAAAAAAAATTTAAATTATGCATAAAGTTGTGAAAAAGGTGCATAAAGAAGTCTGTAAGAAGCGGTTGTGAACATTTTTTAAAATTTTGGCTTATTTCTTAGATCTATCGATGTATCGAGATAATTTTACTTCTGAAGGCTCTTTAAATAAGCAACTAAACATAGTTTTCTCGATTTTTCGACATTCAAACCTTAAGTGGGTTTTAAGAAGTTTTGTACGGTAACACGAATTCTGTCATATTTCTTAGGTTGTGTGAGATATCACCAATTCCGACAAATCATTAAGATCTAATTGTATATAAAATTCGGTAAAATTTTGCAAGAGTTTTAAATAAAACTTCAAGGAGTTGATCTTTCATAGCAATGAACCTCCAAGAAGTCTAATCCTCACGATACTTTTCACAATCATCTTGGATCCGTAGTCTAAAGTCCACGAAGCATCATACACTCGTCCATCAAATTGTAGTGGGTGCTGGGCGTTTTTAAAACAAAAATGCAAATAAACGAAAAATTCGTACCACAGCTAAATACGCTTCTGATAACGAAGAACTCAAAATTATGTCACGTACAACAATGGCTGAAACGTACGAGCATATGTGAAAATGGTTGTAACCTATGGCTTACGACAAAAATACTCGTATGTAGGTCGGAGTTCCTCTTATTAAAGCCAGTCACGAAAAGAAATTTCATGAAAATTTTTCCAGAAATAAGTAATTAGGTTTGCCTCGTGTACACATAACAGTAGCCGAAGGGTTCAAGAGGATCCATGAGACACGTACATTTATGGACCACACATATGCCTCGCGTCATGTACCCACTCATTACGATAGTCTGTACAGGCAGTCTGTACAATTACTCAACTAGCTCGAAGCAATTTTCGTTGTTAGGTTACACATATTAACAGTGAAATGGGAGACGAAGCTGTACTGGCAGCAACGAATATTAATTACTCGTAGTGTCTGCACTTAATTTCGATTTCGATTAAAATCTTCTTTACTAAAGTGTCAGATTATGTGAATAGCCCGGGGGTTGAATGAACAAAATCGCAAAATATTAGGAGTTAGGAATTGGGAGTTAGCAGGAGCTATTCACTATTCCTTTTTGAAGATTTAATGCAGAGAAGTATTGTGCCCAGCTCGATGAAATACATCAAAAATTGCGTACGGGCTAGATTATTTAGTAGTCTGGGTAGCTTAGTGGCTAGAGCACTTGCCTTCGGTGCACCTGGTACCAGGTTCGAATCTGCTTGGCGACAAGTAATTTTCGAAAATGTGATTGGGTGCCGGACTACCAGTTTACTCAGCTGTAAATGAGTACCTGAGTGAAAATCGGGGTAAAAATCACAGACGAGCGTGTAGCCGACCACTTCACCTCCTAGTGTTCCGTTGGTCTCGCAATGAAGTAACTCTGGCATTACTTCAAGGCCTAGGCCCGATTTGGGCTGTTGCGCCATTGATTATTATTAGATTGGTCAACAGAGATTGAGTTATACTGCTATATGACAATGCACGGCAGCATGTTTAAAGAACAACGGACCAAAAATTAAATGATTTGCAGTATGAGACTTTTCCTCATCCATCATACTCACCACACCTTTCGCCAATCGACTACCACTTTTTTAAGCTCTTGGATAATTTTTTGGCCAGAAAACAGCTCGATATTAAAACAGCCATCAAAAATGCCTTCTTGGACATTCTTCGCTCTAGAAAGTTGGACTTCTACGAAACTGGCATAAATGTAGTTGTATCTCGTTGGGAGAAGTATATTACATATGCTGGTGTTGATTAATGAAATTAAGTGTTATAAAACTTCCAGTTGTTTGAAACTGCACTACCAAAAACAGCATTTCTGCAATAACCTAATACTTATGTGTACATTGAACCAAATTGGTATCTCATCAGACACATAGCTGATGTGACAAAATTCCTGAAAATATTCACAACCTTTTTTCATCACCGATTGGGAATGATTGGGAAATTCTTTTATAAACGAGAAAATAAAACCAATTCACACCATACCTAAGAGATAATAAATACGGAAATCGTCAAAATATACAGAAACATATTCATTGATTTTTAGGAAGTTCGACAGATAGTGAAAGCAAGACCTAGTTCCTGGGTAGTATTTGTACCTACAATATTTGTATTAACTCAATAACAAATTTACTATATTTTCAATATTAGAAAAATGTAGTAAGATCGTATTTATTGAAAACCATTGAAATTTCGCGAAGCACTACACGCAGTATAAAAGAATATCACAGGCTCGTAGATCGCATTCTATATCAGGTTATTTTTATACAATCTGAGGATTGATTGGAAAAACCGAGTATTATGAAATTTTAATGAAATAATTTGTTTTTATCCAGTAAGCTATAATTATTTCTCTGAAATCATGGCAAGTTCTTAGCTCGCAATAATATTTTGTCAAATATTGTTATATTCGTATAGTTACTAGGTATACACAATGTAACAGAATAATCATTGACGTACAATACAAGGCTTAAAACCTTTGAGTTACGTGGACTACCTATTAAAAAAATATAACCACTAGTAAAAATTCAGGGAACAGGTCCGACTTTATAACTCCGTAATCGGGCAACCTGCCAATTGGTTCGTACGTGATGTGTTCTATCGCGTTTATACACATTTATCACTAAAAAGTTGGACGACCTCCACA
The DNA here is from genome assembly GCA_949128065.1 of Beris chalybata. NCBI lineage: Eukaryota > Metazoa > Arthropoda > Insecta > Diptera > Stratiomyidae > Beris > Beris chalybata. Next base: position 12,757,551 of record OX421894.1, read on the forward strand.
TTGCGACAATCCATATCTGCATATGAAAATTCAACCTAAAATGCCAGGGACAGTTCCTATCTATGTCCAGTATAACTTCAGTTAGTAAATAATCGGATTTCAGTATTCCGCGTATAATATACTAACACTTTTGAGGGTTTTTTTATCGCGTAAAATAAATATTCGGGCCGATCCTACTGAAAAAAAGAAAATGTTATAATTTCATAGGCCCCATTAAAAGGACCCGTTAATAATCGAGCCAATATTTGACATGGTCCGATTAAACAGATTTCATTGTTGTTATAACTTTTGCCTTTTTCAAAATTTATTTTGCATCCCCAATTTCTTTACTGCTGTTCGATAAATTCATCGCTCAGTTTTTTTTATCCACCCCTGAGTGGTACACAATTTAAATATCGAAAAAAAACGACATTAATAGTAGAATATAATAATGTAATATAATGTTTAAGTAAAACTAATCCAGTAAATTAGAGAAACCTAAGAAATATAACGAACATGAACATCATATTGGCCGATTATGTTTTGCTCCACCTCCATCTGAGAATCATTTAGTATATGAATTAATTTTTTGTAAAATGACTTGTCTAGTATATCTATGTAATGTTTATGCACCTACCAAGTTTTAAGTTTCTAGTATAAGATACGAAGGTAGTCCCAGAAGTTCCAGGCTTGACGTATAGATCTGATTATCTAAAATTAAGCAGATATCAGACCCGAACTCTAGTGTGAGCTCTGACTGGACAATGTCACATGAGGAAGCATCTCAATAGGGTAGGTCTCTGAGACTAATATTTGCAGAATATCCAATGACGAAGACGAAACAAAAGAGCATATCCTCTGTGAATGTGAGGGTTTTGCTCACAAAAGACTTTGTCACTTCGGTTAGGCTTTCATGAACCATCGGAACCACCATTCCTCTTCGCTACATACTAGTCTTCATTCAGGGATTGCAGAGGAATCATAAGGTCTGTTCTATTTGACGGGTGTAGTGTACACCTTCTACACTTTTTGCACTGACTCTCGAGCTAGTGCAGGAAAGTGTAAAAGGGAGTGGCGGGGAAGAAACAAGAACACTATTTGAGGTTGAGTTTGTGTCATTGAATTGACGTCAAAGGCTGTTTAGAAAATCGGGTGCAAGAAAGTGCAACTTACACCGGGCAAAAGGAACAAACCTATAGTCAATTCGGGGGACGTCACAATAGGCCCAACTTTGGCTTCAGAGACAAAGGTTAACCATTCCAACTCATTTTAAAGCCTAGTACTGTGTTCCGAGCGAAACGAAATGAACTGTCAAAGTTCATATAAAAAAAGGGAAATTTTCGTTGACATTTAAATGACGAAATATTTCGTTCGTTTTGCAGTACTGTGTTCGCGGATGGAATGGACATTTGCCGTAGTCACTAATAGATGGCACTCGGTTTCGTGGCAATTTCGTTTTTAATGGTACGGAAGGCTTTTTGACAAGCGAAATATTTGACAACTCAAAATTTTCAATAGTTCGCTGTCAATTCAGTTAGTTTGTGCTCGGGAAATTTTGTGTGAGCAATATTTTGTTGTGTTATGTGCCGAAATAGTAATTACTTAACAATATTTTAATATTTTCAAATTTCGCGCGCTTTTTTATCAATGACATCTAGTAGCGAACTATGTAGAATATTTCACTCCACTTCGAAGGTGACTTTTTCTTTCGTGTTCGTTTCGCTGAACACAGTACTAAGCTTAACAATCTAATCTAATGTGACGTATAGATGGCGGCTGTTTTTAAAAATTGTCGTTTTAGACTGTTTCGCGCCTCCATTTTAACCACCGTCGACTGATTGATGGTAATTTTGTTTATATCTTCCTTGAGGTTTTATTAAAATTTATTTTATTCACATTTTAAGGAAATATTGAACTGATGGTTGTATAACTACATGTGAAATTAGTTTCCGGTCAATTTCCATCATTGCGTGTAAAATCATTCATTACGTTAAAAACTGCACTCTACGATATCATTTCTGCCTGAAGCTACTAATGGAAGTCGAACATTTTTTTTCCGATCAATATCCCATTTAAAACACTGAATACCGTAGTGTAACTACTTCAATCACTTTTAATAGCGCTATAAAGCGAAGTAGGATTATATGTAGATTTATTTTTAATTTTCTTTGAGCTGCAAAATCGTCAATCAGATCTAATTTTTCGCAAGAAGTGACAAATTGAATCATTAATTATACGAACAAGAACGCTGAAATTTGATCCATGGATAGGGAATAATTGATTTCAAGCTCAGTGCGTAATTTCCTTTCAATCACTTTGACTTCTTGGAAATGAAACAGAAATAAATGTTGAGATGAGCTTGTGTGAAAGATTAAAGAAGAACGTAATATCTGTAATAAAAAATTTACAGAGTGGTGTACTCGCACATGTTCATTATTTTTCAGTAGAATGTGCTACGTATTTGGAGTCGAAATTTCTTATTAAACCTGACATATGTATGTATATGGGACCAAGTTGATACCGCCCCTCCCTTCTACATATACCAACTTAACTAGGCGTTGAATTAAAATGAGCTTTCAAGGTTTTAATCTAAAAAAAACCCATAGAAGTGGAATTAATTTAATATTTAGAAAAAACTCAAGTATATGACGAAATTCATTGAAATATATGCACTCCATTTTAATTGAAATTTTGTTTCCATCCAATGGGTAAATGATGATTCGTTGTCCCTAAACTACCTTATCAGTATATCTACCAATTTTCAAGTTTGTAGCATAACCCGTAAATTTTCAACTTTGAAACATTTACTGCGTGGACTTTATAACGTTTTCCCGCTCACTTCCGAACTCAATATGAGTTCCAAATTTCAGCTTTCTAGCATAAGTGGTACTTGAAATACAAAATTTAAAATTTTTCGCACGTTACTTCTTAAAGGTGATAACCCATTTTATCCAATTATATAATTTCAACTTATTATCTCAAAGGGCTTGAGGGCTATGAGCCATCAAACGATTTTGCGTAGGGTGGGAACGGATTTTAGTCTATTTTGGTGCTTTGCAGTCATGAAACATGGAAAAGAATCGAATTTTTCAAATCGATCACATTTTGAATTTTTTTCAAATAATAAATTAAAATTGTTCCAATTTATTTTTAATCAAAAACTGCATATTTCATGAAAGCGAAACCATTGTATATCTACATTAGTGTCCGGGGAAAAAAATTATCGTAAATAAATCAATAAATGAAATTCAGTGAATTATAATTATTGTTAATTGATTTATTTAATTGTTGAAATTATTTCTTTCCATCAAATTCCGTTCGAATGTTATTTCATTTATTTAGCAATAAATAACTAATTGACATTAATTAACATACTCAAAGTTAAAATTGTCAGAACTAAATATGTACGGTGAATACAATTTGGAATTCGTTTAATTGTTACTCAACTGACGTAATTTCGAGCAAATTGAATAGTAATGAATTCTGTTAAATTTGTTAAATAATTTGTTTACGTCACATCAGTTATTTCCGCAAATATCTTCACATATGCGTGTTTATAGTCAGGTTGGTAGCGGTATATCTTTTTCACAATTGATGCAATTAATTGATAACACTATTTACCTTTACCAATTAAAAAATAAATTTGAATCTTAGATAATATCTACAGGTACAAGAATTAAACGGAACATAAATTTGTTTAAGGAGGAGTTGAGTTCAGTAGATGGGAAGCAAAAGATACATAGTATATTTTCAGAGCCGCTAACAATAAATCTTGCCAATTATTTGACATAATAGCGGCGGGACTAAGAGTTAAGAATAAAATGGGGTAGTCATATTTGTTCATAAATAACAGTGCTAGAGTGTTGATATTTGATACGGTCGATGCCATCAATCAAAATAATTCCGTTGCTTCCAATAAAATTGATCACTATCTCACTTTTGTATAGTAGAAAATCAAGTCCCGTGTATAAACCCTGCAGTAACATATTTTACTGTAGAAATCAACATCACCCTCTAGGGTATGAATTACTTTATAAGTACTGGACGTGGTTAATAACAAAATGTCACACGATTTTGCAAAGTACAATACATATTAGTCTGCGGGTATCCATACTTTTACTTTGATGCCACTAATGAATAGTAAACTTTTAAGGGTCGCTTTTCAACCACTCTCTTTGTGCATTCCGCGTACAGTACTAAATGGAGAAACATTACTTTTAGTTTATGAAAATACTCCTGTTTATTGTTTCGCGTGGATTGATAATTTGTAACAATATTGAAACAGCATTTTGTTATCTTTATTGTACACTCTAAAAACTGAAAGCAAATACACAACTTTCAAAGATGTAAAATCACGCATTTTTCGTCACAAAATTTAAAATAAAGTTGATATTTACTTGAAAAAGATGCATTTTACGTATTCACATAAATATTATTCAAATTTATATATGTTTTGCATGATTTTACTTTCGATTATGCAAATATGAACAGTTTTAATTTAATTTTACATCAATATATTTAAGTTACGCAATATTTAGCGTAAGATAAGTCGCATGTTACAATAATGAATCGTGTAGCTGTAGAAAAACAAAAGCGCAGCAATTAAGAAACAGAATCGTTCCTGTTCATTTCGTGTTTGAAATTAATGCCGGTGGGTCGTCTCTAAGTTGAGCTTTGTTCAATTTCTTTGCGATTTTTTTTTCTTTTCTTTGTGATTTCTCTTCAATTATTATTAAATTACATCGTTTTCCTTCGGAAAAATGTTTTTGATTTCTGTGGCAATCGCCTCAAAGTCTGAAGGTTTCAATTTAATATTTTTAAGGTTGACTTCTTCTAAAACGATTTCTATTTACCAGGACTAAATTATTACTGCAAAAATGTAATAAATGTACGTCATATTTTGAGCAAAGTTGCATCATGTAGCATGTAACATTACCACAAAACGAAGTAAAATCGCAATTATATACATATATGTATGTTTACATTATTTAGATCAATTCTACACCCAACTAGATGCAAAAATAGTAACAACACATAGTAACTTTACTTAAGTTCTTATTTAAAAATACTACACTTGCGGTGTAAAGAATTACATAATAATGTAGTAAAATCAAACAGGTTTAATATTACATGAACTGTAGTAGGAATTTAATTTCCTGTTATTTTAGTTTAAAATCAAACAGGTTTAATATTACATGAACTATGGTAGGAATTTAATTTCCTGTTATTTTAGTAGTAGATTTACTAAAAGTAGTATAATTTATTATCTTAAGTTTTTTTGTTGGAACAGAAATTCTGCAAGTCATTTCAAGCGAAATTCGCCGTGACTTCTTATCTCAAGTTAAAAGGTGGCCTTAACAATGTTTAATTTTAATAGTAAAATGAAAGATGTAAAATTATATATGAATGTTTATCCCTTTAGTAAACCACGGAGGCAGATATATAAAATAATAATGAACATGACTGTCAGTATGTCCGGTGGGATTTAAATGTGATCCTTTCTATTTACCGAAATGAAAGGAACAAAATCATTTCATGAGGATGAAATATCTGATGTAAATATGTCGTATAAGTTAACAAACAGATTTACTAGTCCTGGAGCATTTATCACAATTGTATTCCTCACATTCCAGTTTCAATGGGAAATTCCTGCTGTATTCGTATTTTTGTTCATTAGTTAATACGTTGATTATAGGCAGGGTCCTCTATTTGTACAAAACGTAGTCTAGCTTCGAGATGAATTAGTAAAAGGAATTCAGGTTATAGTATATTGAAGTAATCTCTGGTACATTGTCACTAATTAAACGAGGAACTTCGATTGTTACACGTACTCAAAGCTGAACCGATCTTAAGAATGCATTTTAAAATACTATATTCGTAAATTTTACTTGAGATACTATTTAATAATAAAGTATTTTTTTTATGTTGTCTGTTTTTTATATCACCCACTTTTTTGCCATAATACAATCAAAGTCAACTTTCAAAGGTCTAATTTGAACTAAGAAAAATTTCGAAATTTGTGAAAATGTATAGAACCACTTTACGTAGTTAAAGGTAGAATATCAAAAAAAATTTGAAACCCTATTGAAGGCGGTTATATAAGGAGCGTGTGGATCACAATCCTTAATTAAAAAAGTAATAAACTATAATAATACCTAACTTTTTTTTTGTCCGAGGCTCTGTTCTTTGCATTACAAACTTTTGGACTGCATTAAACTCACAATACTTAGCAGAACTTAACAAATTTTTTAGATTTGAACTTCCTTAATTTGGACAAGTTTTCAAAAGGTCTATTCAAGTTTTTTATTAGCCCATTGATTTTAAGTGTCATTTGAAACTCAAATTAAAAGAAACACCAATTAATAACCATGAAAACGATTATAACCCTATCTTTTAACAAGATTCCTTAAATTTTTTAGCGAGTATACCGCCTTGTACACGAACACCTTCCCGCAGGACCAATTTCCGAAAACCGTTTATTGGTAAAATTTTCCGAAAAACCCTCTGACACTATTCTGCTACTCATCCGCCAGGCTTATTAGGGTTTCGACTTGGTTAAAAGTTTAATTAACTTCTCCGGCTGGAACATTTTGACCGTAGTGAAAACGCTCCAATTTTCCGCCCACACTACGACCTACGAATCCTTCGGAAAAACAGGACCGAATAATGAGACAGATTTAGTTTTTTTTTTTAAAAATGGTACAAAATTTCGTTTTAATTTAAAAAAGTTTCCGTTTGTTGTCATTATTGGCCCTTAAGTCGGAAACAGGCCGATAACTGAAGCAAAGTTTGTAAAGTTTTTTTTGCGGTCGCCTTCTTTAGAAATAAGAAACAAACACTAGCTCATCCTGACAGAAATTTCAATAGAAGTGACTCCAACAGCTTTTTAATGAGAGTTCTGGGGTTTAGTTTAATCTGTCGAAACAGTTGTTATCCGGGGATTACACTTTTTTCTGAATAGTATCGTCTGACAATTTCTATGTTTAATTTAATAAAACAATGGTGTGACAATTACGGGACACGATTTAATGGTTAATGTTTCGCCGATTACATGACTTTAATTAGTGCTTATGATAAACTTGCGGTGCGTATTACAAATGTTGTACTTACATAAAATACTTACTTACATACACTTTTGTAATTAGAAAATGAAGAAGAATTCAGTTTTTTGCTAGAAAAGTATTAAAATACGCACTACACGGTATCTTAGTTCCCAAAACGAAGGTTCAAAAAAATGTCTGAATATTGATTTCTCATAGGATATGTAGCTGCTAGTTAAAAATGTTTAATAGCATATAAAAAGTACTTTGTAAGTTAACTTTTCATCATGAAAAACTGCATAGTTTATTTTCCATTTAGCGGAAAAAATAAACTTATTTTCACTTCTTCAAATCGATTACAGAACTTTTGAAAGTATCTCGAGCGTACACCGGGAGAAATTCGACGTTAACTTCTCATGGCACGTTTTATTTCATCGCAATTCCTAATTAAACTGAAGGTAATTGAAAGAATTTTCAAGTGTGTGACGATGCTTAAGAGTGCGCAGAATTTTAAACTAGCAAACATTTCTGCTCTAGCAATCAAAACATCCCGAGGTTGTATCGGAGCGCAGTACTGCATCATTACTTTGCAGATACTCGTACGTGTGCAATTCAAGGATGAAATGTTCCGGGAAAAGTTTCCTTAGCAGGATATTTACTGCTACGAGTTAGAACGCGTTTATCGATATTTTATAATGAAATTGAAATAAGCAAATCGAAAGGATTGTTTAGTTTGGACCATGATTCGATTTGTATGGAATTCATTTGACTTCATTTACATAGGAGTTAGTAGACCCACGTCGATGGAGTCTTGATTAAGTCACTGCCAATGTAAAGGAAAAATTTGGATTTTTTTTTTGACATTAAACGCGTTTTGTACTTCTACCCAAAAAATAATAAAGTTTCACCTACACTGTTGGCAACATTTTTCAATAAAAATATAGGCAAATAAACATCAGCCTAGGGCTTTAGGAGTTGAATATGAAAAAATTCTAAGTCCAATTTTTAGGCGATTGTAAAGAAAACTCGTTAAAGTCAGAAACAATTCTAGATCTTATAAGATCTAAGAGATATGGCGAAATTCGTGAAAAGTAAGCCTTCCAGTGGTTGAATATAGCAAAACTCCGAAGTTCTCGGCGCCCAAATGAAAACCACACAGAAGTAAAATTAATTCGGTTTCAACCCAGACCTTAAAGATGTCACGAAAGACCTTAATTTGTTTGCCCGATCTCCGTATGCCAATAGATTCACTAATTTTAAGTGCTGCAATATATGCAGGTTTTAATTATGATAGGAATAAAGGAGGTCTTCCTAATCTTAGCAAATTTTAGCTAGGATAACCTTAAATTATCTCATAGCCTTTACACAGCTGCTATAAAATGGCTTTAAAATTTTCAGCATTTTAACTAAGTTCGCCTCGCCATTAAATCTGACTGAATTACGGCTTAAGATAGATCCGACCTATAAAACTACCTAACGAAATGCATAATTTCCTTCTCGACATTAAAGTTTACTATAGCACCTAAAATCTGTTATAAATTTTCCAATTTACCATTTCTGTAACCAACCGTAATTTATCTTCTAGATGTGCGAGCACTGTACAGGAGTAAATTGTAGAAAAGCTCCTGTTGATTAATTTCCGACCCAAGGAACTCTTCGTCTAAGTCCTTGAGATAAACATTTGACAAAATATCGTATGCACGGAGATGAGCAAATTGTTCCAGGACGAATCCACAATTCCACATACTCGACAGAGGGTTCTTGCCGTCATGTATCCTTTTCTTCGCGGTAATGAAAGTAATTTCATGGCAGAGAGAATTATTCACTGGAAAACTGTTGACTAGTCGTATATTTAACAACACGAACTCTGCTCTCCCAGGGTACAACTAAAGAGGGTGCAACCAAGCATAGGGGTTAACCCTTTTTGTATCGCGTACCCTGCCAGATGGAAGACAACTTGTTGCAGAAATTCCGAAATTTTCAAAAAGAACCGCAATTCTACTAAAATAAGACGAAATGAACTTATATTGTAATTTATTCGCTGAGCTATGGGGGATGTTTTATTGGTGAAAAAGTAATTAATACATTTAATTCTGGGGAAGTTTTGGTGGATAGAAATAAAGTGGAAGGCAGTTTGTACGGCAGACGTGGTTTATTAATTTAAACTAAATTTCATGGTGGAACGTTGCCGAAATTCTAATGTGGTTTTGTTTAAATAATCGGATTGCTATTTCAACTATTTAATGGTTTCTCTCGTACCGGTTTATAATTGAGTGGAGGATTAGGTATTAAATGGGTTTTAAATGATTTAATTGCTGTGAAGATACAGAGATATACTGCAATTGATAAACCAAAATTTAATTTATGGTTGGGGACAGTAGAAGAGTGAGATAGAGACTTTTAATGGAGTTTGGAAAAGAAATAGTTAAACAGGATTTTTTTTACTTTATATCTCAACATGTTCTTGAGTTGTCGCGATTATGTTGAAACAATCAGTTTCGAAAAACACTTGTGTTGCAAATGCCGGTTTCGATCTATAAATGTACGATTAATAAAGAGCCCATAATCCTATAATGCCAAGACTGTTTAAGACTGCCTCGTATACCAGTACTATATCAATACCGGTGATGTTTCCAATTAGACATGTCAAGCTTCTGAAAGTTCAGCCTCCGCATGCAAGTCTTACCGAAGCCTTAACGAAGTAAAAAATCAACAATTTGCGCTAAACAGTCTTATCGAAGTCTTATAGCCTCCGGAAAATCAAAATGCCAAGCTTGTTTGCTAGTTGGGGGACAATATTATCAAATTTTGGTGCATTCGTATGCTAAAATATACCATGTGAAGGAACTGATTAAGTTCAAAAATTAAGGAAAGTTCCTAGAGTACGCATATACATACATGGTATCTTTTGGTGCCTCCATCTTTACGATCCTTCAATTATGAGGAGGAAGATCTGAGTTCGATTTCGCTCTGATCCCATACACCATCTCGGTTTTAAGGGTCCGGAACATGATGGTTCGTCAGGTTGAGGTGTCATCCGCTCACTTACTCTATATGACTTTACACTTATCGAGAATGATTCTACTGTCAATGTTACTTCTGTCAATGACGGCACTAACGAGGTGGTCCTTCATGGCTTCCTTACAAGGCTTTAAGGATACAGTGGTGTTAGATTTGCCCATTTTGACCCTTTCGGCAGTCTCTGGAGACACATCCAGAGATCTGTCTTGACTTCCATCTTGACTCCCATCCTTCGGTAGCAAACTTTATAGCCCAGTCGTAGAACATCCACTGTTTATCTGACTGTTGATTCTCTTGTAGGTACTCTTCGAAACCAGTTTCAGATATTGTAGGCTTTTCTTTACTCTCGTGAGAGCTACTTTCAAGGAGCGTTAAATGGCGAAGTTTGGTGAGATACTGCCTGTACTTATTCGAGGATTAGTAGTTCCCTTTTCTCCACTATTACCAGGTAAGGTGACCAAGGTTTAAGCAACGTACCCGTATAAGGCGAGACCCGCCGGTCGTCCAAAGTCTTGAAGACAGGTTTGCTTTTCCCCATAAGACTACCAGCGAGAAGCCTCATGGGGGCCTGGACGAGTCTCCTTATATTCTTCTTACAATTCTTAGCCTAATACTGGTAAGGCTGGGAAAAGGAGTGAGACCAAATATTTTCTTCTAACCGGGTATGTATGTATGTATATCAATTCAAAATAATTAATGAGTAGATGGAATGGTAATGCTTCCATGCATTTCAGTGAATCTTTCCGCAAGGCATTGAAACGGAATTATATTTCGAACTTGGTTAAGCCAAATAATTGCGATAAAATTGTACGACCAATTCATCCTTATCCACCAATTTATGTAACCATCTATTATGGAAAATACAAATAAAGCGTAACCAATTTGCATCATTAATTCCGGGCCGAAGAACCTAATTATTACCCACAACTTTCAATGTAATTCCAGGGAAAAATCAAACAAGCTGCAGCGTTCCAGCTAGTTGAAAGCGGTCTAACTTATGGATACGAAAATAAATAAATATTGTCTTTTAGTTTATGAGTCCGTACTGAACGTCTTCAGCGCAGCTGGTTATTTCCCATCGGGTAAAATAAACATTTCGCATAAAAGCTGGAAACTCGAAATTTATGTAGCAGAGAAAACGTTTAGTGATTCACTTAATTGCCCACGAAAGAACAGCGGAACTTTATTTAATGAGACGCTACATAAATCAGTCATCCTTCGGTTTTATTTATATATATATATATTTTTTTTCGCGGTCATTCTTAGGACTTTTGCTCCGAAATTACACTTTCCTAACTGCTGTCATCTGAATAAAGTTCCCATCATGGAGATCTATTGGCTTACGCTCGTCATTTCGTCTGTAATCGCTCGACCGATGAAAAACCCTACACAGGGTGGTTCAACTTAGAGTTGATATTACTCTTGGGAGCTATAAGAATAGTTTGCGTCGTCTATCTATAGTTCTAAGAATTTATCAGGTACAGTAGATTGCTGTCTCAGCTGATTTTTGGTAAGTGTCTCAGTTTTGTTTGAATTGTTCTTGAACAGCTGACGAAGTCGAAAAGAGCGTTGACTTTATACACAAAACGAAACAGTTTAGTTTTTCTGCCGTAAACATGACAAAATAAGTTGGTTTTGTGATTTCTATGCAAATTGAATGAAATATAGCAAAATCGAAGATTGCGAAAATTTACGCTCATATTTCCATTTTTTTCTTGACGTATGAATCGTGAAGTAAGAGCCTGACCATTTGGATGAGATATCATAGTTTTTTCTAGACTATAATAACAAAACTGAAAAACTGTTTTTATATCAAAAAATGAAAAATGGTATTGTAGAGTATTTTATCAATTGAGATCTTAGTTGCCATTGGAAAAAGTGAACAGACCATAAAAAAATCCACAAAATTTTACAAGTTTTAAATGAGAAATTTTGTGTCACCCTGTATTGCCTATCGTTAGCAAAGGAGTTAGGCGTTTTGTTCGTATTCTTCACCATACTTAAGACAGTTGAGCAAAGAAAATCGAGAATAACTTAACAACTTTCACTAGATTTTTCTTGTTTCTCTCATTTCCGGTAATGAGTTGTGTTATAAAAGTTTTGGTTTAGTTTTGTCATTCGCGGAAGACGACAAACGCTTTCGGCAAGGACACTTCGTTTTTCTTCTTCTCGGACTATTTCCGTTAATGGCGTAAAATAACTCTCAAAGATGAAGTTTAGTTTGCTCATAATTGTAATGGTCCGGCTTCTTAATGGGTATTTACAATGGCGCAATGAAGTAAATGCTTTAATTATTTGTTCATTTTATTATTTACGGAAAACAGGAAGGGTTAATTGAGATACATTAAATTTCTTGTGATTGGAATTTTAGAAAGGGCACCTGGGATATACAGGATAATTTTCCAGAAAAATATAAATCAATTTAGTAGATATTTGTTATATCGTGAATGAGAGAGTGGTAGAGTTCGTGTAAAAATACTCATCCCCAAATGGCTCAATTTGGGTTGAAAAACTACCAAATTGATTTTTAAGCGAAATGGATTCTTTAACATATTTGTAATGAGCTCGTAGAAGAGAAGAACAGGCTAAATCGATAATTCATCGAAACAAATAAATAGAACGGAATTCGTGAAAACATACTCAACCCCTTTTCGCCTACTTCTACGTTGTATATCGATTCTGCGCGAAAAAAAATTTAAGGTATTTGTACAGAGAATTGAATCAATTCGAAATCTAAACAAAGTCAAATGTGAGATATTACAGAGCCTGTAAAAATATATTCAACCCCAATTTCACCCAAAACTCATGACCAAAACTGAAATAAAAAATTCTTTACGCTTTAAGACGGCCTTTTACACATTAACTTAACTTTTTTTTAGGAATGGTGCTTTTGTAGGGCGCGGTATATGTTGGAAGCGTTTTATACTAGTGCGTTTTTATATCTTACAAATCGCATATGATAAAAAGTTGAAAGTTGGAACTTATATAGATCAAAAACAGCGCAGCCAGTATTTGAGCTTTGGAGGAAGTTCAAAATATAAAATATGTAAAATATCGCTACTCATTATTTGAGAACTGAAAAAAAGAGGATCTTGAAATTTTTATAGATAGTTAAGTCCTGAACCTTATCAGGAAACAAATTGTGGGTAATCGATTCTTATGTCTGGTGAATTGCTAATGATGGACAGCTGAAACTTACAGTTTTGGTAAAGTGGTTCTACCTTCTAAAAATATAATTTCGAACAAAATAATGTGTATGCAATGGCTGTTGTTTCCAATATCACAAAACGATTATGCAAGAACCTAGATGAACTTGTCGATGTACTAAAAGTGTGATTAGGTTAAATATAATACCTTATTATTGAAAAATAATACTTAAATACTTTATTTTTATAAAATAATAAAGTAAAATTGATAATTTACAGACTTTGATTCTCTATTTTGTACGAAGCTCGGACAACAAAAAAGAAAATCGGTTCATGTATTTTCGCGAAATTAATCATATCCTCTAAGGTCTTCTAAAATATTGAGTTTAACATAATTCTACAGGTTCTTCAAATAAATCTTTGGAGCTGAATTTAGAAAACTTGGAAAAGAATACTAAGGTCGTTTCTCAATTCCTTGCTTAAGTCTACGTCTACGTCTAGTTATAACAGTGCTGATGTCAGCAATTATGACGTCAGACCTAGCAAAAGCGTGTCTAGATTTCTGTTAGTTTGTGACTTGGCTATCAGTCAATCGAAAGCTTGTATTACACTGTATGGCCACTTGGTCAAACAGTGTAATACAAGCTTAAGGAAACGTAAAAAAAATTTAAATTTTTGATTTTTGCAGTGTCAAATAAGCATCAGCTGATCCATTTCGAGCTTTTTCTAAACTGTTATAATAGCAATGCTGTGCTGTGACGTCAACATAGACGTAGACGTAGACTAAGCAAGGAATTGACAAATGACCTAAGAGTGCTAAATTCAGCTCCAAAGAGAGGTTACACTTTTGTACACATTTTCATTAATTTTTCCATAGGTCTGATTAGATACCAAATAAGATTTTACTTCTATAAGCTTTTTATATATTGCCTTAAATTTAAATCCAGAATTTTTATGTTTTTTAACCCAAAGTGTGAAAGGGTTTTATATGTTTTCACGAATTCTGTCAAGTATCTTAGGTCTGGCAAGAAATTCACTTGGTTCTTATTTCTTTTCGTATAAAAATCTGTTTCAGGAATTTTAGATATTCAACCTCTAAAGGAGTGTAAAGGGTTGTATGATGGTTCACAAATTTCGTCATATCTTTTAGGTCTGACGAGATATTAAATTTGGTTTTTACTTCGCCGCATTTTCATGCAATCGCCTAAATAACATTTTATTAATATTTCGATATTCAACCCACGAAAGCAGTTGAGTATGTTTTCACAATTAGGTTGTGGGACTGATGAGATTTCAAATAAGTTTTTTATTTATCGAAATCGCCAAGAAATTAAATAATTAATTAATTAACATTATTTAAAAGTCCAACCTCCAGTGTTTGTATACAAATTTTGTCATATATCGGGATCTTAGGTTTTAATTCTGAGAAATGTAGTCGAAAAAACCGTATTATAAAGTATGAGTATAAAGGCGTTGCTAACGTTTTCACGAATTCCGACTTTTCTCTTTGGTGATGTTGCTGCAGAGTCGATGATTCAGTGGAGCCTCGAGATTAACCGCTTTCGATCTTTGTCCCGAAAAATAATAAATCTACGCCCTATTGTGTTGATTTTCTTTTTAATTTAAACTTGAAATTTTTGTCAATACATCGAAATGATTGAACTTTTCAAAATCGTACAATAAATCCCGAGAAGACAATCAGACTTTGTCGCAATAGAAAATATAATGCGAATCCATCACCATAATCACCAGCAGGATTCCCTTCGCTATGACACCCTACATCTGGAAGGTATGCATAAAATACCGACACAACGAGGCTGAATCACGAATTTTTCTCCTCCTGCTGTGACAATTTTTCTCGAAGCTGTCATTCGCAGTGTGGATGTACTTATCTGACTTTCTTAAAATTCGTCGTCGTTTCGATAGAAGTCAAATATGTAATTTGCATTTATCATAGCGAAAGGATCGTTGGGTGAAGGTGATATATACCATAAATAGGAGGAGTCATTGCGATGATTAATGAAATCTCATCCGTCCAATTCATGAAATGCGAGACTTTAAGTCAATTCTGTAGATGTATTGTAATGGCTGGTAGAGTCTGGATTTGATATTATCGAACACGCGTAGAAGTCTAAGGAATGAATTAGCAAAATATGATATTTTATTTCTGTGGTCACAGGGAACAAGTAGGTTAGTCTAAAAACGAAACTATTCAGGGCAGCACTATTTTATATTTCTACTATTGAGCTATTCCTGTAAATCCAGTTTTTGTGAAAAAATTAAATATGTTGACATCTTAGTGATCAAATCTAATATATTAAAATTCAACAGTTTTTTGCTTGGGTCGAATGGAAATCTACACCTGTGAACCGTTCCCTCCCAAATTTTGCATATACATTCTCGAGACTACCGAACAGGTCGAGAACATAATTATATTCTCGTTCGTATATTTGTTATAAACAGTTTAATTCATAAGATTAGCACTGGCGTGTCTAGCGCCTCCGCTCAACGGGAGAGACGGGAGTACCAGGGGCGATGGAACAACATGAGCATAGCCGCGGTAGTAACATATAGTAATAACTTATTCATAGTGCGTGTAAGTCTTGAGTGATGACTGCAGTACACTAATCCCATTTACTATTTTTCGACTTACCAAGTTATTCCCTGTGAGCACAGATTTAATAAGTGCCATGTGAACTATGAAATCAAATGCCAATATACTTTTATGGTAGCTTGGGTATCACACTCAATCTAATAGTCAGCTTCTCCTTGGCCTACAGCCACAGACAATATAAGACCCAAATAACGAACGGCCACAGGAAAGCGTGTACCATATGAGAAAGCTTCGTCCCTCTATATTAAACATGACGAAGTAAGAATTTGTATGATTAAATTTTATCCAATATACAAACTCACCGATTTATGAACAATTGCGTACATATGTAGTTCGGTTTATTTTATATATTCGACTATAGTAAATTAAGTTTTCATGGTTTCTGCTTTTACATTATTTTTTTTGTTTTAATGTACCTATATTTCATTCAATACATTAAACCTCCATCATAGTTGCAAACAGTTCATAACCTAGGACTTGGATTAGGATACCTCAAATGTTTGCCCTAGTTGAATTTAGATTAATGAATTGGTTTAAATTAACTGGTTTTAAGAATGCTAAGGCAGTGTGAATGTGTAGTTTTACCCTTTTTAAAGGTATAAATAAAATACAAATCTCAAATTTTTCTTCTACAAATATGACGAAAAATTTTTTCTCCATGAAAACTTGCATTGCATTTTCGAAAACCTATTACCACTATTATATTTTTTTCCACTATTTTATTATGACGTCTCAATCAAGAAGTAAGAAGTTGACTATTTAGATGTTTTTGCTCAATTTTTCTGAACAATTGCAAAGAAACTGAGACTGAACTTTGCTTTTGCATTTCTAACCTCTACTGATCCTAAAACGTGAAAATATTAATTTTAAATTTTAACCAACTTTAGATTATAAAAAAATTGATACTGAACGTGTGAAAGGCTGAATTTGTCTATTTTGAAACAGAGGAGCTTCGGAATACATTAAAAATTGTTTGTCCGACAAAAACAATTTATTTCAGTCGAATTTGACATGATGTTTCCGATTTGATCGTAATTAGTGTGCGGAATTTTTGCGTTTGCTCTTAAAAGAGCGATGCAGACTTTTTTGCGAAAAAATTTTGCTACAACCATTTAATTATAAGTTTTTGTACTACACAGTTCTCTATAAATAAACCTTTACACATGGTCCTTTTTCTCATTTTCGTTTTTTTCCAATATAACTTGTTCGTCCCCATAGGATTGCGATTTTATTGCTTTCCCATAGTGCGTGCTACGTTATGGCTTATGGGCGATAGAAAATCAAAATTGTTTCCCAGCGCTGGGAAATCCCTTTCATTTTTATTTTCAAACTGATGTGTTTGATAAGGTTTTCTTTTGCTCAATGTGCAATATTTCACATCAAACAATGAACAAAAAAATCCATTTCGATCCTATTTCCAATTTTTTAACGCCATTCGAAGCACTCACAAATCTCTTGGTGATGGTTGATATGTCAGAGATACGTGGGAATAGTACCTACGGTTAAGTGAATCCACTATCATTAATGAAGTTCGCAATATAGACATTTTTGTTTGTAATTCCTTTTAGAAACTTTGTAATCAGTATTAACTTTTACTCGGAAATATGCCGCAATTGAATTGGAAAAAGAGAATATTTTCATTTGTTAAAGATTGAAAATTGTGCGTTTTTGTCTCGATTAGGATGCTTCAATCACTACATACAAATTTCTGTCAATAGGACACATTTCGCAGGGAAGAAAGATAGGGGAGGTTGTATTAAACGAACAACTTAACCTAGAAAGTTTAAATTTTGTGAATATATGTATAGGTATTGGCAGCAGATATTAATCGTAAAAAATTAGTATTTGTATAAGCGTACAAAGTCAGGAAAAAAAATTTTTTCATGGAAAGGTGAGATATTTTGACGAATTTCGTCATATTTCTTAGGTCTGTTGCAGTATCGAATTAATTATACTTATGCGTACTATTTATATAAGCGTACAGATTAGGTTTTTTTTCCCAATTTTTCGATATTCAACTTCTATTGGGGTACTTTTTCACGAATTTAGACTTATTTATTAGGTCTAAGGAAATGTCGAACTTACTTTAACTCGAAAGACTTTAAATATGATCGCCAAGAAATTTAGTTCAGCATTTTTCGAAATTGAAACTACTAGGTTGTTTTTTCAGGAATTCTGAAAAATCATTTTGGTCTAATAAGATATCGAATTCGCTTTCACTTCTTTGGGTTTCGTATTTAGAACTCATAAATCTTATTACAAATATTTAGAAACAGTTGTAGAATAAGAATAAGTAAGATTTTTCGGAATGGAGATTGTTTAATAGTAAGACAAATTGGGAGCAAGGAACAGACGTGGAAAAATATATGTCAAGCCCACATCCAAGACAGCCACCTTTCGTAAGAACCTGACCCTGTTTGCACTGTGCTCAAGCTCTACTTTACAATAATGTACCATAGGTCCAAATTCAGTACAATACGAAGTTTGTTTTCTTTGCCTTTGTAAGTCCTAACAAATGGAAAAGTGTGTACAGACAATATATTCTTTCGAGGACTCATATTCACACGTAACATAGTAACAACAAAAGACTCCGAAAATAACCATAACATTATTCTATTATTCGATCCTACCTTATCTTGTCTAATAACAATTCAATCCCATTACGATTCACCATTCCTCTCTTCGCAATCTCAGGCAAAATCCATTTATAAATATTTTTGAATATATTAGAGAAACTCCCTCGGGAATACTCAACCTTCAAAAAATACTTTATACTTTTTTTTCCCCGTGTCAGCTTCGTTCTTTCCGAAGTAAAAACATCCCAAGACGACGTTATTAGTTTATGGATCGTACAGGACTTCTGCACAAGGATTCAGGACTTCCGAAACTACATGCGAGTAAGTATAGTGTCTTGCCAGTAAAACTGAATATGATTTTAGTCCCGTCGAAAATTTAATAAAAAAAAAGACTTGGAAACCATAAAATAATATTTGGATGGGACAAAATTTGGTTAGAAAGAAACAAAATTCGGTAAAAGAAAATATCGCGAATTTTTAGTGACTTTGTACGAACCGTAAAGTGTTGTTTTTGAAACAATTTCGTTTGGGCAATAATAGACCCGAATCATTGGTATGATTTTATTAAAACGTTTGAATGTACCCAACTGAAAAGAACCTTTTTAGGTTCGGTTTTTCGAGATTTAATTAAATAATAAGACCGCTTTTCTGTGAAATATGTTTAACAGGGGCAATACCCGAATTAAATAGAACAGACGTTTTAATAACGTGTACTGCTTAATTACTATTTCCAAGAAGGTATCTCAAAGATATTAAATATCTAAGGCATAAAGAATATTGATCAATTTAACTTCACTAGTTGGCATTAGACACAAATTGCTTTGAAACTTTATAAATTATAATTAGTAAAATCTTTAAGGTAGGGTTGTCGTTTAATACTTTGTGTGAAATACAATACTATAAATAACTTTACTACTATAATAATAAATAAACGCTCCCCTTTCCTACGCAATCTACCCACCATAAAAATTTCATGATAATATCGCAGTAGTATCGGTTTGGGAACTATGCGCCTTCAAACGATCTTGCGTACGGCGTGCAGACGGACATTTTTTTTCTGATCTTTTGGGGTTTGCTAGTCCTAAAACGTGAAAATACAAAATTTCGGGGTAGCAATTTTTTTTTAAATTTCAGGTCGATTGCAATACCTACATTATTATTAAAAAATAGTAAAGTAAAATTGTATGAATTTGGGAAATAAAAAGTTTACAAATTTATGTTTTACGCTTGACACTTCTGTCGCAGTCCGACTCCGCTTTCCTCGAACAGTAATGATATTATAAGCAGTATTGGTGCACATACTAATATTTTTGACATTTTTTTCATATTGAAGTTGGAGGAGAAGAACTTTTACTGTACACAGATAGGTAGGTACTATATTTTCGTATTCATATAAGGTAAAAGAACTTAAATTTAATCAATTTCGACAGCTTTTTCAAATCTGGACGTTTCGGAATAAGATACTTCACTTGTATCGAAACGCAACGCAATTCCCTACAGTAGATCGTCTTCACGTTTCTTCGCGTGGAATTTAATATTAAGTTCCCTTTATCATAGTAACAAGGAGACACATTCTGAACGTGAACAATAATATCCTTAGCACTACCATCTTCTATCTTATGCAATTCTCGTACGCTATCACAAGGATGCTATTCCACCGGCACACCATCCCTTATATGAAATATCAAAGTAGCTATCACCTTGGCTTACCTGTCTGCCCGTATCGCACACATGCCCCCAACCTATGTAGGTATATACCATGCCTACTCACTTTCAATTACTTTGTTGTAATATCGTTAAGGAATGAAACAAAGTCGTGCTTGGGAATTAATTAAAGTCTTATCGAATATGCTGCACTCTTGACTCGAGTCGGCTTAGCTTTTACTATACTTCTTTATGGAGCGGAAAGTTGAACCAGTTCAACTCATGCAAATTCGTTTTCGTTCTTCAGACCATATCATAAAATTTAGATTATGTGAGCATAGTCCAAAATTGTTTAAGATGCAGACAAGTGAGAGGGAAATATATCGCTCCGGTGAAGATGTTGATACGGCCGTATTTTAAAGTAGTTCAAATATTTCGAATCAGATTTTTTTTTATTTAAAGAACGTATTGTTAGTTGGGATATCTTTGGGTTAATACCCCAGATTTTGCCTAACATTTCATGACAAGCATAGTAAATTTTACATGCCTTGTTAATCCTGTTCTCAATCCTAAGTTTCCAGTTCATCCTATAATGAAGGGTAAATTCGTATCTACTTGACACAAAGGAAGAGCGGTAACGCTATCTAGACATAGGTTTCTGAATTCTGGGTCCTTTCCCTCGTGTAGAGATCAGTTTCATTTGGATTGATGTAAAAACCACAGTTACTCTCCCACTCACTCTTGGATTTGAGTCCAATTTGTAAGAAAGTTTGGCACTTAACGAACCGTAGTAGGACCTGAACGGATTCTACGAGAGAGCCCTGAAGAGCAAAGCCTTGCCTAGCTAAAACAATCGACGACAGCTTGAATCATAGTGCATTAGGATCAGGATGGATATTGGAGTTATTATTTCAGGTTTTTATATATACTCCATCATCTTTCAATCTACTCCACTTTTTTTCATTTTCTACTCCGCTGAAAACGATCTTGGTGGCAGCCCTGACATCGACACGATTCACTGATGAATCAATCGAAATTGATTCTATCCAGTACTCTCAGGATGCATTTGTCTCCACAATATTGAAGGCCACACAGATAGGTTTTGTCAATCTGATACTTTGTAACTGATATTCAACACGTAGCTTTGAAACTATGATCGCAGGTAAGATCTTCTCCATTAGCAAAAACTTGAGGAACGTGCATATGATTACTTCTTTCCTGGACAGAGCGCCATGGCTAGGTATATGAAGAAGACTAGGAAACAGACTACATACAATTGAACTATTTGGAAAAGCATCATTCAGTGACTGCAAAGAACTACACGAAACAGACTTAACTGTTGATCGAAAACATTGGCGTCCTAAGATGGAACCTGACTCAGAGTAGGAGTCTCTTCTCTTTATTTTGATGGGTATGTCGTTGCTTTATTTTTTGGCTTCATTGTGGAGTGAGCCTTTCTCTAGGTCTGTCCTCCGCACAACTCTTGTGAGTTGTTCTTTCGGTCGCGATTTATCTCATTTAAAATAGATAGATTATCTTACTATTTGTCAGTTTTCGGATAGGTTTCCCTTTGGTCTCTCCATGTACGCTTTGGAGTTCCGGTTCCACTGGGAATTAACGCTTCCAGTCATAGAAAGACGAGTTTTTATGAACGAGTTGATCGGTAAGTCCTGTCCTTGATCGGTTGACTCCTTTGTAATTCTCTCTTCTAATGGTGCCAATTTGGGCGGTCAAGCTCCATTCTGCTCTAGCTACTGAACATTGTCACTTGTTACTCACCGGTTCGACATCGATGCATTTTAAACTTTACAATGAACACACTCACTATCTATTACCACCACGCCCTACAATAATAACCTACGTGATTAGTACCGTGCAGTCCAGTGGTAGTGTACTAGGTTTTGAAAACATTGCTTCTGTGATGCCGTGGGTTCAATTCCCACTAAACGCATAAATTATTTATAACTATTTGGCGCTATTAATAATTTTTGTATATTTACCATATAATTTAATTATTTTTAAAAAATAAAAATTGAAAATAAATGTTTATAAAAATTTTTCAGTTATTATTGGCTTCGAAATATTAATATAGGTACATACAGTAAAACCTGCGGAAGACGGAACCTCAGGGGACTAATTTTTTTCCGGCTTTCGCAAGTTTACAGAGAACCGAATATAAAATATACTATCTACAACTAAAAGAGAACTTAAGTATTTTGTTTCATTTTAGCACAATCTAAACTCCCATTTACTGATACGGACAAAAATCTTGTTAACTACACCTAATCCAACTCCAATAAATGTATTATTATTTTTCATTTGAAATTGGATATGTTATCTCATATATGCTTTTGCTCAAATAAAATACCATCAGGGATACGAGTGTAACTCTAACTGATAAATCGAAAGACAAAATTCACAATTTGGTATTATCTTCTAGCAAAGCGAATTTCCTATTTGCAATTACAATTCAATAGCTAACAACATTTCTTATCACATTCGTGTTATAGACAGGTTCATTAATGATCTGCTTACACAACATAGAATGTATTGTCTTCCACCTAAGGAGCGTTAGCTTCTCCAGTTCGATTTCTATAAATAAAAGACTTAACGATGTACTCGAACTTACAGCTCCGTACTTCTACAGTTCGCATGATGGCATTAAACCTTATAATCTTCGGCATCAGGTTTCAGGTGAGTTAATCCGCAGGCAAAATCCCCGGTGAAAACATACGAGTTGGTATGAAGGAACAGTCTTATTCACGCACCTCTGTACTTCAAGTCCGTAAGTATTCGATTGGAGGAAAACGGATTTTTAAGACAGCATCCACCTTCATAAGAATTAAACATCCCTTAGGTATGCTATGTATTCGTAAGGTCTGACAGTTCAATTTAGTCATATCCCAAAGGTATAAACCAAATGGAAATTTTCGAAAGTGTTCTGCGTGTTTGCATGTGATTACTGTGGGTTATACTTGCGTTGAATATGAGCGGTTCTAATGTCCTTCGGAGATATTCGTACGATACGGTGCTGGATTAAGGCTTCTAATCATCAGTAAATTCTTCGAAATTATACAGATTCTCATCACGCAGTATTCATGGGTTTTGTTCCGATAGTGCATAAGCTCTAACCAAATGTTTTGGTATTGATAACAATTTGATTGTAATGCTTGCACAGTTTACTTTAAACCACATTTTATTCAATTTTTACTTAACATGACAGCTTTATGATCGGATGCGGAGTGCAGTTAAGTGTATCACTCCTGATCTAGTTCATAATATCCTACATATTTTATCTGGAGTATAAGAACTTTCATGAAAGGATATCAGATGAACGTCTCATGCCGAAAGTTTGCACAACACAGCACGCTAGAAGACTTGAGACGAATGCTTGAAGATATTTTAAACGACTTTGAGAGACTTTTGAGGTGCATTTATCGAGTTCACAGTGTACATAGACTAGATCGATTTATTTGAGGGGTCAGGACGCTGTGATATGTTCCACTTTTTACTGAACACGGCCAACTTTACGTACGTCAGCACATTGTATTGCATATGTCTCCGTTCCGATTTTCTGTCTGTATTCTATTAACCATAGCATTAGATTACTAGCGTTCCATATGTGTAAAGTAAAGTACACTCGTCATTGCACTTCTGTGGCTCCCCATTTAAGCTAATTCGAAAGCCGAATGTTCTGCTCTATGTTCCGGTTTTGAACATTACTCGCCCAAAATTGTCTATCCAGCTGTTGCCTTATACCATTTCGAATGATTGCATTAAACCGTACGGAGATAGGATGTCGCCAAAATTGCACTAACACACATATGACTCACGTCACGAAAGGATTTGCCATTTCGTGAATAAATTATTAAATTTCAACCGAAAGGATTCTAAGCCAAAGTTGGTATGGAAATAGAGTGTACAGCGTGTTTTTATAGGCGCTGACGGCATTTTCAATTCGCTCGTATAGGTAGGATAGTGAATTAGTACTTTTAGCAAGGGGTGCTGATTGAAACAGATGTTACAGGATTTGGGAAACGAAGTTTTTTTCACGTCAAACGGATTATGATAAGATAATGTACCTTTGCAGTAGAAAACCCATCAACATTTAATTAATTAATGGATATTCGAAACTCATTTGGGTAACGAGAGTAGTGCGAAAAGTTTAATATAAGTTTGTTCTTTTGAATCCTTATCCGGAGCAGAGCAGGTTAAGGGAAATCAAGAGCAAGTACGAGACAAGTAATACCAAATGTTTGGTGGTGTAGGTGAATGGGGCAAGGGTAGGAGAAGAGAAGGGTGAAAATGGGAATTTTCCGAATTTTGTATCTTAAGACTCCATAATAATAGATAGCTGAAACGACATTAACATGGAGCATGGAATATGGCGATAGTGCCATGATGTAAAAATATAATTTTAATTAGTGGTAGTATGATACAAAGATGGAGGTGTTTTTCATATCTATAGAACGGATTATGCTACAAAATTGAACTTGGTGAGTTTATCATGATCTATTAAAAAAATACCGTTGAAAAAAAAAAATTTATTTTCCATTGGAGTACGGAAGAGGGATGGGAGGAGTTTATCAGTGAAATGGGATGCATATATGAGCCGTTGATTTTGAAAGTGGAATAAGTCCATTTCGTTTTTATATCGACATGCTTAACGGTTTACGTTTTAACATGTTTAAAAATATTTATGCCATCTTTCAGAAAATTTACTTGTATTTGTTAAAAGTGTGATGGAACAATTGTATCAATAGATTTTCAGAAAGTTGCTTCGTTTTGTATAGAATAATGTCACAATGTCAGAATAATGTCACAATTTTTTTTTTAATATGTACTTATTCCACTTTCAAATACAAAGGCTCATATGTTTACGAATTTCGTTATATATCCTAGGTCTTTTTAAGTATTGAATTAATTTTTAATCTTCAAATTCTTCACATAAGTGACTAAAAAGTGTTTTCATCACTTTTTTAAATTCGACCCCTAAAGCAGTGCAAAAAGGTTGTATACACATTTTCACGAATTTATCAATTTCCGTTTGATTAGGTATCCAGAAACTTTCGCTTCCACGGGCTTAATTTTAATCGCCTAAAATGGTTTCTCAAGATTTTTCCATTTTCAACTCCCAACAAGGTGTAAAACGGTTGAACACGTTTTCACGAATTTCGTAATATCTCTTAGGAGTGGTAAAACATCGAATTGGTTTTGACTTTCTTTACTTATATGTAGAAACATCTTTGAGGATTTTTGGATATTCAACCCCTTATACGGGTTCAAGGGGCTCACTAACGTAGATTTGCTGTTATATCAATGGCTTCAACTTCTTCAGAGTCTTAGTATAATCGCCTACAAACTAATTTTAGGATTTTCTGATATCCAACTACCAACAGGATAAAAGTATGTGACTAGTTTGTTCATCTTGTCCCTTGGAAAATTTGAGATTAGTAATTCATTATTAAAATGCAATTATCTAATTTCTTTTAATCATTTTGAGATAATCATCAACGAATTATTGACTCTGCAATTAAAACAATACTAAATAATGCATCAATGCTATCATTAGCAGAAATAGCTATGAATTCAAATTAACCCCTAAAAGGTTAACACCCCCGGGAGAAAGGACCAACAAGAACAAAGTGCTTCGATACCAAAAAGATTTTTATGTTGCCATTATATCCGACTGAGTAATTCCCTTGTATACGTGATCCCGGAAATTTTATTGCTTGGACA
Source organism: Beris chalybata (assembly GCA_949128065.1). Lineage (NCBI taxonomy): Eukaryota > Metazoa > Arthropoda > Insecta > Diptera > Stratiomyidae > Beris > Beris chalybata. Next base: position 12,783,310 of record OX421894.1, read on the forward strand.
AAATTTTTTTTTGTTTTCTTCAGTATCTCTCCGTCCCATTCGTTCCGACTCTAATTCTATTTATTACTGTCACTTTTACGCAACAAAGTCCCATTCAGAATCCCTTCTATTGCGAAGATTCTATAGGATCTTAACTATACATCGTTAAGAAATTTCCGTGTAAAGATATTTCCCTATCTCCGTGCGGCCTTTACTAGCGTGTAATGTTACCTCATCTGAAGCTCCGTTCTGGCTCCAGGTTTCCAAAAGTCTAGAAATGACCGAAAAAAGGAAGCCAGCCAATATTTATGTCTAGTGCCAGTATGGAATAGAGAGTAAGCGGTTAATGGGCGTTCTGCATAATGACGTCTTAACGGAAAATATTGTTATTAGACGCTATACAATATATATTTAGTAAGGAGGTTTATAGCACAAGGGGTAGTTAAGGAAGAAGCAAATCTACCGAGAAGTTATTCACACGTATTCTCTTTGCCTAACAGCCCATTCGAATATCGGATCAACATTTTTGCCCTTGCTTTCACTAACGTTAATTCCCCTACTGATAGGATAGTTGCTTTCATAGGAATTAACAAAGTTCATAGAACAAGGAACAACAGATTATTTAGGATAATATTAATTGTTGTCATGGTAAGAACGTGTTAAATTCTTTTCCCTTTTGTGTATCGGAAATGGGCAGGTTCATATAAATTTATCGAAGTAAAAGTTTTCTGATTGGATTGGCACGTGAGCCTTTTGAGAATTTTGGAAAACTATTCGCTTAATTCAAAAATTCCACTATCATATATACCATATATTCCAAATTTAAACTTTCTTGCATAAGCAGTACCAAAATGTGTCGTCTAAAAAACCCCCTTCTTCCTAACGCTGCCAGTATCACGAATATCATCATTTAAAGAGCTCTCAATCGACCCAGCGGAAAAACGGTGGACAGACGGACTTCCTTGTTGATTTCAGGGTGGTTTACTAGCTTTTAAATAGTAAAAGAACTAAATTTGAGATGACAAACTCCACGTTTTCCTTGAGCACTCAAATCCAGAACCTATTTTCAATACTTTGGTCGGGGCCAGTTCCGATTCTGAATTTTAAATCCTATTTTAGATAGTCCATTATAGAAAAGGCGTAGTCAAAGGTCTGGTCAGAATATCGCAAAGGTACGTGAAGGACATTGATTCACAAAGGTGTACAATTCTTCATACGAAGTGGATACATCCCGGATTTGACAACAAATAAAATAAAAGTTGTATACAAAGGGTTATGCATTGCATCCACCAGAAAGATGAGAGGATACCGAAGCCTTGGTGTAATGTCTTAGCACAAGAAACATAGTTTTAATTAGAAAAAAGTGCGAAACTCGGTCTTTGAGTTTTCTTCGCCAAGATGTTAGTTTTTCGGTTGCGAGCTTGCGAAACTATTTCTAGTGCCATCGTCCTACATTCTTGTTCCAATGTACGTACATTGACGTTGATTGACCAACTGAATCACTTGCAACAATCTAGCAAATTTCATTTCACTATAAAAGCACTCGGCTGGAACTACGAAAATAATTAACTAGACGAGAAAGGAAATTCCCAATAGGATTCCTGGCTATGCCAGGGAAATTATTCAACTGAACTTAATTTTCCTGCAAGATTTACTCGTTCAACCGAAACTAGACTCTATTACTCTATGGTCGAATCATAGTCTTACATATAGCAAAAGGAATTTTCTGAGATATTCTCTTCTATTTCTTACTAGGGACGATAAAAGATATTGTACCATCGTAAGCAGCCTAAGATGGGTGTTGCGTAGTACCTTCATCAGCAGACATTTTCAGTTAATCTTGACAAGTTTCACAAGGCTCTTTTGAAGATATATTTTGTAAGGATTGAGCAAGCATTTAGTAGCATCTTTCTTTCTCAAATTGGTGCATTATGTCCAGTGGTTTTCTTTTAGCCGAAATTAGAACACAAGATAATGGATGCCGAGGTAAAAGAAGCAAAGTAGTAGGTGGGTCCGATGGAAATAAGTGGAAAATACTTTGATGAAGGGAGTTTGAAGATATTTTTGATTAATAGCATGTAAAGATACGGTTTTTCGTTGTTTATCGGTGTATTCCATATGAGAGCTTGAAGTTTAATCTAGTCTCAGTCTCTTAGGAAAAGAATATTTAAATATTTTGAAATTGTTTCTTAGGCGATTATACAACAAGCTCCTAGAAGTAAAAAGTAGCTTGATATCTCATCAGATTCAAGAGATATGCTGGAGTTCAGCATGTGGAATATCACATGAACGTAATAAAACGGAACAAAATTCAAGTTTCCTATATAAGCTGAGTCCGAGATAAAAAAAGGCTTGATCGTACCATATTAATAAGTTTCAGCTTCTTATCTTTAGCGACTCAGGGATATAATAAACATAATATCTCTTAATGTCGTCCATTATATTTATATATTTTTTATATTTCGTATGGTATAATATTAGATTTTCTTTAAACAAATTTGGCATCCTCATTTTCCAAGCTCTTCAGACCATTTCAAAATTTTATCAACATACACCTCATATACCTACACCTAAACACACAATCTAAAATTCAACTTTCCTTCGTTATTCTTTCATGAGATATCGTAATGGAAACCTTTTTCACCCAGATCGATTTTATCGTGAAAAAATCACCTGAATTAAATTATAATTATATAATTGTTCTTGTTACACTTGGCAATTAAAAATCACTCCACTCAAATGATAATGCAATGCTTCACGTTCCAACAAATGGTTGCCATTCCAGTCTGAATGAAATACACACGTAGTATCTTATTTGCCAAAAACTGATCTGAGGTGATATCTCGAGTACATTCGATAGCTTGCGCGTGTCGTCTTTATTTGTGGTGTATCTAGACGTACAGAATTTAACTTTTTAAAAGCATGTAAGTCTTGAAATGAAGTAATTTGTGTTACTTAAAAAAAAGCCTACAGTACACAACTAAGTTTTGTTTACCCTTCCTAACCGTTAGTCCAATTTTGTAAAATTTTAGAAAAGCTCACAAGCATAGATGGCCAAAATTTGAAATGTATTTGATTTGCCAAAATGTGTATAACTGCTTCAGCCTGAAAATAAAAAAAATAATAAATATATTCAACAGAAAAATTGTTCCAGAATAATAAAATTTTTTTTCACTTTTAAATAAAATATTTTTATTAAATCAAAAATATATTCTTTTAATGAATAAGCGAAATTTTAAATTACTAGTTTTGAAAACGCAAGAGTTTAATTTAACAGATTTCTGGAACGATATTTAGGAAGGATATAAATATAATTTATTGCAGCGGGGTGGACTAAATTTTTATATGATTAATTGGAATATATTTAATAAAAATCACATAAATTATTTAAAACTTATACGAGTACCTACCTATATGTTATAATTTAAAGATAAAATTCTTTTAAAGCATCCCAAACCATTCTGATGGATTTTGGCAACGACAGAGACATACATAAGCAGATAGTCTAAGAATATCTACTATATTGGAAATGAATTACACTATGCACTAAGATTGAGCCTTTGGGTACACAAGTAAAAATTTTGTGTGATTTTGAGTGTCCAAATCAAAATCTGAGGTGTGCTTTCGAAGAAAACTTATTTTGACGAATTTCAAAACTTCTTAAATATTTCCCCAGTAGTCTTTCAAAAATAAATCACAACCATATTTTGTTTCTTGTTGTAGTAATTTGTCCAAATATCCAATTATTATTTTCAGTTGACATAATGATTAAATTCGTTCCAAAGAGCTGTATAAATTTAAAACCAGATAATCGTACCAACTTATCGCCAAATGCAATTTTATCCCGAAAAGCTTATAGAACTTTTCCGAAATTATTTCCATGATTTCAGAATTTTCCGGCCCCCATACACATGTTATGATTTTCGTTTGCAATTCGAAACTTTTTCATCCGAACTCGAACTCAGGTAGATTTTACGTGACTGAAGGTATTCGGCAACAATTTAACTTCGATTACGGGCTACTAATGGCAACTTAATGCCAACATACATAGCTTACAATTTGTGCAACCGTGTAGAGCATAAAGCGACGTGGTTTCCAGCGAATGTCCTTTATCCTTTAAAATCGAAGCAAAAATCCGATAAACAGTAAAGTTGACGGTTGAAGTAATTATCTTCTAGTAAAAAAGTTTTGAATGCGACTTAGCGACTCTGAACATATTCATAAAACTTAATCAGATCCATTTCATCATTTCTGAGCTTTAAATTAGGATTTCAGGAGAGCTAATCCGATTTAAATGATGGAAATATTTGCATTATGTCGTACATTAAAATGTCCTTACCTTTGTCACCGAAACAAATTACCTACGTTAAGCATTCTATCGTTCTGAGTTCCTCTTTGTGATGCTGCGATGGGCATCAGAATTTATGGGAAGAGTCTTTGTCTATTGTGTTGAATTGAAAAGCATAAGTACGAGAATGCTTATTATCGTAAATATTCTTGAATTAATAACAAGATTACTATTATGTGATAAAGTGTGCTTCACGTTACCATACACGGAAACTGTAATACTAGAAGTGTTTTAATATCCTACAGCTCGTAAGTGAGTGCACTCTAAAAACTATTTGAGCAAATAATCGGTCTTCAAAGCGAAAAGAAGTGGTAAAATACCCAATTTTTTTAATAACACGTATTATTAACGTATAATCGTTTTTTAGCACAGAAATAGGTAATAGAACACAATAAGGTAGACAATTACATGTACTTATTTTGTTCTATTTTAAGAGTAAATTTTGGGTTCATGGTTATAACACACCATTAATAAAGAATTAGAGACTTGGTGTAATTTTACTTTAAATAATGTGTAATATTACGGTAGAAAGAACAAGTTCGCGAAAGATTTTATTATCATTTCATTCTACTTCATGTCGTCAGGTTCGTTAATTCAACCAAATGTTTTTGAGCAATATTTGTAGTTTAGTTTCCGAATTAGTACTGTAATATCATTGTCAACTCAATTCAATTTCATACAGAACGGATATTGTCAAAAAGCCTTTTCAATTTATGATTTAACCGTATAATTCGTCTTTCAAAATAAATTAATATGGGATTTTCCCCTAAAATAAAATGGGAATTTTACACAAAAAGTGTGTAATAATTGCATTCTCTGTGTAATAATAATACCATTTTTGTCTCTTTATTACGCAGCTATTGTAAAATATAATTGCCTCACTATTGATTACATCTATGAGCCGTTGTATTTGAAAGTGGAATAAGTCCATTTTGAAAAAAATATTTTTTGTGACATTGTAACATTATTCTATACAACACGAAGCAACTTTCTGAGAATCTATTGATGCAATTGTTTCATCACACTTTTAACAAATACAAGTAAATTTTTCTGAAAGATGGCATAAATATTTTTAAACATGTTAAAATGTAAACCGTTAAGCATGTCGATATAAAAACGAAATGGACTTATTCCACTTTCAAAATCAACGGCTCATATGTTGCGTAACTATTATATTACAGCTTATTTGTATTTTTGTTTGGTGTGGAGGAAGAAATGCAGCAAAATAGCGCATCTCAAACATTCAGTCCAACATGGCCCATTATACTCGAATCCTCCTCACGAACTTTACTTATTTGAGTAATTTTCCCTCCAATTACACATACATGTAGTTTTACCATTATTATCGAGTGAACCAGTTGCCAACTGTAATAATGGTAAATTTAAGCTATTATAATATTTCTTAGTAAGTTCAGCTACACAGTAAAAATTTCCGTTAAAGTACTATTTTTTGTATAGTAATTTTACTGTAGGGATAATGTAATTTTACAATTAGAACGTAAATTTAAGGAACTACTCTGCTTATTTGCTATTAAATATTGTAATTTCTGTAAAAATTACCTAAAAATATGTAACTTTAAATGAAGTTGTGCAAAATTCAATGGAGTTGTGCAGTTTCATACATAAATTATATTAAATTAAATTTAACTGTATACGTAAAATAATAGCATGATGATGATAGAAGTCAGATTACGTGGTAGGTGATAATTTGTGCTAGTGTTTTGATCGCCAAGAGTTCATAATGATTTTATGCGAATAAGATGTGTGTGATTAGTGTGATATAGTGTGTAAAGTGCAGAATCCAATGTATTTCTTACATGACTTACGTACATCTGTAAGCTGTAAAACTACAGAAAAGCATGTAATCACATTACATATTTATCTGTAGCGATTTACACACTATTGTGTAGCGTACGCAATGCATTGTAATTTTACTATAATTTAAGTTGGCATCCTATTGCCTACAAATTGCCTTTAAAGTATATAAATTGCCTTTAAAGTAGTAAAAATTTAATACAAGTGTAGTGAACTATAATTTTCTTATCGTTGAGGTAATGCGATGGACTTATTTTTATTAAAGCCTACAATTCCAAGTTTGCCAACTGATTAATTTTTGTCAAGAACGTGAAAATTACTTTGCTATCGATACACCTGTTCCTGGAGTAGCAAAAACTTGAAAAGTGTGAGCAACGAAAATGAAAGTACTGTGCCGAATTCAGCTGATTGCTGAGGAACAATTTCCTAAAACGGCGACAGCCACTCGAATTACCTCCCATCCTATCAAGCAACAATTCCCCGATGTCTTTTGTAAATAATCGTCACGATAGCCTACTCCATTTAATCATACCCAGCGGTGTGAGTTTTTATTTTACTAGGGTAATATAATGTCCGTTTGCTCCTAACAGCAATTCATGAAAATATATGACGACGCAAGGACATTAGATTGTACTCAGATCCTGAATTCGTAGAGATTTTCTGTCTACCGCCGGACAATGTTATTAAATCAAATGGCCCGAAAGCCGAACATTTATGACGATTCAGGGACCCCGAAGGAGAGGTCCTTTTTCGCACTGAAAATAATTTCATCAGTTGAACATAAAAGTAAATTCTCGGTGGCTTGAGAAAAGTATAAAAAAAAAGATTGTCGACATTATTTGTAAGGATGTTCTACACATCTCTGCACACTGCAATAAAACATAAGTTTCACCGATCGTAAAGGCTATTCACAGCTTATTTGCGATATGAACAACGAAGATAAATTTCCAACTCGATATAATGCATAGCGTTTGAGCCTGATCAATCGGTCCCTAAAAGGATAACACTCCAGTGTCTTTCAGAAAATTACTAAAATACGCAATACGAGCCTGTCTCATGAAACATTTATTTCGTTTTGTGCTCGTAGTATACTGCGGTACAAATCGTATCCTATCCTTGTAGAAAAGAACATCGCAAGGAGGAAAATAGGTCTGAAAAGGTATACTATGAAAGTAGCTCTACGACATAGGCTAACCCAGCATTGCTGTTTTATTGCTGGAAACATTTTATCATAGCCTTGCTTCTCATTTTTACGACCATCGATAGGAATTTTAATGGTTGAATTTTCTTGTTATGCATATCTTAAAAATACCTTTGCTTCTACTTTAGATATCTTGTCGTGGTTAAATGCTTGGGAAAACATTTCGACAAATTTCTACCAAATAGATTTCAAAAGATTTATTTTAAAATAATTTGCAACTGGGAGTTGTTAAGAAGTCTGTATGGTGGGAAGATGGCGTTTTTTCGATATTTTGTCATACTTCTTAAAACGCAGTTTCAAGTTCCTGTATTACACTCAAAGGGACATACGGCAGTAACAGTGATCCTTCAGTAGTCGCCATGTAAGTTTCATTGAATGTTACAAGTACTTAAACACTTTTTAAATTTCCTCCTCGTATGTTCAGTTCCTAAAGGATCTAGTCTAGTTCTAATTAAATAGACCTTTTAATACAGAACACCTTATCAAAGGCGAACTCAATGTTTTTTTTATAGGGTGAAGGGGGAAGAAAGAAGGGTGGAGGTCGAAAAGCATATTTATAAAATTTTTTATCTCAAGAACCAGTCTGGATAAACTGCTGAAAATAGGGACATTGCAGGAGCATAATATTGAAAGTATATAATAATAATGTTTTAAAAGGGTCGCAGGTTTATCTTGTTGCATATGTGATTTTAAAATAATTTGATACCCTAAAAATTTGTGTTTCACGTTTTAGGACTTTTAAGCAACAAAAACCCCATGGAAAAAATGTCCGTTGGTTTGTCGTACGCCTTTCGCCGTTACAATTGACAAATCCATGTTTTGGGTACCCCAGCGAGTGGTATCTTTTATAGCATATAAGCACATTTGTTCCTTAAGTTTACGTTCTAATTGTAAAACTACATCAACACTACAGTAATAATTACTCTACAAAAAATGGTACTTTTATTACAATTTTTTACTGTGTATTTGGAATAAAAGTTTTCAGGCTGTCGATCGAATAGTAACTTACACCGGATCTAAGTATTAAATACGTGCCGGACTTCTACCGAAAAATATGATAGAGTTGCGCCCATACCATTTGCATATATTTTTTTCCACCCTTAAAACTTAAAAAACGAAATTGTATGAAAAATTGCACGAAAAATATTTTTTTAGAGTTTAGGTCTGTCACTAAACAATTCAACAGATGCTTATGAATACAATAAATCATATCAATTATAATTATTTGGGTGGAAAATCGTCTTAACCAAAGAAAAATAAAATATTTCGCCAGTTGATGAAAAATACAACCCTGTGATCGTTTTTCTTCCTGTGTTTCATCGGATCAATAGTAAAGCCGAGACCGAAAAATAATACGCAAGAAATGTTATTAATCATTCGGAGCAAAATAATATTTGAACTTGATCCTTTCTTATCGTCCCTATTGTCGTAGTAGTTCTCAGTCAAAAAACTGCAATTCGCCGTTTCCGAGTTTACGAGCTATTGAGCAGTAATAATTTCCTATCATAACGCTCCATACGTTCATCATGACAGAAATTGATGACATCAAATACCGAAATGGTAACTTATTTGCTCATGCTTCATGCTTCCTACACATCCTTCAAATATCAATAGATGAGGATGAGAAACATTTATCACAAGATTGTTTGGATACGACATGTAAGAAAACGGCACCAAGGATTTCCAAGTCGTCGTAGCTGTGGACCTAAAGCATAGGAGTACCAAAGAACATGTCCTTGGTTTATAGTTTAGCTAAATCTATACAATTATTATACACGAGTACAGTGTAGGTACAACACTTAGTTTTTGGCACTAAATGGCGTTCAAATTGTGTTATTACGGCTTAGAAGTGTCTTAGAAACATAATTACAAGATGTAAATAGTGTGGAATAATCAAATCAACTTTTGCTTGAGTTGGAATGAAACTAACATTAATGATTAATTGGATTTTCTCGGAGATTATCTACTTGCAGGTTGACAATTCAATTCAGTTGGCATGAACTATTACAAGGGAACATTAGTTAAATGGTCTTGAAGGGTTTTCCGAATAAATCGCTCGGTACAGACTCGTAGGAGTGCCTTTCATCCAACCAATGTTTCTGTTGAATTTCGAAACAGAAGGAACGATTCTATCCGTTGAAAGGAATTTAAGGGGGAATCAAAGGGGTACAATACAATTGAAGGAAAATAGTAAGAAATATGAATAACTTTTTGGAACATATACCCAAAGAACGAAGATAGATTTAGCGTGATAATCGGGTAGTGAATGGAAGAATAGAAACCGATGGAAAATAAGTTTCTTTAAATTTTACTTCATTGTTATTGCAATTGAAAGAATACTTTGAAGGAACTAAAGGTAATAGCCAACAGTATAAAAAACTGTGGATGCAAATCGGAATAACAATCTGTAATATAAAAAAGAGGCATCTTTAAAGTTTGTGCTTGCTTCTAAGAGATAGAAAGTACTGGCATTGAGATGAAGAAACATTAAATATTTAATTTCAAACACAAAATAGAAAATTTGAAAAAGAACATTCGGTAAAGTATTACGTAACTTTGTATAAAAAAATAATAAGAAACACTAAAGAACAATTTTTCAAAGTCAGCTAAAAAGTCGAAAACGTACTTTCATCGTCGGTTACTCAAGAACGCATTTCTCATTTATATCAATAAGTTATCTAAAAATAAAAGGAGACCCGTAGAAAAGAGCGATATACGATCAAAGTGAGCGTGATAAAGGAAACTTTCTTCCAGAAAAAAAAAACAAAAAACTTTTTACATTCATACATATCCTTGTTATTTCTGTTTCTCTCGCTGAAACATTCGTGATGGTGACAAATGATAAACGAACCAAAAGAATGTTGTATATTTGTTTTTATTGGTAGATCCTTCTTAGGTTCGAATGTACAAGTTCAAATATAAAGTTAACGTACGGAATGTTGCCTTTAAAATATATTAGCATTCACGGTGCGCAGAGAGAGGGATATGGGTGTTTTTTTTCGTCCTCAATCAGATTATCTGCCAGCCAAAACATGTGAATGGAATAGCTGAAAAGTTAAGAGATATTCAGGACGTTATCCTTGAAGGTTCAGAAATAGAACTAATGGAGCTGTAAGTTGATTGCCTTTTTCATAATTTCTGAGACTAAGATGATAAATATATATTTTGTCCAGTTCTTCATCTCTCATCACGATTGACAATTACATCTAAAGAGGAACGTAAGTAATAAAGCATTTTTCAATCAGAAGTGAGGTGATGAAGTTACACGTGAAAAATATTTTTCCATAATTTTTCTTTTCACGATTTTTCTCATATCTTTAAAGTCAGTCAATGTGTCGCGTATATTTTACTTCGCCGGGGAATTCATACAAGCGCATCGAAAAACCCTTATTTTCGAAATTCAATCCCTAAACGTATGTAAAATGGATGCATATGTTTTCACGAATTCCGAGATATTTCTTAGGTCTAATGAGATGAAGAATCCGGTTTGATTTCAATGAGCATATTGCATAAGCATTAATTTTGTAATTTTAGGATATCTTTCCACGTTTGATTATACGAATTCCGACATATCTCTAACTAGCGTTTTCGACACATTATTTTTTCCCAGCACTTCAGCAACCAGCACCCAACAATTTTGATACAGGGCTCTAATAGTATAGCTTCATATTGGTTCTAAGTCAGCTTGCTAGAATAAGGGGTTTATAATTTGTGGAGCTTCTAACTCCATCAAAAGGAACATAACTTACACAAATATGGTGTGTGCAATTATGTAAGGTAAGATATTAAATATTGTATGATTGTCGCAACAATAGGTAGATAGTCTAATTGACATAACTTTGTATGATCAATGCAACTATGCAATTTGATTAGAGATGGTCAGTACAATCATGTTACTTGACATATTATGTTTGTCGTAACCATACTATGATTGTGATAAGCATGGTTATGGTCAGTGCGACATTTGAATGAGTTATGAGATGCTGAGTACAATCATGTATAGTAAGTTCTATCATGTATGGTAAGTTCATATTTGAGTTATTCCATCCAGAATCGCCAAAGTTGTAACCGTACCATCTCCGATTCTTTTAACATTTTTGTACTCGAAGAACTAGTGAAAAAATAATTGAAGCTTAATTTTTTGTTTCTACCTTAAGGATAAAGTTAAAAATTTGATCGCAAATATTGTATTTATTACAAACACAAACAACGTGCTAGATTATGCGCCTATTGCAATATTCTGCACTTTCTAATTCCAGCGTATATAACGAATTTTGTGTAATTAATTTCAGCTAAATAATACTTTCAGCACGCGTATTTACGTTTAATAAAATTTGGTGCGATATTTTCACACGGCTAATCAATTAGTGTAGAGTTCGTGACAGGTGATTAGAAAATTCTGTTCGAAAACGACATAAAATTTATTGAAATTTAACCTGGCTCTCACGCACTATGATCCACTTATTCTGGTTAACGCAGCATGTACGAGTACCTACCTGCTGTAATTTACACAGTACGAATGCGTCCTTCCACCTATGACAGGAGATAGGATCGATTTAATTTTGTAATAGCTGCACGCCCAGTACATGGCCACTTCAAAATCCGTTAATTGAATTAGGTTTTATAATCACGTGGTCTAGTGGTCAGTATGAAATTCCATCTATACTTGTACTTACTTTAATACTATTTAAATATTTCAAATTGAATGCGATATTTAAATAATCGGAATCAAAGTTTTGTATGCGATGAAATATCATTAAATTTTCACTGGCGATATTTTTTTTATTATTACCAAACCATTAACCTTTTTCATTCGTGGTATTCAGCCATTGAAATTTTATTGTGGAATATTTAGAAGATAATTTCGAATGCATCATTTGCGATAAATATTTCATTTGGCACAACTGGTTGAAATTGAAAAAGAGTTTATTGGTCAATTTGGCGTTATGGAATTTGTATCTACTGTACGTGCTAATAAAGCTATTCCATTCATTCTGCGAATTATTAAACCTGAGCAAATTAAGTTCTGCTTACATTCTTATCCAAATCACAAATACCATCAGAGCTGGCAGATAGTAGGTAGTTGTTTTGTTAGAGGAAACTTTGCTGTTCTTGTAGATCGTATATTAGCCAATAGTACCTGCACAGTGTTAAATCCTAGTAGTGACCCTATTAAACATTCCACACTGTTCACTATTCATATTAATATTTCGAAGTCAATAGCAACTGCAAAATTCTTACAAATAATTTATGTTTTGAGTAGGAATCGAACCCACGACATTGCAGAAGCAATGTTTTTAAGACCTATTACACTACCACTGGACTACACCCGACCCTAAATTTTGTACGTCAAGTGAACGTTAACAGAATATTACCTCAAATTACACCCTGTACTGACAAAAACAGATATAAATATGTAAATATGAATTAAATAATAAAATTGCAACTTTTGTAGCAGCTTATATAATTTCCTGTGCTTACAACTTTCCACCTATAGTGAACAACGTTTTAACTAAATGCCGAGGACAGATATAAACATCTCGGTGTAATGACATTAGTATGTTGTGCAAGGATACATTTTGGTGTACGTGCTTATCACAGGACATTGATTAATCGCAACAAAACGTCCTTCTATGTGGGTAGGCAAGGGCTTCTGCATTTGCTCGTTGCTATGACAAAAGGTATACATATATGGAGTACTAGCGATAGCAATTCTCTATGCTGATACCGTTTAATGTCGCTACTCACCGTTAAAATACTTCAGGTGATTATTGCATTATTGATGACGAAGTTCAATTAATAGACAATTTTACCCAAAGTTGTGGTATAGGGTTGATATAATGAAATTATAAACAAAACGCAGCAACGTACCTTAGATGAAATAGAAAAATATTAGTAGGTATATAGTAAAATGGTAGGGAGTATAATTATTGGGTTGTGTGAAGGGTTGCATATGATACAGTAGAAACAAATAATCTTGAATAAAATGGATGTAGGTACAATAGAAAAAAAAAATACAACAACAAACTTAATATCATTTATTTCCATGAACATTTTCGAAATAACGTAAGCTATTAATGGTTTTTTAGTTTTTTTCCAAATTTTAATATCCTCGATTAAGTCTTTTTTAGGTGATCGTGGTTTCGGACAAATGGACGACAATCACGCGATTTCGAGATCCTAGCTATCACTGAACAAAAAAAAAGGGAAGTGAATATTGGTTGAATAAAAGTGAAGTCACTTGGAGAACATTTACCAAATGGTGGACTCGGATGCCACATCAGAAACTCAAAACATACCTAGTTGAGAAGAAATAAATCCAAAACAAATCCCTTACATAACATCCTTTTGAGAAACGATTTTTTCCTTAAATCATATGCGAGCTACTTTCGACTGAGTGCTTGTGACCAGTAGATTCGCCACACTAACTACAAAACCGACGAGTTTTTCATATTTCCCCAGGCGGTCATTTGTCCAAACAAAACAGACAGGACGAAAATATCAAAACTCCGAAATGAAAGCTTGTGCGATTTTGTGACTACAATTTCTGTTGAATATGTTGACATGGTGTTTATCACGTATTCAGATTTTGAAAATCCCAGAGCAAAGGTTGAACAAACTTTTACTTTTGCTTAAGATTTAATTCGACTTTCATTCAAAAATAATAAATTGACATTTTGGTTCATATCAGAAATAATTGTACAGAATCTGTGGAACTCATTAATGAACCATAGCAAGTCTGCTACTTAATTTCCATGGGGTTCCTTCTTAAATCTTAAAGAAAATAATCCTTTGGTTGATTTGGCTCCATTAATAAATGTATGGCCGATATCGGAAAAACCCAAAAACGAACCCAGGCAAAAGTACCGAAAAGGACCTTATATCCATGCGACTGCTTATCCTTCTTTCGCCAAGAAGAAGGTCGTCTCATGCATAATTCAGTTACATCAAAGTCCGGCTTATTTCGTAGCAAGTACGTACTCCTACACCGTACAACAATACACCTCTATTCGTGTTAATATTTATGAGAATTTCGAATGGTTGCTGCAGAATTTTCATTGAGCCGTTTCGTGAACAGGATCCAGTTCAATATGTGCGAAGGAACGTGGGTATCCGGTCCTTAGACTGAGACCCAAGGCTCAATCAGTTTTATAGGACTAGACGTGGTGTGTAGGGGTACATATTATATGCAGTAGCTCAAGTAGAAGATGTTACCGTTTTCCTATCACTTTCTTAAGACCTCACAGTGCTGGTATTATAGTCGTGTACCAAATACGGTAAGAGAATATTTTATGTAAATACAATCTTAGTAACTGGCTTAGTTGCTGTCTTTAGGGATGAAAGTGCGAAAGATGTTTACGAAAAATACCCAAGGTGATCATACACAAGGTGATTTATGCTTTGTACTTTATAATATTTCAATACCTTGATGTATTTATGATAGAGTGATGCTACGCTACGATACTGGAAAATTACGAGTTTTTTAAAATCTATATATATGTAACGTAAATTTAATGATTTCCTGCTGAATATAATATCGCAAAATGTTGCAATATTATTGGAAAGTAATAGCATGGCTGGGCGCTAATGGATCGCAGGGATTTCAAGAAAATATTTCAATTATTTTAACGAAAGAACCTTTGTTGTTCACTTTGTTAAAATTTGTTAAAAATTATAACACTTTACAATATCTGATTTGAAGTTGTATGCATTTGCCTTAGCATTTCAACTAGTATTACACATTCAGTCGTTTGAATGAAACTCCCACGTCCACTTTTGCTCTCCCAAAAGTAATCAATCCCTTTATGTATCCGTGTAATTATTGATGTCAAAACGGTCACTTTGATACAGAGCTGGCTGTATTTTTTAAAAACGGCTTATGCTAGAAACTCGAAAATTGGTAGGTATGTAGATGTACTAGAAAAGTAATTTAGGTATACAAAATGTTTGTATAACCATTGACGAGCAGAAGTGAACACAAAATTAGCATTGAGAACCGAGTATATACATTTTCACGAATTTTGTCATATATGTCTTAGGTCGTTTGAAATGTTCAATTAATTTTTCTTCTATCGGTTCTTTAGATAAATCCCTTGGAACTCTTTTCAGGCTTGTTTCAAACTCAATCCCTAAGTGAGTGTAAGACAGATGTGGTTACGAATTTCGCCATATACCTTAGGTTCGTTTAAATATTTAATAAGTTCATACTTTCATGGGCTTTTAACGTACTATAATCTCATCAATCTCATTTCAGAATTTTTAATATATTTAATTCTCAAGAGAATACATTTTCACGAATTTGAAAATACCTCTTAGTGCTGATGCAATATTGAATTGGTGTTTAGTTCTTCGGGGTTTCTACATAAACGCCTAAAATTTTATTGAGGATTTATGAGCGATCAGCGAGTGGAGTTAAGGGGAGTATATTGAGATTATATAGTTTTCACAATTTTCACCATATCTTCTGAAGTGATACCTAAGTGGCTCTTACTTTTTTGGGCTTTTCATTGAGTCACCAAAAACTCAATTTCATGAGTTTTTTCGTAATTCAATTTATAATAGAGAGTATGCCATTTCTTGACGGTCTAATGAGGAATGAAATTGGATTAAGCTTTTATACGTATTTAAAATTGTCGCCTGAAAATGAATTTGATTATTAGTCAACCCTAGCGGGAGGTTAAAAGTGACTTCATACGTTTTCACGAATATATGATGTATCTTGAGATGTCAAGAAAGATTTTTTCGATATTTATTTCATGAAGAAACTTGCATCTACACCATCTGTTGTAAAACTGAACAACTATACTTTTTTCTCTTCAACATAATTTTTTCATCTTTTCTAGTTAGAACTGTTTTTTCGATCGTGCAAAAGGAAACGAAATTTTTACTGCATTACGTACAGGACTTAAAAGCGCTTTAAACAGCCTTAACAACAATTAATTTAATATGTTACGTACTTTCAAAAACATACAATCGCACCTTGCAAGGTCTTTTGTTATAAATTTTATCGACAAGATTAATGACAACCAATAGGCTGCCAGCTACCAAATATGTTACGCCTATTGACCCTTTTCCGGTTGATTTATGGTATTATATTTACTTATTTTTATTTAGAACTTTTTTTTAAAATTTTATCAAGGACTTGTATCGTGCAAGTAAATCGCAGATATCCATCGCACCATATGGTACGAAGTCTTTAATGATTTATTGTACTTTTCTCAAATTTTATGAATATATATTATTTAGCTTCATACATGTACATATTTTCAACAACGCGTGTATTAATAATGAAAAGTTGTAACAAGGACGAAGTAATCCTTCATCTGTCGAGTTTATAGTAGACTGGAATGCTGTGCAGAGTTGAATAAAACGGAGTTGAGTAGATGTAAGTCAGTAGTATGCAGTGAATCTTTTGAAGAATAACCATAATCTGTACTTCCCCGTCTACATTATATAGGCCAGCTGTAGTGTGGCTGTGAAGGACTTTAACATTTCTTAGTCGGTATGATTGATAGCCTTCAGCTAGACGAGATTCCCAATCCATTATGGAGAAAAAAACTACAGAACCGAAAAGGGTTTCGGGATTTTCTAGGATAACACTTCTATAGCTATCTTAGAAATAAACTTCGAGACTATTTTCAGTTACATACTGGAAACGCTCTCAACCGATTTTGATAAAATTTACTATACTTATGTATAGGTAATCATAGCATACATGAATGCCATTCTGATCCATTTATTTATTAATGGCTGCGAAAGCTACAATAATAAATACATTACCTTGAATCTCTTCTAGAATAAAGTAAGAAACTTCTTTTCCAACAGTTTCTGTGAGTACACTTGACTCGAATTTATCCTTGTGTTTTTTAGGGATAAAAATTTTTTCCTTGACCTTTTTCCTTGAAAATCTAGAACAATAAGATAGGTCTTATTTCAAAGATTGTTGTTTAAAAATTGTCGCAATAAGACAATTTATGAATAAAAATTATCCTCGTGTTCGTGATAATGATTTTGTCCTTTATCCTTGAATATCTCAAAATGCGTTTCACTAATTTTTTTGTATTTTTTCATATTTTGTATATTGGCTATACTGTTTTAAAATACAAAAAATTACAAATTTAAGATTACTTCGAAATCTCAATGAGATCGGTGTCGAAAAAATCGAAAAACATCAGTGGTTTCCAATTTTACTTTATTATTTTAATAATACAGTATTGTGATTGATTTTTTAAAAACAAAAATTTACTACCCTGAAAATATTTATTTTCACGTTTCATAACTAGTAGACACGAAAAAAACAATAAACATTTTCAGTCCGTCTGTCCGCCGCCGTACGCTGTACGCCATCCGCCGTACGCAAAATCGTTTGGAGGCTCGTGGCTCCCATACGCTTTGAGGTATTAAATTGAATTTTTTTTTACGAATAGACGGGGTAGGCTCCTTGAAGTGGCCAAATTTTTAGTGGTGAGGGTGTGAGGGGGAAGGAGGGGAAAGCGTTTTAGACCGAACATTTTGGTTTCTAGATCTCAGTAACCGCTTATGATAGGAACCCTTGGAATTTCTATAGACTTCTGATAGTAGACCCATTTGCATAAAAATTTTCAATATTGATCAAAGGGTATGGGTGTGGCGATTTTCGTCATATCTACTAGGTCTTCCAACATATTGAATTCATTTTTATTCTATGGATTCTCCATATGAATACCTAGAAAGTGTTTTCAAGATTTTTTGAAAATTGACCCCTAAGGGGGTGTAAAGTTATTATATACTTTTCATGAATTCTTTCATATCTCTCAGGTCGGATCAGATATCGAATATCTTTTAACTTCCACAGACTTGTTTAATAAACACCTACTTACAAGTTTTTTTTCCTTTTTCAACCCCTAGACTGCATCCACAATATGACACAATTATGTTATTCATATGTTACGCCCTATTCTAACCACTTCACGAACTTTTTGTTAGGTTTTCAGTAACATAATAACCTACTCCGCATCTCAGAACTGAGCGCGTTCCGAACTTCTACCGGAAAAAAAAATAAAGTTGTGCCCAGACTGTTGGCAGATTTTTTTTTTTTGAGAAAGAGAAAAAGAATCGCCAAAAGTGTGTCTTTAACTATTTTAATTTTTTTATATTTTGTATATTGTGCTTCAGAATAAGAAGGGGCTATGGTTTTTTTTTTTATTTTTTTTTTTTTTTTTTTTCACTACTAACTGGTCTGCTAAAATCTCAGGATATAAAATATTGAATTGTTTCTTCTTGTTTCCACTCTGATACACCATCATCCCAATTTCCTCTGCTGAAGGTCTATCATAAGCAGTTCTACCCATCTGAAAAATTATACATTCAGCGAACTTCGTTTGTCCAAGAACGTCAACATAAACATATCATACTTATACCTTGAAGCTCTCGATTGGTTTGAAGAATTGCTTAATAATTTGAAGAGGTTCACAAGCCCTTAATAACAACGATTACTTCTTCATCTGATATTCCCCAGTTGTATAAATCTATCGTTAATAACAATACGACATCATTCACTTGATATCGTTTATCAGGTATTTCTATTTCGAGTCATTTAACGGTTAAATACCCACTACCGCCTCGCATAACCCTAATTCAAGTTCGACTCATCGGGTTCACCTTCCACGGATTCCTGCCTTACATATTGGCCATTTCTCGCTCGGCCGAATAACTCTCAGTTAATAAGAACGTAAATAACTTCCGCCACTCTCCAGGATCGATATGAGCAAAATTGACTAAATTAGCCACGTTACACGTGCGGTACACAGACCGACTTCTGCACAACGTTATTGTGCGCTCCTATTATTTTGTAGTTTATGGCAAATATTTCGGTCGTTGGCTATATGAAAAGGTCCTTGCCAAAGACTGCAGCCTGCAGCAGGACGAATGCTGTAGTGGGTGCACTTTTGGCGTGCTTCGAGCACGACTATTTCGTATAAATAACTTTCGGTGTATTTGCGATTTGCATGAATTTATCATAAATTCTCTGCCACAACGTACAGATAGATTACCAATCGCCATTTGTAGCACGAATTCCCGTGGATGACGCCATTAATGTCCGATGAATTTTGAAGTACGGAAGGAGTCGCCAGGCACTGGTTTAATTAAAATTTAGATTGCGCACAAAAGGCCACCGCGGCACGGATGTGATCGCCTCGAGTGAAGTATTTCAGTGCGGCATTTGGGCAAAGTCAATTTTGGACTGCACTAATTTTGACGGGTAAGTTCACTATTCCATTTGGCGTTTTGTGTTCGTGAAATCCATTTGACAGCAGACCAAAAAATCGTTGCCAGTAACAGTCCTTTCCGCAATTATTCTTGGTAAATAACTGAACTGGGTATCCTTGGCGGAAATTTGAACATGCAATTTTGTTCTTATTGTTTTGCGAATTATTCGACTGAAATCGTATTTCATGTTACGTCATCGTAAATATAATTAGAAAACGACTTCCTGGTAACGAAAATGTCAACGGAAATCTCATTTTTCTCCATCTTTGGGTGTGACACACTTTGCGTTCCTGCTTCGAAAGATTGCAAAAAAGGAAAAAGGTGCGAGGTAGGAAACAAATGGAACATTTCTCAATTCTTTTCGTTCTTTTTATTCTTCAAGATCCATAAGATTTCTTAATTTTCCGGTACATTTGTCAAGAGATGAAACTTTGTGCGGGAACGTTATTACGAGAAGCATGTATTTATTTCGTTGTGCGCCTTAACAGCCCGGCGAAGGACAAAGCCATGACATTTATTGATAAGATTGGACCAAGTTCTGGCATCTTAGTGAGCACTTCAATCACAGAGTAACTGACTGAAATGTGTTTTTATTTAAATTTAAATTGGATTGAAGCTAAAAATAAAAGTTAATTTAATTGCAGCTAAATTCAGGGGGGATGTAAATAATTTATCTTCTTTCGTTGATAGAAATTTTAGAAAGAGCCTGATAATAACATAGAAAAAAGACCTTTTTATCCTTTTTTGGTAAATGCGACAAAAGTGCTTCCAACCCTTCAGTTTTAAACTACTTGCAATTTCGTTGAAGTGGCTCTACAGCTACCAACATTTTGCAGAATTTTCTTCTTTTGTTTTTTCGTAACACCGATGATTAGAACTCACGCTTAAAATTATTGCCCCACGTTGGGCGCCAGTTAGCCAATCAAAATTGGAGGAAAGTATAATCACATTGTAATTATACTCTCGTCAGCGAATCATAAGAATAAATCTAATCTTCTAGTGTTCCGTTGGTCTCGTAATGAAGTAACTCCAGCATTACTTCAAGGTCTAGGCCCGATTTGGGCTGTTGCGCCACTGATTATTATGAGAGTTATCCACACTTCTTTGGGTTGAATCTGCAAACTGATATGTTGACGATTATATAAAAAACCTGTGGAAGCAAGAACCAATTCGATATTTTGCCAAACCTAAAGATATGATGGGATTCGAGAAAAATATGTTGGATTATTTTAGTTGTATGTAGTTGAAATTAAAAAAAAAAAATTTTAGACGATTATAAAATACTTTATTATTAAAATAATGAAGTAATATTGAGTAAAAATTTTTATTTATTCGATATATGTATAATCATAAAATTGGTAACCCCTTTACATCTTTTTAAGGGATGAATTTAAAAACAAAATTCTGAAAACATTTCTAAACATTTATAGAAAGAAACACAAGAAGTTCAATTATTTCAATATTTAACAAGAACTAAGAATTATAAAGAAATTCGTGAAAATATTTGTACCTTACTTTTGCAATTATACAGGAATCAATAAGTATGGTGATGCGTAGTCTATCTATTTCCGATACCTTTTCTTAAGCAATCTTTCTGGAGTCTCGATTCCATCTTTCGAGCGTTTCGGGAGCATTGTTTGACCATACACTACCGTAGCACTCCACACATGTCAATGTTACTTTATTATTTTCTAAGGTTCCCTACCCACGGCGGGGCGTGAAGAGCGGAAGTGGGGAAACAAGAAATTTTCAATAACTGACATTTTTATATCTCAAAAAATGTAGATATCATAATTGATCTTGAAAATTTTACAGGAGTTAGGACCAGTAGACCTCTACCGGAGGTAATTTTGAGTGTGGTGGTGTAGGGAGTGATGGTAGGAGAGGTTGAACTTAAAAAAATTTAATTTTAATTTTAAGGAAAGCCGCAAAAATAGAAAGCTAAAAATATGAAACTGTATACTATACATGAGACATCCCAGAAAAATAAATTGTCGGTAGGGGTGGCAAGGCATGGGAATGGCGGGTGGTTTTTCATATCTCAGAAACGGCTATATGTAGATATGTTACTACATTAGTTAAAACTAAAAAAAAACAGTCTGGCTACAACTTTACTATTTTATGGTAGAAGTCCGAAACGTTATATATAATGCTGAGATGCGGTGTAAAATACAATGCGACTGACAACCTAAGGAGAATTTAGGAGGCTATTTAGAACATTATTCTCTAGGTTGTCAGACGCATAGAAACCTACACCGCATCTCAGCATTATACTATTTCGGACTTCATACCCATAATATAATAAAGTATCGCCCAGACTGTTGGCCGATTTTTTTTTATTAAATGCCAAAATATCAAAGATTTATGTGAGTTCCAAAGTTCAACTTTTTCCTGGAATAGAACGCTCCTCTAACCTTGCAACTCCCACGTTCACGGCCTAAAAAGAAGCCAGCTTTTTGAATATTTTTATCAAAAGAAAAAAATCTTGTATCAGTCTGGCTGTAACTTTATTATTTTTTAGGCTGAAGTTCCGAACACATTTATTGCTGAATGACGACAACCTAAGAAATAAAGTCCTAAAAAGCCTCGTGGTTATTCTTTTTATTTATTTACATATTTATCTTAGTAGAAGAATCAAAAGAAGTAAAAGTGAACTCGATCTCATTAAAATCAAATAATTTTTGAAATTCGTGTAAGCTTGAACAATACGTTACACCGCAAAGGTTTAATATCGAAAAATTTTAAATTGTTTTTTTTTCTATTTATATTAACAGCATTGGCAAGTGCAAGTGTATTCGATATCACATTAGACCTAAGAAATATGTCGGAATTCGTAAAAATGTTTCAACTACTTAACACCTTCTTAGGGGTTAGACATCGAAAAATTTGGAAAAAAAAGTTTTTTAGGCGCTTACATAAAATGAATACCTCGACATGTCAAAAAGATATATCGAAAAAAGCCTCTTAACGTACATTTGTTTTACTCAACTTCTGTACCCCATTGAAAATGTTTACTTTTTTCTACTTTCAAGCATACATGTACGTACTGAGCTTCAATTTTATAGCATAAACCGTTCCTGAGATATAAAAAACCATCCCCACTCTTGCTACCCCTATCAAAAATAATATTTTTCCGGGTTGTCTCTATAGCGGCTCCATGTAGTCTTACATTAAAAGCTTTCTTTGGCTTTCGATTTTTAAGAAATAATAATCAGAATTGTTTTCATGCCATCCGCACGGACTATCGCCCCTTGACCAACACCTCCAACATTTTCATCCCTGTTCGAAGTCTACTGGGATTAACTCCTGTAAAAATTGTAAGTTCTTGAGGTATACAAATTAAATTTTTTTGAAAAGTCACTATACTATACTATACCCCACTTTCGTACTTCACCTCTACCCCAAAGTTTGAGCCTCATAGCATAAGAGGTTTCTGAGATCTTGAAAAAAAATGTTTCGTTTAAAACGAAAACACCTCCACAAAAAGAAACCGTTCGAAGGGGCTGTTTAATAGAGCCTACCCCTATCCTTCGAAGACTTAATTAACCCTGACCACTAAATCTAACTTCTACTAATACAGATCCGTTTCTTTTGTTACGACAAACATTTGCTCAGTGATACAAAAATTAAATGGTTGACATGTTACTGACCGAGTATAGGAAATAATTCGTCCTTTCTCATCACATGTGCCGATTGATTCTATCATCTAAATATTTATCTTGAATTTCACTTCGGGTCATCTTTGATAATATCTCACAATCCTAGCAGCAAAGTTTCAAGGAGTCCTGTTAAAGTCCTTATAGGCAGTTCGAAATGGATGTCCTTGACTTCTTGGCCACACGTCCAAAGTAAGCTTTTGCTTCGCACCGTCATACGTATTCTAGCGTGGCCTACGAGGAGCGATAAAAGCTCCTTTCACAAATATGAAAATGCTATTTTTTGGAAATAATCTTCTCGCTGGAATGTAAGTGTTATAATGTCCTGCATATTATTCCTGTTGTGACCGACTAACAGTTCTAGTCACATTTATGTTGTCCGGACAGTAACTGACATGGAGTCAACGTCAACTGACATAGAGTTTCTTGTTGACTTGAACAACAACAGCTTTAAAAAAAAATGCTAAATGAACAGAAAGGACAATATCCTGACAGGAGAGAATGTGGACCAAAGGCATGTGATGAAGTAAACGCTGGAATGAGGATTCCAACGAACGACGCACCTTCTAGCTGTCCGGACCATGTAACGTGAACTACATTGAACTCGACGAGTCCTTTTAATATCTAGCTTCCGATGTGGTCTGACAAATAGTCTTAATACCAGGACGCATTTCAGTTTCTTCCAGTATTTTTGATGTCACACGGGACATCAATTTCTGTCTGTGGATGCACGGTGTTGTTTGTGCTGTCCCAGTTTTGGTTCTACGCGTCTCTTGAAAAGAAAAATAATTTCTATCTCTCTTCTTATTCGGAATTTTCCGGTTTGGAATTTAAAACTTTTTTTTTTTAAATTTCCGAATAACCGAAGTGAAAGGATTGTGCCTGCCCTGATCCATTTACATTGAGGGCGTCAATGCTAGAAGCGGAAGCGTAGAGTGGAAGATTCGTGCCAATGGCCATGCGCTTTTGATACCAGAGAGCAAAAATAGTTCACCATGGATTCGAAGGATACTGAACTGAAAAGTCAGACCAAAGTTGTGCAGAGCTTTATCCTGTTTTTAGTCTATCCCAAACGATTAGGTTGAGAACAAGTCTCCTTGTTTCGAAATAGTAGTTGAAAAACGTGTCCTTAAACTTCAGTTACAGTGTTTTTAAAGGGGGGTGTATAGTGTGCATGGTGACATGATAGAAATGTGTCTGTAGTCTGTCGAACGAGTTTTTGTGATTTTCAAGTGAAATTTCGTGTCTTTGAAAATGTGAATCTTTGACAGTGTTGCTGAATTGCAATGACTTTTGCGAGAACAACGCACAACAGTATACGGCATCATTACTGTGAGAACTAGGACAAACAATTCTTTGAAACATGCTTTCGAGCAGTAGGATTTATCTGGCATGGCTTACAATTCTGGTCTTTGGAATGGGTAAGTGTTATCCTTGCATTCGTATGCACAATGGCCATTAGATTCATAAATAAAAGAAGAAATAAGACCATTCCGTAGTAGTGGGATTAGGAGACAGAGAGCCACTGGCAATGTATGAATGTAACAAATGAATCTACAGAATCACTACTTGAGTTCCAGCCTTACCACATGGATTTGTTGAGGATTTAAGTGAATACTTAGGTCCTTATGGTGAACTATTTCGTTTGTTCTGTGTTTGTTTGCTGAATACTTGGAAGATAGCCCCTTACGAGGTACAGACTTGAATAGGCGAAAGCTGCATTCGGCTTGAATGGCGCCTGTTAAGAATAATTTGGCTTGATATAAAGGCCATCTGCCGAGCACTTCCAGAAGCGTTAATTAATGCTAGAGAGCAAATGTTGATAAGGAGATTTAGTTATTTATGCTATAAATGTCGGACTCTTAAGGATACTAAATAATTAAGATACTGTAGTGGATTTCTCTCGAAGGCGATTATCCTGATTAGTGTAATTATACTGTTTGTAGATTCTAGAGGAGCAGAATAATGGTTCTAGAACCAAATGCATTTGGTAACAGATCTTAATTCTAATCTGTAACCATATGCACCCGGCCTAAGAGCCATTACACTTAGAATCTTCATAGATTTGCTGAATAGTTGTACAATATGTGTCCAAATATTTGTGTGATCGATGCTAATTCTCCTACATTTTAGAATAGTTCTGAAGCTCTGTCCAGGTAACGATATCTTAGAAATTACAGTCATATTCCAAGACACATATTGCGGTCACGATATGCAAGCGGCTGACACTACGAAATACTGAACTTCGATTCTTATTATTGTTGAAGATAAAGCAGAATAAGAACTGCGCATGTATAGTGTTTGCCTTTTCTAAGGACTATCGTTTGGTTACCAGTCCAAGGAGGAGGACGATTAAATAGACATATACTTAAGTTACTGCCCAACACTCTACTACTATACTTTCACAGTTCCAAATTTCTGGGCATTTTAGGTAAGCAAACTTTTTTATTGGAAAATGGTGGCTCGACGTGTTTTTAATCGTCACTAGAAAAAAAGCCAATTGGTCGTACCTTTTGCATTTTGTTACTTTGGACTCCATGACAAAACATTTTTTTTTTTATAACTACATTTTTAAACTAATATACGGTATTAGTCAAATTCAAAACAAAAGCTAAGTCAAGTTTATGCAGCCATATTTCGAACTAGCGCCGCCTCCGAGACAGGTGCACACCTGCATACCATGTCCTTAAGAATATTCACGCGAGACAAAACAATAGACCAGTGTCTCTCAATTTCTTTTTTCATTTTCTTGTTCCTTCTGTCTAAGATAAAACAACCAGTAAGCATTTCGTTGAACAAAAGGCTAAGCAAATCTCGTTTCAAATTACTAAATCGTGTTTATCATCGCGCAAGAATTAGAGTACAAATGTTATATTTTAAATATTTGGTTGATATGGAAATATACACTACTAAAAGTTTTTTAAGTGGTTTTAAGTGTATTGAAAAGTATAAGGGTATATGCCATTCAACAAGAAAAAGGCCAGGAGTGTATAGGATCACACGCAACTAACTGGACACGTAATAGCTTTAAGATGTTACTTTTTAGCATTCAATATTCTACAATGGCATATTGCAAAGAGTTAGTCTATTAAAAAAAGCAAAATATTGTTTAGAATAACACCATTTTTGTTAATGCATGTTTTAACGCATGTAACAAACCCCTAAGAGTTGAATGTCCAAAAATTGAGAAAAAACTATCTTTTATGCCAATATAAGAAAGAAAAGCAAGAAGAGGGAGACTGATAACAAGATTGGCTCATTCCTCTATACATACGAAATTTGAGATCTAAAGGATAAAGGACAAAATAGTTATTACTGAAAAAAAATTGAAGGATAGTTTTTATTCAAATTTATTTTACATTGCGACAACCTCCCCTTAAAAATAAAGAAGAACTGCTAACAAAAAAAAATGTGGTGGAAATATAAAATTGAAACAATTTTTTTTTTTTTTCACTTGAGAACATATGAAACTGCTTAATTTCTTCTTAGGGATTTAAGGGGTCTAGCCACCTTGGCTGCTTAAAAAATGTTTTTTTTTTTTCTAAATTCATAAACTCTGAAGCTTAAAAGATTTTTATTTATTTTTTTTTACACAATTTAGACTATACTTTATGGAATCTCTGACATTTTTTTAATTCGAAAATATTAAAAAATGGCGGCGCTGTATATATTTCTCCGGAGGCCCTCCGCTCGAAAGGGAGGGGGGATGTGCCGTCATAGATTGCTCTGTTCATATGCGTCAGAAAAGAAAAAAGAAAAAATGGGTTTGTTCGTGGGTAGTGTAGCTAGAATGTAGCGAAGCGATTTTTTTTTTCGAATTTAAACAATTTTATAAATAAAGTGTCACTAAAAATCTAAGTAAATACAAGTTTCAGTTTTCCTTCTACACCGGTTCTCAAGATGTGAAAATCAAAATGTTTCGCTTTCCAACACCTCTAAACTCACGCCTGATACCCCTGTCCGGAATATTTTTCATATGTAAATTTGTTTTTCGCATCTCTGTATGCCAACACAAATCTAAATGTGTCTTTCTTACAAACCAAGTTTCAACTTTCTACTATTATCATAAACCGTTCATGAAGAACAGAAAACACCTCAACCCGCTACTCTCCTGACAAAAATTGTATCGAGAAATAATTAAGGGAATATTTTTGTTTGCCACCATCCACCCACCCTTACTACCTACACCCTCAAACACACAATTATTTTCTTTGGCATCTACTCAGCCAAGCTCCTATAAACATACTATCAGAACCATATCAATCATATTATTCTTTTGGAAAACATTTTATCCCCATACTTCTAATATTCATAATTAATTTTGTAATATCCTAGTCGATCACAGTCCTTCGGAAAAAATTATTAAAGAAAAAAATTTCCCACACAAATAAAGGCTCACGGTATTTGGTATGACCCTCGTCATCAAATAAGAATCAGCGCAAACTAGAGACTTTTAGTTGATAAATATAGCAGCACACCACAGACCACACACCAACCAGGCCTTTTAACCTTTTAATTAAAAAGTTGTTCAACTATCGAGCGATAGCTTTATGAGCACATCAACTTACTGACATTTCTTATTTCAACTATAGTCGTTACTAATTGGTTACTAATTGGTGACATACAGACCTTAGTAACATGTCATTAAGAGCTATCACGATATACTCCATCGGAACCTAGTATAGAAATTCTTCAATGAAACACTTTGTACTGTGTCGGTATCACATGTTCAGAAAGTCTTAGATAGGTATCTGATAAGTGATTTACCTTATAGCCTCCAAGAACTCGCTTAGAATAAAGATGCCATGACCTAGTATTATGCGATAAGTAGAATTATATCATGACTGAGTGTCTTCATAAAAACAAACAATCTCTAAACAATCGTTAATATTAAAATACCCATGAGAGGAACAACATTGCTTATGGCCCCATCCATTCAAAATATTATACGATAATGATAGTCTTTGGTTTCTTCCCAACACACCTACAACTCAGCCCCACAATATATGCATGCCTCTGTATGCTTATGAAAAAGTACCAGACTTGTACTACTTTCGTATCCTTCTCGAATGGCCATAGAAAACGGAGTTTATTGGAGCACAAAATACGAGTGACTCTGACTTAAGCTGGAACCTCTTTTACCAGAATTTAGAACGACTTGGAAATGGGTCACGTAATCATAACTACGCTTTCAAAAAAGTTTATTCTGAGATAACAGTTTTTGCGGAGCCGTTGGTGTCCTAGACTTAAGGTTGCCATCCTTTCAGCTCTGGTAGGAACCGAACCTGAATTTGTGCTGAGGTTAATGTTACATATGCGTCATATGAGTATGCATACACTCGTGTAGAAGACTAGGAAAATGTATCATAAATTGCGAAAAAATGTTTCGAACGAGACGAGCTTCCAACAACTCGAAAATTTCACTTCAGTGTATAACGAACGTGTATAGCCTCAGATTCGTTTATGAAAAAAGCAACATTGCTATCGTGTGTGAGATGTGATATGTACATTTTTTTGCTAACAGGAAGTTCATTAGAGTTAATGTCTTGTGAAAAATATTTGAGTTTCTCTCTCCTTTAACATTTCAGGAAGACTTACTTTTGATTTTTACCTTTGTGAAAATTGTTTTACGACTGAATGTGACGATCAAAGTTATGAAATTTGGCGCATCTCTCCAAATTATACACTTCAGCTGACTTCAATTTGACAATATTCTAAAATAAAATTTTTGAGTAAATCTAATGTAGAAAATAAAGCACAACGTAAACGTAGAAACTTTTTCTAAATTTTTCTATATCGAACTCATAAAGTGTTGTTTGGATTTTCACACATTCCAACATATCTTTTAGGTCTAATGAGATATCGAATTCGCTTTCACTTCTAAAAATCATTTTTTAATACTCGACTCCCTGGGCTGTGTAGCTATTGTTCAAGCTTTTACGAAAGCCGACAATCCTTTTAGGTCTAATACGAACGAAAACGCTTTACATCCGAAGTTCATTTATAATGATCTTAAAGATAAAATTGTAAGGGGATACCATAAACGTATTTTCGTTTTATATCAAAATATGACACAACGAAACCAGTAGGCTATTTGGTAGTTTTTTTCTCTCAAGTCAAAGAGTTAAACAATAAGCGGCAACGCACTGATGATATAACTAAAAATCGTCCGTACACACTGTACCTGATCCGTAAATAATACCTTATGGTCATACAGTACGCAGAAATAAAACAAATGGAGCCACTGCTTAACTGTTCGTGAATGCTTTACGAATTCCGACATATCTCTTAGGTCAAATAAAATATCGAATTGTTTTTTACTTGAAAGAACTATCTTATTATTTGTTATTATTTTTAGGTATCTGAAGAAAAATATGCTCTAAAGATAGAAGTAGATTTATCACGTTCATTAATCAAATTGAAAACAACATTCAAATCTGAATAAAAACAATAAGTAAATAGCATTGTGACTTTTCTACTTTTCTAATATTTTTCCTTTTTTCTGATCTACTTCTTTTAGATATGACAATAAGCGATACTGAATTTCTCGAAACGATGACGCTTGGTGGCAGCTTAGTGGGAGCATCATCATCATCATTGTCGTCGTCGTCATCGGTGTCCTTACCATCCCCATCGCCATTATCGTTATCGACAATGCCGATGTCGAATATGTCGAGAACTGATACGAATGTCATCGTACAAATCGGAACACATGCCTACCTGCCATGCAACGTAAGTATACAAAAACAGCAACGATTCGAATTCAGTGAAACGGAAACGTGATGTTGACGAAGAATGGAGCAAAAAAAAAAGAATTGTTTTTTGTCTTAAAAATATTGCGTCATGCGTTCGATACACTCCTCGTCCTTCCAACAAAAACTAAGGACGATTCGAAACGCCCCCGATTTTCACTACCTCAGAGTAGTAAAAACCCGTCTCTGATGCGATGTCAATATTGAAATTTTCCTCCTTTGATGTCATCGGCAGAAGAATTCACATCATTCTATCCATCGATAATTCCCATACTCCACGTGCCTCACATGGGGAGGAAAATCAATACATTCGTATTCCACGTAGTACGTATGTATGTATGGGGCACGGTATCAATATTTTTCTCGAAAAATTTTATGATTGGAGCCGAAATGTCTACAGATGACAAACAATGGGTCCATTCCACCTAGGATGGATTTCATCAGCAAGCACCCGCGCCTTAGCGTCCTTGACGTTTCTGATGTTAGCTTGACGGGCGGAAGTTGGTGGCCAATTCCCCCTTCCAAAAAGCGGAAAGCGGTTGAAAAGCAATTGCTGTTTTGGCATACGAATCAATCGCAAAATTTTCGTTGTTTACATACATCCTGTAGCGGGAAAAAAGTCCTTTTTTTATCCCCCAATAGCTTTCATTTCCATCTTTCGACCACAAAAATCGTACGAAAAATTTTCGTAATGGTAAATTATGCAGGCAAATTTGAGGAAACTCTTAACTTTAGTTCTTCGCAAATACATTTTTTTTCCAATTTTGATATCAAGTTTTCGGTAAATAAGAGGAATAAAAACACAATAAGCCAAATGATTTCGAAAGTCCTTATACCGAGTATTACAGATGTTAGGGAAACGTAAAAGGTGAACCTATGCTAAGGCCAACACCACCCTTCATCGTCCTAATTTCCGTCGGTCACTACCTACAGTCAAACGTTCAAGGCTTGTAATTTCATTCTGTTCTGACGAAGCAATTTTATAAATAAAGCCATAAATCGAAATATAGGCCTGTAATGGTTCCCAGGCATTCACAATTTTTCCATGAATTTTGGTACTAACCCAGAAACAATAAAACAATTCCTTGGGCACGTGTATCCAACTTAAAGTCTCGATAAAGTGGAGTATTTGAATCGACTTTACTTGAGTTTTTTTTTAATAATCAATAATAATTGTTGTTATTATTGTATTTAATTAGTCCTTAGTTGGAACAATGTATTAAAATATTGCATATTCTTGTCACGTGCAGAATCACGTGAAATGAAACATTAATATTGATAAATGACAATATTTCAGAATTGGTGAACAGTTTTAAAACTAGATGTAGATATGCGATTGTTACTACACGTACATATATACAGTGGCGAGCACATGTGGATACATGTTAATCAAATTTGACTTAAAATACTTGTAAGATCCTTAAAAATACATTAATCGATTTGAAATTTTTGTAGTTGAATTCTTTATTAATATTTATGTGAAAAAAATAATAATCAAAATTATAACTTATAAACTAAGTCTAGGTTTTAAAAGAAATAATTGAAATGGGCAATGTATCCGCTTTTGCACGTTCACGAAAAAGAAGCTAAGAATATTTTTTTAATATTTAGTCCAGAGACCTTTGGGTTTAATAGCGGCGACCATACGCTTAGGCATGCTCTCCACTAATTTTTCAATTAGTTCATGTGGAAAATTACTCCACTCCGTCTGAACTCGACACCAAAGCTCATCCAATCTCTTCGGTGCGGTGTCGTACCAAGCTAGTCCTTTTTTCAGCAAAACCCATAAATTTTCGATAGGGTTAAGGTCTGGGCTTTGAGCAGGCCACTGCATTTTTTTAAAACGTTGCCTGATGAGCCACTCCTTAACGATTTTCGCCGTGTGCTTTGGGGGTCCATCTTGCTGAAAAATGACTTCATATTTTGGATAAGCACATTCGTCTACGAAGTCTGGTAGATTAGACTCCAAAATATGAAAATATTGATCCTTTTTCATAATACCATCGATTTTAACCAAAAGGACCTACGTTCCCTCAAGTGAAGCAACCCCACACCATCAAGCCGCCTCCTCCATGCTTCATACTTTCTTTCACTTCATGCTTTTTCAACTTTTCGTTTGGGCGGTGCCAGTAATACTCCTTACTATCGGACTGAAATCGGTTTATTTTGGTCTCGTCGGACCAAATTACCCTTTTCCAATCATCTACGCTCCAATCCTAGTGCTCCTTGCAAAATTTGAGACGTGATGCAACATTTAACTCTGATAGTGATGGATTTTTTTGCTTAACTGCCGCTGTTAGTCCGATCCTGTGAAGTGCTCTGCGTGCTGTCCACTCACTTACGGGTTTGTTAATGGCAACTGCAGCCTCTTTTGGTGTTGTCTTCAGTTTGGTGGTCATGAGGCGCTCCATAGCTCGAGCATCTCTATTAGTTAGCAATCGTGGTCGCGATTTATTAATTTCAGGAGCACTAACATTGCGTCTCCTTCTTACTTGAAGCACGGTTCGATGGCATATACCCAGTGATTTAGCTATTTTACGTGCTGACTCATTGTTTTTCGTCATTTACATAATTTGATTTTCTAAGTATTCCGATATTTTCTTCATTTTTACTTCAAAATTGAAATACTCACAGAAAAAGTAAAAACGCGTGACTGATTAAATCGAACTTTTATGCTTTGCCGCGTAAAACACTATTTCGCACAACGTTAACACTGCAATTGCTGTGAATCCCGTTTTTACGTTTTGTTTCGATTCACAGATCAGTGTTGTAACAGAAGAAACGAAACGTGCAAAAGTGGATACATTGCCCATTTCGATTATTTGTTTTAAAACCTAGACTGAGTTTATAAGTTATAATTTTGTTTATAATTTTTTTAACCTTAATATTAATAAAGAATTCAACTGCAAAAATTTCAAATCGATTAATGTATTTTTAAGGATTTTACAAGTATTTTAAGTCAAATTTGATTAACATGTATCCACATGTGCTCGCCACTGTATGTACATTGCAATAGATTTATTGTCTTTTAAGGTTTAATTTTCCTTTATTATTTTTTAATAGTTGTGGTCTGCTTGAAATTTACAAAAAATTTTTTTTTCTTGCTTCAGAACTGGTAAACCCAAAAGCAACAACAAATGTTCGTCTGTCCGCCGAAAAGGATGTACGCAAACGCGTTAATGGCAACAAAAAAACAAAATAAAATTACACCACTTTATTAGCTGGTCTGTAAACTAGGTCATTCATAGAAAAAAAAATTCAAAACTATATTTGAAAAAAAAACTATTAGAACAACAATCCTTGAACATTTGTTAGAATGCGTAAATTCGATTTTTTTTAAACACATATTACCTATTTTTTGTGTCATTTTTTGTGTCATTTTTTGTGTCATGTCATTTTCATTAATATAATGCTAGAAAAAATCTTAAAGAAGGTCTTGCATAGATCAAATTTTCAAAAATTAATAGAATGAAATTATTCATTGAAATATTAAAAAATAGGGAATAATAGCAATGAATTGCAAGTTTGAGCATCGAGTAATACTTTACTTATATTTCTACCGTAAATATTTATA
This sequence comes from Beris chalybata, assembly GCA_949128065.1. Classification (NCBI taxonomy): domain Eukaryota; kingdom Metazoa; phylum Arthropoda; class Insecta; order Diptera; family Stratiomyidae; genus Beris; species Beris chalybata. Next base: position 12,816,884 of record OX421894.1, read on the forward strand.
TATTTACGCTTTCTCAAAATATCTTTAATTTATCCATAATTTTAATATTTTTGAGAAACTTAGTTTTATTCAAGTTGGTGTGTTAAATTATAATACATACATATATAGGTATATCCACAAGTAAAAAAAGTTTATGGTTTCTAATAAAAATGCAAATTAAAGGTCTCAGTCACGTTCTGGATTATTTTAATTTGAAACAAAAATATGAAAGAGAACATGTGTACTTTAGGATACTATAAATAAAAAATGTTTTCCGAGAAATTTGTAGGAATCTGTAAGCCAGTGCTTGTAAATTCCGCCATAATTGCTTATCATATCTGTTAAAAAAATGATACGATACTGAAAATGGCAAAAGTGTTTTTACAGAGTGTTATTCCCGCCGCTACGTTTTCATGTCTGACACCACAAACGATTGAGTTTGTGAATGAGATAAAGTAGTCCTTCCTTTCATTTCAGTAGCTCTAATTCAAACATCCATTCAATGTACAACCCAATAAAGTTCAAGTATCTATACTTAACGTACAAATACAACCTGCATATCACTTATAGCTACTGGCCTTGCAGTACTGAAAATTTTCATTGAATAGGAATTGTGGTTTGAAAAACGTGAGCTAAATGAAATCAGATTGAAGTGCGATTTTTTTTTTTTTTTCATTTTCCATGCAGCAGTATGTTTTATCAGTACTGGATTGTAATTATCTGTCATTGATAAAACGTCAGTTTGGGGTGTTCAACTGCGTCCAAGCCTGTAAATAAATTAATATTTCAGTGTTTGGTTTGAAAAAAAAATTGAAGTACTGTAGTAGAACTTGGCGTACTAAGTTCGTAATACTTATACGGAATCTAGCTTCAGTACTGAATGAATTAAGCTTAGCAAAATTTAGTCTGTAGTAGAATTGTTCCACTGAAGATTTTCAGTACTATAAGTATGGAAACAGTTCCGCTAGAATATCGATTCTTTTCAGCTGCGTTATGTGGTAAATGTCGTAATAATATACAAACATTTGAAGATACCGTGGAATACTATGTTTAGTAAGAGAAACGCGACAAGTTAATGCGGAAAATTACACTTTTTCGTGTACTTCCAATTTTAAAGTCTTTGAAGATTGACTGAACCTTGCATTGCTAAGTAGATTAAGTTTTACTGAATTTTGTAATTATAATTAGTGGTCAAATCCAACTACTTCTAAACGAGTGTGTTTGCAAAATACATATAAATTAGTGTAAGAAAGCTGCTTCGTTCATAATGTATTGAAAAACTAATTTCAATACTGGGTAAAATTCGAACAGTCTTCCTTATTATTTCTAATAACAAAGTATTTCATCTTGCTCCAATATAAATGTACATAGAAGTCTCTTATGTCTACTAATAATATGGGTACTACCCGTACTACCCTACAAAGTTTGAATTTATATTTTTGACTCTTTAATTATTCAAAATATTCAGATACAGAAAGATATTTGAAAAATCAACTGGTTGTCAACCAAATGTCTTAAAAATATTCTGGCTTTTATATGCGATATTTTCCACGACTGAAGTGTACGTTGTGCGAGAAAGGTTAAATCTGTGTTGGTTTAGCACTTACCTACGTCTGTTAAAATATGAAGTTTAATGCCTCCTTTGAATGTAGCCTCCAATTGAAGACAAATTAAATAACATGATCGAAGTGACTTACATTTTCGAAGGGAAATTTCTTTTTAATCTGAAATTCTTTTAATTATTATTCCTTGATTTCAGGTGCAACGGCTACTGAGCAAACCTGTATCGTGGGTTCGAGTCCGCGATGGACATATCTTAACTGTTGATCAAACTACTTTTATAGCCGATCAACGATTTCAATCGATCTACGCTGCAGAACAAGATCGTTGGTCGCTTCAAATTAAATACGTTCAGGAGCACGATACGGGCTTGTACGAGTGTCAGGTTTCAACTGAGCCCAAAATGAGCGCTAGGGTTTATTTAAAAGTTGTTGGTAAGTCGGCATATTTTTAATAAAATTTGTTCTCTATTTTGAATTTGAATACTGAAATCCTTTTGCAGTACCAAAAACGGAACTGATTGGCGACCATAACCGTTTCGTAAAAGCGGGTAGTAAAGTCGCATTGCATTGTATAGTGCGCGGATCAATAGATCCACCATCGTACATAATTTGGTTTAGGGGTAATCAGCAAATCGTTCAAGGGAATTCACGGGGATGGTATATGCAAATCGATAGAGAGATTTTCGGAAATAGTAGCGATCGTCAAAATACGGTAAGAAATTTTTCCGGATTCGATTGCTGAACAAAAATTTAACCCCAAAATTATTTCAATTTTATTTTATTGCAGATCGGCTCGCTAATAATTCCGTCAGTGACGAAGCGAGATTCCGGGAATTACACTTGCAGTCCTTCCAATAGTGCGCCGGTTACTGTAGATCTCCATGTACTGAATGGTAAGTTCATTTCAATACTCTTATAATGTAAAAACTCAAAATCAAATTGAAAATCCATGAACCAGTTCACCATGTCTTTAAACGTTTATATTTGCGCTATGCAGCTATATCCTTTGAGGATTTGAATATGGAAAACTCTTGAAAACAGTTTCTAGGCACTTGTATAAAAAGTCTGCTGAAGTAAAATGTTTTCGATCCTTCGACAGATCTCTAAAATATTGATATCCTTCCGTAAACCATTCTATTACATATTCATTCACATACGCACCAAGTTTCAACTTTCTAGATTTTTTATATATGTAGATAGATATACATGTAGTCTGGGTGGCTTAGTGGTTAGAGCACTTACCTTCGGCGCACCTGGTACCAGGTTCGAATCTGCTTGGTGACAAGTAATTTTCGAAAATAGTATTGGGTGCCGGACTACCAACTGAGTACCTGAGTTAAGAATCGGGGTAATAATCACGGACGAGCGTGTAGCTGACCACTTCACCTCCTAATGTTCCGTTGGTCTCGTAATGAAGTAACTCTAGCATTACTTTAAGGCCTAGGCCCGATTTGGGCTGGTGCGCCATTGATTATTATTAGATAGATATACATATGAACAAAATATAATTTATATGAAAATAAACATAAGAATACCAAATTTCAGCTTTGCAGCATAAACTGTTAATGATTCAAAACAAATATGTTTCGATATTTACATTTCAGGTGAATACTCAGCATCAGCTATAATGTCGTCAGCCAGTATAAAATTAATAAATTGGTTGTATCATCTAATATGTCTTTTGTTACTAAAACAAATAACATAAGTTAAGATCGAATCGTGAGAACTAGTGTAAATATTAACGTAATTTAATATTCTCAGTATTGTATATAATTAACGGAAATTAAAAGATTGTTGATAATAGTTAAATTTAAAGAAGAAATAAAAGTATAGTAAAGTGTATTACATACCTAGATAAAATCAAAAATTATTATGCTCGATTTAAAGCTAGAAATCAAATCAAACATAAAAATATTTTTAGTTTATCGCAACGCGTTAGTATCTTACTTTGACAGTAAATTATTGGCAAATTGGAAATTGCTGAAATGTTAGTCTTTATACCTGCTGACCTGCAAATTAATTAATTTATTGGATGTTAAAGATTAGGCATAAGACCGTAACAGCGGGACAAGCAGGGACTTTGGGCTAAAAATGTTAGCCAGCTTCGAATTTCCGTCTGAATCTTACTAGTGCACATGAGGTGGTAACTTCGATTAAATGGACCCTGAAAACAACTCAAATAAAATTAATTTTTTATTTTCAAAAAATTAACACCCACGATACGAGAAGACACTACTTTCGAATTTACTTTTTATCGTTACGATCAAATCAAATTTAATTCACTAAATAAATTGATGTTATATACTCGTAGTGTTTAGTACTTTAAAAATTTGAATAAGAAGTAAGTTAATATTTTGATAAATTTGTGCCTTGAAAATCATAAAATGAAACATTTTAATAAAATAAAAAAAAAATCATAATTATTGAGCTCAAGTGGTTTCATTACGAAGACACTTATAATAAATTTGTAGGAAGAGGTAACATAATAATATAATAATCATTATACAGTCCGACCGCTTCCACTATGACCTTAGACTATGTAATTGGAAAGCTACACCTATTAAAGTTTCACGTCATTTGTTCTGGAATTAATTTAAAACTAATCTACTTAGGTAAGTATATCTTTTCCAGTTCCAAAAGAAAACTAGCAGAGTAGTTGCATTACTCTTATCTTACAAAAAGCTTACGTACCTGTAGCTCATTAAAAAAAGTTCAAAAAGAGAGAAATAAACCTAGACGTCTAATCTTCTTTCACCTTAGAACCAGCAAGAAACGTGATTACGTTTGTAATCCGCACTTAATCGGATTGAACTAATCGGATTATACCGTTCATGCGAATTTTACAAATTTACCAACTAAAATCGACCGCGTTTATAGAAATTTAACCACATAATTATGAACTACAATTAGTTATTTCGATGCGAATGGTGATATTGTCATGGTGAGAAGAATACTAAGACCTGTGTAACAAACTAGAACTGTGTATTATTTTTTAAATTGAAAGATGATGCAATTGTATTTGGAAAGTATAACGAAGAGGAACCCGTTCGTCGTAATTACTTGGGATAAAGGAAACTAAGAGTTTTTAATTTTCGCTGAAGCACTGATCATTTTTTATAGTCCCATCCCTGAGCGATAATATTCACATGCATTTTTTATCTTAAGTTTTAAGTTTCTAGCATAAGCTGTTAGAGAGATAAGAAAAACACTCACCACCTCACTTCTCAATACAATGTAACCGCAAAGAATGTGCCATAGTAGAGCTGTATGTATTTTCGAAGTGTGCGCTATCTATAATTAGTGGTTATTGAGATTCAAAAATAGAATATTTAACTATTCACCACCACCCTCTTCTGCTAAAATTTTAGTTTCTGCTCTGAGTTCTACCTTTTTTGCTTGTGAGATATATTACGAGATTGTTTACAAAAATTATTGTATTCCACATCCATCTACTACAACCACAAAAAAAGTTATATTCAGAAAATTCTGATTGTCCACATTATTTAGCCACACACCAAATTTTATTGTAGAGTATTGTAGTATAGCAGTATTGTAGTATTGCATTACTGTAGTAGTATTGCAGTTATTTCTACCGACTGCCTGCGAATGGGTTTTAAAATATTTTTAATATAGGTATTCGCAATTAAGTCCAGTAGAAGGTTAAATAATTGGAATTGAAGTAGTTTTATTCACGGTACATTAAAATAACTATCTGTTCGCTAAAAGTTCAGGAATCCATTAAAGTCAAAGATGCAGCAAAGCCTCTGCTAACATTACACGCAATGAAGCAAATTATGAGAGACGTTTATTTCTTAAAGGTTCGGTCTAATAACCACTTTAAATCATAGCCACCAGCATCATAACAAACAACGAGATTCCTTCAGGCTTTATCCTTCATTTACTCCAAGGATCATTTAATTTGGAACACTTTTCCAAATACTAAAACAGTGAGAGCTCGTAGATCCTTATACGATTTTCTATAAAATCCAAGCATTTACTTGACACACCCGAACTTAATGATTCGAAAGAAAATTTCACGGTTGGTTGCTTTACCGTGTCGTCGTCTTTAGTTAAACTTTACCGGCACATATCCAACCATTTCTGGTGGAATTTGAGCCAGTAGGTTCTTGATATGATTCTTAGGATTCGTCGTATCCAAAGGATTCTGAAATTGGCTATTACAATGCCGAACATCACAAAAGGATCTGATTTATTTTATACGGCAGTCGTGTAGTTGAAATTCGTTTGAATCGATTTTTTCGATAAATAAGATGGTAAAGAAAGGTGATAAATTTGTTGCTCCTTGAATAAGAATAAATAAGATGGTGATTTAGTGGTGACTTGATAGTTAAGTTAAGAAGATAGAAGACCTGGATGGAGCAGCATAGCAAATGCAGTACCAATATTTGATTATTTAAACCTTTTCATTTAAAAGTTACAGTATAACAAAAGCGCTCACAGAACCTAAACTCAAACCCCACACGATTAAGGATATTAGGGTAGTGACTCAAGTCAATGTAAGCATGCATTAGTTTTTTATGATATTTCGGTTGTCATAACAAACATATCATCGACTAGATACATATTTAACTTGGCTCATATGAGTCGATTCACATACGCCACCCTTTACTGAGCTATTCTCCAAGCCATGGCCATTAGAATGATCCATTCAATTTGATGACTTTTCATTAGGTAGCGCAATGATGATAAATTGTCCAACTTCTACCTATCGTTTATTGATATGTCAGTCATTATGTTGACTTTCGACTCGCATGAAAGAGAGGAAGTAATTTGCGTGCCACTAATTGCCAACAGAAAATACCTGGCAGTAGCCATACGTCATTGCAGCCAAATTGCTCAAATATCACGAAAGAATATTTACAAGGAAACAACAGCAACAACATTCCAAACATGAATTGGTGAGTTCCATAAGACACGCGAGATGTTTTATTATTTTAGTTTTGTTATTTTTGGTTTTATTAATGATTAACTAAATGTAACTGCTAACTGCTCACGACACACACTTATTTACCTAATAAAATTTTATGAATTATTGTGAGCTTTAACAATAAAGAAAGTCGCAAACGATTTTCTGTGCCATTAAATTAAATGCAGTAAAATTAAAGGTGGTGTGGTAAGTATTAAAACTCTCTAGTTCAAGAATAAAAACCGATTAACATCGTTACATTTATGAAGATGTTTACATCCCCATGAAAAGATTTGTTCGATATTTTTCTTTAGTGTATTTAACTAGCAGCGTGTCACAGCTACGATCGCTACGCTCTTCTCGTTGCTTCCATTTCTCTCGTTCCTTCCATTGCTCCTGTCGATCCCATTGCTCCTGTCGATCCCATTGCTCCCACTTCTCCCGTTGCTTCCGTTATTGCAATTGTTTCCATTTCTCCCGTTACTTCTACTTCCATATCTCCCGTTGCTTCCGTTGCTTCCGTTGCTCACGTTTTTCCAGTTGCTTCCATTTCTCCCGCCACTTCTGTTGCTCCGTTGATTCCGTTGCTCTCGTTACTTCAATTTCTATTCTCCATCCTCTATCCACCATCATCCATCTTCAATCCATCATCTCCATCCACCATCCTACATCCAGCATCCTCCATCCAGCATCCTCCATCTTCCATTCTTCATCCTCCATCCACTATCCACTATCCAAAATCCATCGTCCATTTAGTAATAGGAACGGATAATGAATACACCAAAAACCAATGAACTGCCGCTAAACCATATGAAATACACTCAAATGTTGAAATAACTCTCGTTTCACCAATTGTAAAATGATTTTCTTAACGCACAAACCTATCAACAAAGTTTCATCGCAATCGGATGAATGGATTAGGATGGCATACCGGACAAACAAACAATTACAGCACGAGCGTACAAAAAAAGGGAAAAAAAAAATTGGAATGATGTCGAAAAAAATAATTGTTTTTGATTCGATTGGAACCATCGCGGGACTATTCTTTATGTTCCCTTAAAAAATTTATCAAAATTCGTTGAGCGGTTTATGAGTTCATAGGGAACATACATTCATCCTCTTTTATATACCTATATAGATAACAAAGATTCCGAAATCTATATCTCCTGAACCTGACACCAACCGATGGTGACACTTTTTGGTTGTATTTGCGGATACTAGGAGCCTGGGGGAGTGGGTTAAATACTTTGGATTACAATATCACCCAAACCAATTATACCAGGAAGATAAAATGACGAGTCTATTAAATGTAGAATTTTTAAAGGGGTGGTATTGTTCGGAAGGAGAGGACCCATATTATCAAAAAAAATTATTTTAATATATCTCAAGAACCAAACCAGATATAATGATTTAGTCGAGTTATGACATTAACTTTACACCTGTGGGCTCTTTATATAAGCAATTAGAAAGGTCGTTCCAAATGTTTCGATATCCAACCCTTACGGAGGTGGAAAGTGATTACATATACACGTTTTCACGAATTCCGATATTATTCTTAGGTCTAATGACATTACTTGACACTTTCATTTTTAAAGGCATTAAACAAGAATCAGACAACAGATTTAAGTATTTTTCGATATTAAACCCCTGGGTTGGTAAGGTATTGATTAAATTTTCACGAATTTCGAAAATCTCTGATCCGTATTTCAGTATTAAACGCATTCCGGACTTCAACCCAAAAAATAATAAAATGACGCACAGACTATTAGCAGTTTTTTTAATTGCTATTGGTTTCGGCTTTCTCATATGAATATTGAGTGAGAAGTTTAATACCAAAATTTTTTTTTTTATCGTGGAATTTTTTTAAGCTTTCATTGTTCAAATTTTGTATTTTACTAGCCGCGTACCGCGGCTACGCTCACTACGCTCACGTTGTTCCATCGCCCCTGTTACTCCCATTTCTCCGGTTCATCTATTGGTCCTGTTACTCCCTTTTCATTATCCACCATCGCCTATTTACCATCCACTATCCTCCATCGCTTATTCACCATCCCCTATCATCCATCCTCTATACACCATCCTTCATTTCCCATCCTCCACCCTCCCTCCACCATTCTCCATCGTCTATTCCCCATCTTCTTTCCACCTTCCTTCTATCCATCCATCCATCCATCCATCCATCCTCCATCCATCCTCCATCCATCCTCCATCCATCCTCCATCCATCCTCCATCCATCCTCCATCCATCCTCCATCCATCCTCCATCCATCCTCCATCCATCCTCCATCCATCCTCCTCTATCTACCATCCCCATCCTCCATCCTCCATCCACCATCCATCATCCTTCATCTTTCATCCTCTATTCTCTATCCTCTATCCACTATTCATCGTCGAACTTTACCATAAGGTAATAGGAACGCATAGCTGCCGCTAAATTCTGAAATAACTCGCGAACCACCATCTGTTAAAGGATTTTGCTAACACAGAAACCATGGCGGGAATACTCTCAACAAATCATCAATGTTTCATCGCAATCGGATGAGTGACTTAGGAGCTTATATAGGACAAAACAAACCTTTATTTATATATTGAGATTGAAGCGTAATATTGTTGAGTTTGTGTTGCTTATTTAATTTTGAAACTTAAGAAAAGTGAACAAAATAGTTCGGCTACAACAATTGTTCTAACGTCTGAAAGTTAAATAATAGATGGCATGATAAACAAAACTAATGGTAAAATAGACAATGGTCATCCAGGGACAATAAACGCTTGGTCTCTACAACGTCAAATGGAACCATTTTCAGAGGTAACTTCAATGTATCTTACAATAGTTCTCCGGTAGAATTTGAATGGCTTAATCCACAAAGATTTTTGTGATTACAATTTTATTTCATGGAATTTACCGGAGCGGTACACGTAGGCTTTCAAGCAGCTCTTGCGAAATTTTATTATGACTTACTGAAAACTTTACAAAGACGAGGAACAATTCAAATGAATAGTTGGGTGCTCAGTTTGGTAAAGTTAACTTCAGCTTCTCTTCCGAATTTCCTTTACAATTCCGTAAACAACTAAACAGAAATACCTAGGACGGTTTTACGTACGACCTGTTTCGTAAATTGAAACAGAAATGCAGCCTTCAACGTTCAGGACCCATTTGAATTTTGTTATTGCTTCCCAAATGAAATGTTGGTTGTAATAATTGGCTAAAGTTGTTGCTTACAAACGGTTATTTTTTGTTCAAGGAAGAAGTTTCAAACGCTTTTTGATCTTTTGTCTTTTTGATACAAGGGACATTTTCGTTATAATTTTTATAAGGTTGCGGTGAACTAAATAATGGTGTTTTGGATTTCTTTTAAATTAAAGCATATGGTTTGTGAAGTTCATATAAGACAAGCAACTTTGCGATCGACTGGCCAAACTAATAAAATTTTTAGAGATGTAGCACCAACCCTAGGATAAACCTGAGCCTGAAGATGTTCGCATTTCTCAACAGTTTCCATCCTGACTTAGTAATACATTCGATTGTTCTCATTCGAAAATATTTTGAAACACCTTACCCCATGCGATCCAAAGACCGCGATCCAAAGACCGCGTCTTCCAGCTCCTAATTTGTTAAGATGGTTTTGCTCTCTTCATTAACCGAGTCCTTCCATATAACGCTCTTCCTTTATAATTTTCTGCATCGTATTTTTTTCGAAGATGATTTTTTTTTGTCGCATAGTGGACGTGCAGATATTTATCACCTATAGAATCACGAAATTCCTCACAACGAAGAAGATTGTATTTTCGAAAGGTTCTATTTCCCTTAGTCTAACTCGGGACTCCGCATCGAACCAGAAGCTGGTTCGAAGTTAAACGGCGAAGGATATTGGATGGAATCAAGTATTTCATGCCCTACGCCCACTTAAAAACAAAATTTCATAAAAAGTTTGTCCACAGTAATGCGTCGAGAATTTTCCATTTTTCAGCTCTCAGCCTTGTAGTGTGACGCCGTTTTACATATACGTAATGTATGTAAATTTTACGCTGAATATTGGGTTTCCTCTGTACGATGCTGGCATCATGTCAAAACGAAGTCAACTTTTCATCCTTAAATCACAGACTTATGCAAATTGGTGGATTGGCGGAGCAGCACAGTAGGAGCAAAACCTTCTAATACAATTATATAAAATTCAGCGTATGAGGTACCCTTATATCTAAAGGGGGTGAAATCATTTACATAATAACACAATTACGGAAATTAATGTTGGCCGCGTTGCGTTAGTCAATATTTAAGGATAGCGAAGTTACTATACTGGCAAGGATAATGTATGTGTACGTATATCTTGCAGACTTCCCCAAAAACTTTCCTAGCCTTTAATCCATCATTGAATATGAAATGGGCTTGCAGTGAAAGAGAGTATGATGAATGGATTAGATGTATGCGGACAAATAAAAAATTGCCGACCATGCAATCTCGTAAATGGGGATTTATTTCGATTTGGTGCCAAAAAGGACACCGACCAACAAAGCAAAATGATTTATCAGTATTAACCGATTAGTCATAATTAGTTGTGCGTTAATTTGTTCGTCCAATTCCCAAACAAAAAATAGCTCAAGTAGTTCACTTAAAGATTAATCAATTTAAGGATTGATAATATTTAAGATAATAAAATAATAAGTTATCTGTTCACGGAAAATAATAAGAGTTGTACTCTAAAAAAAATATAATTAGAGTCAGTTGAATCACGACCAAAAACGGTGATAACTCTTAGAATCAAACATATACCTTTCTACAGTAAACAAGTTTTCAACTTTTTAGCATACATCGTTCAAGACATAGTTCAAATCGTTTGAAAATGTGATCCAACTCCTAGGTCTCAAGTGCTCGGGGTTATTTGATTAAAAATTTAATAGGCTAGGATATATGAGGGACAAGGAACATCTCTTAAAATTAACTGAAAGGGTGCCATTTATTTTGGCGGACAAAACTACTGAAGGAGTTGTGGCCTAATTCTGATGCAGTAGGAGAACAAAATCAGGACCAAGCTAGGCTTGGGACACGATACTTCAAGATTCTTGTTGGAGAAACAGGGTGATACTTTTTACCTATACCCTTCCTACAATAGTAACATTTTTCATCATAAAGATAAAAAAGAAATGATGAGTGGCAAGGCCTAGAGTTTCGAGCGAGACTTGATGCAAAACGATCTACTGCATTTTGTTCATCAAAGAGAATACTATATATGACGTGGAAGTTGATACGATGTTACAAAACAATTTCAAAAAGGAACAAATTGATCTCGATCTATCGATGATTTTCCATGGCATATTTTAATATCAAAATAGTATTACAAGTATTTCTTAACACCCTTAGAACGAGTTTATTTTAAGCAGTCGGATTATCTTTAAAGATTTAGATACTTTCGGCATTGATTCCACCGATACACTCATTACTACACAAAGAATTCTTTGGCGGCCAATTTTGATGAAGATTGATGGCTTCTTTCCTCTGATGGCCATCTCGCTAAGATTAGAAGGTCAATATAAAGAATAAAATAGCGTGTAAGCACGTAACTTTAGCATGAGTCTTTGTCATAAAAAACACCCCCACTATTTTGCTACCTTCAACTTTTAAATAGCAGTTTCGTTAAGATAAAGTCACGGCTGGTTACTACCGTTGTTCTGTAAGTTCCAGTCATAAGGCGATCTGACTTAACGTCATTCCGTATAGAATCTTCATAGTGTTCTTAATATATCTAGATATTTATGTTGTTGTAGCAAAGAAATGTTAACAATTTGTCGAAACATTCATAGAGTATGAAACTGCTATGCAGAAAGTTTTCAATTTACTCGCATTTCGTCCGCATACTGCAGCTGTATTAGGATACTGTTAGCTGCTTCTTTGCTAACTTTGTTTAACTTTAATTATCGATTACTATCTCAGGAAGCTATCTCTTTTCCTGGAACTAACTTCAGCCGTCGTCGCTTGCGTAACACTAAGATTTCTGCATAATTGACCTTCTGAACTCCAAAAATCCCGATGACTTTTGGTCCCAATTTTCGTGCATCTAACCCACACTTATAGTTTAATTGGGAAAATTTCACGAATCGCAAATTTATTAATAATTCACTTCCTGAAGGGCTTGGTCTTAGTCTTGTAGTTACCGGTCTGTAAGATCCTGTTTAGTCGAAATCTGAAGACAACTGAATGCAATATGCGCTTAAAATTTAATTATTAGGATCTGCTGGCAGAACATAGACATTGACTACGGACAATGGCAACTAATCTTGGGATCCTGTGGAATATGGCGGAGAATCCAATTCTCCGGATGATATCAAAAGGAGCATAACTTCATGACGGCATTGTCTGATAAATAGCATTATGCTCGGGCACGAAAATTTATTATTCACATTTTCGTACTGTTTTAAACGCTCGCTTCATTCTTGTTGAAGAAGCGTTGAAAACCCCCGGATAAAAGAATATTTTTTTATATATTTTTTCTCGTTATGTCCACGCTTTTCCGTATATTTAATTTAATTTCACACGTTTGCATATCACCTGCAGGTATAGTACGTTACACTGAGGCAGTACACGGTATGTAATAAGATTTCTGTTCTGAGAAAGAAAAGTGACATCTGAATTATTTATGCTGTTGTGATTGCACCTTTCGCTTATTTCGCAATTTCCAGAACGCCGAGAGTGTGAATGACAGAAGTAACTACGCTTTTCGCTGAAGATATTTATGAACCTAAGGGTGAACAGCTCGCAAAAATAAGATGAACATACACTGTACAGTGAATAATTTTACGACGGAAATTGGTACAAACAGAGCAATGCATTTCTTGGATACTGAAAAGGAACCAAAGCTGCGAATAATGCTAAATAACAAAAATCTATAGTATTATATTTAATTAATACCTTCATATATTTGGCTTGTTTAATTGGTTTAATTATGATTAATTGAAATAATGGGCATTGAAAATAATAGGCATTGAAAAGAATGGGCATGGGCTAGGTCGGTGGATAGTTACTGATTTTGGTAGATCTCACCGCTTCCTTTTCTATTACATTAGTAAAAATGTAATTCATCAAAATATTTTACTTGAATCATGTTCCTAATGGAACTGGAGGCTGCAACAACTTGTAATTTCTGTAGCTGGAAACAACTGTGGCCTCTATGGAGACGCTATACACAACACCTAAAGGAATATACCGGAGTATCAAAAGCCACTTGGCAATCGTATAACAGATGAAATACTGACCTCCGATTTATATATCTATAGTTTCGATATATTTCAACAACGTAAGATACCAGAATAACACTTACTTCCGACATAGGAACTGAGATGAATCTCAAAAGGATGTCCAACTTTGTTTTAGTCCATTTTTTGAGTTCTGGTCTTCTAGTGGAGCTAAGAACTTACTTTTTAAACAGCTAACAAGAAAACATTTCGAAGTGTCCCACTCCGCATGAAAATGTTCATATGTGTTGTAGAACTCGAAAATCTAAGGGACACGTATTTTTTTATCGGCAGTCGTGAGCATTTAAGGGGCGAAACCACCCCTCCCCCCCCCCCCGTCACAAAGTTAGCCGAATAATCGACCGAACTTTCGATTTCCATAGAAAGACTTGATTGATTTCAATAGTACATACTTGGAAAGAATATAGTATTGTGTCAGCACGATTCGAAAAAAATTATAGTCTAACAAGAGTGCAAGGGGTAAGGCACCCTTAATTTTAAATTATTATTAATTTTTTTTGAAAACGAGCAGGCCAATTTAATTAAAATGTAGTCTAGGTGGCTTAGTGGCTAGAGCACTTGCCTTCGGTGCACCTGGTACCAGGTTCGAATCTGCTTGGCGACAAGTAACTTTCGAAAATGGGATTGGGTGCTGGACTACCAGTTCACTCAGCTGTAAATGAGTACCTGAGTTAAAATTCGGGGTAATAATCACGGACGAGCGTGTAGTTGACCACTTCACCTCCTAGTGTTCCGTTGGTCTCGCAATGAAGTAACTCTAGCATTACTTCAAGGCCTAGGCCCGATTTGGGCTGTTGCGCCATTGATTATTATTAATTTAATTAAAAACAAGTGGACGTTAATGCCTACTTAAAAATAGTATTTACGAGTTTTCGTTTTTTTCTTTAAATTATCTTATAATGTATTTTATTTAAGGGAGTTGCTCACTTAAAAACGAAAAAAAAAATTTGTTTTTATGTATTATTATTTTAGATGCCCCTAATATACTCACGACTACCGATGAAAAAAAAACTTATCTCTTGAATTTTCGAGTACTACACAACATATATGAAAATTTCAAAATCGACGTGGGACACTTGAGAATATTCCCTTGTAAGACAAATTGAAATGAATTTTCTGTTTGATAGATATCAATTGGTATAAATGTGTGGGTAGTGTTGTAACCACCAAAATACACACCTGTCCTCACACCTGCTTCCATTAAAGTAGTGAAAGATACAGAGAAACAGCTCTTTTAGCTGGAAATGGGCAGTGGAATGAGACAATAATTTCGCGAATTTTTTCAAATCTTCAAAGTCTTCTGAAACATGAAATAAATTTTTTATCAAAGAGTTCTTCAGAGAAGCGTCTAGAAACTGTCTTTAAATTTTTCAACTTTAAAGAGGTGTTAAAGAGTTGTATACATTTTCACGAATTCTGCCTTATCTTCTCTGACAAGATATAAAATTGGTTTTTTGCTTTCACAGTCCTTTTAAGTTGTTAATTTTGTGATAAATTCTAAAAATCTAATTTATGTAGTTTTTGAAAAGGCTTACATACATACGTTTTCACGAATTCCGGTATATCACTTAGGTGGTAAGGTTTTGAATTGAGCTCTTAATTAAGATTTATTTTTACAACAGTATTAGGCGTTTTATGCTTTATATGTGTTTTGATAATTTCCACATTGTTTTATAAAGTATGTACTACTGGTGAATGTTGTAAATTTGCTTTTTTAGAGGATGCCAAAAATAAAGTTTGTTATATCTACTTATTCTTAACGATAAAATTTTGTAGCATATCTTAAAGGAACCATCGAAAACATCTGAAAACTCTAGCTTGGAATATTCATGGAAGACATGTCCTTTCAAGAAATGCATGAAAATTGGAAATCGAGGAGAGAATCCGAGGAATGAATAGGTTTTGACCAGAAGTCAAGTCTATGGTTCAGAATCAACCAAATGTGGCGGAGCACTCTATTCTCTTCGGAAATCAGACAGCAACTGAAAAATAGACTATATTTGATAATGCTTTCGATTCGATTAACTTAATAAACCCTTAAATTGCTTTATTAAAATCCCAATAAAATATTGAAACACATCTGAACGTGGTGTAATTGAGATCCTCTTTCAAGTAAAACTAACATTTGCAGGCAAGCTAACCATCGTAGAGAAACCCGAAAATATTTGATGGCGTGCAAGATATACTGGAAGTGTGTAGAGCTTTCTACGTTATTCCAATTAAATTTTAGAAGTCTGTATTTCAGTAAAGCTTTCATTGACAATTGACACAGTTTTTCCACGGTGTGCATGTAACGTTATGTATGATGAGTACGGCAGGAGTCACTAATGATGGAATGCTCCAAATTTGTCATTGTTTAGTGCTTCTGTAGTATTCGGATACCAAACCAAAGTAGAATAGTACTGCATAGTACGGATCCTCAATATTTTAGAGCTCCTGGTGCTCCATACAACTGGTGAAAGAGTATCCATGATACCGATGGAGTGCCCATCTTTTCTATGGCCATCTAATTTTAAACAACAATTTTTTCGATTTTTTTGAACCTTATATTAAAATAAGGGATTATAAGAAACTTTTTACAAACAGAATTACACAATTTTTCTACGTAAGTGATTGCAGTGTCCTGTACGTTCGTCTCACATGCTCACAAGATACTGATATTGATACATAGACATTTTTGATTTCATACAGTTGATGAATTAATTATATTGCATGTGCCACACAACAAAACACTAGACCAAACGTAAAGCCGAGCCCCACAGGATAACAAATATAACGACATAAGTATGCACAATTTCATATCCACCTTCAGTGCTCTGTTCTTTGATACCTGAAGGCCACAGCTCGCAAATAAGCTAGCAATCCTACAGAGAGATGTTCATCAAAGATAGTTCATATATGGAATGCCACGATGAAAGGACTGTAATTAGTTTTTGAAATGAAATCTAAACAGAAACGATGCGATTCCAACTTAAGCTCCTCAAGATTGAATTTATAGTTAGTCACACGCATCCTCCTTTCACATATGCATACGAAAAGTGATGAAGCATACAATGAACAAACGCTCTGATATGCTTAAGGGCAGCTTGGGTCTGGCGAACTAAAGATTAGTTATGAAAGTCAAGGATTTTAGTGATTAGGAGATTTATAAAGTTTCACTAGTACGAATTATGTTGCGCAGATGGAAGCAGAAGTTGTAGTCTTGTTTGGAAATTCATCCGGATTTTGAATTAATTTGGAAAATTGAAAACATAGACGACAGAATAGGGGATCAAAAGCTATCCATGAGAGAGATATGAAAAGTTGTACAACCCCATTTAAGATCTTGTACCTGTACCCATGTTCCCATAGAGCTAGTACCTTCTACTAACGATTTTTGTGCAATAGGCATTTTATCGCAATCCAACTATTACCGTAACTAGCGACAAATATATTTGCGGTTTTCAAATACTTATCCTGGAAATGCACCAAAAATACCACTGAAAATGAATGGCGACGAGAGATACGCTTCAACAGGCTTTGCAAACTACATGACATCCGGATTTTGAAAAAGTGTCATTATTTTGCACAGTACAATTTTGCTGTACTCGTATCCGAGCACGGCTCTAATTGCTCCCTTCCGAAATATAGCCTAAGTAGCCTAGGCACTTGGTGGTATCTTTATGGTATGCCGATGACATTTTTCTGGGTTATATCGTCTGCCTAAGTGCCAAGTGGCAAAGAAGCTGCAGTTTCCACAACTCATATGTGCACTCACCTGTATGCAATAAGTACCCGACAGTGCGACAATAATATCAAGCGGCAATTATAGTTGGTGTAATGCAGCAGAAGGCTTTCTTTGACGTTGTACGGTTTTGTGCTAAGACTCCTTGCGGAACAATGGATTCGACTTGAAATATGCTCTTAAGCACAATGAAGGCTACAAAGACCCTTAATGGATTAGATTGGATCCCGTGCATAGTGCATTAGCGATAAGGAGTCCTTTTCTTTGCTTTGAAGTTCGAAAGTGGTTTTGTTTTGCTTTCGATCCGTTAAAGTGAAAAGGCCGGGATAGTGGGTACAACAAAAGTCTGCTCAAATCTACGAAAGTGGGAAACTATTCTTGCCAACTTATAGTGATACTGTACTGAGCAGCACCTAGTATATCAGATCGGAAATATTTTAACCCGAAGACATCAATTATATGAGTTTACTCACCTTCGACTTAATCGCAGAAACTTGTCTGCAAAAGTTCGCAAGTTTTTACTAGCCTTTCGGGAAACCCACTTTACTGCAATTATTGATTCTAATCATAATTGAACTGGGTGAATTCAGTTCTTTTTCTTTGTCTACAGCGCATTTGAAGGCTCCTGGCTCCCCAGCCCTTTGGGACTTAAAGGTGTGTCTAAGATGAAAATTTTGTTTCCTTATCTCAAGAACTGCTTATGCTAGGAAGTGGAAATTTGGAATTTATATACACTACAAAAAACGGTCAACATAGAGTGGTGCGTGAAATAATGCGTCTGAAGAGCACGAAATTTGAAATCGATACATTCTAAAATTCATATGTGTGGCTCGAGAAGCGTACCAGATATGGTTTTGAATTTTTTACAGGAGTTAGTAGCATAGAAAGGCCATGGAAATAAAGATTCTCGATACCTTCCCGTTAAGGATAGAAATATGAAAGTTAATGGTTATAAAAATACAATTTTTGGTAGAGGAAGCAAGGTACAGGGTAGTTGCTTGTACTATGTCTTAGTTCATATACTAGAGAGAAAGAAATAAAATAAAAAATAATAAAAAAAAACAGACTTCCAATGGCAAATGGGAATGAAGTGAAAATAATGTCTGTGAAAAAGAGTTCACATATTCAGGAATTTAATAGGGACATAACAATTTTGTATTTCAATAAAACACAGAATAATGCAGACAATACCCAAACGTTGCACGTTCGTGAACTTCACTATGCTAGAAATGTAAGCCTTGACTGACGTTTGGCCATTCGCAGACCATTAACGGTGCGTTTGTATTAAAATGCAAAATATAATATATTTATCGTCTTAAGTTTACTACTGGAACGGTAATATACGTACAGTCAATCTCTGCTAATCAAATTTAAATACCTAGCATGTTGCTTTGAGTTTCGACGCTACTAGCAAGCTAAGAAAACTCGTCGAAATTTCTGTCTCAATATTTAAAGACGGAACAAAGTTGTAAGAAAGCCAATGGCTGTCAAAGTAGACACAAGGAAGAAAAGAAATCTGCATAGCTAATAACATTATGCAAAATTGAGCACGTAAGCTTATACCTTCGTCAGTCGACAAGATACGTAGAAAAAATGTCCTGGAAATCATCACTCTGTAGAAGAAATTTTCCCTCTAAAAGGCAAATTTTTCTCATGTTATTTTATTATATCATACTTAAGGGATGGAGCGCTGAGTTGGGTTCGGAGAAAAATTCCTTTACTGTATGCATGCCTCGGGTGATGTAAACATTGCTAAAGTTCAAAACTGAGCGCGTCAGTAAAAAAAATAGTTCTTGAATTTTCGAAATTAGTTTTCATTTAACATTTACATTAACGAAATGGTTTTGCCACGTGACTGAAAACAATTTATTTAAGGTATGGTGAAATTGATTTTTGGAGAATGTTTTTACAGTTCATTTTCAAATTGAAAAACAAACTTCTCGGGTGAAAGGAGGCATAGCTTTTATTTGTATGGTTAGGCCAATCAAATTAGATATAAATATTTTGTTTGGACCCGTAGGAAATGAAACGATTCTAATCAGTTTGAAAAGTTATATCTTAGAGTTCTAGAGGAATTTCGTTAAAAACAAAATACAGGGTTAAATATTTTTTAACGATTTCGCAAGCAATGAACTCGATGTGACAATCGTTATTTTGCTTAAAATATGCTGTAAATTTGGCTAGATTTCAATTAAGAATAAATAATAAAAATTTTATTCGTCCTAAGAATTTCGAAAACGGAAGGAATTGCCCATATCCTGAGAATAGGTGCAATAGAGTAATCCGTGAAAAATAACACTCTATAAGCGCAGTCCATGTGTTTTTCTAGCACCAAATTTAATTTAACAATAAATTCAGTACTTCACCTAAAGTATTATTATAAGAACCATCAATGAAATTTAACATTCCAATTAAAACATACTCACCTCCAGACCAAATTCACTTACTCACATCGATAGTTCAGTACTGAATTTCTGGATACCATTCAATATGCTCGGTAGCTATGACTAATAATATATTGACCGCGGTATGCAGCTGTAAGAAAATGTTATGATGCCGAACATATTTTCCATTGTTTTTCCCAACTGAATAATTAGTCATCACGGTCAGCATATGGTTTGTAAGCTCTAATTTGATGTCGCTTCCCAAGTCTTTTCAAACAAGAAATTTAACCGTAATTGAAAGCTCTGATATATGTATCAAATTTAGTGCAGCAAATCAATACTAACAGTACGAACCGTATATGGACTCGAAATCCTGAAGGCCTTATGTCCCTTACGTATACAAGCCCATTAAAAACTTAAAACAAGAGTTATTGTCCTTCTCAACCGCGCTGCAATCAATTGACAGAACGTAAGAAAGGCTAATCGACATGCACACTTTTTATTCAGTATTATATCGAACGTACATACTCTAGTTCCGCTCCAGTTGCTTTTTATTCGTTTTTCCGTAACAGAAATGTCATGGTGAAAATCTTTATGTATATCAAATACCAGTTTAAAAAAGTAGGTATGCATTATTTTACCACAAAATCACGCGCTTTGTCAGAATTAATTCCAATAGTTCAATCAAATTTCGTCATTTCGTAATAGCAGTATGTACTCAGTTAAAAATTTTTACAACATTAAATGTTGGCAACTAATTGCCAACAAGGGATATTGTAAATTTAAATGTCTCAAAACTACTTACTAAAATTAAAATTCGGAAATGTAATAAATACATACATGGCTTTGTAGAATTACATGCTTGGTAGTAAACATAAATTACATGGCATATGTAATTTGGAGGTTTAAATTACCTTTATTGAAATAATTCATAATATGTAACTTTCCACTGAAAGGGAGTATTATACCAATAAACAATTTTTTTTATTTATCAAAAATATAAAACAATAAAATTATAAAAAAGAACATTTCGTTATAAATAAAATGATGTATAATAGCATTTTACCAAATCAGGCAATTATCACTTACTCATTATAAGCAAAACTAACTCGCGATGATTACTTTGCAATATCCGTACAAGAACTGATAAATCGACGCACGATTGCTTACAGCATCTCTAGATGTAAAAATCCATTGAAGTAGGTACTGACTGCAACTTCGGACATTGATTTCATGTTTTACATGGAATAATTTTATTTATACATGTTTGGAAATGTAGTTTTCCGTACAAGTAATTGTAATTTATATTTTTATGTAATTTTACATAGTATTTCATGTAAAGAACTTAATTACATAATGGTAATAGTGTTTATACATGAACAAGGTAATTTTACCTATGATATGGGGATAATTTTATTATATTAAATGTTGTAAAATTATAAATAATTTTTACTGTGTATGTAAATGTAAGACTGCTTATAATTTAATAATTTTAGTTACCAGTACTGTTGCAGTACCATGATCAAGTACTTAAACGGAATTCATTCAGACTTAAACTCTAATCTCGTATGCGATATAAATTCTGAAATTTACGGAATTGAAGTACTGTATCGGAATTGAGTTCCAGAGCATCGTGGAAAAGTACTGAATGAGTTACTATTTTAATGAGTAACCAAAATCTACCCATAGGACTCTTTAAATTTCTGGAACTCAGTGGAAAGTTAATTCTGCTGGAGTTCTGGATGAGTTCTGGATGAGTTCCGTTATGTTATACGCGAGGTGTAGTTTCAATCAACTCTCCAGGACATTGTCGTTCGAAAATTATAAGAAAGTCATATATACGCAGACCATTACCACGTATTCCGCTCATTCCCTATAATAGCAACCTACGCTATTTTAACTGCGGTGGATTTTAATTAGTCTAATTAATAGTTCTAGCGTAATTGATTCATCAATTCAATATTATCTTTACGGTAAGTCCAGAAGTAAAAACTGCGAATTTTCCAGAAATATTTTCATCCTATTCTCGTTAAGTGCTCATTGAGCGAATAAACATGTAGCGAAATTCTTTTTCACTTGTAAATTTTCTTAATTAGCTATGAACGTTCAATACCAATTACTTCCATTCTCGTTATATTCTGGTCTTTCGTTCCCGTATAATGTGCGTAAGAGCCTCTTCAGTTCTGCTTTAATCCTGCATTTTATCCCCGTGCCCACGAAACTTGGCGAACGTGATCTAATCTGGTATCTGGTATCTGGTCCAGGATTCTTCGGTTCACTCCTCTAAACTCAATTACGGTCTAATGTAAAAATATATGCCAGGTCACGGATAATAGCGAAAAAGTAGAAGAAAATTGTCTTTAGATGGGTTTTGAAACGGTCGACGAGCGGATGTTGAAGTTGTCCTCAAAGAGAACGGAAATTCAGCTTCCTTCCGACGAAGGCATCATTTCGGCGTAATGGAGAATTTTGCCCCCTAAGTGATTAAAGGTAAATGTAAATTGAGGTCGTAATTGAATTTCAAGTAATGATTATCTATTTGTTTGTTGTGTTTAACGCTGGTTAAAGTGCGAGTGCGAGATATACCCACTTCCGGCTAAAAGCTCTTAATGTTTCTGTAATTTAAAATATATTACGAATGCCTGATACTTAACGTCTTGTTATATTTTCTAGATATACTGTGGGATTTTTATGGAGGTAATTGACTTGTTTTAATAATAAATTATTGTTATCGATTTTTTTTAAAAAAAATATTAGGTATCTGAATATGAATACTGAACTAGAGTATCATATGATTGGCTCGTAGCAGATCGTGACTGCTGTATGTTTCTAACTAAAACGTTTTACAGGATGAAAGCAAGTATCAACATTCAAATAAGATGATTAAGAGTTCGAGCATAGTTCTGAGAATAAGACAAAGATTTCACATTAAGAAAGAAAACTGAGTATATCGAACTGCAGTATATAATCGTTGTTCCGTTGAATATTAATCTTGATATAAAAAATATTTGTCGCAAGAAGACAGACAAATGGTTTCATACCCGTGCAGTCCAGCTGAGAAGAAAGCAAGCAAGCACGAAAGGACTTCTTCGGGATTCATTGCAAGAAATGATTAATTACTGCCCTGGTGGGTATGTCCTTTAAAGCAAAGCAAAAAAAAAAAATGGAGCGAAAAAGGAAAATGCTAAATGGGTATAAATGAGCCCTCTATTCGGACTATGGATTCAAGTGTTTTCACCATTGTCTTACTTAATGGATTTTTACGTTTTCCGTAATTTCTTGCCCGCTTCTTAGCCCGGCTCCAGATCTCCTCTTCTCCCCCGCAACTACTAAGATAATGATTCTATCATTTAGTTGACAGATGAGTTGAAAAGCTGGAACAGAATAGCCAGCGACTAAAGATAAGATTTATAGGTACAGGGAGGAGTTTTTGTGAAAAGTAAAATTAGACTGTAGTCGACGATCAGAAATGAACGAATAAAAAGAGCCTCTAGAAAATAGAATATGGGACGCGAAGGACATAAAATTACAAAGGTAAGTGATTCTTGAAGAATTACTGAACGGGAAATTGCAATATGGACCAGCACAGAATTCATTCAGTTGCGATTTAATTAATTTTCCAAGATCGCAATGCGGATATTGCGTGGCATCTGGACCCCGCAGAGAATTGATTGGAAATTGCAAAAGCTCTTGAGCTACTTCTAAGGCTTTTAATTTCCTTAATTATCTAGTCTTCATCTGAAATTAGTATCAGATTACTTTCAAACGAAATCGAGTTGCCACTAATTAAATTTTGACCTGAATTGTATAATTGAATGGGGCGTCTCACATTGAGTTGAATTACATGCAATAAAAACCATTGATAAGTTTCTCATATACGAAAAAAACATATACCAAAGTCCTTAATTACGCCCCTTTCAGTACTAAATATCAAGAAATGCTGATATTTTTCTTCTGGTGTAAAAATTCTATGGAAGTGAACATTAATTTGTTACCTCGTCAGACGTAAGAGATACGTCGGAAGTTGTGAAAATACATGTTTCTTCTTTACACTTCGTAATTTTTAGGCAATTATGAAAAAACTAGAGGTAGTAAAAATCATTTCGAAATTTCTTTAGATCTAAGAAATATATCAAAATTCGTGGAAATCAATTTAGCAACAGTAGAAGAAGTGTCTAATTCTGTGTTTTGCAAGGTGCTATTTCAACAGTACAGGTTTAAACTATATACTGAACATTCGTATCGAATAGCTTATGGGTATGATATTAAAAAATTGATCAAATAATATTAAATTCCTTCCGGAAAATATAACCAGATACATTTGAAATAGTTGATTCGTTGTTTTGTAATTTATACCTATAGAATGATTTATCTCTACACTGAAAGAAAAACTATGTTTATTCCAAGGTTGCATTGACCATATTAAGGTTCTTCTAACTATTGTAAAACTGACATGTTTCCAGTGATCAGGGCTATGATGGTACGAGCCATAGCATATAATTTGTAAGAACATAATATGGTTGCATAGTTTTTCTTTCAGTGTATATACAAGAAAGGACTTCCTATACTGAAACTCTCTATAGTCAAATAATTGAGGAATTAGTAGACTTAAAAAATTTACTTCTACCACGTTGAAAAACCAACAAGGACTTACGATGTAATATAAACTTTCCATAAAAGTAATTTTGCAGATAGCAATTTTTTCGTTATTATTCGTAGAACGATGATCTTGCAGCTTTACATCGTTTAGAATGATTTGACGTTATGTTCTGCAAAATGGTTTTCAGATACGGTCGTTATTTTCTTTTGAAATCCAGAAATAGTTACATCCCCCAACTTTAAGGCAGTTTCATTTCAACATCAAACATTCTTTAGATATGTTTAATATGAACGTTGTTATTTTATGCGATAAGAAGTCGATAATAAAACGTTGACATACTACAGAAGGCAGTTAAATTTTCATGTTTTAATAAGAGCGCATCCGGAGCGGGCGGTGCAGAGAAAAGTGTTCATTTCATATGCTCTATTGCTATGATTATTATTAGATATTATTATTGTTTATTAAGCCCGTCTCGTGCATAAATTGTAAGTGAATGATGATCCCGGTATAATGGCGGTTGCCCGACATTTCTATCATTTTCTTCCACTTTATTAGAGTCAGGAACAGAAGAGTATCCTTGTTTCTCAACTCCTATTCCCGCCGTCGTGCACTTAACTTAATAAATTTGACAATAAAAACTTCTTGGTGGCGCCCATAAAATGCCCGAATAATGGGAAAACTTGTACGAAAATTCGAACAATGTCTTGAAATGCCACGAGAACTGTTCGTCTAGCCTCAAGGAACACTCGTATATTTCGCAAAGAAAAGATTTTTATGAAATAAGGAGGCACTATGAATGGGTAGGTGAGTAGGGAAAAGTTTTTTTTGTGCAATTCAAAAATATGGAAGGATAGGTAAAGTTGAAGTGATGGTGAGCACCTGATGTCAATTTTTGTGACTCTATTTGAATATTGTTTGGACGGAATTGTGACACCGGGAAATATGAATCGAAAATTTATTACAAAGGATACTCAGACATGGTTGCATTAGAGGCAGCATTAAATGCACGACAGATATTTTCTAGTTTATTACTACACAAGTTCTAACGAGTCATTTAACGTTACCTTTTTGGTACAGGCTGTTAAAACACTAACCGATTGACACATCCCTGAATTTCAAATCACGCCAAAAAAAATCTGTATCTTATCGGACCTAAGTGATGTGTCGGAGTTCGTGAAAACGTATACAATTGATATTAAACATTCGTAGGGGATAAATATCAAAAAAATACAGAGATTAATTTTTAGATCTTTATACTAAAGGCCATAGAATTAAACCTCATAAAACCTGAAAGATTTTTCAGAATTCGTGAAATTTTGAGCAATGCTTTAAACTCTTTGGGGTTGAATACTGAAAAATGCTAAAATATATTTTCTTCCGATTATATTGAAAGTATTTAGTAGTGGAAGCCCATTCAATATCTTATTAGACAGCTAAGAAATATATCGATATTCGTTAAAATTTAATCAGTCACCTTACATCCTCCTAGAGATTGGATATCAAAAAATTTTGAAAAGTGCTTCTACCCACAGAAATAACATTTTTTTGAAAACTTGGCATGCTGAAAATATCTACCGAAGTTAGTGAAAATATAGTAAAAAATACTTTTCACGGATATTTGGTTGAAAAATTTTTAATATCAAAATTCTTTATTGTGCTACTCTTAGTAGAGCTTATGCCATTCTTAAAATAAAAGAGATCAAACATTCGTCTTTACAGCCAAGTATAATATATGTACCTACATGCAAATGATTTCGAATGTTTGAATTTTTGAAGGAAAAGGGTTAAAAAAAAACCTTAGGATATTTTGTTTACTCCATCTCCGTACAATGAAAACCTGAACTTTGTCTTGCTTTAAAAATACTTCTGTGAGACTTCCACATATATGGTATGTATTAGGTTTCAAATTTCTAGCATAAATCGTTTCTGAGATACAAAAAAAAACCTTCTACTTCAGTACCTAGCTATCTCTACCAAAAATTTTATTTTTCAAAGAATTCCCCATTACGGTTTTTTATTCGCGTAAATTTTTAGCTATCAATCTTTTGAGGTTTTTAAGAAATAAAAATGACAGTTTTTACTAAAGTTAATACAACCATAACGTCAGTGATTAAAAATATTGTATTGAGGTTGACGCAACTGTAAATTTCAAACAGTCCAAAGCTCTCTGAAAATATGGGTACCACAGCCATATTTTTTCTTTGAGTTCATTAATTCGTTAATTGAACAAAAAAAAACACTTTTTCGCAGCTAGACGCAAAATAAGTGATACAATAAAAATTGGTTTGGCTTTTACAGCCATTTTTAAAACTCATTAAACATTTAACCGAAAGTGGAGAGGGAAACAATGCGTCCGAAACGCAAAAAAGTCGAGATCGACACATTCTAAAATCCATATCTCCTAAACCGTTAATAGCAAGCAATTAAAACTTAACAAATATCTGTAGTTATACTAGGAAAATAGATTGAAACAAAATTTTTGGGTAGGGGTAGTGGCGTACGGGGGTGGGGGTTGAAATACTTAACATTACGATATCTCCCAAACCAATTGGACCAGAAAAACAAAATTCGGTTTGGATATAAAGCTTGATAAATAAAGATTGCTCAAAGTAAGATCTTTGAAAGGGGCGGGGGAGTACGTAAGTGGAGGGAGAATTTTTCAAAAATAACACGTTTCATATCTCAATAACAGCGTAAGATGGATGCTTCAAATTTTTACCAGAAGTAGGCCTAATAGAACCCTAGTAGAGAAAAAAAGTTTGGGGTGTGGGTGTGGGTGTAGAGGGTGAGGGTGGGGAAGGGTGAGAAAGAAAAAGTCCTGATGCTTATATCTTAAGAATCTATAATGATAGGAAACTGAAACTTGGTATTTAAACAATTTTTTGGTATTTAAAAATTTTTTTTAGGGGTAGTATGGTACGGTGGTGGGAGGTGTTTTTGCTAACTTAAGAACGGCTTATGCTAGGAAGTTAAAACTCGGTACGTAATCAACTAGAAAAGTAATTCTGATAAAAAAAATTCGAATATTCATTGGCGTTCAGAAGGGGGGGGCAAAAAAAAAATCAGTTAATATAAAATGCATAATTTTCACGATTTTCGTCATATCTACTAGGTCTTTCCAAATATTGAATTCATTTTTATTCTACGGATTCTTCATATGAATACCTAGAATGTGTTTTCAAGATTTTTTGAAATTCGACCCCTAAGAGGGTGTACAGTGGTTGTATACTTTTCATAAATTCCACCATGTTTCTCAGGTCCGATCAGATATCGAATATCTTTTCACTTACACGGGCTTGTTTAATAATCACCTTTTTTTTTAAATTAAGTCTTTTTCAACCTCTAGACCGCATCCCTAAATGTGACCCGATTATATAATTCATATGTTACACTCTTTCTTAACCGCTTCCCGAACTTTCTGTTAGATTTTCAGTCACATGATAACATACACCACATCCCCGAATTGAAAGCGTTCCGAACTTCTGCCGGAAAAATAATAAAGTTGCGCCCAGACTGTTGGCAGATTTTTTTTATTAATTTATCTTCTAGATATATCTACTAATTAATTATACTATCTATGATGCTTTTCAATAAAATGCGGTCTTCTGATGTAATTCTTGCCATGAAAATCGTGGAAATTGCTTCAGTTTAACTTAATATATTACTAATAAAAAGGAAATTTTTTTAAAATTTGATCTATACCTTCTTTAAGATTTTTTCTAGCATTATAATAATGAAAATGACATGTTAAGTATTCAAGAAATGGATAATATGCGTTTAAAAATTTCGAGTTTACTCATTTTAATAAATGTTCAAGGGTTGTTGTTCTAATAGCAATCTTTAGAAATACAGTTTTGAATTTTTTCTCTATAGACGACCTAGTTTACATATCAGCTAATAAAGTGGTGTAATTTAATTTTGTTTTTTTGGTGCTATTAACTTGAAAAATTAGCATGAAAATAGTCATAAATCAACCAAATCGGTATTTCGAATTCTAATATTAAAGTTTTTTCCCTACCTTCGATGTATTGTGCGCATATATCGCAGCGTACAAAGGTAATGACACTCAAATCATTTCAGTAAGGTTATCCGCAGTGACAGAATCAACAACAGAATTAATACCTCCAACGAGTTGTTAAACCTGCAGATCTACCATCTACCATCGAGTTGAAAAGCAATCATGATAGCCGCTCATCATTTTGCTTTTATCGTCCCGCATTTATGGGAATCATATCTCGATTTTATAGTAACTACCCTCTATGACACTATTATGGGGATTTTCCCATAAATTCCTCTGAAAGGACGTGTAGTCGTATACCTGACTGGGTTTGGTTTTATATGTGTATAGAGTGTGCTGTGAAGCGGAGAGAACCATCCCTGACGTGGTCAGAAAATCAACCCTTCCATTCAATAGATCGCTGGATATCAATCAATACTATAAGATAACCGATTTCAGTTGCGTCCGTTGGACAGATACCGGACGTTGTAGGTGAGATAGAAACTTTTCCGTAGTAGGTCCTATAATGTAAGGACGAAAAAAAGATACGATGACTACACAAATATAAAAACCTAGATATTTGGTGATGGGTTAACCTATGGGTGACTGCTATCTGGGGAATTCCAAGGGAATAATTCAGTATACGATTTGGGCTCCACCGATTTTCAAGGTTTTTAATTATCCCCTTAGTGGTCGATTAGTTTCCGATTTTATACCTCTGTGGGTTTACTCTGGGACTTGATTGAAATTCAATGATGTGGAATAATTCGGGTAAGTAGGTATAGAGGGTAGAAACCATGTGCAAAGAGCTGCATGAAAATCATCCTAATTTAAATGAACGAATGTTTAATTTTCTTAATATTTATTTGGAAATTTCAAAGCTTATTCAAGTTTCGGGATGCGAGAGTTCGTTTCTCCATAATATCTTGTTACCTTCTATTCTTGAGTAGTAATGGTCCTGGAACTTGATTATATAATCTTCGCGAAGGACTTAATCTAAAAACCCCAAGTAAGCCCCAAGTATTGCTTTAAAGGAACACCATGTTTTATCTTTTTGGCATCAACCGTTCATGAAATTCATATCTCGAATTCAAGTTTCGAACGTATTGCTTATCCCCTCACTCGCATAATTAAGCTAGACCAAGTTAAATTTAACTTTTGAATTGTAGCTCTCTTCTAACCCAAGTTTCAACTTTTTAGTCTAAGCTGTTCCTGATCCGTCTGCCTCTCAAGTTTAGCGTATACCGCGAGCAGATATATTTTTTCTGCTTTTTTCGCGGTATTCTCGTCTTAAAGCAAAGTTCCAGGAAAAGAATTTTTTTTCAAGTTACAGATCAAACACAACACTTTATTAATTTAAATAATAAATCTTAAAAAAAACTCTTGTCATACAACTCATTGACGTGGCAGGATCCTAAAAATATATTTGAATTGGGCCACATTCTCGAAACATGGCAATATGATTAATCTACATAAGGCTCATAACATCTTCACTAATTCTTGTTGTTATTGTTGTTTATTACCCCAACAAGCATACCGGGACATTCTAATTTTACAAATTACTAAAATTAATTTTTATAAACTCTCTCACGCAGATAATAAGTCGGTTATAGTCAAAACGTGTGATCCTTTGAAAGCTGTTCTTAACATTCCAAGGAAAAGCGGGACGAGTCGGTACAACAAACTCATCCATATATATGGAACGTGTGTACTATTATCCTTAGGGCAAATGTGCCTTAGGTTCTACGGCATTGTACCTAATATGAGTGGAAGCTCCTCTCTTAACAGGCTACTTTTTTCGGGTTTTTGACTTCAATATCTCGTTGACGCCTTCTTACTTTCGGTCGTATTTATAGAAATTGCTTCCGTTTTTTCCTCTTTTTTTTTGGTAGCTTGAGGATTGCTTTGGCGAACCCTTCAAGATGGAGGAAAGTTGTGTATACCGTCAAATAGAAATGTGAAAGTGTATTACAGCTCATGGGATTTAGGAGGGAGTAACAGTAATGGTAAAAGTGTTAAGAACGTTGTGTTGCATTCACGCTTTCGACAAAGACCTCTTCAACTTGATGATAATGCCTTTCCATCCCTGTGTATGCCATGTATAAAAAGCCCTTAGGGATACTGCTGGGATTCAACTGTAGGATCATAGGAAATTAGATTTCATTATTTCGGTAAGATGTTCCTTCCGAAATCCATTTGGGGATTAGAACAGTTGGTTCTCTCCTATTTGTCGTAATATGAGTTGTGTTAAGGATGAATTTGGTGCATATTTTCCATCGATTTATAGTAAACTTGGGGTTGCAAATATTCTAAGTATGTTAAGAGGTGTGCTCTTAGGGGCTCTAGTGCAGAACAGAGAAGTTGAATTTCACATCTAGATGGCGTGAATAGTGAATGTAATTGACGGAAAAAGTTATTGTTTGCTGTATGCTATTTGATACTAAAACGCGATTTATTACACCCCCGAAGCTGAAGTTAAAACGTTGCAACAATCAGATAATACAGAGAAAACTTACGGAAAATTATCTGGCGGCGCGTTCTTTGAATTACACTTTGTGTTTTGTTATGAACTCGCATTAACTCGCGTAGAGATTTAGTACATGTCATATATTGTACTGTTGCCGATAACAAGAAAAAATCCAACACCAAACTGGGCGCAACTTTATTCTTTTTCGAGTTAAAAACACCTTCTTCAGACCTTGTCCAACACAGTTTTAAAAAAATTGGAGAAGGTTTATCAACGGCCAATATATGAATCAGACTAAATGATATTAATAAAAAAATATTGAAATAAAGTGTGTCCAGTATTATTCAATCAAAATATATGAATACATATTTGCATCAAAAATAAAACCTTAAAAACGCTAAAATGCTGCCATTCAGTCCAGTTGACTTTTGGTTACATGGCAAAATTTACCACAAAGTCAACTGGACCGCATTAAAATTTCATTTCGAATTTTGCATAGTAAAACTTACCGCTTCCCATTAATTTTACCCTACATCGCTAAGTCCACAAAAAAAGGTGCAACTGGGCTCTCTGTTCGCCAGGATAATTCCAAACACACAAATCGTTAAAAAAAAAGGTTTATTTTTTAGTATATTGCTACCACCGCGATGCGATAGCACAAGTGATTTTGTGCACATGTTTAACGTCAACTCGCTGCGAACATTACTGAAAAAAAAGTTGGTCGTCCACCCCCCAAATCGTAATGATGGCCTCCATTTTTATAGTTAGTGGACAGAACTTTTTGAATTCGTGCTGATTGTTGCCAAAAAAGGACTTAAATAATACGGAAAAAAACTATAGTCTACTAGTCCGAATAAAATTGTTGGTAAAGTTTTTTTTTCTGGCTTATATCGTTTTCCGCTCAACTTATTTGCCACTGGGAATTAATTGAACAAAGCGAAACAGATGGACACACCGTGTTCAAAATGGTGAAATTAACACCTTGCTTATTATGTTTTACATGACAGCGTTGTTTGTAACCATAATTACAATAATTTAGCACCTGAAAACTAGGATATGCTTGTAGATAATTTTGAGATAGATACACGAAATTTTTACTAATTTAAATTTGATTGTAGTGGCAATTAGGCACGAACTGTTCTGAAGAGTCTTTTAATAGAAAAAAGCGGTATTTGGAACAAAGATTACATTAACTTTCCAATAAATATTTTTTATTTTTTCTGGACTTAGGACTTCTACCCAAAAAATAATAAGGTTATGTCCAGACTATTGGCAATTTTTTTTAATTATATACGCATTTGTTTTCAAAAGAAGAATCAAACCCTAAAGCGAAGCTATAGCAATAAAAATGTTCATACCACCAAATTATTTATAAGGGTTGTAGTATTGAGAATGCATTTACCTTCACTTTAAAGAGTACAAATATTTCTTAAAAGTAGAAAAAAGGGTGTAAAACCTTAGCTAAAAACAAATATCCAAAACCGAATTTTAGTAGTCCTTCCAATTTCCGAGATTTCCACTAAACTTTCTTAGTTACTCCGACAACTTTCTAAAATATAATAATCTAAACATTAAATTTATGCCATCACAGATAAAAAGCATTGACATATTTTATAAATTTTCTTTTAGTTAAAAAAATAATATTAATAATAATAACTGTGAATAAAACAGGATTTTCAGATAGTCCGGCTGTGACGCCACTTAAAATTCTTTTCATGTATTATCACCGCCTCAGTTTGTCGTTTCAAGAGACACATAGGTACATTATCGATATATTGACAGAAAAATTAGCATAAAATACAGATTTTTGGGTAGTTTTAGAGTTTATACGGTGTGTATAGAATGAAAAGTGATAAATGATCAAGACGTGGTCGCACATATTGATGACTATCTGGTCAGTTGCTTGATTTTTATGGGTTCTTGTATTGAATAACCAAATTTTGTGTTTGACATCTTTCGGTTTTATCATTTTCAGGTTTCTTTATGGGGTGAGTGTGCACTTAAAATGTAGTACGATCATCCCAGTCATGGTGACGATAAAAAAAAGAGTATTAGGAAGATACTGCCAAGACTTTAAAAAGATCTATATGCTTATATACAAGTACCTTCAAATTGTCCA
The DNA here is from genome assembly GCA_949128065.1 of Beris chalybata. Taxonomy (NCBI): domain Eukaryota; kingdom Metazoa; phylum Arthropoda; class Insecta; order Diptera; family Stratiomyidae; genus Beris; species Beris chalybata. Next base: position 12,849,888 of record OX421894.1, read on the forward strand.
ACTTACGACCAGCATTTTTACATAATATTCGAAGTTTTAAAAATGAAAACAAATAATTAACTTACATTTTCTACATAAGAGTAAGGTGTGTTACTAATGTCTCACAAACGATTCATCTAGGTGAAATATGTTTTCGATTCTTAGGTGAATCATCTGTTGTGACTCATAAAAGAGTCATGTAGATGGACCTGAAATGAATTGACTGAGTGTAATGCAATTACAATTCATCTAAAATGAAATAGGGCTTTTTCTTGTACCTATAGGTATTCTTAAGTTAAAATTAAATTTTTCTTCACACCAAGTGCTACAAATTAATTGAAAATTTTGAGTACAATCAGAGAGAGAGAGTTCAAATTTTTTTCAAATTACAATATAAAATATTCATTGGATTCTAAATAAATATGATTGAACTATTTTTTAACTTACCGTTTGTTCTGAGTCTTGGGTTGCTCAGAGTAGAAAGAAGGAGGCTGAAAGGGTTTCAAGGCTATGAACACGGTATAGTAATGCGTTGGTGCGTTCAAAGAATGTTGTTATATCACTTTCAACTTATACGCGAAATGTGGTCATTGGTTCTCAATCTTTGTGTCAGCACTATTTGTATACACAACAGTCTTTAAATATTTTTTTTGCGCATAAGAGACTAAGAATTCGAGCATCTCATTATAAAAATCTTCTAACACGGATATTTGTACCTTATAACACTGAAATTATAGTACAAATCTTTTGACACGTCTCGCATGCTACAGATATTTCTTGCGAGTTCTACACACGCCATCATATAAGTGACAAATCTCTCGACTCAACACATGAATTATATAAGCGCGGCAGAGCTTGCCTACAGAACTGTTTGACTGCAAGCAAGATGACAGTCAGTTCCAAGCGAAATGTAAGGGAAGTGATTTTAATTTGTATCAGCGACATCGATTGATTAAATAAATAAAATTAGACACCGTTTCCAAATTGGTTTTGATTTGAATGCGAAAATTTTTCAAATTGAATTGTGTTTTATTTGAAATCCAGGCTTTGTTATTAAAAATCTAACACGAAAAGTTTTTTTTTTGGGTGAAATTTTAAACATTTTTAAATAAGTTTTAATTTCAATATGACTTCACCTACATATAAGTGCATATAGTACAGTATTTAGTAAAGGCACTTCTGAAAAATCTGTAGTTATAAGTGCCATAAGAATGTTTTTTTATTAACCCTTTTCCTTCAAACATTCATAGATTGAAATGCATGTACATATTTTTAATTATTAAACTTGACTGTAAAGACAATTGTTTGACCTCCACTATTTAAAGAATTGCATAAGCTTGTTATATTGCATTAAAGGTAGCACAATAAAGAGTTTTGAATTTGAATTTTGAATAATATTTCCCAGAAGTCCCAGACGTATGTGATGCCATACGATTTGATTTTTTAATATAATTTCAAATCACCTTAATCCTTACAATGAAACGAGGACTCCTTTCTTGTTTGGTTCAATTCCCCCAAGGATCCTTCAAGTAAGAACCAGATTATATTTTTTTTATTTTCTTAGAACTTTATGTTAAAGTCAAGAAGCTATCGTCTTTTGATTCCTTTACTTTTGAGAGACTTTTATATTGATCTTTAATCTTAAGATCTAGCAGTTCAAAGTCAATTGCACATTAACTCTAATTGAGTTAAGTATCAAAAAGGAAAAGATAAATGTGCACAAAGTAATTAAATTACGTCATTGTGGTAACGAAATGGACTAAAGTGGAGCGCAAAAAGCTAAAAATTTATTCAGGACATCACGTTTAAGATAGGGATGAGAAGTAATCCATGAAATTCCATTTTCGAAATAAAATTGTCCTCAACTGAAAGAGATGAAACAAACAACGTTATAAGTACAAATTGTTTTACATCTTAAATAAATAGATAGTCGGAATACGACTCTGCTCTACAGGTGGACTTGAGTAATTTAGATAAATTACTCGTAACTTCCATTTATAGGATTTCGAAACGAATACATCGATCGAGTCGATGTACCTTCTAATTTGCATTAAATTAAGTAGTGCTTGCAATTTGTTTAACAGTTTTGTTCTGATTCTGTTGGTCTAAGTGAAGTCCCCGATTTTTGCAGAAGTTTTTGAAATCCAAATATCAGTCAAATTACTTTCTAGTATAACGTCAAATCGAGCACGGACGAGCGTGTAGTTGACCACTTCACCTCCTAGTGTTCCGTTGGTCTCAAAATGAAGTAACTCTAGCATTACTTCAAGGCCTAGGCCCGATTTTGGCTGTTGCGCCATTGATTATTATTATAACGTCAAATCAAGCCTTTTAGTGAATATAATGTATCAAATCCTTTGGAACGATCCATACAAATGTTTTTAAAACACATGTTCACGAATATTGGATGACTACTTAGGAATACTTGCAGACAGGTTTTAACACGTTGAATAATATGTAGGTCACCGGTGACTGGTACAGAAATTTTGATCCTTTAAATAGCATTGACAAACTTTCTGTGCCGGTCACCGGTGACACCCATGGCATTCAACGTGTTAATACATAGTGTTCCACACGATTTTTCAATAGTTTGCAATTTTTGAGAAAATCTGCTATTTATATGGGACGCGATTATTGTTATACGGGTCAAAACGGGAGCTGGCGAAGTGCTTACCCCAATGCAAACCGGAATGTCGAAATCTAATACTCACATCGAAATGAATTCAATAAACAAACAATTATCTTAGTAGCATTATCAGTTCAAAAGTTCGGTTTTATTTAACGAGGCTCACTTTAGCGCGTACTACTCTAACAAACCTGCTAAATATAACATGTTAAATAGGGATTATCAGTTTCGAATATATAACAGTTTATGTGAGTAAGAGTATATGTCCGAAAGACACCATCCTATATCCCCGCGGATATTGATTTTTTTTTTTTTTTGAAATAAATCATGGAGTTGCTCCTGACAAAAAAAAAAGAATTAGAAAAAAATACTCATCCTAATCACGTTAAACTAAAATCATTTATTATGCATAAAATTGGGTTAGAACAGTCGGATAAGGATTAGCCAGAATGTAGTAGTCTACTTTCTTCCTCATTACAATTTTCCTTAATATCTTCTTATTTTGCTCCACTACGGGTATTTTATCAGATACAAAAGGCGAGTAATCTTCAAGAATTTCATGACCTACAAAGTGTGATTCACATACCACATGCTGCCAAATTTTATATTTTTCTAATTAAAGTCTACAACAATCGCATTTCATTATGTAGCATCTCGGAATACGAAGGAAATGATCAAATCTTTGTAATAATCATTTTATATGATAATTGACACGAACATTATTCATTACATTACGACGAGTAGGTACTAACAATCTCCATTCAATTTATTTCTTAGAAGAGTATGAAATCTTTAAATCTTCTTCCATATATTGAACGAAAGACAAAACTTGAATGTGCACAACTCCTCCGGGGGTGAAGTTCGAATGAATTCCAGAATTACACAATTATTAAATTGAATAGAGCTTCACCGAATTTCCATGACAATAAGTCGTTATGTAGCTGCTGGCCTAGTTCGCTATAAGCGTTAGATTTTGAGGTGTCCAGCCACAGCCACATTCTCGTGAGACTTTGAGGCAAACCGCATGTATAGTTATGGTAAATTTTCCAGCTCCTTAGAATTTTCTGCTCTAGTACCTTGGATGAAATTTCGTCCTGAGAATTCTGTGATTCGATTCATATGCATTCGGAGTTTTAACAAAATAAACTATTCATCTTCTTGTTCGTTAAGCCTGCCCGGGACGACAATATTTTTACCTTACGCTCCAGGATATAATTTGATCGGGAAATATGCCTGGATTACATCCGGCTACACACAAAACTGCGAACACTATTCGAAAAGCGTCACACATAAAACAATTTGTGCCGCACTGAATGCCTGGTGCCAACCATGAATAAAACATAAAAATGTCGAGTTTTTCTCCGACGATTCCTGTTGTTCCTCTAAGTCTATTAGCACACGAAAACCAAAGGGAAAAAAAATTCTTACCTTAGCCGTCGTCGTACGGAGGGGACAGCAGGACTAGTGTCGCCTTGTACACAGATCCTGGGAATAGTGCTCAAGATCTATACGGAAAGGATAATATAATAAAAATGTCCTTGCAGCTCATGAAAAATGTATAGAATGTTATTGTTATTTTTTCCCTGCTTCCTATTCTTATAAGGAGCCTTTCCACCCGGCAATATTTGGGGATGTATTAAATCGAATATATAAGCTATCTTTTGGCTATTCTTTTGGGACTTTTATGTATATCTTAAGGATGTTCTCGGGCTGGATATTTAGGAGTGGACTCTTCTCGTAACCATAGTGAAAGTTATTTCCGAAACTCCAAGAAACAGAAATTTCTAAGGAATAATGTCGAGCGCGGGCAGGGATTTATGCGAAACTATAAATTTCCAAAGATGGGAACCGAACATTAATTTCAGTGATTAGCCGTATACGAGGGGTCTTAGTTGAAGGTAATGTTTGAAGATTAACTGAATAATGATGTTGGTATCCGATTTAGTAAGTAATGGAGTATGTTGATGGATATGCGAAATCATGTACTATACTTGGCAATTAGACTTAAAATAACATTAGATGATTGAACAAGAACTGAAACTTATGGAATGAGGATGCATATTGTATGTTGTAAGTTTATCTACGAAGGGGTATGTATGCTATTCACACGGAGAGATATAATAATCTAGGGTCATCATAAAAAGGTCTGCCAACAGTCTTAGCGAAACTTTATTATTTAAAAAAAAATAGAAATTACTTTGTAATCCATTCTTAGTTAGTTTTAAGTATTTAAGCAGCTTAAGTTTTAACAGACGAGATTTTTTCTCTTTATGTTTCTTTGGCAAATTATTATAAATATTGCTATTATTTCATTTTCCTCATTGTCTAAGTGCTATAATTTTTACAACTTAGCTGTTAAGATGATAAGTCTTATCTTTATGCTCTGTTAATACATTTTGAATTAGTTTAAATAAATATTGTTTGAGTTTGAATAATAGAGCTATCGGAAATAATGATTTTTCGCCGATTATATGTTACATGTAGAAATCCCTCGTTAAAGTAAAACACTGTCTTCGGGATTGAATATCAAAAAATTCTAAAATTATTTTTTAGGCAATTACAATAACAACCTATATTAGTAATAGCCCATTTGCTGCCTGGTCAGACCAAACAGATATGATGGAATTTATGAAAACGTATACAAAACCATTACAAAACCTTGCTTGTTGAATTTCGGAAAATCGTTTCACGTGATTACAATGCTAGTAGAAGTAATAATCATTTTTATGTCGCATCAAACCTAAGAAATATGTCGAAACTGTGGACATGTATGCAACCTCCTTAAACCTTACACCTCCTTTGGGGTTGAATATCTAAAAATCGTGGTATTAAATTTTAGGCTATTATATAGGAAGCCTTTGGAAGTAAAAATCAATTTGATGACTCATCAGATCTTAAAAATATGATGAAATTCTTAAAACGTATGCTAATCCTTTACATCCCTTGGGAATTTCAGAAAATCCAGAAATCAGTTTGTATAAAAATCCCGTAGAAGTAAATTTTTTTTAAATACATACATACCTATATAATCAGGGCAGGTGAAAATGGCTGAATTCGTGAAAATGTTCACAACCCCTTGACACACATTCAGGGATCGAATATCTGGAAATCTTGAAAATAATTTCCAGACATTTACTGAAATTACTTTTCTATTAGATTTATGTTACGTTACATATACCCACCGATTTTCAAGTTTCTAGAGTAAAGTGTTGAGATAGGATAAATGTTTCCCACTTTTATTGAAAATACACATATCTAATATTTATGTAGAATGTGTCACTAATTCACCATTGCCGGCTTTTGATATAAAAATCTGAAGTTTTTATTTTCTGTCTTGATTTTCACCCACTCAATTTTCAATTTTTATAAACCGATAATAAAATTTATTATTAGTCAAATAAAGTAAAATAGATATATTAATACGCTGTTTTGGACTGGTTAACATATAGCGTATATCTATAGTTTACGTAATCGCAATTTACTCTAGAAAGAAATCTAGACAATATTTCTCCCTTAATAAAGAAATGTGATCGCCCCGCAGTTCAAAAAAAAATTACTATTTCAAAATTTTGTATTTACGCGGTTTTCATAGACCGCAAAAAACCAAAAAACATCTGTAGAATCCTTCTAGTAACCATTGCCGAAAGAATTTTCGAAATAATTTCCTTATCACGACGGAATCTGCACTACATTTAGGTTTTCACCACGTCACAGAAAAAACAAATAGGGTTTTTCTGATAAATCAGTTAATCCATTTCTACTTAATTTCGTTGTTATTTGTCTTTAATAAAAAGATTAATCCAGATAATCCGCCTATAATTGACACATAATTGACACAGTAATTCACCCTTTCGTCGTGATATACGTTCTCTGGAAGATCGCTTCTTCGTTAACTTTTTATCGAAGTGTACAAGGTGTAGAAAATGTTTCTTAGCACGCAATCACCCTCGCATAAGACACGTTTCAGGCACAAGGTGCTGGCGCTCTCCTGTACAAAATTAATTATCGGCGTTTAAAGGGCGCCGTATAGCATGAGTTTCCATTCGGGGAAGCTGAACCCTATTAAATAGGCCCACCCACCTTTCCGCATGTAAGCATCTCTTGAAGGGGTTTTTTTCGTCGACAGGGTGAGCTCTCAAGTATCCGTAAAGTGTTATAAATGTTCAGCTCTTTTATCATTGAACCCGGTAATTTGTCCTGTATTATTCCCCGCAATATAAGCAGCTTCTTTTCGCGGAAAATCTCTTTTGTACTTTTCCTTACGAAGTGTCGTGATTTATTTACCGTGCACTAGAATAAGTCTATGGCTGGCGATGAACAAAAAAGGAAACGTGTAGTAGATAAATCTAAATAACGTAAAAGATCCAAGGAAATAAGAGGAGATTTTCGCTGATGAAGCAATTCGAGCTGAAACGGATTGCATTACATTTCAATGAACTTCTGATTCGTTCAGATTTAGATACTTGATGGCTCCGAGAAATAAGTTTATTATTTCGAAGGCGATTCATTTTGATCTTTACTCGTAAGATTGGAGCTTAGACATGCTCATCAATTTAGGAGAGCCAGAAGCGGAAAGTGAACTAACTCATACTGTAGTCGTATTAAAACAAACGCACCGGAATCACGATATTTTTTCGTATAGGTATTACCTTTTGTAGATAAAATACTATACTCTCAAGTGTATTGTAGTAGAAGGAAAAGAAAAAGGTTACACAAATATTGATCGTTTTAAGTAACTATTATGTTGTAGGTACCTCAAACGAAAGGTACAAGCCTTTCAATAGTGGGATTATGCGAATTATGGATCGTGTAAGCTTCTTTTGTGTTGACTTCTTTTAAAACTGCAGACAAAGCCAAGGAGAGCGTAGGCTTAATATTTGATGTTGGAGATGGGAGACTGCAGGGCATAAGCTGAGATATGGCGTAAATTTAGTGAAAGAAAATCATTTCATCATCTTAATTTATTTATTTTACAACTCGTGTTACCAACCGTTTTCTTCCTTTCAATAATTGTTTAATGTAGCTCGAAAATCCTACCTTTAATAATTAAAAACAATCTGTAATATGAATGCTAATATCATCTAAAGTACACGCTCAATATGCCGAGAGGCTTCGAGATCAACAAGCCTCCTTTTTAACCTTTTTCAGTGAATTTTCTACGGCTTTCTCATTTAGTTTCTTATTCTTTATTTTCAAAGAACATTACACCAACACTGTTCCTTTCACTTGATACGAAAATAAAGATCAAAGGTTAAAAAGCCGTGTTCTAATTACATTCCATTCAAACTCTAATTACAATCTTCCCGAAAAGAAGAAGTGCTTGGGTTTTGATGATGGAGCAAAATGTTTATTTCGGAGACAAAACAAATTCACCAACCATCAGCAAAATGCTGACGACGAAATCTGCTTGTCTTCTTTAATAACATTCAATTGGGGCTTGTAATTTCGCTAACCATTAGTCAAAGTACACATTTAGCTTCGGGACTTATTTCGCTTCCTTCTCATTGAAAATTACCCTTTGTGTAATTTGAAGACATGCGGGATTAATAAAACAAGCTCTGTTTTATTGGGAAAAAAGTTTGATTTCGATAGTAAGATTTCACCTATAAGATAGCGATGTTGTTACACAGTAATGTAAGCAAATCAGAGCAGAAGACGATTCAATTGATCGCGTAAAAGCCCGTAATTTAAAGGAAGAGAAGGATAATTGTTGATATTGAGCTAAGATAGAATCAGTAAATAGATATAAACACACTGCTGAATGAAGTATGCCAATTTAATATTTTTTATAAATAGGGAAGTTGGAATGAAGGGAGTCTTTCATCTGGTAATCACACAAAGACCCCTGGAAAATGTCTACTTTCATATCCACTCGACATGAACTACAATACTCGTATAATATAACTAAAGAAACTGTTGAAGTAGGAAGTCAAAATTTTACAGAATCTGGCTTCGAGTTAAGGGGAAGATCGAGTTTGCTAAGGAGTGAAATCCCTTCGGTGTCCACGAATCATCAGGATGTTACTCTTTAAACTAGGAATTAAAAAATTTTTACACGTTAATTTTTCAATAGTTTCAGGTGGAGAGCTGAATAAGCTGGAAATCGAGTGAACACTTCCAGAGCTGAAACAAACTAATATTTTTTTCAAATAGCAACCTGTCTACATACAGTAACCGTGCTGAGCTGATTCTCATAACTGCCATATTATCTTCCTCTCTATCCAGTACAGAGCAGGTTAGCGAATTGCAAAAACAACAACAAAAGGAAAAGCGAGAAGAGCAACTATACCACCTCAAAAAGTGGTTCAGCTATTCTGACTCATGAAAAGTTCAAAGCTCAAATCTTCTACTCTGCTCTAGATAAAGTCACGGCTAATATTGCTATATGCTAGCCTAGCAACCTTCACAACTCAATCAGTTTCTACTGAGAAAAATAAAAAACCTCCCAACAACTAACTTGAAAAAAAAAAGAAAAGCGTCCGATTGGCCACCCTCCAATATCCAAAGAGAAAGGCGTGAAAAATTTCCAAAATTCTACATTGTTCAACTTTCTTCTCGAACACTTTTCTCCTTCTCCGATTGTTTTTAGCACTTCCGGAATATTTCAAAAGCTTTCAACTCAACACAGGCAGTATATAAGCACGGCAAAGTTTGCAGCCAGACACAGTTTACTTCGGTGAATCGAAGGGACTAGCAGTTTCTACACGAAAGTATGTGTAAAGCGATTTCGATTCGTAGCAGCGATCGAACAGTGATCCAGTGAGCTATTATTAGTGCGATTATTGAATGCGAATAATAAATCGTTATTTCTATTGATTTAATACGAATTGTGTTTAACGTGAAATTCCTTAGTTCGCAACAATTTCATGAAATATTAAAGTATTTTTTTCCTTCAGCCTGAAAACGTAGCGATGTGATAACACTGTAAGGCGTTGTACACATTGCATACGAATGAACAAATTTACCAAAACGATTATTCGTTTTTCGACCTATTGTGAAATCTTTCGTTTTTGAAAAATTAGCTATGATCATAAAATAAAACATTTTCAAGAATGTAAGGAAAGAAAATAACCAGGACTTCGTTTGTACTTTTAACTAGTAATAAAAGCAAAAAAGAATCCGTCGTGCGACTAAAAATATTCGAACCGACAGACGGACCTTTTCTTAAAATTATCAATCAAAATCCAAGTCAATAGAAATTTTATCTTATGATATTCTTTAAAATGTTGTTATTAACAATTTCAACTAGTTTTCTAATAACTGAAGATTTGACAATAAGCAGAAAAACGAAAACTCTTATCGGAAAATTCGTTTGGTGGTGTGCAATGTGTTCAGCACCTAACTGGTTCTTCTTATCAACATGTAGGTAAGGTATTCTAATTAGTTTTTATCGTATCGCATCGCTTAACGCGCTCGCGTCGAGTTCAAGCTTAACTGCGGTCAGTTTTTCTTACAAATACTTTGTCTTTAATTAAATCATTCAAATGCACGGCTTCTATATATTTCGACACTCTTAACTAACTTCTCACAACATCGAAAAACTTTACTTCACAACATTTACAAAGTGACTATGCAATCTTAAATTTCATTATTTCGAAATTGTCTTGCCTTTGATTGCAATCTTCAATCTATCGATAGAATGCAGTCACTTTAGAAAATAGTTGCAAGTTTTTGCTCAAAGACAACCTCTTATTATTTTCCCTTACATCAAGTGACGAAAACTTTGCCGTCTTATGCTCTTGAGACGAAAACTTCAAGAAAGTTTCGTACTATCATTAACCAGATTATTATCATTCATGAGAGGAAGCACTGAAAAAATTAAACTTTAGGAAATGGGAAAAAATTCAGTAGATCGTTGTCGTCGTCATCGTCATCATGGAGGACGTCGTAGAACACTGCAGCCTTGCAGTTAGCGTTGTAATAAACTTGGACCTGGAGCTACTGAAAAGTTTGCAAATATATTCTGCTTTACAGGGAGAAATTTCTCTTTTTTAGTTAAGAACTAATTGCAGCATGTGCTATTCTTATGTAGCTATTAGACCATGCACTATATCGGAAAATTTGCAACATGCTGTATACGAATGATGGGGTGTCTTGAAAAAAGTTAATTTGTTCAGGAAATTTCCTTAAGTCAACTATCGCAGCGTTAAAGTTTGCAGTTTTCAAATTGCATTGTTAATTCTGATTTAAGGTATTAATTAACAAAAATAAGATCTCTAGCAAATCTTACAACGACATAACCACTATCACCAAAATACCCACTACAAAGCTCAAACAAAAATCCCAATCAAATTCATCGAACCAATGAGCGTAAATTCTTCCAATAAAATGGTTCTCCAATTTGTTTAATGGTCTTTTACCAATTTCGAGTATTTCCACTATTTTAACTGAAGGTTCATGGGCTACTGATGGGTTTTTTTGTCCGTGGTTTGACCTCCGTTCCGCGCGGATCTACTCCGTACGGGTCATACTGCAGTATATCCGGCGGATAACGATACCTTAACGACATAACTATTACCACCACCATCGCTAACCACCAATGACAACACCAACAAGGATAATTCGAGAAATCGTTACCGAAGGGGTCATCTCTCTAGGCTGCCAACTGAATAAATGGCAAAAAACTATTGCGATGGCAAGCGTCCAGAATTCAGTCGATTTCGTTTGCCAGGCAAAGCAATAAAAGGAATAGTACGAAATTTTCCAGGGAAAGTCAAGTAATTTGAAATCCTTTGCGATGCGATTATTGGTACTGTTTGTTACAAGTGTAGCGACGGGTGATATAAAGAACATGTCCACAGTTGATAAACAACCCCCACGTGTGGGAGCCAATTCTTCTCAAAGTTTCTCTCATTTCACATTTTACCGTCTTGAAATTTGTAAAGCTACTATTTAGTTAGTATTTAATTAAATATTAATTTTTGAATCCCAGCAGTTTTATTTATTATTTTAATAATAAAATATTATAGAACAAATTTTCTTCAACATTTCCAGGCACCAAAAAAAATCTGCCAACAGTCTGGGCGCAGCTTTAATATTTTTTCCAGTAGAAGTTCGGAACGCGTTGTTAAATTTTGAGATGCGGTTCAGGAATAGAGGAATTACGACACTGACACAAATAACATATGAATTTCATAATTTAGTAATATTCTAGGGGTTGAAAAAGGAAAAAACTTAAAATTGGTGATTATTAAACAAGCGTAAAAAGATATTCGATATCTGATCAAACCTGCGAGATATGGCAGAATTCATGCAAAAGTATACAACCACTTTACACCTCCTTGAGGTGGAATTTCAAAAATCTCGAAAACACTTTCTAGGCATTAAAATAAGGAATCCGCGGAATTAAAAAGAATTCAATATTTGGTAAGACCTAGTAGATATGACGAAAATCGTGAAAAAATATGCATTCTACTATCACTGATAATTTTTTTTGCCCCCCTTCCGAACGCCAATGGATATTCGAATTTTTTTTTATCAAAATTACTTTTCTAGTTGATTTACATATACGCACCGAGTTTCAACTTTCTAGCATAGTTGTAAAAACAACTCTACCCGGTACCATAAATTATCTTTTTCCAACATGCCACTACTATAGCTCTATCTAAATACCAAGTTTCAGTTTTATATCATTGTAGGTCGCCCTGCCCCACCCTCACCCTCTACACAACAGCCCAAACAAAATTTTCGCTGCTGGATTTCTCTTGGGCATACTTCTGGTAAAAAATTTGAGCATCTATCTTACACTGTTCTCAAGATATGAAACGTGATTTTTTTTAAAAATTCTTATACCCTCCACTTCTATGCTCCCTTGCCTCCTTAAAAAATTTCGCTTTGAGCAATCTTTATTTGTCAAGCTTCACACTTAAACCGAATTTTATTTTTCTAATGCAATTGGTTTGTGAGATATCATTATCTAAAGTTTTTCAATACCCCCACACTTCATACGCCACTGCCCCACTCAAAAGTTCAATTTCAATCGACTTTTCTCTCCTAACTTCAGATATTTGTTAAGTTTTCATTAATTGCCATTAACGGTTTAGGAGATATAGATTTAAGTATGTCGATCTCGGTTTTTTTTGCGTTTTGAACGCATTATTCCTTCCCCTCCACTCCAATATCCCTTCACCCACTATCGAAACTCTATGGAAATTCCAAGTTTCAGCCTCCTAACATTACTGAGACCTAGAAACGAAATTTTTTCATCTAAAACACTACCCTCTCCACCCCTCTCATACCATCCCTCTAAATTTTAAAGTCTAAAAGATACCAGTCGTAAAGGTTCACCCAATCTATCCACCATAAAAATTTCATGATAATATCTTAATGGGTTTGGAAGCTACGCGCCTTTAAAGAATTTTGCGTACGGCGTTCAGACGGACATTTTTTTTTTTTATTTGTTGAGGCTTACTAGTCCTAAAACGTGAAAATACAAAATTTCATGGTAGCAAATTTTTTTTAAATTTCAGGTTGCTCACAATATGTACTTTGTAATTAAAAAATAATGAAGTAAAATTCAAGGAACTGTAATTAAAGTGGATTGCGTTTATAGTGCATTGTGGTAAATGTATGAAGCTTTATCGTATAATTTATTTTGCTAAGAGATGGCGCTATTGCAAACTAGGAATTTTAAAGGGACCCACTTTACCTTGCTAGCCCACTTTGCCCCACTTTCCCTTACACATAAAAGTACACGTATCATCATATTGCTACTTACCTAATTATTGAATAATGGTCTGGTGTGGTATGTAGGGTGGTGATGCTGTCATTCTCCTTCCCATAGCGTCGTCCGTTGTGTTCTCCATTTGTTGAGTAATAAATAGCTCAAATAATTACAGGAACGTAAAGAATCTGAAAATATTTGCATTAAAGTTTGCATACCATAGATAGTGCGGCTACTGTTATAATTCATCAACTAGCTTCGAGGTTGAAAATTTGTTCAACTAAGGCATTCCAACGCTAAATGTTTGGCTTTCACGTGCATTTGAAGGATCTGGAGCAGTACGCCAAAGCACAAATTTCCGTATGAAGCGAGAAACTCGACGTCACAGTACATAATTTTCGCCGTCATTCTACTACCTGGCACCTTGCATTTACTCGATTTACACAATTTTGAAGTAGTTAGTCGCGTGACTATGCAACCTTGCTATATGCTCCAATTTATCGAACCGAACGGAGCCGCGTTTCCTGCGTTTCCTGCGTTTCCTGCACTTATCATGTCCTAGAAACATGCAAAAGACCGAGCACTGATTATGATTGGCACCTGATTTAATGTTCGTACACCCGCACTGAACGTAATTATGCCCGAGGTGAGATTATTTGCAAACATGATGGCTTCCGAAATTAACTGGAAGCCGGCACCTTGGGCACCCGAGAACTCGACGTGAGTCATTTCGAACAAGAAGTTTACCGACGCTCCTTGTGTTAATTATACGGGGTTATGGCTACCACTAATTAATAGTGGTTAGTTGTTTGTGTCTTGTGGTCCGTTCAAGGTAATTACGGATATTACCGTCTTACGATATCAAAGACACATTTCAGAAGTAGTGTCCTGCAGAGAATTTGCCACACATCTTCATTGGTACCATACTGTTATTTGGTATGATAGTGATGTGTGCTACACACCCGACACATTGCATATAATTACCCAGCACTTGATTGCGGCTTGAGTTCAATTATTGGATTTTGATAAGAGTTGAAATACACTGGTGTATTATGTCACAATATCGAAGTAGTTCAAGCAAATCAAATTTAGTTGTTACTTTGATCTTACCGTCATTTACAAATCCTTTAGAGTACCCCTATTATCTTCGGTATTAGGTTTCGACTTGTGGTAGGAGTGACAATCCTGGTCCCTATAGACTCCCTTCATCACTGCAGAAATTTTGGAGCCTCCAAGCCCGAACAACGTGATTGTGGAATATTTTGTGAGTCATTTTCACTATCCATGAACTCTTTTATACGACAATCACTTATTCCAGGTCCTCACCCATTGTGTTTAAATACTGGAAGATATTAAAGAGTGACTCCCTCAGTTTTGGGCGGTTCTGTAAAAAAAACTCAATCGTTTGAAAGAGCTACCACTAATCCCTGGTGCCCTGATGGTAGCGGCCCCGCAACAGGCTACCAAATTTTCATCAAGACTACCTTAAGTTAGGCCCGTGTCCTATTGATCCCAATTTAAAATATTCGTGAGAAAATTAGATTACATCAATGTCACCAGCACATTGCGCTCTTTCAGCTCGCTTGACTCCGGCTGACTCCTTCCGAAATTTTTCTTCCTTTTCGTCGATGGGACGCAAAAATCCCTATTTATATTATAAACAAGAATTTAATGGGATACTTACCAGATGACACAAGATATATTACTTTTCCGGGCGACTACCGAAAATCCATCAAAACGTGATCACAAATATCTTCAAGACGTGCCAAAATGAAAACGACAGCAAGAAAAAAGCTTGGTTTTTATGAAAATTTTTCCTTTAACTTGCCAGCTGCTACTCGCTTTTCCGATGAAGACGAAGGTTTTCTACCGATACACAACCAAAGTCCTTATGCCTTTTACAAAACGTAAATAGATTTTACCGTTTTCTGTGTGTGTTCTCTTATGCGAAGTTTTCCGAAAGTGCGAAAATGTTATTTCTGATAACATTGCTAATGTACTTCTCTAGAAGGAAATTGGACTGTGCTGTAATGTGTGTAGTCTAAAAAAATGTAACTATTTTTGGTCTAGTTTTATGTCTTTGTACAATTTGTGACTTCAATTCAAAGTAGTTCTTTTCATTTTGAATATTTAAAAAGAAAAATTGAGATTCGTTTTTGAATGGCAAGTGGCCGAAATGGTTTCGAAGAAAATTCAATAAAAAATATTTCTTAAAGAATGTTCAGCAAATTTTTTTAAATATACGAGTTAATAGAATTGAAGCATTCATCCCAAGCAACTTCTGAAGTCGAAGAAAGTTTTCTCGATGATGACGTAGTGTAAAAAATGCGAATGAATGAAAATGGGAAAAAATAAATCAATTTTAGATTGAGAAAGTTAAAAGAAAATGTTTACATCTATCTTAAACTGGTAGCACATTTTTTCAACCCTGTTAATATCTGACGATATTAAAAGATATGTCAATTTCTGCCGTAAGGTGAATTAGATACACTACTTTATTAATTCAAAATCGCACATTTAAATGTTAAATTAAACAATAATTTTTTTCATCTGAGTCAGTAGCTATGATGAAATTGGGGAAAATATATGCATTCTATTTTGACTGATAATTTTATTTGCCCCCCTTCAGCACGCCAATGGATATTTGCATTTTTTTATGAAAATTACTTTTCTAGTTGATTTACATTGGTACATACCGAGTTTCAACTTTCTACCGTGAACCGTTCTATAGTTAAAAAAAACACCATCCACCATCGTACCATTCTATCACTATTTAAAATTATTATTATTATTATTTTTCAAACATACCACTACCTAAATACCAAGTTTCAGTTATATATCATTATAGCTTCTCGCTATATAAATATCGTAATTTTTTTCTTTTCACCCTCCCCCACTCTCACCCTCTACACCCACACACCCTACTAGGATTCTTTTGGGCCTACTTCTGTTCAAATTTCTAAGCATCTACCTCACACTGTTCTTGAGTTATGAAACTTGATTCTTTCGAAAAATTCTTATCTCCTTCCATGCTCCACCGCCCCCTTAAAATTTTAACTTTGAGTAAACTTTGTTCATCCACCTTTATACTCAAACCAAATTTTATTTTTCTAGAGCAACTAGTTTGTAAGATATCGTAATATAAAGTTTTTTTTACCTTCCTCCACCGCACGCCACTGCCCCCAATCAAAATTTTATTTTTAATCTTTTCTCCTAATAGCGACAGATATTTGCCAACTTTTAATTTCGTGCCATTAACGCTTTAGGAGATATGAATTTTAGAATGAGTATATCTCGACTTTTTTGTGTTTCGGACGCATTATTGAGCCCCCCCCCCCCTCACTCCTTCATACGGACACCCATATCAGCAATTTTTTGCAAATGGGTCTACTATTGAAGCTCTATATAAATTCCAAGTTCCAGCTTACTAGCATAAGGAGTTGCTGCGATCTAGAAATCAAAATTTTCCGTTTAAAACGCCTCCCCAACCTCCCTCTTCATGCCCACCTCTCAAAAGTCGTACACTTAAAGGGGTGTACCCACTCTACCCACGAAAAAAGTGTCAACTAAATAGTTTAAAGGGTTTGGGTTCTACAAGCTTTCAAACGATTTTGTATACACCGGTAGACGTACGGCAGACAGACGGACTGAAATTTTTTTCTGTTTTTTTTTCGTGTCTACTAGTCATGAAAAGTAACAAAAAATTTTAGGGTAGAATATTTTTTTTTTAAATCGATCAAAAATTCGTATTATTAAAATAATAAAGTAAAATAAGTTTTATATCAAAAATCTTGAACCATTATATAGGTGATTATGTAAAATACAGAAAACAATTCGATATCTCAACAGACCTAATAGATATGCGGGAGTTCGTAAAAACCGTAAACTATAAACTATAAACGCGTTAATGGTTGAATTTCGAAAAATATTTAAAATCAATTTTATTTTTTAATTGGAATGAAGTTAATATACTATAAATCAAAACTTTCTCCGGTCGAACCTTTTTTTTTCCCGGGCACATTAATTTCCCTTAATTTCCCTTAAATATATATTTCTTTCGAATTCTTTTTTAATTTGCACCATCACATCACATGTTCATGGTTCAACCGGGGTGGGTTAATTCTCCAGTTTGAAGTAATAATTAAGCGTCGCCATACTGTTCAACTTGTCGCTCTTAATTTCAACGAGAACGTCAAGCACAACTGAAAATGGCCTATTTGTAAATCCTAATCTAATCTTGCACGTAATCCAAGTCTGAAAAAAACCCTTCGACAACGTTCCGAACCACTCCTTTTTCTACGTCGCGACTTTTTACCTCTCTCGCTTGCGACTCGAATTCGATATATTGTCAGAATGATTACGTCACTGAGCAGTGTTGCTCTCTTTTAACTACGCACGAGCACTTTATCGGTCCTTACCCCTATCATATGTGACGTCACGTTCCACAAAACTTTCGAACGCGCGCATTTCCAGTTTCCAGTTACAACACCCGCTTATTTTTACTTTTCCCCAGGCAGGCATGAGCCACACCGGGTCAACCTTGTGTACGATAATTCAAGTGATGGTGGGTCAGTAGTTGCCCTAGTTCCCGTTGACTAGGCGCTGTAAGGATCAGCTTAAAGGATGGCATTTTTTTTTCGTTCTCATCAAATTATCCGGGTCGAGTGACAATCGGCCAAGCCCGTGACAAATTCAATTATGTACTCTTTTTATAAGATTTTAGCGTTTCCAGATATCAAGCAGAAAGTGCTGCAGATGGATGGATGGCAGTGCGATTTTTATTGCATAAAAAAAATTTACGTAAAAATCTAAATTTTACAACTAAAGTAGTACAAAAAGACTTTAATTGACCTTAAATTTTTAAAGCATTTGTACGGAAGCTATGGGAATTGATTCCATTCGCTGGCTAACGAGGCTACTTGCTCCTACCAAGAAACGCGAAATAGTCGGTAAGACGGTAATGCAATATGTACCGGTTTGCATGACTTGTATGGTTACGTAGTAATAACTCCTGACAGTCATAATTACCCGATATGTATAACTGACGTCGTTGTGGGGACAATTAAGCGGCATAATGGGGAAGATATTTGGAGGTGGTAAAGACATCATATCGATTTGTATTATGGCCATTATTTAGGTTTTTTCCTTTTCATATGAATACATGACTGAACTTATTTTATATGTAAGTATCTATGGTATACATGATTTAGGCCCGTTCCGACATATTTTTATATAAAACTTACAGTTAAAGTTCCGGTTAGAATTTAACTGACGATCGTAGGAAAGGGCATTAATAAATGATGATTTTTTTTAGTTTTGTTAATACGCCATTTTTTTTTTTTTTTTAATTTCTTTAGAACCTTCTGATTTGATATCTTGAGTCAGACATGGACGTTCCAAACGCCAAGTTAATGCAAATAAGAAGTTTCAGCGACGTTGTTGCAGTTACCAAGTCAGTTTTATTTGATATAGGACGATAAGGTGAGAGGACAACTTAAGCTTGAACAAAATAGTCAACAATGTCCAGACTTCATAATTATGTACTACTCAGGAGAGTCTTTTGACTTTTTAGTTGTAGAAAGGACGTCGCCAAGACTACATCAATACTTTACTAAGAGTTTGTGATCCTTGGGTTACAATTCTACACCTGCACTTTATCATTTGCAAGAATAATAATTTTCGATCTAAGATTTGTCTTCTTCAAATCCATTATTACATTATTGTTCCTACGAAATTTTAAGATTTTTAATTTTAAATAACACAATTTAGGGAAAATCACACCACAAAAGGGAAACATCGAAATAATCTTTCACCTCATCTTTTTTATAACCAGGACTTTTAGTTAAGTGTGTTTCCATTTTATCTTAAACTTTGTTATTGATTAGCAGTTACTGAAAAAATTCTGGATGACACAGATCATTGTAACAATTAAATTATTTTATTAATGGAATTTTTCATGGTAAGATACCAATTATGCTTGCAGTTTTGATTAAATATTAGTTGTTTTCCGGCGTCAGTGGAGTGAAAACCCAACACGAAATACCCGACTGTCCATCCAGTTGTAAGGGCCCCAAAGAATAGCGATTAATAAAAAGTCGGGGATTTCGTTTTGGGGTTTCACTCCACTGACGCCGGAAAACAACTAATACTTAATAAATTCAATTATTATAACATCAAATTTTCTTAACTCGAAAACTGTACAAGGAAAATAATGATGCAATTTTTTCGGAAAATGGAAGAGCATAATATTTGGTCAGCTTCCCTTTTCTAAGACCTGAACCTTTGGCAGTTTCCAAAGTTTTTTTTCTGCAAGCGAATGTGTATTTACGTTTTTGATTTGTTGGTCTTCAGCATTTGTATGGAAACTGTTCGAAAAGTGGGCTTGACTTTCATCATTTTGGTTTTTTGAATCGAAAATAGTTAGTGCTCGAAATGCAAAATTATCATATTATTACGCTAAATAACTGCAACAGCGTGTTTTAGGATCTTCTGCATTGATTTCCGAAGTCTTTCCTGCCAGGATTGAATCAATTCAATTCAATTCAATTTTATTTATTTCCACAAGATGTATATGTAGGTACCTAATTAAAACCAGACATTGCTGGTAAATTTGTTGATTAGGTGGTCAGTTAGAAAACTTTACATTCATAGTTACGTATGTAGCTTCAAGCTGGTATTTTCATGTGCTAAAACTTAGAACTAAATTTAAACTAAGATATGTACAACTAAATAAGTTAAACGAAAGGATTATGTGTGGAGTACAGGGTCAGGATTGAATTATCGTTTTTGTCGTGAACATGATCACGTAAACTTTTTCTTCGTGGATCCACGTTTTCACAAACTAAATATGAGTCCGATATGAGTCTATGGACGTAACAATCTGCCAATAGTACGGGCGTAACTTTTTTATTTTGTGGGTAGGAGTCCGCAATGCATTTAATGCTGAAATTCAATAAACCAATTAAAAAGTTCCACTCTATCCATAGCATTTACAGTGGATAGACGAACTTTTTCAAGCCAATTAGTCCTGAAACGTAAAAATTCAAAATTTAATGGTTAATTGTTAGCTCCACTCTTAAAATTACACCTACTGTATTTATGTCCAAAGTAATGAAGGTTACGAATTCATTTCCGCGCTAATAGCTTCAATTCTCCTTATTTGTGAATATCATTGAAACTAGGCGTGACACGTGCTACAATTTTCTAGTAGAAAATAATTTCATATTTTTACAACGCTCAAAATTTACCAGCTTTGCCACAGGATCCAGTCCCAGCTCGCTCTCTGATTCCCTTGGTGTAGGATTACTAGTTTAT
Source organism: Beris chalybata (assembly GCA_949128065.1). NCBI lineage: Eukaryota > Metazoa > Arthropoda > Insecta > Diptera > Stratiomyidae > Beris > Beris chalybata. The sequence continues at coordinate 12,870,470 of OX421894.1, forward strand.
CCCAGCTTTCGGAGCGGTTTAAAGTGATTCGCAAAGACTTTTTTTTTTGCTTCAGCAGTTCATGATTCAACATCATGTATACATATGTCCTATTTTAATGTCGATTCCTGCCAGGGTGGTTTGAAAAGGCTGCTTCTGTCATCATATCCAGAGAATGTTTCATACACGAAGGTCCATGCAAACGTATTTCGGTCCATGAAACATTCATGAAATAGAGTTTTCTCTCTTCGCCGAACACGTGACTGAGTTGAAATTTGGAGGCTTGCTGTGGCTTCATTGTTCGCTTAAAATGGCATCCATGTGCCTTGGCTTAGTGGAATCCCTCGCATGTCCTTGAGAGGAAAAGTTGCCAATTATTTCTTAAAAAATTTCCTTTTCTTGTTTGCCTTTTTGGTTTCATTTGTACCTACTTCCATTTACATTCAGAAGGACTTTTTTTCTTCTAGAAATCCGTATATTTTATTGTAGATAAGAACCTTGATGATTGTTCTGGCTGGTTGTAATTAGGCACTATGGCGGTATTTTCAATATTTACTTCGTGGTGTGGTTTGATTTTAACAATGTGCAATTCTGATGTTGATTTTTGATATAAGCCAAAGTGAAGATGATAAGTGTGTTTTTGTTTTAAAATTAAGTTCCGGTAATTAGACAATATTAGGTACACAAGGTCTGAAGATATTACAGACTTTTGATAAAATAGTCAAAATAATGTAAACGAATTGAAGTCAGAGATGATAAAGAAATTGGCCATCAGGCTGGGAGCACCTTAACGATTTTTCGAGTCAAGGTTGGCAACGCGTTTAATATCGGAATAAGTCGGAATTGTCTACATCATTACTGCTTCTGAAGCAAAAGCTGCTTAGGCTGATAGCTGTATATATAAGAATGAATATTTGTTTGTTTGTCCCGTATAGGCTCCTAACCACTTATCCGATAGCAATTACACTTTTGTGATTTATTGGGGGCACGTCCGCGATGGTTTCTGCGTTAACAAAATCATTTAATAATTTGTGGTATGCGAGTTATTTCAACATTTGAGTGTTTTTCATTTGATTTTGTTTGTTCGTTTTCGGTGTATTATATATGCGTTCCTATTACTATTACTACTCTACTAATCTATTACTAGTGGATAGTGGATATAGAATAGAGGATAGAGGACGGAAGATGTAGGATGATGGATGAAGGATGATAGATGGTGGATGAAGGGTGGTGGATAGAGGATGGAGGATAGGGGATAATGGATAGATGGAGGATGGATGGGATGATGGGGATGATGGATGGTGAATAGTGGATAGATGATGGAGGATGGAAGATGGAAAATGGTGGATGGTGGATGGAGGATGGTGGATGGAAGATGGAGGATGGTGGATGGTGGCATCTGTACGCTGTAGACACCGTACGCAATGGTGTTTGAAATCGAAGGTACAAACCTGTTTTGGTGAACCCCTATTAGTATCCTTTTCAGGGATGAGAGTTTGAGGTGAAGGGTTGATGAAAAATTCCGCTTTCTAGAGTTCAGGAACGGATTATGCTCGGAGGCTGAAACTTAGACTTATATAGAACTATGATAGTGGACCCATTTTCAAAAAAAGTCAATAGGAATAAATGGACAATGCGTCCGTAACGGTTGAAAGCTTGGATTGAAAAGTTCTAAAAACGATATTTTCTGAGCCACTGAAGGCGTCCTGGACAAAATTTAATTATTCAAGTTTGGGGCAATCTCTCAATTTCATTATAAATAAATATTCTACAACTGAATGCCATATCCTTCACTATTACGCTCCTCCACTCTGCCTCCATTGTTGTTTTTATGAACCAAACTCAGTTATAAATTGCACTCGTAAATATGCGATGAAATTCGTCCCTTGATTCTCATATGTTCTCTCCACTCAAAACATCATCTTCTATGATCCTGAATTGCTGGCTATAAATTTCAATTTTTCCACAATTTATCTAAACCCTTATCATTCATTCATTCAGTCTTTCGTTGGGTAGGGCAGTTTAAAAAAAAAACTCAATTCGGTATCGATAAACAAGCCTTTATGGAGCCTATCACACATGCACACGGCATATGTGTGACATCATTTAATAGACAGAGAAAACAACAACAAACGAGCACACACAAATTTCCATTTCTACCAAAATCTTGGTCTACAAATCTTTAAAAATATTAGCCATTGCCCGAAGATTACAGATAGGTCCTTTTTGTATCCTTTTCGAGTCGATCGAATGAACTCAGACATTAATAAAATATATCGGGGCATCAGAGAGGACAACTGAATAGTGTGCATAGAAACCTTTTATTCCCGGAATGTGAGACAAAGCTTGAATGTCCCTTTTTCATGAACTCAAAGTAAGATCCTTCTTGTGTATAGAAAGAGTTATCTTATCTTGTATCCTACGCTGTTTGTCTTTTAACGCTCGAATGAATTCCATCGCTTAAGGATCAACGATAGCCAGTGTATCCAGGGTATATTATCTGTTTTTTGTCACTGTTGTGACATATCCATCAGAATGGGTTTTTTTCATAGGACGATACTGGACCGTTTAGTTTTTGTTTATTTTGGTCCTTATGAGACTGGGTTTGATGCGGAAGTTTTTTGAACAGGCTCATATAAATTTATAATGACATTGGGTATATCTAACTTAAAAAATTATGACAACAATTAAGACTTCTTCATTACGACCTACTCCATTTCGATGGTACTTCAGCATGGACCAGCATTTCTTCAAATATCAGCCATTTGTCCTTTAAATACGACGACTTGAGAGTTGGTTAGGCTATTAAGGGTTACACTAAGAGACGTTTGGCGTATTAACGGCCAGAATTACTTTCATCCTTACTCTACTTCCATACAAAAGTCGTTTAAGGATCTGGTTAAGCCCTGCAGAATATGACAAGAAAAATGCTTTTATATTTTGAATATAAGCACCAAGTCCTGACTATAACGAGGACATCAGTTTACCTTAATTTGGTTCTGCAGAAGAACCAAAGGTTTTCTAGCGTTTGAGGGCAAGCAGCTCAGAAACCTGTTCAGATACTACGACGCAATTTTATTGGTGTTTACATGTGTGAACCCCTACGAGTAGTATCTTGTGAGAGATAGAGGCAGGTTTTAAACGAACGACTGTACCACAGTCCATTACGAGAGATCACTGCGGATCCATTGTGGAAAACGGTAGTAAGTGGCGCCCAGCGTGGGGCAGATCCCGCATTAGAATATGAATTATCTGAAATGAAAAAAATCTCCCATTTCTTTAATCGCTACTTTATTCAGTCATCTGTTTTATTTTCTGATAAAAAATTTTCTTACTAAAAATATGACATTATTCGTAGATGCGTTCACATCCCCTCACACAACTCTTCAAGCTTTGAATAACACACAAGATACGTAATTTAAATACGTGGTGTTACGTAGCCGCAGATGTTAGAAATAAAATAAATTTTTTCTTATTGTCGGGATTTTAGACAGTTGCCGCCTCCCAACCCCTTCTGACGTGAGCCCAGTTCCAGCAAACTTTTCGGATTACAGCTTATGCCGAGAGAGAGCTGCAAGTAAACATATTAATCAAAAGATGTGCTGTGAAAGAGCAAACAAAAAAGCGGAAGAATGCGGGCTACCATCCAGCTAGTTGTTCCGACAAAATGAGATATGTTCATAATATTTATGTATATGTACATAAATTATGAGCACAAGCTCAGCTCAACCGAAAAGACGGTCTATAATCCGCTTTAAAGCAACCGACAGAGAGCTAGCTAAGCAATCTTAATTGCATGTGATAAGCATACTCCTAGAAGTCTTAAATCTTATCAAACTTCAGTTTTATTTATTTCGGGATGAATGTTGGTGGTCCTCAATAATGGAGAGATATTTTATGACGATGAAACTTTTGAGAGCTGAGATTAAGGTTTGCAATGATTAATTATTTCATTTCAATTTACCTGAAATTTATTACCTGTAATTTTATGCTTAAGAGGCAGAAAGGTAGTCGAGATGGAGTAGATTTCACCAAGTGACAATAGCAATAATAAAGATTAAACACAACTGAAACCCTAGACCTGCATGACAATATTTCACGTCGGCTTACCACACTAATTATGCAAATGATACTTTGTGCTTGATATTGAAGTGGTTTGATTTCACAGCCCTCCAAAATAATAAATAAATATTATAAGTACTGTTAATGGCGCGGAAGCCAAGGGACGGAAAGTAGCAAAGTCTAAGTCTTTTGAGGAATATTTGTTCAGTACTAGTTGTAGGTGAGTCTACAGCTAAGATGTTCAAAGAGCGAAGTCGACCTAAACAATGAGATAGATAAAATGCCGAAAGCGGTGTGTTGTGTTGTGTTTGGTGTGGGAAGAGACGCGAAAAAGTAGCGTATTTTGAATATTCAGGCCACCATGGCTCATTATACACGAATCCTCACCACAAATTTCAAAAGCTCAGGTACGGTGCGAGAACGGAGTTCTTCCATCCTCATAACATAAACGCCGTATACATGCATTTTTGAAAAAGAGCAAGCAGGACAGTCGAGAATCTTGATTTCACAAAATACATAATATATGCTAAAATGTCCAAGCTTTTCATCACTTTCCTTCGAAAAATTTTCGAATCTAAATTAACAGTGGTGGATTATATTTAGCTGCGTGCATATTTCAATGTAAACTGATTTTATCAACATTATACAACTACTGTTTATAATTTTATTAAAGTTTCTTTCCATAACGCTGACAGTATTTCAAAGAAACAAATATTTTTGGTCCGTCGGACCGGATTTGAACCAGCGATCTATGGAAACCAGATGATTAGTTAAGTAACCATTGCTTGTAAAACTTTTTTGAAGTGAAATATTCAGAGGAAAGGCTGATTTTTATTCCTTCTCACAGAAGATAAAGCATTTTCAAAATTTTCTCTGGTTGACTACAACTTAGTTGTTAGTTGTTAGTTGTTAGTGTGGTATGTTTGTTTTATTTATATATAAATAAATATTTATAGTAAAATATACATTAAAGTATTCGTTCGGTTAAATCGGCAAGGTCTTTTTTTTCATTTTCTTTCATTTTCAGTTGGGAAGTAAACCTTTTACTAAGGTACAAATATTTACGCCTAAACCTCTACTCTTTCACTCTACAGACATATAGCTACAACATCCTGTTCAAATTTCACGCAGAAATACATCACTAAAGGCCGGCATGATCTTCAAACCCGTGCAGATTAAGTTTACTTTTATTTTTTTCCCGTATACAAAAAGTCAAATAGAATACGGAGCCCTTCAGAACTTACGAGAAAAAAAAAGATATTTCAAAAATCCCGAAACCTCGAACCAAAGGAAAAACCTTAAGAAGTCCGTCTTTCAAAATAAAAGGATTTTCCTTTTGGGGGTGAAAACAATGTAACCAGAGTGTAACGAAGAAAGACAAGGGTAAAATTAGTTACATTATGGATGAAAGAAATTGAATGAAAGGTCTTAGTTTCTTTCGTCGTGACCCACACCCAACATTCAGGTTTCGTCCGAGGCTATTTTCCTGTAATCGATTTCGTACACATTTTGGGGCGCTTCTATACGTAATTTGTGTCCAGTTTAATTCTTTATACGTCCGATTCGGAGGATAGGTGGGTCCCCAATCGAAAATCCCATTAAGGTAGATGTAGGCAATTACGACACGTCTGCAGGGCCTGTGCTTGCTATGAATTCGAAGATAACGTTTATGTAACATACCGGAGAAATTTGCTTAGTGCTTTAGGTACAATGGCAATACAAATGCTAATTATATTAATTTCTTATTCACATTGAAGGTCCTTCGACGATATAGTCGGGGTTTCGGTATTTAAAATTACAGCAGTCTTTCCAGCTTTTTATTCATTACGCCTAAACTTAATGTATTTAAGCATTTGTGTTCTGGACTAAGTATTACCTCTGCTTCTATCACGGTGTATGCTAAGTTGGGTTTTGAGCACCTCGATTTTACTTGCAGGAATAGTTTCTTTGATGAATATGGTAAAAAGCAAGTGAGCTTCCTGCACCACCATCTGAAACTCCTTGAAAGAGGAAAATTTTTTTCGGCGGCTCACCTAGCTTTAGATATAAAATGGAACACTGATGATATTGTCTTTTAGTTTGGATTTTTTAGTTTAGTTCCACATGTGCACGTCTTATCTTACTTTATCCTCAACTACAATTTAAATAAGAGTTCAGAACTTCATCTAGACTATCATACGACTGTCTTGAAGCCGATCGCAAGCCCGCACAACTCGATCAGTTTCCAGTGAGAATAACCAAAGCCTCGAAATACCTATCTTTAAAGCGGTGATGGGCAATCTTGCAGTACCTAATGAGAAAGGCGAGGAAAATTCTGCAAAGTTCAATATTCTTCTCAAACGCTTTTCCCACTCTTGGATTTTTTGAGAATTTCCCGAATATTTCACACACACCACCGATTATGTGAGAAAGCTCTTGACTCAGCATATGCAGTATATAAGCACGGCAAAGTTTGCCGCCAAACATAGATTTTACAACGTTGAAGCGATACAACCTTCAGTTTCTACGCGAAAGTATTTGTAAAGCGATTTTGATTGGTAGCAGCAATCAATCCATTAAGTATTAAGTGCAAATAAAAAAATCTGCCAGCAGTCTGAGCACAACTTTGTTATTTATCGGCAGAAGTTCGAAACGCGTTCAATTCTGGGATACGGTGTAGATGTCTGAAAACCTAAAAAAAAGTTCGGGGAGCGCTCAGAATAGGGTCGCGCATACTTACGACGCTGCCACAAATAACATTTGAGTTACATAATTGGGTAATATTTTGGGATGCGATCTAGGGGTTGAAAAAGTAAAAAAAATTGAAAACAAGTGATTCTTTAAGAAGCCCGTGGAAGTGAAAAGATTTTCGATGACTGATCAGGCTTGAGAGATATGGCAGAATCCATGAAAAAGTATACAGTTACCTTACACTGAATTTCAAAAAATTTTGAAAACCCTTTCTAGGTATTCATGCGAAGAATTCGTAGAATAAAAATGAATTCAATATTTTGGAAGACCCAGTAGATATGATGAAAATCGTGAAAACATATTTACATCTTAAATTTTCACAGATAATTTTTTTACCCCCCTTCCGAACGCCAATGGATAATCGAACTTTTCATCAGAATTCCTTCTCTAGTTGATTTGCATATACACACCGAATTTAAAAATTTTAGCCGTTCTATAGTTAGGAAAAAAAATTGTTTGCTATAGCTCTATATAAATACTAAGTCTCAGCTTTATGTCTTTTTAAGTCCTTGAGATACAAAAATCAGATTCTTTTCCTTTTCACTCTCCCCTACTCTCACCCTCTACACTCTCAAAATTTTTGTTTCTGCTAGGGGTCTATTAGCCTTATGTTTAGTAAAAATTTTAAGAATTTGTCTTACTCTGTTCTTGAGATATGAGACGTAAATTTTTAGAAAAACCTCCACTATCATACTGTGCCGCCCCCTTTAAAAAAATTTACCTTCAGCAGACTCCATTTATTAACCTTTACTCACAAACCAAATTTTATTTTTCCTATGCAATTGGTTTGTGAGATATCGTAACCTAATAGTTTTCACCCTTACGTCACTCAAAAATTTGATGCCGATCTATTCTCCTAGTGTACCTACAGATACTCATCAAATTTCAATTTTGTGGCATTAACTGTTTAGGTGATATGGATTTTAGAATATATCGATCTCGGCTTTTTTGCATTTCGGACGCATTTTTTTTTTTCTACACTCTCACACCCCTTAACCCATATCGGCAGTTTTTCCGCAAATGAGACCACTATCAAAGTTCTATACAAATTCCAAATTTCAGCCTCCTAGCATTAGCGGTTGCTGAGATCTAGAATCCAAAATTTTTGGTCCAAGACGCTTCCCACACTTCCCCCCTAACACCCACACCCTTCAAAATATGGTCACTCCCAATCTTTTCTTTCAGAAATTTAATTGCTTAATGGTTTTGGGAGCTAGGAGCCTTCAAATGATTTTGTGTACACTGGTAGACGTGCAGTGTACGGCGGACAGACGGACTGAAATTTTTTATTACATTTTTCGTATCTACTAGTCACGAAACGTGTAAAAAAAAATTTCAGGGTAGAGATTTTTTTTTTTTTAAAACGATAACAATATCTACTGTATTATTAAAATAATAAAGTAAAATCTTTCCTTTAAAATGGGAGTTACTAGAACATTAAAAAAGATTCCACTATTTTGTGGTGGTCTACAAGTGTAATTTCGTCGTATAAACTAAAGTGCTACAAATTGTTGACTTACGTTTATTTATTTGTTTACAGCCAAGGTTATGTTTTCATTCTAATAACAGCTTCCTATATTAATATTGAGAATCTAATTAATTTTGTTACTAGAAGGATGTTTGCACCGTAAGCACAATTTACAACAATTTTAATGAGAACGTTCGCTAATAAAATATGGTTTGAAGTACTCATCTACTGTACGCAGTGTAAACATAATTATTTCACTTGCTAATCCAGAAATCAGCATAACTTTTTTCAATTGCCACGCCAACTTTATTATGTTTTTCCACCATCGTAATAAACTTTACAGTATAAATAGCGAATAAAGCGTTGCCAGCATACGGCAAAGTTTTAACGTGGCAATAATTTTAATAAAACCAAAACAACGTCATCCAACAAAATATCCGTTAAAATTTATGACGAAACTTTTCGTCAAGTGCATTCCGACAGGCAGCAGCATAAACTGAAGGATTTTAACCACCACGCGTTGTAGTATCGAGTGAAGGGAGGATGTAAGTAGGATACAATCTCTGCTAAAGTTTCATGTTTCTGGTTCTAATTTCACCTTCCTGCTTGCCTCCCTTTGGCATAAATCTGCTAGATCCTTATGGAAAAAAATTAAGCGTACACACAGCTAGCTTCCTTTTTTTTTCCCCCGCCCATTTAACAACTACCCCCACTTCGAACGGAAAGTTTCCTGGCATTGTATCGAATATTTTACATCATAAAGCATTAAAAAATATTTATGCAAGCTGTGCAATTAGTTTTATTTATGATGTCATTAAATATTTGCGCTTTATATTTTTACCTCCGCTCCGGATGGTTTGAGGGTGTGTTTTTACGATTTTTTTTGGGTACTTTATGAAAAGGTTTGTTTTCAAGCGTTTTGAATGTTCTTTCGAGTTGTTTGTTGTTTTTTGATGAAGGCTTTGCTTTAATCGAATTTATGGTGAAATGTGGTTGTGGTTATTTTTTTGCAAATTTACTGCTATTCATTATAAACACTCACTGCTATTAATGATAAACATCATACTAATACATAAAGCTTCTAGGTATACTGTTCTGTTCATTATTTCGGCTACAGGTGCTTTTGTGTACTTTTAGGCGTCCAGAGCAACCAAAAAGCTTGTCCGCGCTTTCTGTTTGACACTAGATTAGTCAAAGATTTTTAATAAGCTACTTTCATAGCAGTTTTTTGTTGCTATTGTAATATATATATGTATGAAGCTGTTATTTTCGACTCACCGTCATTTTAAGTATTGGAAAATGAAAAATTTCTTTAATTAGAAAATAACTCGTTTTTCGCTTTTCATAATTCATGTTATGAAGATTTATTTATTGCTTATTTGTTTCTTTATTTTTAGAAAAATGAACAAGCCATTTCATCATCAATTCGGTGTCTGAAATTGTTTGTGGGTAGTTTTCCAATAACATTATAATCTCATCTTACATTTTTATGAACGGATTAAAGTTAAAATGAAATTTTCAACGAACAAGAATCACTAGCACAATGCTTTTAGTCCAAATTTTTGAAATTTAAATTGAATACTACACGGTGAACATGGTCGAATCAATTCAGAAAAATCTGCAAACAGTCTGGGCGCAACATTATCATTTCTTGAATAAAATTTCGAAAATGTAGGTACCACATGCGACATTCCACAATATATTTTGATCAATTGAATACTAATGTTAAGACATCTCTAATTTTATTTCTAATTTTTGTTCTCTGTAGTCCTACCTGATGCTCCACCGTATCTTCTGTTACATAGGTATCCGTAATTATTTCTAATAAACATGGATTTCTAAAAAGAAAATGGAGTTAAAACAATCATTTGGCATACATGTGCAACCATACAACTAAACTGTTTTGTAACTAGAACATGGGACTGCAGTCAAACAGTTTCAAACTGATTTGAAATCTCTCGGGTCTTAGTCGACGCTTATACGGACTTCCGCTCCCGTTCATAGTTAGGGTCTCTGCAAACGGACTGACTGATTTGATACAAGAGTTGTAACTAGAGTTGCAACTAGAGTTGCAACTAGAGTTGCAACTAGAGTTGCCACAACAAATGTAACTAGAGTTGCAAACCAGTTAAGTATGCAACTGGTTAGTGGTCAATTGTTTGTAGGTCATACACTTCTGCAGATACCTTGAATCGAACATAGATTTTTAGTACTTAACAAATTGTTAAGACTTAATTCTTAAACGAGTAAAATTTAACAAAACTTTTAGGCTACCTCACATAAACCAGTGCTTAAAATCAAGCCAACAAAAATTTTTCACGATATGTACTTTAAGAACGGTCCCAGTGAGGAATTTGAAATTTGTTTGGCAAATTTGAGTCCTCAGCAAAGTTCTCTGGAAAATTGCCACCTAAAAGTCCTTGTAAAATTTGTGAATAAAAGTACATATTCCGCAAGTTTACTATAATTCAGAAATTCGTTGCTTTCTTTACAATAATAATTTCAATCCGAACTCAGTATTCATTTACAATATTTGAGATTTGCACAGTTCAAAGCCTTAGGATGCCAAAGCCAAAGAACCTTATTGCGTGCTTTGAAAAAACATACACCCATAAAATTTCACATGTCGGCAATCGGAATCATCACTTTCACCAGTCGAGCGAAATTTATAAATACGTAATTTGATTGAAATATAAACGTAACCGCGTTTTTTTTTAAACAATTTCCTGCATGATGACATTTTTCGTAAAGGACACGTTACTTTTGTGATATAAATGCTGAACCCAGATTGAATGGAGGCTGCGGTATATCGAAAAAATGTGGCGAATTTTAATTCCTGTCCAAAGAACTAGCAGCACTGGGTCTTTCAATTAGTTTCTGATGGCAATTTATAGGGCGTGGTGAAATGCTTAATCAGTCGAAAACAGTTCAAAGTGTTTATTCGAGTGAAACTTTCATTCGTGAATTGGCAACAGGATCTGTGATTAAGCTCTTACACAAAGTTAAATAGATTTTCGAACAGAGATTCTAATGAAAATTCGAAAAATTTCCCCTTTCGAATTTCTTACTAATTTCGAAAATGCTAAAATTAGGGATAGTAACATGTTGTTTTTCCATCCGTCGATATTGAAAGAGCTAGTTTACCGCGCAAGTATTTACAAAAAATCCAATTGTTACTTACTAAAATAATTGGTAGTTGGTAGTCTGGGTGGCTTAGTGGCTAGAGCACTTGCCTTCGGTGCTCCTGGTTCCAGGTTCAAATCTGCTTGGCGACAAGTAATTTTCGAAAATGGGATTGGGTGCCGGACTACCAGTTCACTCAGCTGTAAATGAGTACCTGAGTTAAAATCGGGGTAATAATCACGGACGAGCGTGTAGTTGACCACTTCACCTCCTAGTGTTCCGTTGGTCTCGCAATGAAGTAACTCTAGCATTACTTCAAGGCATAGGCCCGAGTTGGGCTGTTGCGCCATTGATTATTATTAAAGTAATTGGCAGGAACGCAAGGTATCCAAGGAGCTGTCATGATTCATTCATGTGGTATAATAGGCAATTGATAGCTCATTTGTAAAATGTTTATGCTACAAGTAATAATAGTATGATCTATGGGATAATGGATATCAATTTTAGTGTTCGTTTTGTTGCGTCAAGTTGGGACGAGTTGTGACGAGTAGCGACTAGTTGCGACCAGTTGCGACCAGTTGCGACCAGCTGTCTAGTTGCAACGAGTTGCAATGGGTTATGACAATGATGCGATGAGTTTTGAAGTTCATTATCGAGTGATATTCATCAACTCTTACGAGAAGCTCCAATATGTTATCGAAAAACTGAGTATTCACAATACGAAAGTTAACAATTTAAAAACATGAACATACAAAAAAGGAAACAGGTAAAATTAAGGTTCTTCTTGAAGTATACCTTGCACTAATGTCTTTAAAGGGATGTTATCTTTAATCATGGCAGTTAAAAGAAGGCTATATCAGCTAAAATCATAGAATTTATATACAAGGAAGCAGGTTAAATATTATCAATATATTATATATCAACTCGTTGACGTACTATAAACTATAATATATGCACATTACCAGGTGATACACTGGTGATATTTGCGATATTATGATTTGTATACAAGCTGTGTATTCATGGTATTAGGCTTTGTTTCGTTTTGTTTAAGCTGCGTTTAATTGCAGTCGCGGACTACTTGCGGTGAAAAAAGGAGCAGGTACCGAAAAAAAAAATGCGATTAAGGATACATATTACACTTATAGTAATAACCACATTACTTACTTTTTATAAAATTTTCGAAAATTCCTAAGAAGGTACTACAGGTTCATGGAAACTTTGTAATATTTATACCCATTTCAGTAGCGTGATAACATTTCCAGTTTATGTACTCATTGTGTCCTTTTCGAATACGATAGGGCTCACTTAAATCTTCCACACGAAAAATAGGATCACCGTAAAAAAAAACACTAAAAATCCCCTTTCGTGTTATTGAAACTGGAACTCATCCTGATCCTGTGGTGGTTATCGTAGGAGTAAAGCTGGTTACGGCAGCATTACTGAATAGTCAAAACCATTTCAGCGTTTTACCGGATTAAATCGGTTTTTCGGCTTTACGAATCAGCCCAGTAACACACAATTCGTACATAACAAGCTCACGTTTGTACGCGAAGCTATGTGATCAAAGGGCCCAGGGATTTGCACCGAATTCCCTACTAATTCCAGCGATGCCATTTTAAATTAATCAATGCGATGAAATTTCGGCCGATTCCGAAAATTGTTCGATTCGATTTTGTGTTATTAAAATTGCAGGGAATTTTCTGCCTACGTGAAATTGGAAAAAAGGTTAATATCCTGCGCTAATTGGAATATTTTTAAAAACAATTAGCTAATTGTGGAATCCAGTTGGTTCATTATTTTATTTCCTAAGTACAGCCTGATAATAAGTGGATTGTTTTTTTCTGTTGCTTCTCCAGGACCTCCAACTTGAAAGCGATTTATTGCTTCGCGACATGCCATAACAACCTGTTGCCCGTGCAGCCAATTAAGTAGCGCCAGTGTGGAAAAGACCAAGTTCTAGTAGATTTATGAGGTGGTCGCTAGATCCGGTGGAACAGGTGATACTTCTTTAATTTTTCGTTGTGGCTGCAGTCTTTCTAAATGTAATTTTTTTTCTTTTTCAGATCACATATGAAGCTGACTTTTTCATCATATTAAAGCCATCAGGTCACCGCAGATCAACATGCTGCAAGAAAAGGTCTCAATGAAAAACTCATCACGAGACATGTTCCATCTTAATTGCTCCACTGACGTCTATCACTGCCCAGATCCACACTGAAAGCTCTACATCATCAGCATTCCTTGTACGTGACATGAGAATGATGCATTGAGCTAAGAGTGCAGAAGGAGCAAGAAGACGGACTCTCTAATGGACATTGAATGCACTACTTGCAATATTAACTACAATCTAACTCCTAGAAGGTGGATCTGGGTGTTATGTGTGTACTTTATGCTGCATACATAGAAATGTAGGTTGACAGAAGTGACGTTAATTGTACAGGACATTTAGGAATGCTTGAGTAATGGATGAGACGGATTTGCTCACTGGAAGTATTTCGAGTAACAAGCTTCTAGCATATTTTGGCTTAAAGACGACCCGTGATCTGAAATAATGTCATTATTATCAGAAGGCACTTGGATGTCCTGTCAACCCTATCTACGAGTTAAAGCTAATTTAAGGCGATGGGGTTTCTTCTCGTCCCAGTTAGAATATGTGAATGGAGTTAAGTGGACTTAACAGAAGTACAGTACCGGCGAGAAATACGGTAAAAAAGTTGGGGAACCGGGTCGCGTATCCACAAAACCGTGTACCACTTAAGTCACTGACAAGGCTGTCTTCGACTAGGTTTAAATTTTTTTTTTTTTAAAAAACTTACAAACAAATAAACTTGAGTACAACAACCAACGAAGTGAAAGAAATTGCACGAACCACGAACTTACAAAGCCCTTGAGTAGTACAACGGTGAAGTCTTCGGTTAGCTTTTGTTGGTATGCAAACGCATTTAAGAATAAATGTGGCTATCGTCATTTAGAATACTCAACCTAGAGAAGGTGCCTTCTTGTCCTCAAGGAGGTCTAACGACTTCTGTAGAAGATGCTTGGATGATGAGGACAAGGAAGCACCTTCTCTACACGTGTGTAGCTACTTCTTAAACAGTCTCAGTGGCCTTACCGCAACGGAAGTTAAGAGAATCAAACGTTTCATTGAAAGGTCTAAATGGATTAGCGAGTTAGACCGGATTAGATGATCCTGTGGACCGGATTCGATGATCCTGAGTCTGTTTTTCTTACAGACAGCACCGAGCACATAACTATCATAATCGATGAGGTTTTGTTTCCTAAAAATCGTGATCCATTCTGAGATCAAAAAATCCTTAAAATTATTTTAAGACAATTATATATAAAAACCCATTGATGTAAAAACTAATTCGTGATCTGATCAGATCAAAAAGTTAAAGTTAACCACCTTCAAATCTAGTAGGGGTTATATTTCCGAAAATCCTAATACTCTTTTTAGACGCCTACATAATGACGATCCAAAAGTTAAATTAATTTATAATATATTATATAATATATAATATCTCTTTAGACCTCAGAGATATGACGAAATTCGTAAAAATGTATCCACACCTTTACTCCACCACCATTCCAAAATATTTGTTTTGTTTAACTTATGACACAACTACATGAACAAACCAAGTTAATTTTTTTTTAAATAAACTTTACCTGTGATAGGAAACCTAACTACCTCTCCCCGTAATTGGCCTTAAAGTCGTCTGTAGTGGTCCTATACGGAAACAAACTATGAGGTTTATATCTTTTAGATGTTCTCTGGATATACAAATTGAAACATTTTTGTTAATCTTCATTCCCAACATTTTTTTAAGTGGTTTAATTAGCTAAACTTCTATATAAATTTCCAATTATTACAGAAAATTGTTTATGAGATGTAAAACAATATTTTTTAAGAAATCCACTGTCTCCATAAAAATTTTACATTCAGCACTACTTACTTGCCCTACAACTATAAAGAAAACCGAATTTCTCTGAATCGATCCCAGTTTTTTAGCTTTTCTAATACGTTTTCTCCAATCGAGTCCATTAGGTTAATGGTTGGTAGGTTAATGTCTTAGCTTTTGTGGTTGTGGGAAAGAATCGCAATAGATGGATGATCCTTCATTTTGGTTGTGGATATTCGCAACAGGACCACTAAGGCCATCCTCCACCATCTTGCGGTAGATATTTGGAGTTTATAATCCTTTTTTATTTACATATTATATTATTTTTATGTAAGGACTAGTTGTTTATTTCAGATGTTATCGTAAAGTTGTTTCAAAAATCATAGCGGAAGTATGATAAGTTCCACATTTTATCAACTGAGTACCTATCCAAAAAGACTGACAGTCAAAATTTCGCACACTATTATTACATACAATGGAATCGCAAATTATTTATAGATCTTAGATTTTATTCATCCATAATAATGGCTTATATTAGGAAGTTGAAACTTTGTTGTTTTGTGAATATATAGTAGGAGCACCCTGAAAATATCAGCTGAGAATTGGAAAGATGTTTGTTTGAGTGTACCACAATTTTCCTGTTTCGGACCTTGTTTTTAAATTTGGCCAAAATATTACAAATATTCAAAACAAACATATCGATTTATGTAATTCGTCGCACAAAGTAACTCATAATTTGTTTCATTAAACACAAATGTATATTCATGTAATTTATCGCTAGTCGTGTGTTAGTATCACGACATTTGATCTTATTACGGCACACGCCGAAATTGGTTTCTGTCTATTTTGGCTTCGTTCACGTCTTTCTCTTGATGGAATACGGCAAGGAGCCTCCATAGCAAGCAGCCTTCGTCTCCTTCGTCATCGTACGAACAATATTTCATTTTTATTACTCGCGATAAATATCATTGCAATAAAATATTGATTGTACCTCAGTATGAAGAGAGGGCCTACATACATTCCATTTCTCAAGTCAAGAGCCGACCGTATGTGCAACGTTGTGTTACGAATATTAAAAGTTATTTGCCGCTCAGTTCTCAGTACATTTCCAGCGCTGTTTTCTCCAATATTCGCCTGTTTCGCAGGATATCATTCGTTTAGTCACGTTTTTATGCTTGGAAAAAAAAGCGAGTATTATGTAAGGTAAAGTTTATCATTTCTGATGGGATATAACTTTTTTTTTCTTGCTGTTTCCTTCGTATAAAAAGATTTAGTGGCAGTAATGGTGGTGGAATTTCCGATTGATGGCATGCGTATGAAAATACTAAAAATGTTCGAAAATGAAATCCCGCGTCTTAGTCCTTACCGCAGATGAGCTAAATTTGAATTGTAGTTATGTATATGACGATTTATTGCGAATATGAAACAAAGCAACCTTGTCTTGTCTATGACGCTATTTCAAAAATCTGCTTTAAGTTTTTCAGATACTGTCCTTATTATTATCCAATTTATTCATCATAAGCCCGTTAGAAGTGAAAGCGAATTTGATCTTCTTCAATCTAAAATATTTGTCGGAATTCGTGCAAACTTTAACTTCATCGGGCTTAATAAGGAAATGATTAATTCTTTTCTTTTTTTCGATTATATTGAAACCCTTTAGAAGTGAACGCTTATTTGATATATCACTGAAACTCAAAATATATATCGGATTTCGTGAAAATGTACACTTTTTACTTTTTTGATATTTTTTCCATAAAATTGATTTTACTGCACTTCTATGCTCCACCTTTTCATTCATTACATTCACATTAAGTAGACTAAACAAACTAAATTTTCTTCACTCCCCTACTAACCCAAAGGGTTCCTCCAGTAGGTAATAACCCGATCTGCCAAGGAAAAAAATTACAACTTAATATATCAACGGGATTGTATAAGCTACTCTCCTCCAAATGTTTCTACATACGGCGTACGACGTCTACGGCGGACAGACACTTTTTTGAGAAGTTTCCTAGTTCCATTACAAAATGTGAAAACATAAAGTTTCAGGGTTGCAAATTTTTTAAAAATATTGATCTTACATTTTTTTGATACTCAATCAATTCTGACGTGTTCAATATATGTCATACATGACATCGAAAAAATATTTGATTTATCACCTGAGTTGTATTCTAATTAATAAAACGTTTTATAGTTAAAAAAAATAGCATAATAAAACGCTTGCATAAATGAATTTTATATTCTCCTATTTTACATTAAATAACAATGATTTAGTCTTAGGTTACTTTAGACCATTTGAATAATTATATTTTTGTAAAGCAATTTAACTTTTGTTTCTATATTTCATATTATACAAAATCAAAATAATATCAATCTCATTTTCTTTCCTGTAGACATATGTACATACAATAATATAACTAATTAATAAAATGGAACCATACAAAAATTTGGGTTTAAATCAACTAAATTTATTCGCACTTTCCCCGGTTTTATCAAAAAATAAAGATATAATAAAGTGGAGCCGAGAATGTTGAACAAATTTTTATTTATTCAATTTCAATCAAAACATTGCGGTTAAATTAAAGACAAAACTCTTTTGGGGTCAAACATTTGAAGCCGATTCTTTATCTCATTAGACGTATTCGCAATATATTGGCATTCTTTAAAATGTTCATAAACATTTTACTCCACCCAGGGAGTTAATACCAAAATATTCTTAAATCAGTTGTTAAGCGATTTTATTTTAAACCTTTAGAAGTAAATACAAAGTTGATATGTCATTAAGCCCAGGAAATTTGTCGGAATTCGTAAAAACGTACAACACTACTTTACACTCCTGGACGGTTTATCATCGGAAAATCTAGCAAACTATTTCTAGGCGTTTAAATAAAATGCTCGCAGAAGTACAATTTGTTCGAAACCTTAGCAGTCCTAAAAGATATGACAAAATTCGTGGAAATGTATGAAAAACCTTTACACGAACAAAATTTGTTGGTTCACTTTCCTACGTCAGTGCAAATCTGTCTATGCATTACAAACTTGTGGGCTGGATTAAACTTTTATTTCTTATATTATATTTTTTGTTTAAATGGTGTAGCTACACTCCGATTAATTTTCTGTTTTTACCTATTGGACCTAAGGAATGATGGCCTTAACTTATTTTGTAACACACCTATTCGAATCTGAAATAAGTATACATTTGTAGAATTGTAGTATCACCACTATCAATTATAAGAATACCAATTTGTCGTCGTATAAACACCGGAAAACATTTATCGATTTATTTGGCAATTGGTAGGTGGTAGGTACTCTGTATTACTTTGGTTTCAATTAATTAGAGATTGGAGGTCCAGCCTCGACCTTTTCGCCTATTGTGCTGTATTATATCATGCGCATCCAGATCCTTTTCACTGCCCACAACATACGCAACGTAAGTAAAATTACGTCATTGAACTATGACGTCTATAGGAAAAAATAATTACAAGGAATATTAAATGAGATGGGTGGTACGAACATGTGCCAAATTCGTTAGGATCAAAAAAAAATCTTTTATTCTCGACGGATACTATTATATTTAATTGCCCTCACTAATGAACTTCATTTATTAATTTTGAAGCATATCCATAAATTGTATAGTTAATTCCAAGCCAAACACCGTGGTTACAGAACTACGATGAGTTGTTTATATTTTCTAAACTAGTAGAGCAAACTATAACATACCACGGATAGTTTTAAAGAGTGTACAATTTTTTATTACTTCAACCTGTATTAAAATTTAGGTATTTTTTATAAGTCATATATAATAAATTAAGAGTGTTATACTATATTCAGATTACGAGATTATAGCGTTTAAATCGAGTTAAACGTGTTGAAAAAACTTCCCGAAGGCGTTTACGAAAACACGTAACTATAACGCGTTTAACCGAAGACATGTACTGCAACCCTCGCGGAAAGCGAAGTAAACTTTCGAAGAAACTATTTAATGCTATATAAACACATTTAGTTTCAAATAATTTAGAAACCATAAATCTGCTAAAGAAACACAGCTGAATTTATACGTTTAAGACGCATAGTCTGTTTGGGGTATTACAAAAGAAAATAATTCTCGTAGACGGAAAGAAATGATTTACTAAAATATTTATTTACACACTCGAAAACATCACTTTCAATTTGATTAAATAAATTTGTAAACAATTGAATTCAATCAATTTTTTTTAATCAATCCTAGGTCCCGAGGGTAGAAATTTATGTGGGGTTTTCTTTAAAACAAAAATTGTGTCAGAAAGTAAATAAGGTTTGATTTTATTGATAAAGAATAATAACAAAATTTTTTATTGTATAAAGAACATTGAGTGCATTTTTTATATTTTGATAAATAGCAGCATTACGTTTCATGGAAAATAGATCAACTCAATCCAATAATTATATTGATTCTAGAAAAAATTTACCACAATTTTATTTCCATGATTTTCTAAGAGAATATGATTTTACTGAAATAATCCAATTCAAACTGAAATTGGTCTAACATGAAATTAATGAATTATAAATAATTAATCCTTATTTTCAAAAAAAATTTGTATATTTATAAAATCATTTGTTCCTGCGTGTTCCATGATGGTGGCATTTGGCAGCAGATGGGTTCCTCCACAAAATTGTGGGCTATGACCTTGTTGTCCGTATTTATTTAGTTTTCGAGCATCCCTTTCGATTGTTCATCTTTATGGGTTCTTCAACGAGCTATTCAACGTCTTCCTTTTAGATATTAAGCAGGATACGCTTATCCTCACATGAGCAATACAAATTTTGCGTTCTGAGCTAGTTCCATTAGCTAGTCAAAGTCTAGCGCATTGAACAACTATCTTGACCTACATACTAGAAGCATCGATTCCAGCGTTTATCTTATTTTTGAAGTACATTTGATGGTAAGTGAATTCATACGTCCATTGGTTTTTTCAATACTTCACATACCAGACTGATTCCTCCGCTTTCTTCCACTTAGCGTTCACTGTGCGTACTCCTGCATGATATTTTTACCAAGGATGACTTCTAAATCGCGTAGGGATATGGTACATATATTCATGTTATTTTATGGGATCTAGATTTAGCTTCTCTACTCGCAACCTATGGCCAAAAAAAATATTTGGGGAGACCCAAAGTAATCAATAGTTTTTTTTTGTGTGGGACAAGTCTTCTTTCGATGTCTGACCCATAACATTCGGATTTTTTTCCTCCTAGTCGTTGAAGGTCGACTCAAGGGCTGTTTTGCTTTCCCCACGCTTTCTTCAAGCCTAATATTGTCGAAACTAACTTATCTAGTAGCATGTTCAAAAACATCACTCAGCAGACCATAGGACCTTCCTTTGTTTTCAAGTATTGCTAAGTTTTTTGTTCAGCACTAGAATATCACCATCTAAGTCCTTCGCTAATCCCAACATTTGTGAGAATCACATTCAGTTGATTCATTTCGCCTTTTCATTGAACGTGGACAGCTTTATGGTCAATTAGGTTAACTTTAATTGTTTATTTCATCGGACAAAGGAAAAGCCACTACCACTTGAACATTATCATCAGCTCGGAAGCAAACAAACAATTAATCTCACTACTAGGTCCATCTATTAGAAGAACGCAGAGATTTATAACTTGCCACGGAGGAGGTTTAATCAATCAGAGCCATTTGTCGGCCATCATTCTACCGTCGAATGCAATAGAAAACGTGCAGTAGCTTTTTATTCTTCCTTGATCTTTAGTGTTTGGTAGTAAAAACAATAATACGGTTGTACTAAAATTAAAAAAAATGTCAACAAAAATTTGAATCATTCATCTCTTAGATCTAATTAATAAACCCATTAGGAAAAGGTTTATATAATAATAAAGTTTGAAGTACTACTAAAGTTATGAGTTATACTTATAGTTTTTCGAAGATGAAAATTTATGCATGAAGGATGTATCATCGTTACGATTAGCACGCAGTGTTCATCCCAACTCGAGAATAAATAAATAAATCTTCTTTCTAGAAACAATGCAGATGCAGTGTATATCAATAGAAGTTGTACTGTTCTTCTACGTAGGAAGAACGTACTATCTTCACATAGAAAGAACTAATACATTATACCTACGTAGAGATCAGGAAAATAATCCGTTATACGTATTAACAACTGCGAACATCGTTCCTAAAATTTTTAAAGGAGTTATATGACTACTGAAATTTTTCGTGGTAAGCTACCGTAGAAGTAAATTTGAAAAAATATTTGTTATTTTTCCGGTGTCAGTGGAATCAAGGACTATGCGAAGCTGAAACAAATTTCATTATCGCGAATTGTAAGCCACCAAATTGGTTGAAATATTGGGTAATCTTCAGTGCCAAAAAACCTTTAGTATAAGAATGCGATGGCAAAAACTTCGGTGCAATATAATTCGCTTTAATATAATTTTTTTCAACATCACCTATATAGAATATTCCTAAGCAATACCGCCAGCTAATTGTAAGGGTGTTTCGGATAGTTGTCCTACCTAGTCTAACACAGTCTTATAAACTGGCCTATCCAGAGAACTGGGATGTAATGTAGTCAGATAGTGTAATCGTCAAATTTTTGTTTGGCATATTATTAATTTTTTTTTTTACTCTCTTGTGATAGAAAGTATTTCACTGAACTTGTCGTCAAACTTTTATTGTCAAATATTTGGTAGCATCGCATATAGTGTAAAACTGACAGAGTTTCCTAATAGGCCATTGACTTTAATAGCTCGAAATCCTAACCAGAACTATTTTTGTAGCAAATTGTGGTTTGAGTTTGCGAAGTTTGACAATATTTGCAAAAAGTAGTTGTTTTTTGAGGCGTTTGTATGCAAGCATTCTCCAAGTGGCTGCACCAATAATTAGATTGGATATCATTTTAAGATTTTTCAAATATTTTGGCATTTGAATACGGCAGCGAAATTATGAAATTCAAAATTCAAAATTTTAAACTACCAACATAGAATTTGTTTTTATTCCGGGCTGATCGCAATAAATGCTTTAAAAAGAATAAAGTAAAGTTTGTTAAAGGCGACGAAAAGTCTGGCTTAGTGATCATTGAAATCGGACATTAGAATCCGATGTACTTAGAATGGACATATCATCGGTAGTATAAAAAGAATAATATTAGTTGCAACTATAACACATCTTGCGAGCTCTTATTAAAAAAGCACTGAAGAAATCTTTAAGATTAATATCCAGCTCATAACACTATTTTTGGAATATTCTACAAATTTCATATCTGAATATTTTAGTGATGTCGCATTACTTCTTGTAGAGAACAATGCAATCATTTCTAATTAAGGGAATTAATACTGATAATTATCACTTGTAGATATTAAATTTATTTGACATTGTCTCTTGAATTCATGAAGTACACTGTTTTAAAAAAATTGGCTTTATAGTTCTTTTGCTTGAAATTTCCAGTATATATCATTTTTTTCAAGTAAAAGTACTCATTACAAGCACTTTTACACGAAATTACAAGTAAGAGCACTCATTTTAAACACTTTTACTTAAAATTACTTGTATTAGTAAATTATTCATGTACTTTTCAACTGAACCATACATTTTACTTGAAAAGTCAAGCAAAATCACATTATTTTTCAAGTAAGCCACGATTTGGTCGCTTTGATCGATTTGGTTTTCTATTGAGATGAAAATGCAATGCGTTCGGTGGCGCAGTGGCTACGCACGCCAAACCTTCGCTCCAATATCAGAATTGATCGCGGGTCCGGGTTCGATTCCTATCTACATCCAAGTGTTTTATTTCAGAGTAGGAAGTAGTAGTAAGTAAGAAATAATATTAGGAGTAACTCACTTAATTTAAAGAGTTGTTTTTTTGTTTTTTAGAGAATATAGAGTGCTAATTATACTATTTTTCAGAGAATATACATATGTGGTGAGTTTGCTGCTTTCAAAATTGTAATTTGCTGATTACAAATTAAAATTTTTTGGTTGCAAATTGAAATTTACTACCCAAAAAAATGACTATTAATCTCCAATGTAATTTTACTTAAAAAAGTTAGGCATATTTGCCCACTACCCAAAAGATGAGATGTAAAAGTCAATGGATTTTTTTTACTGTGTACTCAAGTACTTATGTTGATTTTACTGCACAGGATCAAAGAGCTCGCTATTCTAGAGTTTTTACGGTCTTAAGATACAAGTATAATTATGGCTGGAATATATCCTGGATAGCACTTTAATCTATAGAAAGTTCAAGGTAAGTATAACAAGTAGATATATAATACAAGTTTTACTTACAAAGCTTCCGTAATATCTTCCGTCCTAAGTAAATATTCCTTAGCTTAACCTCGATTAAGATTTCAACGTAATTCTTCTGAAATCCCGCATTGTGGCGATATATTCGCCATCAGGTTATAACACCCTTACGTTCCACCACACACACTGCATTTGGCGTTTGAAATGGACGAACCCTCATCGTCATCAAGGTGCTTCCGCTTGCTTCTTCCAATGCTCCAAATATTCCCATGAGGACCTTTTCGAAACATAGTAGACCGCATCGTTTGCAAGAGAATAATTAACCTGCCAATGAAACACACCCAAGTGACCTCTCTCCGACCGTTTCATATAAACTTAATCGCACACATTACCTTAGCGTCGGGGAAAATCTCGAAAAATTTACGATCGGAGCAAAATTTTAAAGGCACTAAGGGGGATGATACGGGTATCTACGAAATCTCTTTAAGGATAAGGATTTGCCCGTTCAGAAAATTAATTATTGTCATGTCGTTGGGGAGCAGACTGAAGGCATCTCGGCATACTGAAATTAAGGTCTCGTCCCTTTTTCATAGAAGAGGTTAACGCTAACTTGAAAGCAAACTGTGCGTAACCGAGGAAACGAAAAGTAGTCGACCAAATCCATTCATTCAGGCGCTACTCAAGTGCCGCTTTATACCCCCATATTTTTACCCTTAGAAAACCTTTGGCACTGGTAATGCTACACAAATCGCATAAATCTCTAAAGCAAACCTTCGTCAAACCGAACGACATTAAATCCTAAATGAATTCGACGGTGCTACCGTAGGCGTTCTATAGAACGTACAACGTTGCGGTGTCTATGGTGTCAGCGGCCTAAGCGTAGATGATTTCAGTTCGGTCGTATCTTATATCGAATGGAATCTAACGTTAATGTCAACCGAAGGATTTACACCTGGCTCTATACTCAACCTGTATTCGAATATATTAGAGCGCTTAATTTATGCGAAATTGTCTGGACAAGGTTAAAAAAAATACCCTCCGGCAATGTTAAACGTTGACTTTGTAATATCGTTAGGATCTCGAAACTTGTCAGGATTGAAGAGATATAAGGCGAAAATCACAAGTAATAGCTTTCCCATAAGATGCTCATTCCATAAGATTCTGTTCTATGATTTTATGGCTTGACTTTATCTTATATGAAGTGATGCTACTCGAGATTTAATGTCGGGCTTAGTTTGAGGCATGTCAAATATTACTATGGAAGTGTTCGTTTAATTTAAAGAACTTTTTGTAGTTGACTTGACTATTTGTTAAATATTAAAAATGTGTCATTAGTGAGTTGAATACTCATGGGCTCTAAGCAGGACGGAGTAAAATGCCACGCAGGAAGAAGTGAAGAAATGATATAAGTGAGTATATATAGTATATCTGCGGTCATAAAACTGCCTCGGCAGTATAAAGATTTGTGGTGGGTTTACACCAAATGTTTGCGGCGCGACTTTCCCTCCACAATCCTCGCCCAAACCGGTTTTCGTCCGAAAAGTAGAGCATTTTTAAACTTTTCCTTTGCTTGATTGATTTACTTCTGTAGAGGTTAAGGTTGTGCCGCACTGAAGAATATATGTTCAAAAAATTGTGTAATTAGATCCAAGCCACTCTATTTTATCCTAAATCGTTTAAAAAACTTGAAGTGATATTGTCGCGTTGGAGCGTCAGATCAAGGTCGCATAATCATGCCATTGCTTAAAGTACGTAACTAGATTACTAGATTTATTCAGGTCCATTAATCCGTCCTAGATTCTTCCACTTGCAGATACTCATCGTTGGAAGGGAACCGTAGCCAGCCGTAACAATACGCTTTACAAGCAAGCACTTAAGGGAACTCATATTTCCAAATGTTCTAGAAAACAGTAAATTTAATCATAAATTCTAAAAATTTAGCACTCGGATCTTATGTACTCGTTCCTACAATTCACTTTCGTTTCTGTCAAGTATAAGCCCCGGTACAGCCAACTCTTCTCTCACCTGCCGTGAAATGACCATAATAAAAAGCTGCGACTCTTTTCCTGGAAACAACTTCAGAAAGTGTTAAGAAAGTGCCCATAATTTTACAATATCAGACACACTTCCGGCTGCGACAATGTTTTCCTTCTACGAAAGACTAAAGAAACGTAAACACAGGAAATTGTCCTTTTCGGGATCGTTTTCTTCTTTCTCGTTTCATTTTGATCACCATAAAAAGGAAGAAGTTTTAGTTATGCGACTCTCTTATCTTCCGCACCATTACCACCGGGGATTGGTTGGCCAACGAACATTATACTAAGGTATAGTCTTTTATTACAGGACCAAAAGTGATACGGCATTTATCTTTGCCTTCGTTTGGATAAGAATTGCCCATTAGAGTGTCTGGTTTGCAATTAAATAGACTTGCGGCACATAAAATTTTCCACCTCCCCCATCTTTTGCCATATTTGCTCTTTTAATTACTCTTGGACTTATTTTTACTACACGCCGGAAGAAAATACCTATGCCATGTAAGTAATGTCCTCGTACCGACCCATTTGCACTCAACAAAACAGGAAATCTAGTTTTATTACTAAGAAGTGTTATAGTGTATGGAATCGGGTAGTTTTGGAAAGAAGAAAAAAAATCTTATTAAATTACACGAAAAATTACAATCTTTAGAAATCCGTCAGATTTATTGTGACTAGGAAGTAATCCTTGCTGGGCGTCATTTAGCGACCTACGCCATGCTGCTCTCTTCTTGCGTTCATGGTAAACCCAAGAGAGAACGGGATGAAGAGTAGGAACATCTTAATTAAAGAGATCCATCCTCATTTGGCTTATCCTATACTATCCTATCAAATTCAATACCAACAATAAATTAAAAAAAATTTTTATTTATTTTTATCTTAAGTTAATTACTAGCTCCTTTTTTTACGAATACTTCAAAAATTATTATCGCTTTACAATGTACCTTTTTATATTAATTATTTTTTATTAATGAATTTTTTCGTTATAAGCTACCACAGAAGCAATTTTGATTAAATGTTAGTTGCTATCCGTCGTCAGTGGAATCAAACCCCAACACGGATCCCCGACTGATGATTAATCGCTGTTCCTGAGGACATGATAATAGAAATTGGATTTAGTATCTAATAATTTAATTTTTTGTTTCCGTTTTTATAATTTTTGTTTCTGTCATTTGGTAGATTGTTTATGTAAATTATGTATTATTTTAACGATAATAGAATTTTCAAAGATAACACCAGAAGCTAAATTTATTTTTATCATTTTAGGCTAATTTTCCAATGAAAACTCTTCTAAGCCTCTTGTAACGCCGGAAAAATTCTTAAAATTATTTGTTAATTTTAATTTTCCGTGTTCATGTCTTCTTAAAATTTATTTTATATTTTAATGTGGGTATACATATAACTTTTATTTGTTTCACTTGTATATAGCCACTTGTATTAACTATTCTTTCTTTTTGTTTCAACAATATTTTAATATTTTAAGTTTTTCATATTTCCGATTTTGTAGTTGTTGTTAATTTTGTACTCTATCTCGTATGCGCAATTATACAAAACAGTAATTCCGATTTACAATTCGTTTCGAACGTGAGACATTTGTGTGAGGAAAATTTACGAATTTCATCATATTTTTTAGGTGTTTTGTGGTGTCAAATACAATCTACTTCTGCGGGCTGCCAAAAATGCCTTTTTGCAGACTTTTCCAACGTCTATCTCTATCACCTTATATGCTGTATGAATTTTCACGAATTTCGATATATTTCTTAGGTGTAGTGAGATATCGGATTTGCTTTTAATTCCGAAGGCTCAAAATTATAATTGCCAATAGATAATCTAAGCGTTTTTTGATATTCAGCCCACATTTTGGGTTTACTGTCATGTCAAATTCCCTTTTTACATTTATGGGCTTTATATCTGTGGTCACTGGGAATGACTTATTAAGTCGAAAAATAGTGAAATGGGATAAGTAGGTATAGGTACTGTGGTTATCTCCCAATACTTAGCCCTATGGAAAGACACACCTAACATTTTAAACTCAACAACATACACGATTTATGAAATTCAAATTTACAATTTCCGGAAACAAAAAAAATTGGTCAACCCCACGCTGAACACTCGACCTGGAGCCAACTAGGCAAAAGTGTGGATCAATACTACCCTTAAAGAAGCCCGCACTAGGTGCTTAGCTAGAACTTGCTAATTCGCAGTTAAGTGCTTTTAAGTGGCAATAAAAAATTATATATTTTGCTCTTCGCGCCGTAGTGTACTCGCCAGTCGTACAATCCAAATCCAAGTGTTCGTTAGCTACATACAACAGAAGGAAAAGATGGTTTATGGGCTTAACGGCGAGTGCAATTTATTGCGGTAAGTTATGGATTTTATGGTTTTAGGGATGCCCGACGACGCCATCTTCTTCGGCACTGGCGTGCCAGCCTTACCCGACGACGACAATTATTTTGCACAAACGATGAACGCTCGACCATTGTTAATTTTCCGAATGAATTGTCTCCTGGCTTTCTGCATAGTTGGTGTGTGTCTGCCGTTTTTTACGAGCGTATCCTCGGCAATTCTGCAATGGATTCCGTTAATGATTTTTCGCAAATTAAGAGCCTGTTGAAATGAATTAAAACCGATACATTGTGCGATAAATACCTGAAAATTCGTGACAGTTAAACTTAATTTGATAGTCTGCATCAGATGTGTATCTTGAGACTAGACTTGGTTTTTAGACAAGTATGTCGCTTTTTCGACATACATACCTACCTTAGCCAAAAGTGTTACACTCACTTTAGATGGCGAGGAACGTTTCGAGATCTCTAAATAGCTTTAGCCGATTAACTAGAAAATGAAGTATTGGCTACTAAAATTTTGTCTACTATGTTCTAAAGTTCATAGTTGAGACATTCCGTCTAGAGTCGCCAAAAATTAAAAAATTTGTAAGCATACCATCGCCAATTCTTTTGAGACTTTGTGTATACTACTCCAAATTTGTTATCAACTAAAAAATATCAGATCGCATGGACTTTACGACATTCTGTTTATACATTTGATATTTGTTACGATTGTTTAATAGATAAGACAAATGTTGGTCTATTTGCCGGAAATTACCCCGTATTCCCCTACGTCAAAAGTATAATAATAATAATAAATGGTGCAACAGCCCCAATCGGGCCTAGGCCTTGAAGTAATGCTAGAGTTACTTCATTGCAAGACCAACGGAAGACTACGCTGTGAACTGGTCAGCTACACGCTCATCCGTGATCATTACCCCGATTTCAACTCAGGCAGGCTAAGGTACCCAGTTGAGAGCCCTGCACCTATTCCGAGCCAACGTCAATATTTCACAAATAGCTAAGAATTCATGACAGTTTTTTCTACACTACCAATTCTAGCCATTTCTATTGTCACAACAGCAATGGCTAAAATTTGTTAAAACAAAACATAATTTTTAAAAAGGAGTGGCTACCTCAGCAATGAGTGAAAATTTCGGACTGAAAAAATTACAAAGTGTGCTCAAAATGTGCATAAATATGTGGTCAAAATTTCACAGTTGTATCTTTATTTAGTTCTAAAAAAAATTTTTTTTCAAAAAAGCGTAAAAAAAGTGTCTTCACCCGCAAGTTCAAAAAATTTAAAATTTGACAGTAACCATTTTTTTTGGAAATTCTAGTTCGACCTAAAAAAATTATTATTAATAAAGTAATAGAGAATATGACAAACCAAATGCAAATATTCCTGTACTTGTCTACGTTTGAATTTATTCTAACACCCCGTTACATCTTTCAGTAGACAGAATAACGTCATCTCTCTATCAAACCCATAAATTTCCCTACGACTATAAATCCTTTTTCTGAGGCAAGCGCAAAAAGTTTATGGCACTGTTCGAATTTACAGCACTATTCAAGTTTTATCTGCATTTCTTCCTGCTCTTGGTACGTTAAAGCTACATATATGAGTGCAATACACCATTTATAGAGGTACGATTTGAGCAGGATGTAGGTTCCAAATCTTCCTGTGTGCCGTGTACTTCAGACAGCTTAAAGTAAAATGCCATACTGTACGGGATTCTACATTCAAGAATAGTTTCCGAAAGCTATACAGGAAAATTCGACTTCGAATGGAAATTGGAAGATAATCCCGCTTTGTTGCTTGTTGTGGGAAAATGAAAAATCGACTTGTGTCATAGAGGCAACGAGCTTCAAGAATTTATAGTCCCGAACAGACTTTGCCGATTTGATCAGATACCATAAATCAAAATGTTGCCAAAAATCCTTTATACTCCAAAACAATCACTCCGAAAGGACTTTTCGGCAAGAAGGGCTTACGGCAAACGTACCATGAGCTAGTCCCATGCAATGGTTAATTATAAAAGGACTGGATATTTATTCAGCAACAGCTTCATAAACAAAGTTTTCATGTGATCACAACGAAAAAAAAACACGTTCGATTTCAAAGGGATACTGGCCTCGACAAATTTGGCAATTTATAAATTCCTGTTCTGCACAAGATAGAGGACGTAAACTTTCCACAATTTCTCTTGTTAGGGGAGGAACCCACCCCGACTAATTTTTCGTCCTTTGCTACAGCATTTCGCTTCTACATTCTGGCTACTATCGACTTTTTCGTACAAAAGAACGATGCTGGATGCGTTAGTTCCGGGAACAATACGGTTCACATACTGATAAATAGTAAGATATCTGGTCCTGTTTTCATCCTTGTGCCAGAAAATTCGGTCGGAAAATATCAGTGCTGGCTGAAAAATTAAACAAGTACATTTTTCAGTAGTTAGATTAAAATTCTCTGAAAGCAAAAATTACAACGAGCATTTTCAGCAAAAGTTAAGGTAATATTTGAAGGAATTTAAAGAATTTTTGAAGGACTTTCTTGTTTGTACGTTTAGAAGTAGTTGGATAGTTTCCCGAATTTTTACTTAGTACTTCGTAATTCGTTAGCAAGGTATTTCGCTTTGAAGTTAATTTCAAAAAGCGATAAGAAATTCGAGTACTACATTTAATGCATGAAAGCATTATTCCATTAATTTTTCGTAATTTTTGTTATTATTGCTTTAAATAGTGGTACAAGTAAAAAATAATTATGAATTTAAAAAAAAAAAAAAATTGAAAAATGGCGGCTCTAACTCCCATGACGTAAGGCCGCGATCTGCGTGAGTTGATGCACGCGGTACCTTCTACAGCTTTGTCAAGTCATCTAAAGCCAAAAATTCACAAAGTTTATGAAACTAGATTAAATTTGCGGTGCCCCAACGTTTTCCGATTTTCCAAAAAAAAAACCTGAAACTAATAGGAGGGAGGGGGGGGGAGGGAGGAACTATATGACAAACTTTTCTCACTCTTTTTTTGACTTAAAAACTCAAAAAAAAAGTGGAATAAAAAAAAAACTCGACGGTGGGGCCCTTATATTTAATTTACTTTCTTTTAGGCTTTTATTCATAAGAATTGATTCACTCGTTAAAGCTATAGAACGTACCGCGCTCCGGAAAAAAGTGGTTTCGAGAAAAACGCGTTTAAAGTTTGACATTAAAAAAAAATCGTATTGAATGTCGGCCGACTGTTCCAAAAATCGGTCAGTAACTCGTGAAATACATTTGATATCGAAATATCATTTTGTCCACGTATTCTCAATATGTTAAGGATGCAAATTAAAAAAAAGTTAAGTAAATGTGGAACACGGAAGTGAAGGAATATAAACTTTTTAAAACAAGAAATTTTTTGTTTCTGCAAAAAAAATTTGGGTGGATATCAAAAAAGTAGATTTTTTCTTTAATTTACTTTATTATTTTAATAATTAAGTATTGTGATTGATTTTTTAAAAAAAAAAATTTGCTACCCTCAAAATTTTTATTTTCACGTTTCATAACTAGTAGACGCGAAAAAAGCAATAAAAATTTTCAGTCCGTCTGTCCGCCGTACGCCGTACGCAAGATCGTTTGGAGGCTCGTAGCTGCCAAACGATTTGAGATATTAAATTGAAATTTTTTTAACGAATAGACGGGGTAGGCTCCTTGAAGTGACCAAATATTTAGGGGTGGGGGTGTGA
This sequence comes from Beris chalybata, assembly GCA_949128065.1. Lineage (NCBI taxonomy): Eukaryota > Metazoa > Arthropoda > Insecta > Diptera > Stratiomyidae > Beris > Beris chalybata. Next base: position 12,902,054 of record OX421894.1, read on the forward strand.
GGGGGAAGGAGGGGGAAGTGTTTTAGACCGAAAATTTTGGTTTTTAGATCTCAGTAACCCCTAATGATAGGAAGCTGAAACTTGGAATTTCTATAGAGCTCTGATAGTAGACCCATTTGCAGAAAAATTGTCAATATTGATCAAGGGGTGTGGGAGTGGGGGAAATGTAATGCGTCCGAAACCCAAAAAAGTCGAGATAGACACATTCTAAAATCCATATCTCCTAAACCGTTAATGGCACACCATTCAAACTTAACAAATATTTGTAGTTATACTAGGAGAACAGAATCAAGAAAAATTTTGGGTGGGGGAAGTTGTGTATGGGGGTGGGGGGTGAAAAACTTTAGATTACGATATCTCATGAACCAATTGCTCTAGGAAAATAAAATTTGGTTTAGGTATAAAGATTGACAAATAAAGATTGATCAAATTAAAATTTTTTAAGTGGGAGGTGGAGCATAGAAGTGGAAGGGATGAGAATTTTTCAAATCAAACACATTTCATATCTCAAGAACAGTGTAAGATAGATGCTTAGAATTTTTACCAGAAGTAGAACTAACTAAGCTCTAGTAGGGAAAAAAAATTTGGGGTTGAGTGTGTAGAGGGGGAGGGTGGGGGAGGGTGAAAAGGAAAAAGTTCCGATGCTTATATCTTGAGAACCTGTTATGATATAAGCCTTAAACTTCGTATTTAGATAGAGCTATAGTAGCGCAATGTTGGAAAAATAAAATTTTTTTTAGGGGTAGTATGCTACGGGGGTAGGGGGTGTTTTTCCTAACTATTAAACGGTTCATGCTAGAAAGTTGAAACTCGGTTTGTATATGTAAATCAACTAGAAAAGTAATTGTGATAAAAAAAAATTTGAATATTCATTGGCGTTCAGAAAGGGGGGCAAAAAAAATTATTTGTTAATATAATAAATATAAAATGCATATATTTTCCCGATTTTCGTCATATCTACTAGGTCTTTCCAAATATTGAATTCATGTTTATTTTACGGATTCTTCGTATAAATACCTAGAAAGTGTTTTCAAGGTTTTTTGAAATTCGACCCCTAAGGGTAGTGTGGTACAAGTGGTGGTGTTTTTCCTATATAGAACGGCTTATGCTACAATGGTGAAACTCGGTGTGTATATGTAAATCAACTAAAAAAAGAATTTTGATTAAAAAAAAATTCAAATATGTATTGGCGTTCAGAAGGGGGGCAAGAAAAATTATCTGTGAAAATAGAATGCATATTTTTTCACGATTTTCGTCATATATACTAGCTCGTCCCAAATATTGAATTTAATTTTATTCTACGGATTCTTCGTATGAATACCTAGAAAGTGTTTTCAAGGTTTTTTGAAATTCGACCCCTAAGGGTAGTGTGGTACAAGTGGGGAGTGTTTTTCCTATATATAGAAAGGCTTAAGCTACAATGTTGAAACTCGGTGTGTATATCTAAATCAACTAGAAAAATAATTTTGAATAAAAAAAAACGAATATCTATTGGCGTTCAGAAGGGGGCAAAAAAATATCTGTGAAAATAGAATGCATATTTTCCCACGATTTTCGACATATCTACTACCTCGTCCCAAATATTGAGTTTCATTTTATTCTATGTATTCTCCATAATTGACCCCTAAGGAGGTGTAAAGTGATTGTGTACTTTTTCATAAATTATTCCAGATCTCTCAGATCCAATCAGATTTTCACTTCCACGATCTTGTTCTTTTTGATAGGTTTTCAGTCACATAGTAGCCTCCACAGCATTTCAGAATTGAACGCGTTCCTAACTTCTACCGGAAAAATAATAAAGTTACGCCCAGATTGTTGGCAGATTTTTTTTTAATAATAAAGTATTGCGATCGACCTGAAATTTCAAAAAAATTTGCTAACCTGAAATTTTATAGTTATTAAACGTTTTATGACTAGTAAACACCAAAAAGGCAAAAAAAAAATGTCCGTCTGTCCGCCGTAAAATTTTGGTTTCTAGATCACACCCTAGGATGAAACTTGGTACTTATGTAGAACTATGATAAAAACCATTTTCAAAAAAATTTGCGATACGGGTAGAGGGCTCTGGGAGTGGGGAAGAGGGGAGTTGGAACAGTGGTTGCATTTACGTGTGGACCAGACCAGTCCACATTAACCTGTTTGCTATTATTCGGTCTAGCATTTATGTGCGCATTTTCACAGTACTGAGACTGGTTGGATTTCATTTGATCCGAACCCGAATCAGTCTAAAAGGACTGGTTTGGTTTTTGTCTATTCAGACTGGACTGGTCTGCACGTAAATGCAACCAATGAGTCCGAAACGCTTAAACATTGTTTAAAATTCATATTTCCTGAACGATTTATGTTAGAAGGTTGAAACTTTGTGTTTGTTTTTAGGAATATTTCGAGATCAGAGAAGGGCTAAAATCCTTAAGGGGGTAATGAAGTCTGGGGGGGGGGGATTTGTGAAAAACTTTAGATTACAAAATCTTCCAAAGAATTAGAGGAAAATAAAATTTAGTTTCTGTATGGGATGACAAGTAAAGTCTACTAGGGAAACACTGGTTTAGAGGAAGTGGTTGCTGAATCTAATAGGTGCTATACTATGTTTGCAAATTGCGGTTTATTTCAAATTTCCGAACAACATTTCATTTCCAGTACGTTCCAGCTTTATTTGTACTTCGAACCTTTGTTACACCGACCTTTTTTTACAGCACGCTGGGCAATAATAATATAAAAAAATTGCTTTTTGTAAAATGAAGTATACCGTAAAAGGAAAATTTAATGAAAATTGACTCCGTCATGGTGAGCATGTCGGTTAAGCTATATCTCAGCCTAAAGCAGTATTTTCTCGTCATTATCGTAGTCCCTTATACAGTGGCCATTTTCACGTCGTTTTATCCAATTGTCTGCAATTAAATAGAAATTAAGCAGTGCGGACACGACCGTTATCAAAGCCCAGAAGAAAATGAATTCCGAATCGCTTTCATCGACTTAATCCACAGTTTTAATCGAAAACTACCACTGAAAGAGGCAAAGGCATTTTACATTTCGAAATGCTAAATGCTTGGATATCCTGTTTTTCTCTCAATCTGATGTTACGTACATTTACCGAAGTTCCAGATTGTATTGGTGGGCAAGCACACAATTTAATTACAATTAAAATTAAATTCAAGGATTTCTAGGTCGACCGCAACTATTCAAGAAAGCCAGTGATCCTGGCATAAAGAAGGCGTGCCCTTAGCTTCAGGTTCTAGGAATTTGTCGCTGTAATTAGAAAATAATTGGAAATTTAGGATTGGGATTTTCGGCAATGTCTCAGCCATAAATATCGTGAGTAAATTTGTTTGCAAAACTTTCATATATCTCCCAACTATTTTCATATGTGGAAGAGAAAGTAGTTTAATGGTTGCTGCTCCACGTGTACTAGATCTCTATAAAATTAGACAAAATCCAAAAACCCTTTCAAGATATAATACGTAGATAAATGAATTGTTTTAAAAAGGAAACACCGAAAAAGTTTTCATATGCTTCGGAAAAGGGTTGATTGCTTAGGATATGTATGTATTTGATATAGGCTCTTACCTCCGATAGTGCCCTCTACCATTGAAACATATCAACATTTAATTTACTAAACCTCTTCTGAAATCTTTTCCGTTAGTTTTACGGAAAAGGCCTTTTAACTTAATTACATGAAAAATTATTTCCAAAAGCTTATTGCGACCTGCTGTACTTATCAGGTTAGTTTTAATTAGATTTTTATAATGAACAGCGAATAATCAAAAGAAAATATTATATCTGACAGCTTTGAAGACTAAAATGAAAAAAAGTCGAACTTAATTTAGGTAATTTATAAAGAAAATTAATTAATATAACTTTAAAAATGATGCTTTGAATAACAGCTCATGAGGAATATTTCGTAATGAAATTCACGTTTCTATTTTAGGTATATTTATTTTATACAGTCTTACAATTGACTACATACTTTTAAAAAAGATAAATACCGACTTCAGTGAGACAGTAATTGACTGATGACATACTGAGTAGTTGTAAATTGCTTGAGGAAAATAAATAGTAAGAGAGTGTACTAAATATTTTCGCAAATGATGAAAAATTTAAGACAATTGAGGGCATATGCGATCTTATTAAAACTAAGAGGTTTTCGAAATTCATTAAAACATGAAAAATAACATACACCCACAAAGGGTTTAACATCGAAAAGTTCTTAGCTTGTTTTTTCATGGCTATATTTAAAGCCTTTCTAAGTTAAAGTCAATTCAAAATCTCATTAGACTTTAGAAATATGTGTATCGGAATTCGTGAAAATGTACACAAGCACTTTACACCTCTTTAGGGATTGGATATCAAAAAAAATCTCGAAAAATGCTTCTAGGTACTTATATTAAGAGATCTCAGATGGAAAACTAGTTGGATAACATGCCTAAAAGATATAACGAAATTCATGAAAATATGGAAGAACGGACATTATTCTTATGCTATCTAATCTATACATCAACATATTTGCACCTAGTTTCAACTTTTTAGCAAAGGCTGGTACTGAGATACGAAAAACAATACCCCATCCCCGTACCTTCCCAACTAGCAAACTAACTTCCATAAGGCCTTGTCGAAGCTATTTTCGTACCTCGATAAAGCTTCGATAAGGTCTTACAAAACTAATTTGGCGCACATTTTTCCATGCAACAATCAATCGCCAACAGTTGGTATAAGGCCTTATTGAAGCTGTTTTTGCTTCCGTACGGAAGTTCACATTGCTTGCACGAAAAATATATATTCAGGATTTTTTTTTAACTACGAACTTATTTTTCTTATCGAAGTTAAGGTCTACAAACTTTCATTCGACTTTTGGTATTTACATGTACCTATAAAACCTTATAGAGGTTATTACCGAAGCAATGGCTTCTGAAAATTCAGCCTCCGCTCAACAGTCTTATCGAAGCCTTATCGAAGTTAAAAATTCACAATTCACAAAACCAAAATGCGAAATTTGTTTGCTAGTTGGATTGCTACCTTAAATCAAAAATTCAACTCTTCAGGGTGTTTCTAAAGTAGTGCTGTCAATTTTTAGCTTTCTATCTATGCGGTTTTCGAGAAATAAAAATCAGAACTACTTCCTTTGCACCCTCTTACACTCTTACCCTTTCACACCCCCTAATACTCCCTTAAAATTTTAGCTCTTGTCTAATCTTCTAGTCCCACTGTAGACAATTACAAAGTTTCAACTTTCTAACATGAATCGTTCTAAAGATATGGATTTTAGAATGGTTCAATCCCAGCTTTCAAACGTTTGTTTTCTCCCATTCTCACATAACCCTCAACCCCTACCGAAAAATTTTTTCTTAAAAAAGTGTTCATAATTCTGCATAAGTTTCAACCTCATAGCATATGCGGTTCCACAAGCCAACATTATTCGTCATTTTCCGTATCTGCCCTGACACTTCTATTCATCCAAAACGTATTACTTCTAGAGGTTCACTCTTTGTAACCACCATAAAAATTTCATCTTGATATCTCAACGGGTTTATGAGCTACATAGCTTAAAACGTGAACATACAAAATTGCTGGGTAGCAAATTTTTTTGAATTTGCAGGTCGATCAGAATATTTTATTTTTAAAAAATAATAAAGTAAAAAACCTGTCAATATTCAAATTATGCAAATCAATGATTAATTTAAAATATTTCGGTCAAATCTGATTAATAAAAATAATATTCGTAATATTTATATTAAATAAATCAATGGAAAAAATTATAACATGTAACCAGACCGTACAAAAAGATAGCGGCGAGTGCAAGTAAATAGATATAACTTTAATGGAAATTGACATTAAATGTGCATTACAGAACTATAGAACTTTATCATTATAAGGATTAATTTAAGCATATTGTGGCCGGTAAATGCAACTGATGGTATTAAATGTAATTATAATAGCATTTAAAATAAATTGCCTATCAGTTTTAATTATCAATTTGGATAATAGTACATAGTTCCATTGTTGTAGAAATTCTCGCGGCTATTATTATTATACTCTGGAGTATTATTTTTTTTCTATCAATTGAATTTGATTGATCAAATTTTAGAGAAGTGTAAAAGCAGCCATTTACAAAGTATTCTCCCGTGCCAGTTGCTAGAATGTCATCAGGGTATTTCTGTAGTTGTGGAAATACCCTGAGGACATTCTACCAAAAATCCAATGAAGGAAAATAAAAAGGTGTTCAACAGCCCTTAAATGGATTGGGGAATTCTTCGGGAAAAAGACACTTATTTGAAAAAGTCTTTCTCTTAATATTAGATTAATTCTGAGTTAGCTTTTGAGTTCTTGTACAAAGGAAGTGTTTTTAATGCATTCGTAATAGAAGCTTCATAAATAAATGTTGGATCTCATTCCAAAACAATAACTAGAAAAACGCAATAAAATTGCAGTTGGTTAGATTTGAAGTTTGGCTTCGATTAAACAAACACCTTGGTCAGCATCGAATTGGCGTCAGTATCTGAATTATAAAGAAACAGTAATTCGCTCTAATGAATTCCAGTAAGGAGGTTTCAAAAATCAACGACACACCCTCTGGTGATCCAGCTGATTCGGATTCGGACCTAGTTCAACGCAATTTTCTAACTGGTCTCTCTAGTCAAGGGTTTTTAAGTCAGAAACTGAGATAGCGATCACTTGCATTAGGGAAGTTTCATGTGAAAGTCCTCAGGGACACCTCTGAAGTCGAAAAATAGCTAAAAGAAAAAATCTTAAAATGATGCTGCTATGCTAGTTCATCCATGAGAAAAATACTCATTTCTCCATTTCATTAAAAATTCTAGTATCAATTTGAGCTGTTGGACTTACTAAAATAACGAATATCTTTATTTGGATTCGTAGGATGAAAATATTTGAGAGTACAAACCGATCCTTTGTTATAGTATGCAAGATATAATACGTCTGAGTAATAAATCTCCAAAGAACACATGAACAAGCGACTCATTGCATGTAAATAAACTCATTAGATTGGAATTCATGTGGAAATCGTTTTCAGGACATTAAACGATTTAAAATCCCATACATCCTCAAATTGAATTTTTGGATAAATGCTTACTCTCGTATGTTGCACTTATAACATGGTCGCAAAAAAATTCGAATTGAAAGCTTATTCCGGAAATAACATAAGAAACGGAAATTGTGTTAGTAGAAATTTCGCACTATGGATGACATATTAATCTTATTTCATTAGTCAATTTAGTTTCAACAGCGTGAAGAAAATGTTAAATATATGAAAAGTTTTTATACTACCGAAGAAATGCATAAAGAATTATTAGTTTTATGCATCCTACAAGTTTGTAACGTCGTGTGTTCCGTTGTGTTTGACCTCAGGACGATCTCAGCTAAGTTTGTGCTAAAGTTGTTGAAGATAGAGCAGAAGAAACTCCTTCTGGAGATCGCACAACATATGCCGCCAACAATGATCCTAACTTTTTCAAAACAGTGATCACTAATGATGAGTTTCAAGTATATGTATACGACTCAGAATCCAAGATCCAGTCAATACAATGGAAGTATGCAACATTCCCGGGGACCAAAAAATTAAGGCAGGTCCACAGCAATATCAAAGACATGCTGACCGTCTTTTTAACACCAGTGGTGTGGTTCAACATGAAGACGCCTTCGTGATGCAGTCCGACGAAATCAGCCAAACCTGTCAGCAAGTAGCAGTTGCGAATTTCAATTTACAGTCGGATATTTACAGTCTTTAGAAATATAAGAAATATGTCGGAATTCGTGAAAACATGAATACAACTACTTTACATACTGTTAGGGGTTGAATATCAAAAAACGTTAAAATGTTTCTAGGTGCTATTATAAAGCACTAGAATTAACTCGATACCTCGATAGACCTACCAATAAAATATGACGAAATTCGTGATTATGTGTGCAAACCATGCTCCGCAAACCATTTTTAACCTCATCTCCGTGCGCCAATGCAATTCGTTTTAACTTAATTTATTTTCCATATAGATATAATGAAAAATTGTAAACGATTTAAAAAAAAAATCTTTTTATACGATTCATGACTAGTAGACAACAAAACAGAAAAAAATGTTAGTCCGTCTGTACGTCGTCCGCAAAATAGTAAAGGCTCGTACCTCCCAAACTCTTTGAGCTTTAAGTCAATTTTTTTTGTGTATAAACAGGATACAGATCTTTAAGTAGCCATCCCATAGTCAACCTAGATATCACTTTAGATGTGAACACAAAATAATCATTCATTAGTTGAACCTACATATATTACTGAATGAAAAACCTTTATTTTATTTGTCTATATATTTCGTAGACTATTGGTAGTATGAGGCGAGGGGTTAATCCCGCGATTCCCTTATCTACGCGCTACGCCACTGATTACAACTCGTTCAGTTCTTCTTCAAATACTTTTTATTTCACACCTCAAATTAAATTAATATCGTTGTCATGTCCCCGACAATAAGAAATATATCTCCCGATTTAATATTGAATTACAACCTTGTTACCAGAAACCACTCAGCCTCTGACAAGTCAGTATTTTCAACACTTTTGTAATAGAATTTGAGATGAATCCGATATCTTGAAGAGATAAATTGATGGCTTCATAAAGTGTTTTGGCGGTAAAGCAACCCCAGAGAGATGAATAACTCAATTTGCCTTTCGATTAAAAAGTGACAGTTTTGAAACGTCACGGACACCACCCTATTCTGTCTTTACCGTATATACGCAGGTTCAAAACGTCAATTATTGCTACTTGGCGATATGACGTGCCATCATCAATAAAATTATGTTAAAAGTCGACCCTAAGAGTTGAAACCCTCGTTTTTTGAATGATTGGCAGCCATTTATTGAAGTGAAGGCAATTTTAAGAAAAGCTAAATGTTCTTGGAATCTAGGGAATCATCGGGGAAAACCATGGAGCTCATGAAAATTTATATGCAGTTATTAAATAAACGACTTGAAATTGATTGTGATGGTCAGTGAAAAAAGTAAATAAATACATGAGAAGCAGCTTTTCGGGACAATACTAAGAGCAATATCGTCGCTTGGTCGTACCAAACTTTATGAGTCGCTTCACGTAATAATGACTTGTGTCCCTTGAATGCAAGATCTGTGACACTTAAGTACATACATATGTAAGTATATATTGCAGGCGCCGTAGTCGAGATGCCTCTCGAATATTCGGTGGTGTGTTGCCAGAAGTATTCGCTGCATGCGAGATAAGTCGAGAGGCTTCCATTCTGTTCTGAATAGAATAAAAAATTGAATAATGCCTTCCCGATTGGTATAACTGCTGCAGAACTTTTCAGTAACAAAAAACCCATACTATCGAATAAGTGATAAAAAATAATTAATATACTGAATAGAAAATGAAAGTGTTGGAAAGACGAAAATTACGAGCATATTGATGTCACTCTGCTTGATTAAATTTAGTGAATTGCCGGAAAATCATTCCATTTCTCTTTCCAGTTATCAGTTAGGTTAAGGTGTATTCAGTACTAAAGTATTTCCTTTAGTTTGTTTCGAACAGTCTCGTCCGTTCATCCGACATACATACATTCATATGTAACATACAAAAGGCAAACCAAACCGATAATAAATTCTTATCGCCATGTCCCTTGTCGCTTTGGCTTTTACGCTTGGCTGATTTTCTTATAAATTCCCCGAGCTTAAGGGAAAGAAAATCTATTTGGCTGCCCCTTTGTTCGGTTAGAAACTAAGTTTTATATGCTACTTGTACCTACCTATATCAGTAAATTAACAATGAAACAAGAATAAATTGATTAGAAGACAGTTGTTTCGTTTTCTTCTTACGTCCATTAATGATTTCGATCATTGATAAAGTTTACGAAAAGTTTGACGATTAATTTTTATATAGGCAATTTTATGTTGACTTAAAATAATTGATATAAGAATTATTCACGGAAAAATTCTATTGAGATGCAGTAAACAGATCGATTGTCATATTTCATTCACCCTCAGAGCTAAAAGGCAAAAATCGTGCTCTTATTATGTATCGCTACTGCTTAACGTATAGAAATATTGTTACATGCACACTGTTGGTAATATTATCAATTACGACCAATTTTATCCATATCAAAAGGAAACCGATCTTTTTAACGTAATTTTTTTTTAGATCGGTACGAGGTAGCGTTAAATTAATTTGAGTGACTCGCTGGGAACCTGAACCACTTATGAATGAAATCATAACTTCAAGTGAATACTACAATCTTCTTAATATTTTCAATTCGAACTTTTTTCACTACTAAAGAAAATTACACACATATCCACACTATCAAACTGAAAACTTAGAATTAATCTGCTATACCTACTCGTAGTAATGCCTACCAGTCAATATTACTTAACAATAAACTTGAGTTCATCAATTTTATAAGAACCACGGTCCATGGGTTCCTGAAACTTCTGAACCATTTGTCGCATTCTGTTACAATTTCAGTCACAATGAATTTCTATTTCATCATAAAAATAGTTTTATAGACGTTGTTTTGGTAGCTAGGACCTGCGGTGACCATCTTTTCATTATTTCTGGGGACGAACACTTTTTACGGTCCATAAAATGTTTTCTCTTCGTACTTTTTAATTATCCAAAGTGTACTGAAATTGTACTTTGGGGATTCGGCCACAACTACTATCAGAAACGAAAATTTCCTACTGTTCCATATTTGTCCTTTGTTGCTAGCACTATGAATTTGAGCATTTTTGATCGCTTTAGTTATTGCTTTTAAGAAAAGTAAAACTTTATGTTGGCTGTACTATTGGAATATGTGGAACACGGTTTTACGTATTAAAGATAAATGAAGGAGTTGAAGATTTCATTGGTCTCGTGTATACCACAATCATTAATGCATATTAAACTGTTCACGGTATTAAGTTAATACGATTGCCTTTTATACCGCCTGAGCGTACTAAGTTAATCCACTTTGCTTTAAACGTCATATGTGAAGTTGACATGTAAGTGAAATTTCACATGTTAACAATCCTATTGGTAAATACCTTGGATAAACTGTATGATTTCCCACAATATTCTTAACTATTGGGTGCAAATACCTGCTATATAAATTGAAATAAACACAGCGCGCCATCTGTGAAAATACTAAAATAGAGGAAACTTAGTGTTGCCATAATGCCATTTCAACTGTGCTCGGTTTAATTTAGTCTAGTTCTAGTCCACATGCGGAACTGGACTAGCTTAATACGATACGTTTACACCGCTTCTTAATACGGACTAAGTTAATACCGGCTTATACGAGGCAGGGTTTGTCAAACTCGACCTTGCTGTACATACCATACACTGAGAAAAATTCACGCAATATAGATCAGCTTATACATAGTTACTTGGAACAAAATCACAATCCTCTCATACCTCTGCATGAAAAAACAAATTACGCATTTTTGTGAATCTATAAATGAGCCGTTGATTTTGAAAGTGAAATAAGTCCATTTCGTTTTTAAATCGACATGCTTAACGGTTTACGTTTTAACATGATTAAAAATATTTATGCCATCTTTCAGAAAAATTTGCTGGTATTTGTTAAAAGTGTGATGAAACAATTGCATGAACAGATTCTCAGAAAGTGGCTTCGTGTTGTATAGAATAATAGAATAATTGTATAGAATTTTTCAAAATGAACTTATTCCACTTTCAAATACAACGGCGCACAAAAGGAATGGATTCTACCTCTTCAAATGGCTGACATACGAATGTGCTTAAAAATTAGGGTTAATTTCAACTACATATGTCCAAATACATCCCATCTACACAAAGTATAAAAGAGTTCAGCACTTTATCTTGAGTATCACATTAATGGCTGTGACCTATCGTGACTACGAGGCCGAAGTCTATAATTTTTTACAGCTTAATTTCGCTTGCCATCTCGTTAAAAACAATCTTTTTATCACTTTTATAAACGGCATTCGATATAAATTCAATTTCCTGCCATTTAGTATCGTAATGTTCCTCAGATGAAAATATTGAAAAGCGAAACGACTCACGGCATAAATTCAACAAAATGCCTCTAACTTGCATCCAGTCCTGAAGTATTTTCCTTTGACAGGCAAGCTATTGACTCTGCAATGAAAAGACACCAGTACGCATCCTTTTCAAATACGCTCATCATTTTTGTCCGGACTGGCTTCTCGGTAGCGTTCTGATGATGCTTACAAATATCTCTTTATAGGGTGCTTCATAAAAAAAACTTAATCACGAATGCTCTCAAACTGGCAGATTTTACGAGGTGAAAAATACGAGTTTCTATAAAGCAAAGGAAATAGCAGAAAAAAATGCAAATATAAACCGAATGGAGAGTGTCACATTATAGCGCTATTATGAAGATAATGCCGAGCACTTAGTGAAACGGAGCAATACTATACAGGGCAAGAGCGAGACAGGGTGTCGTAAATTTCAAAGAACTTTAGTTCCAACATCGTAAACCTAAGCTGGGAACGACACGAAAACCAGCCGTCAACTCTTTCGATCCTGCCAAGGGGTGGCAGTGGTGTCCCCCAGGGATGGGGATTAAAACAAGAATAACTTAGAAAGAAGAAGTTTACACGCTTATTCGCGATGAAAGCGAGCACCATGTAAATCGTGTATATGAGCCGGATATAAGGCGCTCTGGTTGAATAACCTTCTTAAACAAAGTGGCACTTAAATGAATTCAAATAAGCAAACAATGTCCTTAGAGTCCTTTAACGATTCTTGAGCTATGTGATTTGCATTATTAATGTGCGGGTATCCAGGACTCGAGACCTTGGGTGATAAAATGTCTGTCTACCAAGTCTGCAAATTTGAATAAAAATTTCAAAGAATTTAATACTGCAAAAAAGGGCGCAATTTTTATTCTAAAATGAAACTTTTCAAATTTGCAGTTTTTAAATTTTTATTAGGTTAAAAGAACATTGAGATTGAGTTTATTATGTGAAATTTCTTAAAATATTATACGAAAAAGATTTAGCTAGTCTGGTTTGATGCAACAGATGTAGATGTAGTATGATATTATTAATTAATAAGATATTGCCAAATAGAGTAGAGTTTTCAGTGAATTAGAGTCTCTAACAATACTAGGTACCTTAATAAAAAACATTACCATTTATTATAAACAACAACAAATTTAACTAACAACGTGAGCATATTTAAACAAATATCAGTTATACTTTAGGTGGAACTATAACGAACGCGAGGAGTGCGCTTTAAGGCCGGTGAATACGATCAGGTGATCGCTGCAAGTTAATAGTTGCTGGTGTGAACTTTGGTTAACGAGTTCACAAGGTCAAAAATGCTTGTTTTAAATTTTATCCGGCTCGACGGATCAATGTATACGATCAGGAATATTTGATCTAGTTAGGTGATCTTGTTCAGAGGTAATTTCACTGGTTGATCATAAGACAAGTCTCAAAGGGTTTCGCTAATTTCGCAAATGATAATTGGTTTTGTTAAAACGTATTGCCTTTGAAAAAGGTACCCAGCTGTATCAGAGTGAAGCCAAGTATGTATCAAAAATGTCTGTTTGCCACTGATTTGAAATAGTTACCTTTCGAGTATTTCTAAAACAGCGTGGATACGAATCACAACTAGATACCCTCGTGATAAAGTATATTAACCAAAAGAGGATGTGTTGACGGTGGACGTGCCTTTTATAACGCTGTGGAGCTATAACTACCGTTGTTTGCTCAAGTTCCACAGTCAACGTCATAAAAATGGACCGTGGTTAAATTTATAATTTTAAACTTGAAGTTCAAACAGTCGGTATCCATTTGTTGCATTTCGGCGTATCGTATCATCATTGTGTATTATTAAATGAACTGATACAGTGGGACTTTTTTATATCAAGAGTGTGCTGAATTTCAAAATTTGCCGTTCTTTAGTTTTAAAAAAATTCTGCACTCCCTTTGATCGCTTCATTTATCAAAATTCTTAAGATGCCCCTATTTTGGTTTGAAGACAATCATATAGTTCCTAGATGTCTGAATTTTTTCCTTCTTAATCTGATCCCCTACTTCTCAATTCACCCTCTCAACTAGAGATCTATTAGGTCTAAGGTCATCTAACTTCCCTAAAAATTTAAAATTCAAAACAAGTAAAGTTTCTGAGACATACCTGGTTGGTTTAGGTTGGTTTACGTGGCGGCCCATCCGCCAAGGACAGGGCCCAATTAGCACAGGAAGCGCCGTTTTGATACCACAACTGAGACATACCTATACATTTGTTTTATTGGGGAAATTGCTACAATAAATTTCAAGAACTAGTTTTATATCCTAAACGTTTTCAGAAATTACATGCACACTATACTGCAATAGTTCTACTATAGACAACTCACAAATTACGTAATAACTGAACTGAAACTGATGTGTGATCGGATATGTACGAAAATAAATCTTCTAAAAAAATTAACAAACATCTTAGAAAAACTTAATTAATATAAGAACTAATAATAGTCGTCAACAAATCAACAACAAATATCTGAAGAAATTATAGCTTTATCCTTGAATAGACATTTCTTTTCATCCTAATTGGAATAGATGGAAATAGACATTTTTATAGCCAAGTTCTTTTTGCTGAGATATACGCCGTAACTTATCGCTCCTATATATCACAATACCATAAGTTCGAATATTTTAAGTACTGAAAGTTGACGACATTTTTTTCCACAAAAATTTAGTAAAACCCAACTCTTAGTTCAAATTTTTTTTAGATGATTATTGAATAGTCGGAATATATCAGCTTCATTAAATTTCAAATTTATCTACAACTTAAATGTAATAAAAAATCATTGTTACATTACGTTCAGGACAACCGACTTCCGAGTCAGAAATAAACAAAGTAGTTACCCCGATGTCAATACTTTTCCGGAGTTTCGGTTTTCAAGAGATAAGGGATAAAAACCCTGTAGTCCATTCTTCGCGGTAAGAAAAATGGTATAAAGCCGCTCGTCCTTAAAGAACACTGAACTGAAAACCGACCAACGAAATTGTAAAGTCATCGGTTTATCTCTGGCCATCAAATGTTCGATTACTTACAGAAAATAAATTTTTATATCTTCGCCATTCGAAAAAAAGGATAGCTACAGAAAAGAAGTCCGAAACCTTCACATTTCTGAATTGAATTGGCTTTTTAAGACGCCTTTTCTTCGTTAAAAAGGGCTTTTAGCATGACATTAAGCGAATACCTTATCGGTTATAATTCGACATTTGTGGAAAAATTTAATAGCCGTTTTAATTTTAAGAGAGAAATTATTACTAAGCTGAGAATGTATTAATAAGCAATAAGAAAAACATGCTGTTAATCGAATCAAATAACTTAATTTTACAATATCTAATAGTTTTGTACTAAGCTTGCCTTAAAATAGTATTTCATTCTGCTTGAAAATAATAACATCATTATACTCTAGATGAACATATAGAGTATTATAAGTTTAATCCAGCCCGAAAAGTTTGTAACGCATAGAACCGAGCCTCGGACGAAAAAAAGTTATATATTATTTTGTGTTTATTTTTGGCCAAACCCCCAAATCCGTTTGCTGTCCGTCCGTCCGTCCGTCCGTCCGTCCGTCCGTCCGTTAGCACGATAACTCCAGAACGCGTTGACCTAGGAAGTTGAAATTTTGTCACAACTTGTAAAATGAAAAAAGTAAGGCTAAGTTCGTTAATGGGCGATATCCTTCCACTCCTTCGGGTACCTCCCATACAAGAGTCCTTGAAACACGTTTTCCCAGTTATTGCTCGAATGCTTCAAGTTAGGAACTTGAAATTTTGCATACGAATGGTTTAAAATGTTTGAATTGAATGTTCCGAATATGATGCAAATCGAATGAGTCCTTCGTGTAGCAGCCTAGAAAAGTCCTTCAAAAACGTATGCTTTTTACTGAATTCACTATAACTCCAGAACGAGTTAGAGCAGGAATTTAAAATTTTACAGGAATTAGTTTTATACCAAAACCAAGACGGAGTTCAATTATTAGCGCCATCGGTTGACTCCTTCGGGTAGCTGTCATACAAAAGTCCTTAATAAACATATTCACCAATATTGCACGATAAGTTTAGAAAGCTTTCATTTACGACTTTGAAATTTTACAAACATTAATTTTATAATAGTCGCAGCTGAAACTATTAATATGAAAAATATCCCATAAGTCCTTCATGTAGTTGCCATACAAAAATTCTGTAAATGTCCTAACTTACTTTATGGAACTCACTATAAATCAAAAAATCGACCACTACACAAAAGTTACTACCTGTAAGTAAAAGGTCATGTAATAATTGCTGGCGCACTTCTCATTCTTTTGATATATTTCCAACTAAAATATAAATCGGAGTTCAGTATTTCATCTAGAGTATCATACGATTGGCTTGCAGCCGATCGTGACTGCGTTATGTTTTTATATTAAGAATACTATATTATCTACTAATAAATAATAAAGTATAATTGCTTAAATTTCACCCCATGCTACAGTTTATGAAAAGTTCGTAGAAGTAGAATTAATTTCATATCTCAATAGATCTACGAATTTTAAAAAATTTCTTGAAAGTGAATAGAATTCCGTACCAAATCTGAAACTTTATGCCTGAATTACTTTTCTAGTATGTACCAAGTTTCAAACTTCCAGAACAAGCTGTTCTGAGGTAAAAAATACAACCCCGACCCTAGTATCTTGACCCTTATTAAATCCTTAGTCCTCTTAGTCGTCTTAAAAGCGGAATTTTTACGAATTCCGATATATTTTGCTTGCCTCATAAATTATCGAATTCGCTTTCACTTCTAAAAGCATAAGATATAATCGGGGAATAAAAAATTTAAGAATTTTTTGATATTAAACTCTCTAGGGGATATTGTACAAGATTTCACGAATTCCGATATACGTTCCAGGTTTAATGAGATCGAATTAGCTTTTACTTCTACAGGCTTTATATATAAAACGCTTGCTATGCTCACGTTATTCCATCGCCCCCTGTAATATGCCGCGGCTACGCTCGCTACGCTCACGTTGTTCCATCGCTCCTTTTACTCCCGTTCATCCATTGGTCCTGTTTCTCCCGTTGATACATTACTTCCGTTTCGAATACACTTTTTCAGCTCATGAAACTGGAGACATTAAAGCCATTTTTCATTTTTTACTGTACATTTGTAATTTTTAAGTTTTAATTTTTTATTTTTAATTTTTAATTTTTCATTGCCCCTGTTACTCACGTCACGTGTTCGCAGCCGGTAGTAAAATCGAAACACATATGTAATAAAAAAAAAAAAATCAGACATGTTCGGGGTCGGCTGGATTCGAACCTACGCTTCCAGATTTCTAGTCAGACGCCTTACCCGCTCGGCTACGACTGCTGTTGTAAATTCTCACTTTTGTGTCTAAGAAGCTCAAATGTTGAAATAACTCGCGAACTATTAATTTCGGGAAGATGAAATTATGTCCGGTACCTGCCCGGTAGTCTCGAGAATGTCCATGCAAAATTTGGGAAGGAATGGTTCACAGGTGTAGGCTACAATCGTAATTTCCATAAAAACTGACTTTATTTTATATATTAGATTTAAAAATTAATTTCAGGATTATGGGTTATTCAACCCTTACGTACGATTGTGTATGTTTTCACGAATTCCAGCATATCACTTAGGTCTAATAAGATATTGAATTGTTTATTTTTTTTACTTTAAATTTCTTTCTATATTTCTTTTTTTTCTATATAATCGCTCCGAAACCGATTTTAGGTCGATCTTAGATGTCGATATTTTATACTTTATCTCTTCTTGAAGTTTAAAAAAAAAGCATATAAAAATAAAATCTGCCAACAGTCTGTGGGCAACTTGATTATTATTTGGATAGAAGTCCAAAACGCGTTTTATGCTGAGATGCGAAGTAGGTCATCCGAATATTAACCAAAAAAATAAATTTTAAATTTATAGTAAACTACTCCGCATAAAACACGATCTTCTACTCAAAAAGTAATGAAGTTGCGCCCTACCTATAACTGGTGAGGTTCTTAGAGTTCATAGAGTTGCGAAACTGTATTTCAAATAAAAAACACATTTAATTATAAAAAATAAATGGCTTTATTATCGCAGTGAACTAGTGTTTACGGTAAGCCATTCTTCGCGCTTTTCTTTATCACACGTTTGCTGTTAGCAATTAAAATCACTGCATGTATCCATTTTCCAGCAAACTGACAAGCTTTTCCCGTAGAAAAGCCTTATGTATAAGCCCTGCTGCTAAGCTAATATACTGCATGTGTATGATCAAAATATTTCAAACACATTCGGTAGAATATGTAAGAAGTATATCAAACATGCGAGAACTCAGTAGAATTTTCTACGCTATTTCAATTGGATATTGCAGTGTCGATGTTTTTGCTGAACACACGAGAGTGCACCTAGTGCCGTAATGCAAGATCTTTGTAACTAAATTGTGTTTGGGTTTTATATTTATAAGAACTAGTGAATCTTGGTCCTCCTGTAGTCCTGTAGTGTCTACATTTTTTACTAGTTGACTTTCTTTTCGTCACCAGTTTGTCTCTCCTGAGAAACCACAAAACAAAATACAGGTTACGCCCCTGGGTGATCCTTTTATTACATCTAATCTAAAACCATATTGCTAAATCGGTTAGGACCGGATGGAGCTTCCAAATTGAATATATTAAATTGCAAAATACCCAATCACAACTGAACAGACCTTAAAGCATTCTTGCCATTGGCGTATAAACCGACTTTAGCAGTATAGACCATAATTTATAATATTATTTTTGTAAGCCGTCCTACACTTTTATTTTTCTGCAAATTGGCAAATAATTTATGATACTATTGGAAAAGTTTCGCCACGTCTAAACACTAACACATCGGTTCTTCCGATGGAAGGCTGGAGCTTGTATTCGACTTTGTCGGTATTTTATTTGCAAATCTCCTTCGTTTGCAGGTCTCACGGCTTCCTTGCTCCCATTCAAGGATTATTTTCATCGGCTACATGTAGTTAACCATAAGAAAGTGATTCCTCTAAAAGGTCCAATATAAGATGAATGTATCTCGATGGCAGTGTTAACACTCATATCTATTTTATATATCTAGAAGGCAATTGGGTTCGTAGATGGATTTATCTATCGGCCGATATATCGTACGGCTTCAGCTTCTTGAATTTGTAAGTAAAAATCGACAGAACAGTAGCAACTTTAATCGATGTTCAGAGCTGCGTTTATCATTTTTATCGTAGGCTATAAATACTCGAGGATTTCATAAATAAATTATTGATTATCCGGTAAGAGAGCGGGTTCAGTAAGCGGCAAAACCAAAAATAGCTGTGAAAAAGATGTGCAGCTATAGGCTCCTTTAGTGGTTTATATCGATTTAAGATTAACCACGTCTTAAGATGAAGGAGTTTAAATACTATGAAATCATATTGCTTATACAGAGGGAACTTATTTATTCATAATAATTAGATACCCTTGATATATAGGCTCCGTTTGCGAAATGCGATGAATTTGTAGATAGTATTAGTTTCCAGAAAAGTTTGTAAATCACGGAGCAAAGTCCTGAAACAAGAAAAGTTACATAAGTTCAGGAGTCCTTCGAAAATAATCAAATACTTTATACAGAAGCAAGATTCCGTCAAGAAATATTTGTCAAGGGGATTAAATGGAGTATTGTAGAAGGGAAAGAAAAAATTATGAATTTTATGTGGTAATCACCCTCATGGGGCTTTGGCCTCTGGGCGATAGGCAACAACCTATCGCCAGAAAAACTAGGATACTACTACTCATTATCCGATTCTAATTCTTTTTATAAGTACTAGCTCATCTGAAGAGATTATATTTTTCCTTTTGGTGAACTGCAGCTCCATGCGATACGCGACAAAAAAATTAAATTAGGAATGAACAGTTCCATGGAAATACTTCACTGAACTCGTTCCTTAAAGTGAGTGACTCGGACTGAAAGGAATTGCTTTGACCATCTCTAGTGTAGATTAAATATAATATACTAATTTTTCGTATCCCTAGGGATGTGATTCCTTTATTTGACTACTACTGCACTTGACTGTTAAAATCACTGGCAAAGCTAATTCTGATCTAAAAGAAAATTTCATTTCATTTCTAGTGTACTTTTCAAAATTAACCTTTTTCCATCAAAACAACTTTTTCACTGGAAATTGTGTTAAAATTTTGTAGTGCAGGTTGTCGTTTCGCTGTCAAGCCATTCGAAAACTGGTTAGTTGCACTTTGTCTTTGCTGGCAGGAAAATTTTAATTAAAAGTTATCCATTCCATAAGAGTTTTGTTGTTCACTTGTCGTTAGTTATACACTCGAACACGCTCCCACTCATCGACGAAGGAAAATGCCACATACCGAGCTTCTATTAGTTTATAGTGCACCCGTATCATTTCTCTTTCAGAGTTTCCCTTAGCCATTGTGACATGTTGGAAAAACGTTTGGCCTCTGTCCCCGATTATCCTTTTATAAATGTTCGTAATGTTTTAATACTAAAAGTTTTATAATTTATTTAGTAAAGTGCATGAACTTTGTTAATGTCATTGTTTTTAATAATAAAACTTACTTCACCAACTCGGAGTACCCATATAACATTATTCACAGGTACATATTTTGGAAGGACATACGAGTTAAGTGCCTACATAAAACGAGTCTGATGTGATGAAATTTTACATCGAATTATTTAGTTTTTGATTGAAACTTTGGTTCTTGAAAACAAATTAGGAACTGACGTTCTCATCTTATATCTTCAAAGTTGAGAATGGATACATACTATGTATGTATCTACTTCCTAATAGGATCATACCAAGTGTTCGTAAGATAAGAAGTTTAGCAAAAGTGGGTTGTTGCATGTCCTGTGACCAATTCCATTGCTTATATTTGTAGATGGTAATCAAAGATTCATTGCTTCTGCAGTACAGTGCAAAGAAAAATATACATTACATATATGGTAGCCTTAAAACTTTCACATATCCTTCTACCTCCAAGACTTCGGTGGAGACGATAAATCGAAGATAAAGGCGGTAACACTTAAATCAAATTATTCTGCCAGTAAGATCTAAGAAATATGCAGGAATTTGTGAAAATGTATCCACCCTCTTCACACTACCTTAGGGTTGGATATCATAAAAAATAGATTTGTTAGCTATTATATAAATGAATAAAGTTAAACCCAAATTCATATCTATCGTTTGAGATATGGTGAAAATTGTGCAAATATATGCAACTCCTTACAAAAATCCTGAAACTAGTTTTTAGATAAATACAAAGAAAGTCCGAGGAAGAAAACCCAATTTGAACTCTTTTTACTCCTAAAACTTTTGACGGAATTCGTGAAAACGAGTTCAACCCTTTAACACCGTTGTATGGGTTGAAAAGGGAAAGACCTAAAAAAAAAGTTTTAGGGGTTGAAAAATGTAAAATCCTGACAAACGAGTTTTAGATAAATTTGAAACAAGCCAGAAAGAGAAAATATCGATATCAAATCAGACCTACGAGATATAGCTGAGTTAGTTAAAATGTATTCAACCCCATTACACACCCTTAAGGTCGAATTTTAAAAAAAAATCTTAAAACACTTTCTAAGCATTTGTGTGAGGAGTCCGCAGAATATTAGTAAATTAATTAAATTTAAATTAATATTTTAGAAGACCTACGATATATGATAAGATTCGTAAAAAATAAATGCGTTCCATTTCCACTGATCATTTATTTCACCGCCAATTTGTATTTTCTGCTAGGGGTTTTTGAGTCCTACCTCACGTAAAAATGCTTATCATCGGTCTTAAAATCTTCTAGAAATTTGAGATGGGATTTTGTTGAAAAACTCTTATCCTTCCTTGCTCCATGCTCCACAGCACCTTAAAAAATTGTATTTTGAGCAAACTCCATTCACAGACTTGTATCCAAAAAAGTTGTATTTTCATCACTCATTTCAACACTCATATATCGCAATGTAAAGTTTTTCATCACCGCATGCCACTGACCCCCTCTAGTGAATAGCATAGTATACCTACAGACGACTTTAACCGTTTAGGCGATATGGCGATATTTAGAATATTTTAGAATGTCTCGATTTCGAGCGTATCGGTCGCATTTTTTTCTTCACTTCCTCACCCCTTTAACCCTTCCAAGTCTCAATCTCTTGGCTTAACCGGTTGCTGGAATCTAGAAACCAAAATGTTTCATCTAAAACGCACCCCTTCCTCATCCTCACACACCATTTCCTTATCCCAATTTTTCTCATGTGAAACATCAGGTAGGTGAATTTGTTCATATAAAGTATTGACTTTGGTGTATTGTCATTGAATTCTCGTCAATTCACAGGTGATCTTCCCTGCACATTCAAATACACCCCAAAATCGTAAAATATTTTCAGTCTTATTACAACTTTTGTGAAAATTGTCGGAAAGCCCCTGGCTTTATGTTGACTGACTATATTAGTGTAAATAGAAAAATATAACAGAATAGAATATTCCTCACAGAAAATGTTTATTGTCATACGTAATACCAAGCATTAAGTCGTTGGTTTAATCCCTTCAACTTTTTTTTTTTTTTTCAAGTCTCAGCGTTCGTCCTTGATACCATCAGTATATCACAACCCGTCCGATTCAAGTGTACGTTTAAGTGAGTCTAAAAAGTTTTTCCTTTTTTAAAAATTCAAATCGTATTCATATTTGAACTCTCTTTATAACATAAAATGTAAAACGTATGTGGATCTTAGAATGGGATGTGAAATGTAAACATTTGTGAATGTTTGCTTACAAGCCAAGTATCTGCAGACATAATATGAAAAGGAAAAAAAGGCTTTCAAGGAGATTACCTTCGAAAGGAACACGAATTCTTAAGATCTATCTTCAGATAGATTTACGTTGCAGATTTACATGAATATATCAAAGAAGAAAATTAAATTGTTTATTATCTTGGTTTTTCTGTGAGTATCTACTTGTGAACAAATTCAAATCCCAGTTACCAACCAGATGCACTTTTTTGTTTAAATTTTAACAGTCCCCTGAAAAGTCTAGGTAGTATGGGTATTAAAATGTTACGGTTCCTTCTGTTTAACCCCTCCATTCAACTTTTAATTTTTCTTTAAAGTAGTCACCTATTAGTACCTACTTCATATAAGTTCCAAGTTTACTCTTTCTATCTGAACCAGTTCCTGGATATAGACATCAAATTTGTTGCCTAAAATGCTTCCATGTTTTCTCTCAGACCCTTAAAATATGACTGTGTGGTCCAATAAATCTCCCCACTAAACTAACTCGAACTTAATAACTCTAAGGGTTTGTAAGCTACTGACCTTAAAATACGTGCGCTACAGCGTATTGGGCGGACAGACAGACTTTTTACCTTTTTTGGAGTCTACTAGTCCTGAAAATAAAAATTCAAAATTTGTGGATAGCAATTTTTTGTTTAATTATATTCTTTCCTTTAAAAAAATAATGAAGTAAAGATGTAAATTTAAAAAGAAGTTAGGCAAACAATTAACAAATATCTAACTGTGATAGCTATTGATTTCTGTTTGAAGTTTTTTTGGGAACCATTGCAATTTTAATTTAAAAAAATGGCTAAATGAATTGTTCTCCCAACCACCTCTCTATTGAGCTTCGAACAGGCTTCAATTCCTTCCAACAATAATGAATATTTCTTTTTAATTATTTATCACAATCTGAAGAATAATTCAATAAAATAGTTAAGGCCCAGTTGATATTGAAACCTTTTTTGGTTTAGGTAAGATTGCAAATAAATGAAATACCCCGACGAATACGAAAGGTTTTTCTCTCTCGATTCTATTCTTCAAGAAAAGTAATCAAAATGCAGATGAAAAGAGCATTTCTTGAATATCATTCTGGTCTGTTTTGCAGTTTTCTATTTACCTTAATTTCAATGCCGCCATAACCATTTCGACGGTATCGTACAGAGTACAGAACAAAATACCAGACGGTGGAACATTTTTATTCAAATTGCTATGCAAATTTTTTCAATTAGAACGAATAAGTTCTGAATGGGAACTAGTGCTCTTTTAGGCGCTTTTTTTTGTATTTGTTGTTGTAAATATTTTTTTCATTTGCACTTACTTCGTGTTATTGTTTTCCTTCGAGCATTGCAAGTGATACGTAGTATGTACAAATTTCAATGCAATTATTAATATATAAATTTGTTTAATGAATGGATTGATTATAAGCCATAGAGATACAAATACTGGAAATGACAAGATGCCCGTTTTTAAATGAAGCACTTTGAAGCCAGACTGAACGTTTTTGTATGTATTAGTATAGTTTTGAAGCCTGGTGACACAGAAATGCAAATAGTAGCCTAGTATTCAAATGGTTTGTGTGTTTCGTGTTCAAGACCGGGCAATAATAATGGTACATAAATGTGAGTAAAATGCTAATAGAATCATAGTGTTAATTATTGCCATCCCTCTGCGTGAAATTGTCCGACCTCAAAACAGTCGCTGCTCCGTCTCCGGTACATACGTATATCTTTATGGGTGAGCTGAGGTTTGATCTTAAAAGGTTTAAAGAGCCCCAATTCATCAAGAACAATTTTTCATCTTTCTTGAGTTTAAATGCAACTGCAACAAATTTTAGTAACAACAAGATCGTGAAATTGTGGTTAAGTTTGATGTACATCGATGCATTGCTTTCAGTGTCATTTTTACGAATTCCGTAATATATGATGTGTAATAAAAGATCGGACTAGCTTTCACTTCTAAGGGCTTTTAATATACATAACATTAAACCGATTTATGCATTTCTCCATATTCGGCTCCCAATGAGGTATAAGGTGGTTGCCCAACTTTTCATGAATTCCTACAAATGTTTTAGGTAAAATAATACCTATATCGAACTCGCTTTTACTTCCATGAGCTTCAAATTAAGTCGTCTAAAAATTAATTGTAAATTTTGCGCTGCTTAGCCCCCAAGTGGCGTAAGGTAATTATGTGCGTTCTTACGAATTCCGAAATTTCTCTTAGGTTTAATAAAATATTGCTATGATTTCATGTTATCAGCAATTATTAGGTTGTGTATGTCTGTATATTTTTAAAATGTATCTTACAAGAAAAAAAAGGAGTGTTAGTTACATGTTAGAAAATGAAATCAATCAAAACTCACTTGCGCTTAACGTGTGTAATTGTTTTTACTCCAGCTAATTTTTTACATTTGTTTACATAATACATTCTGTATATTTACATGTAAGTTCATTTTCTTTACATTTTCAAACACACTACATACGTAGTAACATGTAAACCAATATAAGCGAGTATATTTATTATGTTCCATTGTTTCTTTAAGAAATATTTTGATTTTTGCTCCTTGTTGGATTGAAACCTAAGTATTTCACATTAACGCCAATGTACATATAAATTACTTCCGTAAAAACAATAATTTGTCTGAAAGAAAATTTCAACATCGTAACCATTCGTTCAAATTTTCTGCAATCCTCCCATTAAATAGCAACAAAAAGAAACTTGCATTTTTTAAGCTTATCCCAAATCTTACCGGGTATAAACTTTACTGCCAGCAACATCCTAACTTCGTGTTTGTTTGCCCATTTATTTTTTACGTGTGTATAATGCCCATTTTACCTTCATCAGAACAGGGTTACACAGGGGCTTAGCCTTCATTAATCTGGCTTTCGTGGTAATGGTGGCAGTAGCGAGGATGACTCTCGAAAAGACCTACTTTAAGGAAGCGAAATTAATGGGAAGTTGATGCTATCAGCTACGGTGGATATACTAGAAATTTACTATAGTGAGTCCTTTCTACTATTTAGGTACTTTTCGACAGAAATCCCTTGTGTTAGTTGTCAGATCGACCAATTTATTGGCTTCAGGCGAGGTTATCGTTTTGTCGGCGGATGAATAGGTCGACACTAAGTCGATGTAATAACATGGGATACAATCGATGAATAGTCTGTAATGAGAAAACAAGTAATGTCTTTATATTGAAGGAATTATCAGTTTCAGAGCAGAAGAATATTTTGATGACTTTACAAATTATTGCGAAACGTTTACAATTTTCTGTATGGGCTAGAACATAATTCTTGTATTCTGATCTAATTGGAATGTTCTGAGACGAATTAATTTTCCGGGATGAAAATTAAATTATTTACAAACATAATATCTTGATAAAGAAGACGGCTGGCTAAGTTCTACAGGCACACATCAAGTGACTGCCAAAAAAATACAAAGATCTAATGGCTACTAAATAAAACTTAGTTAGACCATATTTTTTTCATAACTGGGGTTTGAATGATAATTCCGTGCATTCTTTAGGCATCTGTTTTTATAGATTTGAGAAGTAAAAACTAGCTCGATATCTCATTGCACTTAAGATACATTGAGAGGTTGCAATAAAAATACCTCACCCAACTAGCCAACTACCTTCCATAAGGCCTTATCGGAGCTATTTTCGTACCTCGATAAAGCTTTGATAAGGTTTTACGAAACTATTCTCGCGCACATTTCGTCATGTTTCAACAGCAACAGCCTTGTGCCAAGAGTTGGCATCAGGCACTATCAAATCAACCTCCACTCGCAAGTCTTAAGCCGGCTACAGATTTATCGCATTTCGCCTGTTTCGCGTCATTCGCATCATTCTCGTCAATAGTGTGTAAAGATTTCTCGTGAATTTCTCGCGTTTTTTGTTCGCGATTTGTGCGTTTTCTCTGCTGGAGGCGATTTTTTCACGACACTAAAGGGTTTTGCTTGACGAGAAAGTGACGAAAAATACGCTATTTTTCGTGATTTTCTCGTGAGTTTTTGGTTTTTCGTGCAGAATTTCAGAAATTATAAATAAGTTTACCTTCAACGAAATTTAGAGAAACCATGAAAAAACAAAACTTGCGAATCGTGTGTACAATACTTTCTCGTGGGGATTCGATCGAAAGCAAAAACTCAGATTGATGATGCATAACCAACGTTCGGTCAACTGTTCCAAATTGAAAAATGTTAATCAATTGCTGATTAAATTTAATGATTATTCTCCCCTAAAGTTCATCTGGCTGAACTACAGCTGAACTCCACTACCATAAGCTTCAGTTTTCAACTTTCCAAACGGTTTTTGAAATATAAAAAATCGTCCCGAAACTCCCACAGCACACACCTCCAGAAGCTTAAGGAGCATCCCTCTAATATTCCTCGATAACATTGCATGAAAGTCTAAGTAAAAACGAAGAGGAAAAATCAAGTTATAAATAAATTCGTTCTTATCACTTAAAAACTGTTTTCTCATTATCCTTTTTCAAGTACAGTGAATTTACCTTTCCTATGGGCTCTAGCTCGTACGTATGCTCTATAAAAAGAATCCATGGCCTAATCAAAGTACCTTTTGTGCTCAGATGTCCCACAGGGGAAACATTCGTAAATAGCGAAATCGAAAAAGTACCATACTAAACTGAAAGGATAAAAGATCGTCGGTTCCATCCTTGGGCTGTAGTTTCGAAGCAATTCCCAGACCCATCGACATGCTAAATAGCTTGTGGATGCTAAAAAAGGACACCCATGTACGTACAGCAAATCAGGACGACTTACTGCGACGTCGATATAAAAAAAAATAAGTCGAATAAGTTGGACTTACTTATACCATATATGTCGTTACAACTGTCCTTCCTTGTGTCTCTTATGCCATTTAACGTAAGGTCGGAGATTCACGGAAGGTATTGCAGAATCTCCGATTTAGAGTGACAGGCTATTTTGAAAAATACAACTAAGAAACAAAGAAAATTTTCAAATTGTAAGCAAATAAAATCTTTTTATAGTCCGGCTGAAACTTTGTGTTGCATTTAAATGCGAACGAATGTTACCTTTGTGCTGGTCATAAATTTTCCGGAAATTGCCATAAAGGTAGAAAGGTTAATACAACACGCATGGCGAAAAGTGTCAAGAAGCCCGTTTCGATGGAATTGCCCTGCCTGTTTTGTATTTTATACCCCTCTGCACGTGTGAAATTGTATTTTGGCGACAGGAAATCTCTTCCATAGATTCGAAATGGCGATGAGCACATTGCCGTACAATGGCCGTAATATATTTTCCCAAAAAAGTGCTGTAGTTTTCGACACAGAGAGGGCAGCATCGTCGGATATCTCAGATCGAATGAGATGGCGCTAGAATGACTGGTGGATGAAAAAGAAGTCTTTTTTTTACGGTTATCAATTTTCGTATAATGCTTGCTGAACTGCACTCGACTCACTCTCAGCTTCCATGGAACAAATTCAATTGAAATATGAAACCGGATTGCTTGCGAAATATCATTTGATATTGAATGGATATATGAGAATGAACGCATGAATACAAATACAAAGGTCCTACCTTAACACAACTTCATTGCTGAATGGATAATATCGTAACAGAGTGTGATATCAGGTGTATGGTAGTCACGTGATAGAAATGTGTTTATTGTCATAGGAATCGAAGCCAAGGTAATGTCGACAGGTAAGTGATTTCAATGATGATTTTGCTAGCAAAATTTACGTGTGGTCATCGCAGTTTACATGTACATCGTACATATCCGAACATGTCGATAAACGTGCAACTCTTTGATTATTGACTACAGCAAATTGGGCATGACCCTTCCGGGCACTTTGGTTGTACGTAGAAGAAGCCATCATGCCTCATATTCTGTCAGAAGAGCTGGACATCCAGTTAATTATTAGGTCTTACTACGATCTTCTCTGCAACAGAAGTTTGTCCTCTGAATCCTGTGTGACATCAGGGCTTCGTTGCCGTTACCAATTAAAAGGTAAAATTTGCCAATTTCAAAATAAAAACAACTGTCTCATATATGATCTTAATTTTTTATAGTTGTAAGACCACGCGGAAAATTTTTTTAAGTGAGGATTGTAAAAGGTGGAAAGAGAGTTTTGTATTTAAAAAAATACAAAATAATTAAGTTAATTTCGAAATGTTGCTCGTTCGTGAACTATGATAAAAACGTAAAGCTTGACTAACGTTTTGACTTTGACAAACTAGCAAAAAAGTTAAAAGGTGTGTTTGTATTAAAATACAAAATTGTTATGTACCTATTGAATAACCCTTTATGTGTCTATTTTGCGTCGGATGTATGGTCTAATAGATAGCTACGTTAAAACTTATAAGACTTAGGTGTAAAGACTACAATTCCCTCCATCTAAATCGAAGGGATGCATCACTCGCAATTGTGAACATAATTGCATTCCACTTACGAGAACTTAAAATTATTAGCCAAGGAAATCGATGTAGAAATTATATTAGAAAAGTTTTCTCCTTA
Organism: Beris chalybata; assembly: GCA_949128065.1. Classification (NCBI taxonomy): domain Eukaryota; kingdom Metazoa; phylum Arthropoda; class Insecta; order Diptera; family Stratiomyidae; genus Beris; species Beris chalybata. Next base: position 12,931,300 of record OX421894.1, read on the forward strand.
AGCCATTATTTCATATTAGTCGTCTTTTCTATAATAGCCAACATCTGGTAGGTGAATGTTCTTGTTGTGTCACCACAACTTCATAAAACTGACACTTAATTGCATTTGGCTACTGGTTTTGTCCAAAGTCAGTTCAAAACATTTTCACTCACCACTAGTAAAGGACTTCCGTCTTTAAGTAAATATCCTAATGACATACACATGTTGAGTATGGAGGATTCCCAGAAGACTGATTGGCATTCTGCTATTCGCATTTATGTCGATCTAAGGACTTCATCATCTAAACTAGTGTAAAATGAGGAACAAACATTGTTTTGTATGTTTGTAGAACGTCAATTGGATTTAGAAGAGGCTGAGTGGTGTCGCTATTTGTTAATGTTTGCTAAAGTGTAAAACGGGTATTATAGCTCCAATTAAACCGGCAGAAAAAATGCATGGAGTCCTGTTGTTCAAGCGGGAATGTCGGAAATAATTTTCTACCTAAAATAGGATAATCTAGTAAAAGATTCCAAGCTTGGTGAACTTGTTGTTAAAAAATTTTAAGAATAATTTGTTTGCGAAGATTCCATAGGAAGAAGTAGTAGAGCAACTGCATTGGGCGTCATAGTTTTAGGACGCCACACATACTGTTCTACCTTTACAAATCTTTGTTCATGTAGAGCCTTAAAATATTAACAACTTACAAACATAATAGCAACCAATGTTTCCAGCATCAAAATACAAAGAAATACTTAATGGATGTTAATTTCCAGGAAAAGTTAAATTTTCAATGAGGTGCCTACTACTCATACGTTAATAAATTAATAATAATATTAAGCCAACATAAATATGTTACATTTTTGTAGTACATACTAATTTCACAAACCGTTTGTAGATTTACGTATTGTAAAATTTTGGCACTCCACACTAGCTGTATATTTACACAATTTTACAATTCATTTCTACACAAATGTGTGAATTTCCCCATTAATAGCGATGTGTTTCAGTGTAGTAAAAACTCAAAGAGTGCGTAAATTTTTTTTTTTTTTGATAATAGTAGTTTTAGTGCTTTCAGAGTAGGCAGTTTAGTGTAAAATTAGTAGTAACATTTTTTTATGTGGTTACCTACGTGAATATGCATATTCCGGTCGCGCAAAGGGTCCAAAGTTTGAAAAAATTTGAAAAAATCTCAGCTCACAACACTGTGTTTGGAATAATAAGTTAATACCAGTATGCGGCGCTTTTTCATGCTTCCTGGTTGCTTTTTATCATCTGGAGCTTTGACTTTGATTCACGCAGTTCGCTTCGACAATTTGTGATTCATTACAAAATTACATTATCAGATGCGCGAAATTTGAACACACATCGGTACAAATGAATTTGCTTGGAGCATTAACAATTTGAAACTAAATTGTGCTGAAAAATCTCTTATAATTGCCGAAGTCTGACCCACAATATGGAAACACGTTTGTTGCAATAGCTTGACCGTCTATGGCACCCAGCGTATATGACAAATCCCATACAAAACTGTATTCTTTCGGAATGTGCATCAAATCATCTTGTTTTGTTGACATCTGCAACTGTAACAAACAGTTTTGTGTAGCTAAACATTATTATAAAATTTGCATTACAGCAAGGTATTATTCCTGTAGCGCTAGAATACATTTGGTTTATTGTTTTTTGTGACGATGCATTCAAAAATTGCAAGGATCGCTAAGAGTTGACGTATGCAAAACGTTAGCGAGCGAAGATAACATTCCACATAACCGAGTTTTGGCTTTTTATTAATGGCTTTATTTTTCTAAAGAATCCACTTAACAATACAAATACTTTCTCAAAGTAGTCCACAAACATTCGTCTATCTCTCTTCTGAACGTCTTCGAACGGTTGGAGTTCATCATTCATAAATTTTCATTCACCTTTCGAATTGAACTGAGTTCTCCAAAATGAGTGATCTAGTTCACTCACTTACTTCTTTGAACTATTCTTTTAGAGTAGTTCACTCGTGAACTCTGGAAAACTATTATTGCGAAATATGAGTAAAAGTGCAAGGTGTTTAGTTGACTTCTTGTAAGATTTCCATCAAATCATTTCGGAAAACTTCACAACGATATTTATAAGAGTATGCGGTTTGTTTTATGATTGGGTTGAGCTGTTATTTTCCATTTATCATTCATGTACACATATACACATTTCACAAAAACTTACCCGTAGGAAGCCCTTCCAGTGATTTATTCGATACTAAAATTTCAGTTGTAGAAAGTTTTATTCATCAAAGGATTCATAAAGTTCGCTCCCTTGCCTGCAATTTTTTGAACCCGAACATACGGGAAATGTAAGAGCTCATCATATAGAGTATATGTAGTATAACAAACTTGAATGTAATCCTCTGTGTAAACTTGGCTTTTTTCCGCGAAAACTTTGGCGCCTTGCTATCCTAAACAGGCACAATAACTTGTAATATTCAAACAAAGTTAATCGGTGAGTTGAGCATATTTTAGCCTAGAGCTCGTTGTAAGTTGTACCTCACGTTAGTTATTAAAACTTTTCGACATTTCGCACCCAGTTTACGAACACTTTTACACCCATGAAACATTTTCGAAATGAACTCACTCCCAGTTCAAGTGCCTTTCATTCGCACGCATACATATACTCAAAAAGTACTTGAAATTAAATAATAATTTTGTGTGTACTTAACTCGAAAATTAATTTTATTCTCAAATAAACTGCAGGTTTTTTAGGTCTTGTGTGCACAGGACGAGTGCATTTTAGAGCACAAGAGCAAACTTGGAGGCTTTGTATCATCCCCTAAGTGACTGAAGCTAAGATTATTCTGTGTTTAAGATTTTCTGCATCCTGTTTGTGCAAAATTTTTACGCAAAGCGACGAGTAAGTTTTGAAGAATTTTATATAGGAAAGATAGTTTCATTTACACGGAAATTTGACTATCAGTAAGTTTCCAGGCGCCATCCATTAAATGCACGGTTTATGTATTACTATCATGCTGGAGTTAAATACATCGTTTGAAGCAACATGACGCAGTTTGACGCAGCCATTGGAGCAACAAGACAAGGTTCCAAACTTAGGGCTTTCACTAGGACTACAAAATGAAAGAATTCGTAAAATAAAAGTTTAGCCATGACCTTTTACTAGCGCAAACTTCCTGTTAACTGGGCAGAACGTAAACTTAAATGAACTAACGAATAAAAATAAACGCTAATTGTATTCTCAATTTAAACCAACGCTATAGCGAAAATGTGACAATGATAAAAGTTTTATTATTAAATTTTCCCAATTGAGTTCATAAATGTTTCCCAAAGGACGAACAGAATTCATTCAAATCCAACAACATTCATTAGTGGCTCCTGTGCACATTTTCCGAAGGACTTTTTCTGTTGACTTTTCGTGTCACGCAAATAACACTGCATTTCAGCCTTACTTGAATGCAGGGTACTTCTAAAAGTTTTATTCACACATGCACCCGTCGCGTAGATTGATGTCATAAAATAACGTTGTAAATTTATTCGTTGTAGTTTTATAGCGGCAAATGGCGGTATCCAGCAGCCAGGTGTTAATACCTACAGCAAAGTGAATTTCAAGTGCGAAAAAAAGATAGGTATGTACTAGCTCATTGTAACCAGCATTTCTCTTTCTCTTTGAATTTTTAGCAAACAAACATTAAGGCAAATAGAGCAACCAAATCTAATTTTAGTTCTTGAGAATGAGAGATGTGGTGTAGGTTATAATTGGACTGAAAAAAAATTAAACTTAATATCTCAACGGATTTGTGAGCTATGCACCTTCGAACGATTTTACGTACAGCTCGCGTCTACAGTGGACAGACGGACAAATACTTTTATTTTTATATTCGAAGGTTTACTACTCTTAAAACGTGTAAAATGTAAATCAGTGGCAACTATTTGAAATTTCAAGTCGATAATAATACTTTTGTTAAGAAATAATAAAATAAAATTCAATTGTACAGGAAAAATATATTGAGGAATAAGTTTCAACTAATAGGCACAAACTCCTTCCGCACCCTAGATAGATAGATAGATTGGAAATAGGGCTTGGTATGGTTAACCTCTATCACTGAAGCTACAGTTGGGCCTATTCATACTACATACTTCAATCCCTGCGTTTTCAATGAAGCTTAGTATTCTCCAATCCCAAAAAAGTACACACTTTTCTCAAGCTCTAACGACTCTCTTCTAATTTTATGTAATTAAACACTGCCCTAACAAGATAATAGTGAGGAAATTCTAGGACTTTTCGCTTTCCAATTTAAACAGTACTTTGCAGGGTAGTTATAAATAGGAATATTTTCCTAAGTCTACTCTCTCGTTACTTTTATCGGTTGTCATAAAATTAGTTAAGCTAAGCCACGATACTAGCTAAAATTGCCTTTCGAATAGACTAGAGTCAATGTATAAGAACTAACACAAACATCCACTATCATGAGTACGGACAATCACCACTTTTGGTACATATTTAGTACTAAAAACCTGCGAATTTAAAAAATCGCAGGTTTCTTAAATGGCATAGTTTTAGTGTGTATACGTGTAGCAGATGGATTTTGATGGACGTTTCACGGAATCAAAATATGTCTCATGAAATGTCAACTAAATACAACGTTTATCCACTTTAGTGGAGATCCTTAAAATGAAAAATCGAGACAACTGCAAAAAAATTTCAACTGTACTGGTTTCGAATGAAACACACATTGTCCGTACTCAATATAATGGATGTTTGTGTTAGTTCGTATGAAGTGACTCTAGAATAGACCAGCTAATCCAAGCCAAAAACCAAAATTTAAATGAGGCAAGAATCTTCTAAGCTTAACGTCAAACGTACATGGTCAAAAATAATATATTTCGTGGCACAGATGAAGGTTTTGTGTCTCAATGTTTGTGTTATTTTCATTCGCAACGTTCGTCGTTATTTCCCTGGATAAGATATGTGATCACCTTTTTTTTAAATCGTCCAGATAAAGACGTTGCTGTCGTCATTACATCAAATTCATCTATGCGATCACTATAAAATTGATCGAACTAACCTGCAAGGCCGTTGATTCTTAGCAGCTGTATCGGTTAAATATCAACGAATTTAATTAAATATATGGCCATTGTAAGGTCTCGCCATTCTCAAGGCTTATGAAATTCTGCTCCTTTAGTATCAAATTGCTTGCCTTATCCGCACTGTTTACAAACCTTTTGATCAAAGCGACTCAAGTACACTTAGAACACGCTTTTTTATATGCCTCGTGAATCGCCCCACGGTGGGCGCCAATGCCATTTACATTTACAACAATGGCGTCCAACGTGGGGCGTTAAAATTGCATTATTATATTTTACATTTGCGTCTTCGTCTAATTTTAGTGCAGTGTATCCCAAGATAGCTGCTACTTTTGAAGGAAAAATAATATCAAGTTTACCTGCCATAAGAAATGTTATACCTTCATGGACAAAAATGTAGTATTTTAAACAAAAACAATTGAAAGATAGAGAGGTTCCGAATGTATATCGGGGATTCTAAATTGACTCCAAAAAACTGAAAGAAACGAATATCTGATAGATTCAATGGGTCACCTCTAGATAGAGCGGCATGCTTACTGTCGTTATTACTAACTATGGCGGTCAGGAAGAACATTGTAAGAATATATGATAAGTTGGAGTGAAATATAATATGTTTGCTTTTCAGGTCGAGTAACAAACTCTTCCACTTTTTAAAGTCAAAATAACCAACCTCGGTCACACACTTTATCTATTTTTCATAATTACGCATATGCTGAACTTTTTTTCACTTATCGAAATGAAATTCAATGTGAGTAGAATGTGAGTAGAATGTGAGTAGAATGTGAGTAGAATGTGAGTAGAATGCTGTTAATTGAAGTTAATTTTGAACTATTACCCAGAATGCCATCAGTTAGAATTAATTCAACGTAAATTTAATATCCGTAAACAGCTTTCGCAAAACACAATTTTGATATTCAATATCAATTTCATTAAATTTTCTCCGTAAACCGCACTACACGTTACCATTCCTTTTCTACTTCGTGCACAATTAAATTAAACCTAATGATTATTTTCATCCTGCACTTTCGTACATTTCCCTGAAAATTTCCCGAAGGATTCCAAGCATATTAGCACTAAAGTACACACATCGTATGGAAGTGGTATAGTAGCAACACTTTTATGTAGTTAAGCGCTATGCTAATTGCATGCTTCGGGTCCTATAGATCCTGTAATATCCTGCCACGCCTAAAATTTCAGCTGCTGTTACAGCAGCTTTCTATGGCGATATGAAGATGTGATTTGCTGTCTTCCTGCCGTAGAAAATTAGAAGAAAGAAAATTTGGCGTAGCATATCGCGAAATTCTAGATCCTATACTCCGTTCCAAATCCTGCGAGAGTGCCAGCTTTGGATCCGACATTGTCTATCTTATTTTGTTGGAATTAATTCATCTGGGAGCAGTTAATTCGCCCAAATTCAGTCATACATCTTTTGCCGCAGTTCGAGTGCAAGGATTTGACTATAGGAGCCAGGAGGTTCTTGCCGATATACAACTGGAGTACATGCAAAATGGGAACCGGTTGCATCCAGCTATACATTTTGCTACCGTACAAAATGGAATCTTGTTAAGTGTTGAAAACGTTTTACTTTTCCCTCTGAAATGGAATAATGGTGGCAGTGATGGTGGAAGAATGGAAAAATAATTTATAGTTGTGTTGGCTTTAAATTTTCATTTTATAACCGAGATTTAAAAGAAATATTTCGAGAACATAATCATTACTGCACCACAACACTTCAAAATGAAAAGAAAAATAATGGGATATACGAGTTTAATCCGTAGTTGATTACGAACTTTTCATATTAATAATTGAAATAGGTCAGATGCAAACAAAACTAATTGGAAAGGTAGTAATTAATGTAAAAAAAGGTATTAATTCTTTTAGTTACTGCATGGCGTCATTTAGGGAAAAGGGTACCAGGGATTGTGATCGTGACTGTAACCAAGACTATACCATTTTACTTTATTATTTTATTAATGGAATTTTTTCATGGTAAGCTACCATAGATGAAAATTTGAAGAAATTTTTGTTGCTTTCCGGCGTCAGTGGAGTGTAACGTAACACGAAATACCCAACTATTCATTAATCGCTGTTCTTGAGGACATGACAGTTGGAAACCTTCATTGGATAGATCAGTTTTATAAGACGGTGTTGGACTAGGTTCGAAGGAGCTGTTTCGTCATCGGATGGCATAGACTCGTCAGAGGGTGTATCATGCCCACTATCCGAAATACCCTGACAGCTGGTGGTGTTGCTTAGGAATATTCTATATAGACTATGCTGAAACAAAATTCATTATCAATTCACTATCATTTTATCAAAATGCGTTTCTTACCCTGTTTCCAACGCATTTTGAAAAAACTGAGATCATTTCTGAATAGTGCAGGCAAAATACTATCGATCGAAAATCACAACTCATGTTTTTTTGGAAAATGGAAGGAGCGAGTTTTGCTGCACACCATTTGTATTATGCTCTGAGCTAGTTTTATCCTTAATGATTACACCATTATAAGACTTTCCGATTCCGGCTTAGTTCCGGTTTTTAAATACCGCATTTCAGTAGGTACAACCTTACATGAAATTTGAGTTCTAATTTCATTAACATAAAAGAAAGTAGATGCAATTACCGCAAACACAATAAACGCGGACTTCCCATAATTTTTTAGTCCCGAATTACAATGGAAATTAGATTCCATAATTTCATCAAGAGCATCATACGACTGGCTGACTATCGCGAATATGTTTGAATTTTTTTATTTAGAAAAGTAAGACCTAAAGTCAAGAACGACCAATCTCGTGTAATTTGGCGTCACATGTTAACGCTATCAAAATCAGAAAACACATTAAAAAAGCAAAAACAACCATAATCATAGATAGCTTTGAATTAATTTTATGTTGGTGGTAATAAAGTCTGAAGCACGGTATCTTCCTTAAGAGCTCCTTTTATTTGAGAAAGTTACGCTAGCCCCCACTATACGAGTATATGCGTCGAATTATTTATTCGCCAGGGTAACATTAAAGCAATGCTACGATCCTCAATCTCTTCTCGTACTGCTACGTACTAAAAGAAACATACCATATCACACACTTTTATTATAAAGACGAGTTTATTACAAAAATCTAATTAAACGCTAAGGAGATTTGCCCTAATGGCACTCGACAGCTCAGCAAGGACTTTCGGGACAGTAACGGCAAATAGGAATCAAACGTTAATGAATATTTGCTCTAGCGTTGAATAATTTCATCGCCAATGGACTCACGATAAAATAAATGGCGGCGTCGACCTCTTTCTTTTTCTTGGGCGAAAACTCATGATTTTCTATATTAGTCACTCAAACTCTTCCAAATGATTGCAATATAATAAAAGTGATAAGATGAAGGACGAAATGATGCGATAGAGTCGTGTAAAGTCCTTCATCCTTAATAATTATGACACGTGCTGCTATTAAATTATATTGAGGAGTTGGATTGTAGAGTCGACACAATTACATTGACCCGTTACATTAAGAAACTATGATCGGAACTTTGGTTGTGTAAAACTGTACGCAAATTCTTAAATTTAACGGGAAAAATTAATATGTTGAGCAATACCTTTGACAAATACTTTACTAGTATACTTATTGCTAATTGGTTTTGTCTTAACTTTATAATAGTTTAAGCTTTTGTGAAAATCATAATGTTGTACACTTCAGAGCTTTGCTAAAACATGGTGGAATTCGTAGAAAAGAGAACGTGTTTCGTTTTCACGAATACCGACATATATTTTAGGTCTGATTAAAAAATCAAACCTAAGATATATCTCGGAATTCGTAAAAATCTATGGTATACTGGTGCAACCATTTCATCTCTTAAGTGGTTGAATAAAAAAAATCTGAAAGAAGTATCTGCATCTGTCCGTCCATCCGTTTGAATAATAACTCAAGAGCTCGTTGGCCTAGGAAGTTTAAATTTGGTCACCACCTGTAAAATAAAAAAAGTAAGGCTAAGTTCGTGAATGAGCGACATCCTTCCACCTACAAAAGTCCTTAAAACACGTATTCACAATTATTGCTCGAATGCTTCAAGCTAGGAACCTAAAAATTTGCATACTTAAAGTTTACAATGTTTGAAGCAAATATGATGCAAATCGAATGAGTCCAGTGTAAAAATGTCCTTATTTAATTTGTGGAACTCAATATATCTCAAGAGATCGTTTAACCATCCATCGAGCAGCCACTATACAATAGTTTCTATCAGTGAATAATGCAAATTGTACACATATGTGCACTCCTCATTCTTTTGATATATACCCAACTGAAATATAAATCGGAGTTCATTATTTCATCTAGAGTATCATACGATTGGTTTGCAGCCGATTGTGACTGCGTTATGTTTCTTTCTGGGTTCAATTGTGTATAGAAAGTCAAAAGTTACTTAAATTTTGATTTTTGTCCCCATATCCGAACGACATCCCAGTATAAATTTGGAGCTTTGTAGTAGCAATTCTTATGAAAATTCTAAATACTTTTACATACATACCAGCTTTCAACTTTTTAGAACAATCCGTTCCTTGTATGGAAAGCAGCACTACAGCGATCACTAGAGCTACCATAGGAACAAATTTAGTTAACTCAAAACCATAATTCTTTGTTGTTCAGACGCAGCTAATAGCTTTCATGGTAACTAAATATTTAGGAAGTCAACATGCATGAGTTATGACTCAGTTGGTAATTCTCCTAAAGCTAGGCAATTATCCACACGGATATAAAACTGCCTTTTGATGTAGAAACGCTAGAACATAACAGGCAAATCGTTTTTTAATTAACTAGCGATATGGAGCACCAGCTACAGTTAGTATAGGACAATCCGCATTTTGTACGAATATGTTGCAGCCCTTACGTCACAACCGATTGCAAAGAAATATCACTGCCGCTTGGTTGGTACAAAGCATTGCCTTCTACATCCTGTTCCAGCGTTTTTATTTATAGTTTTTATGTTCCCGTCTAATACAAACAATACGGTACAATACTCACCGTTTTTTTAACAAAACATTTCAATTGGAAGTAATCAACGCTAGAACAAAAAAAAATACAATCAGGACTCACAGCCACAACTCTTTTCATATTCAGAGAATTATTCGCATTTTAAACATTTATCGAAGTCAACATATTTTTCATTATACACAGTTGGGTAAAATTTCACTCTAGTAAGCATTTTAAACCAATGGATATGTTTCGTTCTAGTGAAAAGAAAAACATGGACAATCTGGTTTATTCGGGGGCTTAATAGTGATTGCGGTCACAGTACTGTAAGCCAATAGCTTGAAAATGGTTTAATCTTGCTGAATTATATCCGCAAATACACATTAAAGTAAATTATGAATGTCCAGATTTTAGCTATAAAAGTATTTAATTTAGACTATCAACTTTTATTCGCACAATTAAATCTATACTCTTATGAGTCAAAGTGAAACCCGTACAAATCCAAAAAAAAAATGAAAACAAACAACTCCTTGACTTTTTGTTTATTAAAACAATCAAAAAACTTGAACTTATTATTATATTATATTAAATTACAATATCTAATATATAAAAATACAACAGTTTTTTTCTTGGGTCGAATGGAAATCCTCACCTGTGAACCGTTCACTCCTAAATTTTGCATGTTCATTCTCGAGACTACCGGACAGGTCGAGAACATAATTACATTTCTGAAATTTGGTTCGTATATTTGTTTTGAACAGTTTAATTTTCCATAAGATTAGTATTGGCGTGAGTAGCGCTTCCGTTCAATGGGAGAGACGGGAGTAACAGGGGCGTGAGCGTGAGCGTGAGCGTAGCCGCGGTACGCGGCTAGTAAGCATGTAAAAATATACAATATTGTTTCTTAAACACTAGTGATTAAGACTGTCGGAGGTGGGTTTTCGCCGGAATATAAACTCAATTATTTTAATAAAAACAAATAGGATAGGGGATAGAGGATAGAGGATAGAGGATAGAGGATAGAGGATAGAGGATAGAGGATAGAGGATAGAGGATAGAGGATAGAGGATAGAGGATAGAGGGTAGAGGATAGAGGATAGAGGATAGAGGATAGAGGATAGAGGATAGAGGATAGAGGATAGAGGATAGAGGATAGAGGATAGAGGATAGAGGATAGAGGATGGAAGAATAAGAGCTGATAAAAGTCAAAGTTTTCAAACACAGCTGATAGGACATCTCACACCCTTTCATTCATAAAATTTGTTGCTATCATCATTGTTTCACATCTTTATCCATCCCACCTCCTCATAGTTATCATAATACAGCGGATACCTCTTATTGTAATTCCGGAAAATGTTATAATCCGGATTTTGTTATAGAAACAGTTGGGTCCCATTCTCCACAAACGTTTGTTTTTCGTTGGTCTATTGTTATAAACCGGTTAATGTTATTGTTTTTGGTCGGTCCCAAAGTGATTACAATAAGCGGTACCTACTGTAATAAAGAGGTTCTCTCTACAACTACGAACTTTCTCACTTCAGACACCTTTTCAAATGAATGAGTTGCACACTAGTGCCGTAAAGGTGTATTGGTTTTGAGCCGTGATTTGTATTAATAATTTTAGAGTGATCCGTGCAATTCTTGATCCAACTTTTAAAAATCGCCAGGCTGAAGTAACGTAGTCTTACTACACTAAGTCCATCATAATAATTACTGTAATAGCGACTAGGAGCGCTGGTTGTCACACATAGGGAATACTAATAAATTATAATAATAAAAATTAAATTCCTTATAAAAACGTAAGTTTCATTTGTGAAGTTCTAGCCCACGGTTAAATACTATTCGGTGGTCTGAACATGCTTTTTGCGTGAACAAATCCAATATGCTACCATAGATTGTTAATAATAATTATTCGTTTATTTAAAATTCCATTACCTCCAGCAGTTTGCGAACAGCGCTCTTCGTAAAAATAACTTTTATGCTGCAAATGGAGTTAAACGATAAACTAACAATTTTTGTGTTAAATTGCTTTCTACTCGACGTAACACTACAATTACAGTATCCGTTTTGTATATTCCGTAATTTTGTTTCGAGCGCATTTGCATAGCGCAATGTACCACTAGCACTAAGCCTGACGCCCTCAGGCTTATTATTAATTTCCATTATGTCAAAATTAGACAAATTTACTTGCGGTTTCCTATCATGAATAATTTATGGTGAATGCAAATGCAATGGAAGCTATAAACTCGATTGCGGTTTATCTCTCAGGATGTGGACGGTAATGGCAATATTCTGTATTTTGTTGTTTGTTTATTCTAAACCCAACGAGAAATTTGTCACGGCAGATTCAAGATCGGATGTTATACATTATTATAATTATAATTGATATCTACTTATGCTTCTACAATTGCTAGTATTAAGTATCATCACAAGATTTGACCAGGTCATCTAGACTGTCCATCCTAATGAGTCCGAAATTTTTGAACGGACTAATTGCCACTATCCATCCAGAATTTCGTTTTCTTTTTTAGCTCGCTCCAAAATTTCAAATAATTCCGGAATTGAAAATTTGCATTTCAACTATCCCTTTATCGGTGCTCTGAATAAATGATGCTTTTAGGACTGCATCCATAGGCCAAGGCTTCAAAACTCATAGCCAATAGATGTGGCCTCGCCACCTCGAATTGGATCAAATAAATTCGGTCGATTCATGTAGCCTTATATTTGATTTGAAATTGGGCAGTCACTATTTTCAGTGAGGCATTTCAGCCATTGGACGTTTGTCAGTCGAATTAAATTTCAATTCACCTCGGTAAGGTTTGTGATTTAATCATTCGTGGCATTGCCTTTTTACATCGATTAAGGTACATTTTTAATGGCTTCTAAACCATTAGAGAGGATTAATAAATATTGCAGAAAGGAAGTACTAAAGCTGTAATTGGGTTTGAAAGAACTACCTTCCGCTTGTGTGCTGTTGTAAAATGCACTTCAAAGAAAATGTGAATACAATTCCTTGTAAAATAAATATTTTTATTCTGTATCAATTTAATCAAAATTTGAAAATTGCCGAACCCGTTCTACCTTTTACTTATTGCATTGTAGATATTATAATTTCAGGCCGAAACTTTTTCGGTATTGGTAAGTAGTTTCTGCACGCATTACCCAAATTCATGGGCCACATCAAAACTGACTTGCATTAGATTGCAAAATAAGGTTTAAATATTAGGTGCCTGCATAGTTTAACAATAAAGAGGAATCAATTGTCAATAGGAAGGAGTGTCACCCCTTTCTTGCATTGATAAAGCTTACAACAATTCTACCATCCCCTAATGTGTAGATACTTCAAACCGTAGCTAGACGTTAGACGGTGTTTGAGTCGAGCCTAACTCGAAGACGTTACAGCAAATCCATTTAGGGTTAAACTTTCACCGTATGTTTAGCGAGTAGACTGGCAATGCTACAGAGCCTTTTTGTGCCAATTTCACGTAATTTATTGCGTAGGGACACAAGTCCCACATTTAAATGCAATACGACATGGCTCGGATTCCTGGATGCCATATAATTCGATGCCAATAAAATTGGTACTTTCAGTAAAAGGAACTTTTTTTCTTTTATATTCGTCGTCATCGTTGAAATCATGAAAACTGCGCCACAAAGTGCTGAAGCTGTCGGATTTGCTAAAAGTAAATTTACAAATCCCAAACGTTGCGAATAATTATGCGAAGACAAGGGGTGATGTCGGTTAGACGGAAACAAAACCACCGTCTGGTAGCACTGAACTTTTTGGAGCAGGTATTATGTCGATGTCGTTTAATACCTGTAGAAGTCCTTGTCAGATAATTGATTTCGAAGGCAAAGGTGGGTGCCACGCTTTAAACAAGACAATCAGTGGTTTTCACTGAGAAGTCTTTCCAACTTGTTCTGAAAACAGATTAATTGAAATAATAATACTAAAGCGAAAACTTGAGACAAAATCGTATTCTATAGTAAAGACTAAGATTAAGAAACATTTTAGTATTTTATGTAAGATATTTGTAGTGTTCGCTTTTTTAATTTACGAAAAAACGGGAATACTTAAACCAACAGATGCTGTCGATAAAAGCAGTTTCACTTGCATGAAGATTGCAGTGTCTCTTCAAGAAAAGGGATAGTACCTACTTAAATTTTATTAGACTCCTTACGACTTTTTGGAAACATTTAAAAAAAAAATGGAAATGCAACGTCCTTTTGGTGTAGACTGAAAAACTATAAAAACATTCTGCTACCAGGATACTTTAATGACATGTGCAATAAAGGGTACCTAATAGTAAATTAGTTATTAAATATTTTTTAAGTATTCTAGTGGGTTTTACTGTGTAAGATATGAAAAAGTTACACGTACACTTCCAAAGAACGAGTAAGGGTCCCATTTCTAGGTATGATCCGATCTCTGATACCGTGCCCCGAAAAATAACAAAATTTTGTATAGTGACCTGCACCGCATCTCGGTATTAAACAATGTGTGTATTTTTTCCATAAGGTGTTTTAAAGAGTCTCGCGGATATGCCGGATAGTCCAGGAGATGTTTCCTCTGGTGGATGTACTTCCCTTAAATACTCGTGCTACTGCGACTTCAAATATTTGGAAGAAATTGGAACTTTCAAACTTGCAACCGGCAACTGCATACAATTGAAAGGTAAGAAAAGATATGCCCTAACTAACTATACTAAAGCCGGCTACAGACTTATCGCGTTTCGTCTATTTCGCGTCATTCGCGTCTTTCTCGTGAATAGTGTGTGGAAGTTTCTCGTGAATTTGTCGCATTTTTTGTTCGCGTTTTTAATTCTCTGCTGGAGCCGGTTTTTTCACAACATCAAAGGGTTTTGCTTAGCGAGAAAGTGACGAAAAATACGCGAAATGATTTTTCGTGATTTTCTCATGAGTTTTTGGTTTTTCATGGTAAATGTTAAAAGTTAGGATTTGCGAGAGTTCAGAAATTTAAAATAAGTGAAACTTCACAAAATATAGAGAAACCACGAAAACGCGAAACTTGCGAATTGTAGGTACAATACTTTCATGTGTTTTGTGAAATAAGACGAGAAACTCACGAAATACGAAAAACAAGAAAAGCAGGAGAAGTATGTAGCCGGCCTAACACGCCATCTAATTTTTGAAAGTATCTAGTTGTTAATCTATGTCGTATACATTTAGGTATACAACGTGGTTAATTGACCAGTAAACTATCAGGTAATATTCACTGCTAGTATTCCGGTCTAAGCTAACGTATCGATCTTGGTATTTTATCAGTGAACTATCGGATATTGTGAGCGGAGAGTAAGGAAGACGTCAATATTGAAGGAAAGAGGTGGAGTATCACACAAATGTGCGCAGATATGAAGTATATAGGTGAATTTTGTCCGGAGGTGTATACGTTTAAGGTAGTCTGGGTAGCTTAGTGGTTAGAGCAATTGCCTTCAGTGCACCTGGTACCAGGTTCAAATCTGCTCGGCGACAAGTAATTTTTGGGATTGGGTGGCGGACTACCAGTTCACTCAGCTGTAAATGAGTACCTGAGTTAAAATCGGAGTAATAATCACGGACGCGCGTGTGGCTGACTACTTCACCTCTTAATGTTCGTCTCGTAATTAAAGATAACTGGTGAATTTCTTGCTGATAATGCGTTCTTCCAGGGTTATAGGGCAGATATTTGTGAATCTAATGTGAATTGAACAGGCTTTTCATCGTGAAAATTGTTTTAAGAGCAGTTCAACCTTTAAAATGCTGTCTAAGGAAAGAGCACTAACCAATCAGTCTCTAAAGGAGAAAATTGAGATGTAGTATACTCACCTGACCGATACTATGATAACTGGTCTTCGCACTAAACCAAAACCCAAAACAATTAATACCGCAAAGAAAGATGAGCGAAATTTGCGACCGTTTTCATAAACTCGAATGATGCTATGAAAATCATATTTCCATTGAAAGAATTATGACCCTCTCGTAATGAAAAGATATATTTTCTCATAACGTCCTGCCAATATTTTTCTGATATATTCCTGATATATGATCGTATTATCTCTGGATCCATTTATTACGCCGACAATAGATTTATCCATGGTTACGCCCTTGCATAACTAATAACACCCGATCCTGATATCTTCCAGGAATGAAATCCTTTCGCTTACATAGAATAGGAGAAACTTTTCTTAGTGTCGGTGTGCTTACAAATTTAAATCCATTCATAATGCAACCCGGCGGATATTTATTATCGGATTTCACAATGTAAACCGGATCGTCCTAAGCGAGAACCTGGCTTACAATCGTTTCATGATGAAACGAGGGCGAAAATCGAGGATATAATTTCTTTTTTTATTATTATATCAAGGATGCGATTATTTTCAAATATCATTCACTTCCAGGAATCGGCACTTGTACTCAGTTTGCTATTTGAATATAGAAACAACGAAAGCTTAACCCCAAGCTGAACTTAACAATCACCTCTTTAGTCTTCGAGTATTCTAAAGAAGTACGATATCCTTGTCAAGGGAAGGGTTTCTCGATCTATCGATTGAACAATAATTATGTTCCGGTAAAACGATAGTTTCGAATACGAATATTTGCGGGCTATTTTTCTCGGAAACGTCCTCAAATACAAAAGTCTCGTTTCATATCCTCTTATCCTTATTGGAAATAATCTCATAAAAAGCTTTACCTTCAGCAAATAAACGGAGCTGGGGACTTGGATGGCTCAAGAACAATTTACAGGTATTACATTTTTTTTTCATCACCGAAGGATATCCAGCAGGTATGTGTACCTTTGTTCCTATTGAAATCATTTTCACAGTCGATGCTATACCAATAAGATATACTACAATGGCCAGGGCAATTGTAAAGAGCCAATTCGAACAGATACAACCGCAAAAGATTTATCTTATTATTGGTCGTCCTGTTGAAGAATGTACAACTTCGAGTATATGTCGAAGGTGTCCTCTTGATAGAATTTCCTTCATCGCTTCAATGGACTTTGTGGAGAAGTTTCGCATTTCGATTACAAATCACCACATTATTATTATTACTGTTGTAGAAAATCAATGAATTGTAAGGGAAATACGCGTGCGATAAGAAGCTCTACAAAATATTTTGAGAGAAATTTTCTATGAAATTCTGAAGATAAGTTTTCCGACAAAATTTATATTATGAACGCGTGCATGTGAAATGAGTGAATGACTACCAATTATAAAATCAAGAGTACTCTGATTCAATTGAACGGCAGTTGAATCAATTTACTTTTGAAAATTCAATTAACTGACTAACTATTTCGGGAGCTATATAAGAGGTACTTATACTTCTACTTCTCTGGAAAATCAACTCTATCATTTTTTCTGAAGGCTATAATAACACATGATGATAGAAACGCAAAAAGTTTAAGTAAGAATTGGTTCCCTAATATTTGATGAGATTTGTAAAGCACAGTTCACCATAGGGTCATTCCGTCAAGAATCGCAAAAGTTGTGACTTTACCTTCGCCGATTCTTTTGAAAATTTGTGTACTTGAAGCATTTGTGTACTTGAAGCATTTGTGAAAAAAAATATATAATTTCAGTTTTTTTGAAAAAATTTCTTTTTTTTGTTAGTTATAGTATGTTAAAGTTTTCGCAAAAATGGTGTTCAAGTCTTCTTTGAAAATTCATATATCTGTTAATTTTTATTATAGAATAATAAAATAGGACTTATTTTAAAAGGAAAGGTTTTCGCAAAATAAGAAAAAAAATCTGCCAACAATCTGGGCGTAACTTTATTATTTTTCCGGCAGAAGTTAGGAACGCGTTCAATTCTGAAATGCGGTGTAGGCTACTATGTGACTGAAAACCTATCAAAAAGAACAAGATCATGGAAGTGAAAATCTGATTGGATCTGAGAGATATGGAATAGTTTATGAAAAAGTACACAATCACTTTACACCACCTTAGGGGTAAATTTTCAGAAAATCTTGGAAAAACTGTCTTGGTATTCATATGGAGAATACATAGAATAAAATTAAATTCATTATTTGGGACGAGGTAGTAGATATGTCGAAAATCGTGGGAAAATATGCATTCTATTATATACACACCGAGTTTCAACATTGTAGCTTAAGCCGTTCCATACATAGGAAAAACACCCCCACTTGTACCACACTACCCTTAGGGGTCGAATTTCAAAAAACCTTGAAAACGCTTTCTAGGTATTCATACGAAGAATCTGTAGAATAAAAATGAATTCAATGTTTGGAAAGACCTAGTAAATATGACGAAAATCGTGAAAATATATGCATTTTATATATTTTATTTTTACAAATATTTTTTCCCCCCCCCCCCCCTCTTCTGAACGCCAATGAATATTAAAATTCTTTTTTATCACAATTACTTTTCTTGTTGATTTACATATACACACCGAGATTCAACATTGTAGCTTAAGCCGTTCCATATATAAGAAAAACACCCCCACTTGTACCACACTACCCTTAGGGGTCGAATTTCAAAAAACCTTGAAAACACTTTCTAGGTATTCATACGAAGAATCCGTAGAATAAAAATGAGTTCAATATTTGGAAAAACCTAGTAAATATGACGAAAATCGTGAAAATATATGCATTTTATATATATTATTTTTACAAATATTTTTTTTTGCCCCCCCCCCCCTCTTCTGAACGCCAATGAATATTCAAATTTTTTTTTATCACAATTACTTTTCTAGTTGATTTACATATACACACCGAGTTTCAACATTGTAGCTTAAGCCGTTCCATATATAAGAAAAACACCCCACTTGTACCACACTACCCTTAGGGGTCGAATTTCAAAAAACCTTGAAAACACTTTCTAGGTATTCATACGAAGAATCCGTAGAATAAAAATGAATTCAATATTTGGAAAGACCTAGTAGATATGACGAAAATCGTGAAAATATATGCATTTTATATTTATTATATATACAAATATTTTTTTTGCCCCCACCCCTTCTAAACGCCAATGAATATTCAAATTTTTTTTAACACAATTACCTTTCTAGTCGATTTACATATACACACCGAGTTTCAACATTGTAGCTTAAGCCGTCCCATATATAGGAAAAACACGCCCACTTGTACCACACTACCCTTAGGGGTCGAATTTCAAAAAACCGTGAAAACACATTCTAGGTATTCATACGAAGAATCCGTAGAATAAAAATGAATTCAATATTTGGAAAGACCTAGTAGATATGACGAAAATCGTGAAAATATATGAATTTTATATCTATTATATTTACAAATAATTTTTTTTGCCCCCCTTTCTAAACGCCAATGAATATTCAAATTTTTTTTCATCACAATTACTTTTCTAGTTGATTTACATATACACACCGAGTTTCAACTTTCTAGCATAAACCGTTTAACAGCTAGGAAAAACACCCCCTACCCCCGTTGCATACTACCCCTAAAAAAAATTTTATTTTTCCAACATTCCGCTACTAAAGCTCTATCTAAATACCAAGTTTAAGGCTTATATCTTTACAGGTTCTCAAGATATAAGCATCGGAACTTTTTCCTTTCCACCCTCCCCCACCCTCCCCCTCTACACCCACAACCCCAAAACTTTTTTCCCTGCTAGGGTTTATTTAGCGCTACTTCTGGTAAAAATTCTAAGCATCTATCTTAAACTGTTCTTGAGATATGAAATGTGTTTGATTTGCAAAATTCTCATCCCCTCCACTTCTATGCTCCACCTCCCACTTAAAAAATTTTACTTTGATCAATCTTTTTTTGTCAACCTTTATACCCAAACCAAATTTTATTTTTCTAGAGCAATTGGTTCATGAGACATCGTAATCTTAAGTTTTTCACCCCCCACCCCCATACACAACTTCCCCCACCCAAAATTTTTCTCCATTCTGTTCTCCTAGTATAACTACAAATATATTTTAAGTTTGAATAGTGTGCCATTAACGGTTTAGGAGATATGGATTTTAGAATGTGTCTATCTCACCTTTTTTGGGTTTCGGACGCATTACATTTCCCCCCACTCCCACACCCCTTGATCAATATTGACAATTTTTCTGCAAATGGGTCTACTATCAGAGCTCTATAGAAATTCCAAGTTTCAGCTTCCTAACATAAGGGGTTACTGAGATCTGGAAACCAAAATTTTCGGTCTAAAACACTTCCCCCTCCTTCCCCCTCACACCCCCACCCCTAAAAATTTGGTCACTTCAAGGCGCCTACCCCATCTATTCGTTAAAAAAATTTCAATTTAATATCTCAAAGCGTTTGGCAGCTACGAGCCTCCAAACGATCTTGCGTACGGCGGACGCCGTACGGCGTACGGCGGACAGACGGACTGAAAATTTTTATTGCTTTTTTCGCGTCTACTAGTTATGAAACGTGAAAATAAAAATTTTGAGGGTAGCAAATTTTTTTTTTTAAAAAATCAATCACAATACTTAATTATTAAAATAATAAAGTAATACAAATAAAATTTATGCTTAAAATTTTTTCCACGGATAACGATTTTGTCTTTTATCCTTGAATATCTCAAAAAGTTCATTTTTTTAACATTTTAAATTTTTTCCACGGATAACGATTTTGTCTTTTATCCTTGAATATCTCAAAAAGTTCATTTTTTTACATTTTTGGGATCTCAATGAGATCGGGCTACAAAAAATCGAAGAACATCAGTTCTTCTCAGTTTACATTATAGAAAAAAGGTAATTCCATCAAGAATCAAGTGTAACCTTACCATCGCCGATTCTTTTGAAAATTTATAAACTCTAAGAATTAGTGTCTAATACTGTTTAAGACTGGCTTCTCCAGTAAAGGGTTTTCAATAGTCATTTCCAATTTCAATAGCAATAGCCAGGACAGCGATTGATCCCAGTAAGGAAAACAATAAGAAAATAACATTTTTTCCGTCCGAGGCTTCTGTCAGTGCTACAAGCTTAGGCTGGATTAAACTTATAATAAATACCCTACAGACTTCTTCTACAGTATAATAACCTACAGATCTTTAAGATAGTTATAATACTTAGCGGATTTGTTATCAATATTGACATCAATATGGGTGTTCATCTATAATTTGTCCCACAAGAAAGGACACATGTTAACCTTCAAGCTCACATCACCACCACCATATTACGAGCGATGGGTTCTGGATATAAAATGATTCACTTCTTGTCAAAACTTCTAAACCGAACGAGAATCGGAAAACCTTTTCTACGATTTCCTTTTAGTCATATTCCTACGTGACATGGTTCACTACTGCTAATGTGACGAACGTGATTTCTGGTGGAATGCTCCGAATACGGGCAGAACATTACAGAAACATATTTCCGATATAATTTTAGCAAATTGAATTTCATCGGTTCGAATAGTATGGGACCAGTAAGGGTTGTTAAGAGAAGAACCCAACGTAGATACTACTAATCAGATATGGTAAGTGGGTAGTTAAAAATTGATACGCATCGCATTGCTTTTAATATGCGCTGTTTCTTTCGGTCGGTTATGCTATTAAATGGAAAATGCAGTTCACATTCTTGTAGTAAACTAAAGAGGTTTGCTCCTTTTTTCTTAGCTTATTGTCAAAAGTGCAGATTGGAAATTTCATCACCGACGGAAATTAAAATCCAATCCATTGGATAACACAGTAATGTCTGCTATTTTTACGTCTTCACTACCATTAACTAAAATAAACTGCAGTGGAAAGCGAGTGAAACCTTGCGAACTAAGTTATTTTTTTCTGAAAAAAATTTGCTTAATCTCAAATACTCGTACTTTTCTTAAATAATAAAATAACTGTAATGTTCCAGACAAATCTTTAACCGTTTTCAAGTAGGGTTTCCATTGATTTCATCCAAATTCAATCCATGTACAAGGTGTGGTTCGACTTGCTAGCGTTTGTTTCAAATATTATTAAGGATCACATATCTAACATAAGACGAATTCTTAAGAAATTCCTGTCCAATCTTATGTCACCATATCACTGTGACATATGTAATCATGTTTTATAATAGACGATAGAATAGAGGGCACAGTATGTGTTGAAAACAAATATTTTTAAGGTAGTTATTCCATGTCATCAAAAGTATTATTATTATTAAGTTTAGTAGAGCCAATAGAAGCCTTATTGCTTCTCGAACCACGACCTAAGAGGACTTTTGTTCATGGCTCTTAACTACTCCCTAGGCCATATCAACCACATGCATTCCCTTGAGAATGGAAATGATTTTACTCAGGGCAGTCCTTGATAGATCTTCATAGGTGGGGTAAACCCGCAGAGAATCTGCCTTCTTGATTTGGTCAATGCATCACAACCACACAGAATGTCTGCCGTGGTTTCAGATGTGATATCACAGAATCGACATGTATCTAGTGATACCTTACCGTTGATCTTAAAGTGATAATTAAGGAAATAATGTCCTGAAAAATATCCCATTATAACATCAAAAGTAACATCGAAGAATCTTACATCAGAAAAAAGTGACCCTTACAATCAGAGGTTTGAATTTTATCTTTCGTCTTCTTCGCTGCAATAATTTTATTACAATTTATGCTACATTTTGTTCTATACACCAGTGATATATTTACAATTTCTAGGACTTCATGTATTTATTAACCACCAGACCATCAGCATACTCTTCCATTTCAAATCTTTTTGGTATTCAAGTACTAATGGACAACGTCTACAACAATGCATCACAGTAAGTTCGAAGAGTAAGAGTCCCTTATATGGCAGATATGAAGATTCAAGTATTGACACTATCTATTACATTTTGTTACAGTCGCTTCGAGTCCTATTTTTTGTGTAAGTTATTCCAAGGGAGAGGCTGGTCAATTATTTTTAGGAACTCTGAATAGTAACAATCTAAGCACTCCAATGATCTAACTCCCTCAATTTGTTAATTTTAGTTTTTAGCCAAAAATTGCAGTGGAATCATAACGGACCCAGATTGCAGTCTAAGGTGCTAGCTATCTCTGCAAATAACTACCCAACCAACCTAACGTAACCTTGCTACCTTCTACCAGAAATTATAGTACAATGTTCGATGGAAACACGTTACGCATGAGTAAAATTTTTCAAACAACGTTTTAATATTTGCTTGTGATTGCCAAACGAGTCAAGAGAGTTTCTATAGGAAACCGGAAAGTGAGCATTCCCTAAGAGTAAACACAATTAAATTTAGTCCTTAAGTCTCTTAGGAACGATATGGAAACTGCTGATTCTTTTTGGGAATACTTTTCAATAGCACTCTCTAACTGCAGAAATTTAATTCCCATTTCGCTGATCTCACATATTCTTAGGACCAACTTTTTTGACCAGACGCTTACCGCTTTTGGTACATAACTTTGGGTTCGTCTAGATAAAATTACTAAAATAAGGACACCTAGTGCTGGAGTTCTTCTATTCCGCAATTATATAGCCAATACCATCAAGGTCAATTAAAAGTTAATCATACCGAGGACGCTACTTGTGTTCCCAACGAAATACCATCGCGGCCATAGAAATATTTATCCAATAACGAAATAGATAATGTCGACATTCTTCTAATTCCACCCACATGGAACGGTCCAAGTCTTATCCAGGGAATTGATTCAGATAGAATGCGAATGGAGACTCCCCTAATATCTCCGAACCTCTTTATCACATTCTTCTCATCTTAGGGTTGAGAAATTTTGCGGTTAAGGTAGATAGATTGTGAAGGATCGAGCTGAAGTGGATGTCAAGCTACACCGAACACTTCTGTACAGCATTCCTTCCAAGAATATGAGAGACATTGAAAGGAGCCGAATACCACCTGATTGCTTTCATTCAAGATAAATATCGATCTCGGTTTCTAAGATATATGAATCCTGTGGATAATGGGTTAAACAAAACTCTATAAATATGGTATATCTACCTCGAATATGTAACAAGGACATATACTCTACTCGTATATGCACATGTGTGGTTGAGGAGAAAACAAATTATTCAAATTATTCTTATGCCGAACAGGAACCATCTTTTCGGTCCTGGCAGCAAGGAACATACCACAATTCAGTTCTTCATCCCTTTCCGTAAATTGCCGCTCGAAACCCTAATAAAATTCGTTCTCATTTCGAGTACCTCCATGGCATCCGGTACCATGTGAAGAATCGATTGTTATTTTAAAATTATACTTGATAATTTTCTCATTAGCAAATGTTCGGAATTCGAAACGAGCAAAGTTTACCATTCATACGGAGATATTAATATAAGGATCATCGTATCAGAAATGATAGCTTAAAGAACCATTGGAATTTATTAACATTTATATGAATTATGTATCCGCATTATGTACCTTGCTATGAGTTCGTGCACTTCGCTAAATTCTTCTCCTAGTAAAAATAAAAACCCAATCAATTATAGATTAAAATTAAGACATCCAAGAAGACCTCATTAACTAGATATTCAATATAATTGATTTTCAGATCAGTTTGCCTAGTATCACACTGAATGCTATGGTGTCTAATATTTTTTTTAAAAAATTTATTTAAACACAACTCCTAACTTTGTCCGAAAAATAAGTAAGTTACGGCTGAATCAGCAAGTCTCTTTAAAGATCGTGATCGTTCGACCTACTAACATTGAAAGAACGTCAGTAAATCCAAACTCTTCCATAAGTATTTTTGATAAATTCAGTGCATTCCAAGACGGAATCGGAATATTAAATCTCAACAAAAGCTGCGGAAAATCGTTAATGGCATTTTATATTGCAGACTCTTCATGAACTATGGCAATATCTTGGAAGTACTCTTTTTTTTGTAATTTTCTGAACATCACTTTCAATAGAATGTACCTATATCTAGGATTTTCATCTAATCCATTCCCGCTTGACTTCCTGACCCGCCTCCCACTAGTTTTCGCCCACAACCAGGTAACATATTCCAATTGTTTTCCATTGAAAAGTCTGCAAACCCGATTTTAGTTTTACACTGCTTGCACGTCTTCGTCTCTGTAAACAAACCGTATCCCCAGGATTCAATTTATTTTTAAGTTCTTCCTTCCTTGAAAAGGACGAAGAGCACGATCGAAAGAAAAAAAAAATTCGAATTCCGGAACTGGCTTAACTCATCTTCTTCACACAATTCAGATACCACGTGTGAGTAAAAGACGTAATAGAAGACGTAGCTTTAGGTGTTTTCAGACATATACTAGGTATATTGTACCTAGGTATACCGAGATTCAAACACTTACCTGCCAGGTGCATCTGCTTTCAAGAAACCTACTTACTTCCAGGTCAGCAAGTGTTTCACTCTGGTGTTTCGACAGTAGTCCTTATGAAATCTCATTGGTAGGATGGTATCGTATCCAATGCAGTTGAACCTGGTGTACAAGTCCTCGAATACGTCGTTATCCTTCTACTCGAAATTGGCGCTGGAGCGCGACAAATGTATGCAATTGAATTTCTAGACAGCGTTTCTGACTTTTATTGAGCAGATTAGAAAACAATTGGATAAATGGAAGAACTCACTTAAGGATCGAACCGAATAAAAATCAATTACTGTCTAAGACTGCAAAATTGAAAATTGTATAAGACGCTAGATAGTTGGGAGTATTGTATTGTAAAAGAATATATTTCTTTATTTTCAGCTTATGAAAAGGCTCTTTCTGATCAAATTGAATGCTACTCTTGTTTTTTTAAGAGTAGTTGGTGAAAAACGTGTCCTTTTTAATTAAAAAAGGGATTCCCAGGAGTGACAGATTTCTGCAATGAGTATTAAAGCGTCAAGAATAAGCAGTGCATCTCACAGTGAACAGGCGGCTATTTGAAGTAATATTTTCTTAGGTTATCAACTCCAAAATAACTTACCACCTATCTCAGCATTACGGTTACGGTAACCGCACTGTTGTTGTTTTGCCGTGCAATTTTGTCGAGCTTTATGGTTAACCGGGAATAAAAAACACAGCTATTAAATCCATTCCAGACTTCTTCTACCAAGAAATAATAAACTTGCTCGTGTTTTTTACTTTTTTTCAAACTCGTGCCCGTAATTGTAAAGAATTCGTAAGTATGTAAGTCTGTTTACAAGTAGAATATCTCATCAAATCTAATCCGGTGAAACGCAGAACGTCGTTATTGCGTCTTAGGGGTTGAATTAAAAAAATATATTAAAATCGATTTTCCTGCATTTTATAGCAGGCCCGGGCCCGATTTGGGCTGTCACGCCATTGATGATGATGGTGACAATATAGAAAGACTGGTGAAGTGAAAATAATTCGATATTTGATCAGACCTAAGAAATATGACGGAATTCGTAAAAACGAAAACAAATTTGGTATGAGTTCAATATCGCAAAGTCCTGAAATTGATTATTATACGATTACTAGATACAGAAGCCAAAATGGCACCTAAAGGTACATCAGAAAATTTTAAAAGACTTTTGATCAGTCTGCAGTCTTTCAGAAATATCTTACAAAATATGCAGATTTAAAAAAAAAACCATAATAGTGATTTTATAGGAAATTTAATTCACTTTAAATAATGTTTAATCCTTTTTTTTCCTAAAAAGTCCATTTATAAAGATATTTCAAACAATAGAGAAGAGATAATTATGCTCTAGTTGTAGGAACACATTAAAACCCATGAGAATTTGATCAATTTCTTAAAAACCCAAAATAATAATACTAAATATGTACATATTCCCTTACCAAATGGATCAACTTGTATTATGCATTAGACTTACATTGAATTTTGAATTGAGAAAATAAATACAATACCTACGTATACGAGACTATCTACCTATACGTTCGCTTCCATGGAAACAACAAATCATCATTTCTACCAAATCAACATTGACACTGTACAGCACACAACTCCTTGGAGATGGAGACATGACGCAACTGAAATTTATTTAAATTCATGCTGAACTGAAGAATAGCTGAATGCCATACAACTTCGAAATTGGGTCAAACATACTTATCCGGTGAACTGAAAGGAAATGTTCTGCCTGGTTGAACTTCGCCATGGGATTGGAAGTCTTATTTGTACACACAATCACCTTACAATCTCCAATTGAAAGAAACAGCGTCTTTTTTATGCACGTTTCAATAATGTTTAATTATTCTCGATATTGAAACCGGTGTCACGATCTGGGGATCTCCTTTGTTTCAATATACGCGTACAACATATCATTTTCGCGATCTGATGTATTAAAATCAATTCCGCAGATATTCTTCGCAGAATTCTATCCGAGCTTATGTCAACCAAAGACAAATTGAAACCGAGAAGTTTCCGCAAGGTTGGTTTTCATCGGGGCTATTATCCGAAAAGGATATTATAGGAACGTATCGTCCATCAAGCTTGTTCGCAAACGTAGTGTTCTTATACAACCGGAAACCATTGTTTTGTTAGCCTAAAGTGAAATCAAATAGCAGTGGATGACACTTTTGTGAAACATGCGAATAAGTTGATAGGCATTTAACATATCCTTGTCACTTAGGGATAACAAATACCATCAGTTATGGCTGTACAAAATCCGTAGAGGTACTCAATATGGCACGACTATATATATTATTATTAATATACATATGTATGTATTCGGTCATTCTGCGGAATAATGTCGATATCAGCCGTTTATGCTTTATGTCAATCATAAATTTCTGATACTCATGCGAGAATTGGAGAAACCGTTTCCGTACGAAACATGGCGCATTTTCATCGAACGCATCATATGCCCTCTATGAGTGAAAATTTCTGAAATGTCAGCCATCATGAAATATTGTTGATTCGGTGATTTATTTGATTGTTAGACAAGCCCGATGGCGAGATGGCAAGGCTCGAGTGTGGAATAGTAAAAGCTTAAATTGTCATTCAATCTATGATTGAAGATGAATGTTTTCGCACACTCCTCTGTGTTTGGAATTTTGTTTGATGATTTAACAACTCAATGTTGAAAGAAGATCGATATTGCCGCCACGGCCTTTTCTCATAGATGATTGCTGTCTCACTTTTATGTTATGCATGTTTTTCTTTTCTTTCTATTTATTTTAGTTTTACTGCAGACCCAGTCATAACTTTTAAGACATCTTAACATTGGCATGTAATCGCGAATTGTTTCCAGAGCCCCTGAACATAAATTCGAATTATTTTCGTAGATTTTATTGAATTGGCAATTTTTCTCTATTTCTCGGGGAATCACACAAGGTTGAAAATCAAATGTCCTCAAATAACTTTTACACGACTATATATAAAACAGTGTAGCAGATCTAAGAGATATGGAGGAATTCGTTAAAACGTATACAGCTCATGATTTGTTGAAAAGTAAAAAATCTTGAAGGCTTAAGGCGACTGACTACACACACTCTTAGGTCTTAAATTTAAAATGTTCCGATAGTTGAAGTTATATAATTCATTTGCAGAATCTATTTAAGTAAAATTATATCAATATTTCCGAAGACCTAAACAATATGATGAAATTCGTGAAAGTATGTATGTACATACCACTGATCAAAATTCATCAATACAAAATACATCAAAATTCGTGAAAATGAAGACCACCACTTTACACCCCCTTTGGAGATAGATATCGAAAACTTTGGGAAAAAATTGTCTTGGCACTTATATAAAGTAGGAGGAAGCTAAAATTCACTTGATAGCCCTACATGCCTAAAAGATATAACGAAATTCGTGAAAATTTGGAAAAATCTTTTTCATGGATATTTTTTCTGCCTCCGTACTAGTGAACTTTAATTATTCCTGTAGTACGTATACATAGTAGACGTACTAAGTTTCAACTTTCTAGAATAAGCAGAGCCGGCATTGCGAGTGAAAAAAATTTTCAAGTGTCATACTTTCAATTTTAATAACCAGAGCAACGATAAACTCCAATCAAAAAAGTTTTATGGTGGTCTTCAAAAAAGATACCTCTCTAACCCTGAAAAATAAAACAGGAATTTTTATTAATATTCTTTTTAATTATTGTGGAGCATTTCACTTTTCTTCCAAACTGTTAGGACTATTTTCCTATAAACGCCATTAACCACAGAACATGTCTCTAAAAATCACCTGAGAATACTTTTTCCTCATGCATAACTAATGGACCAGTACACGAATATTCGTAATTTGACGAAAACAACAGGGACCAAAAAAAATTGTTTTCTTGAAGGAAAATGGAACCCGAGGCTTTATCTTGTTAACTTTGTGGAGCGTAGTGTCAACAGGGCAAAAACCGACAAAAAATAAGAAAAACCCGTGAGCAAGTTGTATTCTAATATGAAGGAAATGTAATACAAGTCTGACGGAGCTTGACATCAAAATAATTTTCTTTTGTATAACCTACGTGAAAAATGACTTACTTTGGCGTTGATATTGCACGTGTTTTGTATAAATAGAAGTTATTTGTAGAAGCGAAAGTATCAAAAAGATGATATGATTTTGATGCGACTATATCCTGAGTAAATGGAATTCTTTATTCGGAGCAAATTTTTTTTTTAAATGAAGAAAAGAAAGCTGAATTTTTCGAAGCTTACTCGAATTTAAGGGGGTACGTAGCTTAATTGCATTTTTATTTTTTATGGGGTTATTTTCAAATGTTTGTGGTTTCAGGGAAATATTCCCAATTTCGATGTACTGTTAAATATTTACCAATTAAATTAAATTAAATTATGAAAGCTGTATTGCTTCACATATGAGGCCAATGGCTGGTTGCATTCATTTAATTTTCTTACTGGAATGTACGCTAGTTCTATTCTCCTAAATGTGAACATACTATTTTTTCATATCGATTTTCTCATATTTTTCTTAAATATCCCGACATCACGCTTCTCTCAAACAATTTCCACCAGTTCCCTTTCAGCCATATCACAAAGCATTTCTTTAGCTTGCTTTCATATCATATGAAACGGCAGGTGAATACTCGTCTCAGAAAGTTGTACCAAATGTTTTCGGACAAATTTCAAAAATTCTCACTTTTAATATTGTCTCTATGGAATATCTATTCGTATTACTACTTTATTGTTACTTTTATGTCGATAGCTCCTAAGAAACAGCCAGTTTAATTTCACAGAGTATAAGTGCACTCCCGATACTAATTAATAGTGTAGCACGTGCCAATGAGTATGTTCTGAAACCTTGTCGGAATATCTTCATATATCTGAAAAACATTTCTTTATCTGGTTTTAAATTTATCTTAAAACAGATATTGAACATGTTATAAAGCTCCCAATCTTTATCCTCCGACATTTCCATATTTGTAGGGTATCCATGTCATATGTGAACATAGAACACTGTCAGCATGGCTTTAGTCCGAGTAGTTTATCACGTTTAACCTGCCGATGTTCACCGATTTTAAGCCCTGTTCTCTTCAACCAAACATAGATGTAATTTATACAGAATTTACGAAGGCCTTTGATAGCATTGACCACTGAAAAACATGAATCTATTTGGGATTGGTATGATAACCTAATCTTATGACACATCGAAAGAGAGGAACTATTTTGTCTGATATCTGCTTAGTTTTAGATAATCAGATGTTCTTTTTTTTGCTTTGGCATAAAAAGCTTTGAGTGCCTGTTGTCCGGTGCCAAGTCTCAGTGAATGGCACTTTGCGATTTTTGCCACGTTCGGATGTTCATTCTAGCTTTGCTTAATGGTATGCCACAAAATGGGTATGGTCCCATGAAGTCAGCTTCTGAACCTTTCCTAGCTAATGGTACTAAGTTGAAACTTGGAACTTATATTGATCAATGACCATCATCATCAATGGGCCGACAGCCCAAATCGGGCCAGGGCCTGCAGTTTCTTGATCAATGATAGCCTTTTATAAAAAAAAAAATTTTTATATGAATAGACGGGTATGTAAATGCTCGACAGGAATCACCAAAAGTTTGATTGCTTGTCGGTGTACTAAGAAAATATATCGGAAATAACATTTTAAATAGGTTAAACACACTTCAGATTACGATATCTCACCAGCCAAGTTCTCATGAACTGAGTGAACTGTTCCAAAAGAGCAGTTCATTGAAGCGAGTGAACTAACTCACTCCTTTTGGTGAACTGTAGTTCGTTTCGCTACGTGACACAGCTTGAAAAGAAGTAGTTCTTTCTTATTTCTTTCGTGAGTGAGGACCTTTTTTTTAGGTCCTCTCACATTCACTCCGAAGTTGAAAAGAAATAGTTCCTTCGTGAGTCAGGACCTTTTTGTTTTAGGTTCTCACAATCACTCTGAACTTGAAAAGAACTAGCTCCTTCGTCGGATAACTGATCTTCAAACGGAACTCGAACTAGTTCACTGAACTAGTTCAATTCAGTGAGTGAGTCGGAGTTCACTCACTCACTAAAAAGAACTGCTTTGCCATCTCTACTTCTGAAGTCTTTCAATATAATGGCATTAAAATGCTTACAAAATTCATTGCTTTCAATTTCTAAGAGATTATAGTTGTACATGTTTTCACGAATTTCATAATTTCCCTTAGTTCCGATAAGATATTTATTAAGTTTTTACTTATTTAGACTTTTATATAAACGTGTAATAATTCCTTTTAAACTTTTTGGATATTTATTCCCCAAGAAGGTGAATGGCTGGACATACGTTTTCACAATTTTCGCCATATCTCTTAGGTCTGATGACGGTTACAGTAATTGAAATATTTTTGACGACAGATAAGATACCAAATTTGTTCTTATTTTTCACTTTTCGCAATCGCCCAAAACTTACTTCATGACAAATAAATGAAAGGACTTGTACGTAAATGACTGGAATTGGTCAACTAAAAATTCAGGATATCTTTGGATTGACAGCATTTGAATCGTAATTCTGCTATTTTTATTTTAGCTCAATCTCAGTATTTTTGTTTCACCCGTGGAAGAGATGTCTTTAGAATTTCTGATGAGATTGAGTTCTAGTACATTACGCTAATATTATTGTGTTGGATGTTAGCACCATTTTCACGCTCCGTAAGCTTTAATCGTTGGAATTTGTTTTCTTTACGGTCACAGTTCTATCGCTTCATGTGAATGTAAATATCAGTTTTATGAACAAAGGAGAAGCGCTTCTAACAATAATCCTTCCGTTAACCACTGACGATTATTCTTCCCTTTTTAGCTTCAAATTCAGGTCCTTTGTGGCAATATTTGGCGCTAGCAGTACTTACTTTTAATTTGTGATATCGTTCCACCTGAACGCCAATATATTTATGAATTCACGTTTAAGGGACGATAGATAAACTTTTCTGCTTTTATGTCTAGAATGTACAGACGAATAACGAGAAAAAATACTGTACAGTGTACCCCCGAAGTAATGCTGACACAAATAGCAAATGAAGCCAACTGAGAAATAAACCGCAGGCTAAAAAGTATCTACTCTGAATGTAACATGCAAAAGGAAACGAACATTATAGGAAAACAAGGTCCCTTTGGATTTTTCTCGTTTTTCCTTCGAATGTCATGTGTATCCGAATAATGATGACAAACAGTAACGAGCCCCCTTATGACTAGGACTACAAGTTTCCGGAGCGTTACTCTGCATCTTATCTAGGCGAATAGATCAAAGTAATGTGTGTATGACAGCTTTTCGAAAGCAGTAAGGGCTAGGCCTGTAACAAGTTGGTTTGAGTCACGCTGAAAGCCCCAGATCTTGTACTGCTGCCATATACTATACATACATATAAAGGGATGTAGTTTTTGAGATACCACACCATGGGGAACTACTATCTCATCCAGAAGTATATTCGTATTTTCTATACAACCGACATTCGAAATGAAAGCGAAAAGGACCTGACTGTAACTCATGTCCGCAAATACCGAATTCAAGAAACTTGGACTTATTCATGGATAGAAGAAACAAGTATACATCTTTACTCTAATTTACATGGTCAAAACGGTTTTCCACTCCGTTAAGAATCTCATTCACAAGTTTATTTTGTATTCAGCTCCTTCCTAGTTTCTTTTGCCATGTGATCTTGTCACTTCTTCTTCAGAAAAGTTTTATCATTAAAATTGAAAAGACGACTTCTACTAGATGGAATAAAATTGGGTTCTTGGAAGCATTGAATGCTCTCAAGAAAATACGATATGAGAATTTAAAAACATAAACAAAGTTGGAGTTTTTTTTTCCTTGCAGATGAAACTGCTACAATAAGAACTCCAATTCTCTACGAAAATATAGTCGAAGCTAAAAGAATGGGCCAAAGGAATTAAAGCCAAACCTGGAATCAATACAATATCTTATCCTGTTTCCAACGCACTTTGATCAAAACTGAGCTTGTTTCTGAATAGAGCAGGCAAAGTACTATCGAGAGATAACCATAACTAATTTTTTTGGAAAATGAAAGAAGCGAGTTTTGCTGTACATTGCCTCAATTATACAATTTTCAATCATGCCAAATTTTAATATGATGAAATATTGAAGAGAAGGCCATGAGCTAGTTATCTAGATATTTTCGGTCATTTTTCATGGTGCTATACTATCGAAACTGCAAAGCCACCGTTTTCCAGTCTTGCTTTCCTTTGCTCCGTCGCTTCTGTTACTCCCGTTGCATCCAGTACTCCCGACTTCGACTTCGATCTTGCCTACCTTGCGGCGGTCGCAGGCCATTTGCCTACTTTACCGAAGTCGCAGGCGAAGTCAGTGTTGTGGGCATCACCATAGTATCCTGTGTATTCTAAAAGACAGGGACTGCGCGGTCCAAGTCGAAGTCCGTGTTCTGTTTGGGCCCTTACTCCTGTTACTCCCGTTGCTTCAGCTGTTCCCATTCCACTTTGACTAATACAAAAACGGTCACGGGTGTGCACTCAACAAATCAACAAAGTTTCATCGCAATTGGATGAATGGTATAAGAAGGCATATGGAACAAACAAGCAAACACTTCGAACACCAGGGTACTAAAATCGCCAAACAATTGGAAAAATATCGAGAAAAAAAATTTGAGGTAAAGCAAACCAATACTATTTTTTACGAATTTCTACATATTTCTTACGATTTCTGAGATATCAATGACTATAATTTTTCTTTCAAGAGCACATCAGATAAAGGCATAGAAAATGTTTACAAATATTTTTGGTATGTAACGTTTCACCGGATGTGGACATATTTACTGAGATATCAAAAGATATTAAAATTTGGTGATGAAGAAAATTTTTTTTAATATTTTCGCTTTTGTTTTCATCTGTGAACTCCCTAAAACATAGCCCATTTTAAACTTAAAAAAAAGTATCTAATAAACTAAAAAATTATTAGATTTCCAAACATTTTTTATTTATTCTAAAAACATAAAAATACTCGCATCACGATTTTTTTTTGCAGGAGGCCAGGGATCAATATGGTCTTTCGCGCCGTTGATGATGATCCCAATTTATTAAATCCTCTATATTCCTTTCCATCCGAAATTTTTTAAATCCTAGAACAATTCTTGAAATTTATGAGAAAGGAGCTGCCTATTATTTGTTCATCTGACTGTTGCTATTTATTACATCCTGTAATTTCGTACGGGATAATTTTTCACGCTCCCTGAAAGGTGGTTTTACTTATTAATTTTGTCGACAAGTTGGAGTGCCTACTGTCATTTATTAAGAGTAGAACATCCACAGGACTATTACCGTAGACATATTGCCACATTTTCGGAGGATGATTGTTGCCTTTCCTCCAAATAAATCCACCAAAAGAAAGTCCTTCCGATTTTCGTGACAAGTTTTTCTGTCGACTCTTTTTATTACGACTGTTGTTCGCATTATAGCACTTTACGACTCCCAAGGACAAAGTTGAAGAAGTAGTTTCAGTTTAAGTATGCATACCTACTCATCCTTACTTATAAGTTTATTCCAGTGAAGACGGTGCAACTATTTACAGCCTTTTCACTGGATAAAACTTCAAATACTGTCGTTAACTCATATAAATTCTTCGATGCATAATTTACAAATTTATTTGATGTACTCATTCAAATAAGCAAATATGAATAAGTATGTAAACTTTTTCACATGAATGACGGAAAATATAAAGTTAGACAAACGGAGTGCCTATGACTTGTGAATTGCGCGGAACGTAATTCTAAGCCACAAGTTTTGACTGAAATTCAATTTGAATTCAAACTTTGAAATCACCCTGGATCTGAATACCAAATTTTAACATAAGCAGTGTAAGTACGATATTATTTTACTTTACTACTGAGATCCATATCGTAAGAAAACAGGTTACGGACTTCAACTCAAAAAAAAAAGTTGGTAGACTTTTAAAAAAGTTGGTAGACTTCTATTTTTTACATTTTTTTTTTTATTTCAAAAAGGGGAACGACAAAATACAAACATAATCTGTTAGGGAGTAAATATAAAAAATGCTGAAACCAATTTTTAGGCAATTACATACATAGCCGTTTGAAGTAAGACGCTAAGTGTTATGTCAGAATTCGTTAAAACGTCCATAATCATTTTACGCATCATAAAATATTGAATATTGCACAATTATGAAATTAAATTATTACATATAAAACCCTTAAAAATAAAAGAGCACTCGATGTGATCAAATCAAAAAGATTTTTCGGAATTCGTGAGATATTGAACAACACCTTACAGCCCGTAGGGAGTTAATAATAAATTAAAAATACTTAAATGGGTTTCGTATTGATTATATTGGAAAGAGTATTCAAAATTTTTTAAGACCTAAGAGATATGTCGAAATTCGTGAAAATATAAACATCCACTTTGAACCCTTTTAGGGGTCAGATATCGGAATATTTAGAAAAACATTTCTAGTTGCTTGCCGAAAGAGACTGTAAAAGTAAAATTATTTTGACAACTCGACATGCCTAAAAGATGCATCAAAATTCGTTAAATTGGGGCAAAAACCCCTTTTCTTGCACAATTATCTTTCCAAGCATCTTTTCCACCTAAATTACTTCTGCATCTAATCTGTTAGGTCTTTTAATACAACAAATTTGTTTTATTTATTTATTTATTTTTTTTTATAAAAGGCATATACCTAAATATACATAGTAATACTTAAGCACTAGTTACAAAGACCATCAGCTTAAAATTTGTTTTACTTTTACGAGGTCTTCCGCGTTTTTAAGTTTTTCGATATTTGACCCCAAAAAGTAAAATATTTCGAGATATTGAATCGGTTTTAACTTCCAATTTGTTTTTATATAATGGCGTAAAAATTAATTTCAGAATTTTCCGATATTAAACCCTGGGGGTAAAAAATGTTTGCATTTCGAAAAGAGCGAATTTATTTCAGTATTTATCCAAACCAAAGCAAGGTAGCAAATTAATATTGAATATAATTACGTAAAAAAATTTACTGACTCTATTTCAGCCTTTCTATGTAGGTACTCAAGGCAAGGAAATTATCACAAAAAATAATAAAGTAAAAGAGCTATGGCTAAAATTGTTTTAAAAGTAAATTTTATTTTATTAGACCTGACTATAATTTAATCTTTGACTATCAATAATTTCTGATGGTTTCTACCAATTCCTTGAATTTTTTCCGTCTGTCTATTCATATAGTGTGGGAAACCAATCCTGCGTAAAAAATAAAACTTAAGCGTCTTTTTCAATACATTATTTTGTTTCTCTGAACGTGCGACGGTATTCTTGAAAAGGATATGCATATTAAATTAAATACTTAGTGAGAGGTTTTGGTGTACTCACAAGGCTTTAGCTTTTCATTGTTTTTCTTAGAAAAAAAAAACCAATAAAGTAAGTCCTACAAATGATACCACTCGATACCACTCATTAAAATGATTTTCAAGGAATTTTAAAAATGAATATCTTAGTTCAGTGGAAGAAAACGGAGAGTACTTAATGCCTTGGTATGTTTTCTTTGAAATTTTCTAAACTTTCGATTAACTTCCATTGAAATTTTTCCAATTCATCAGCAATTAGATGCCACGAAAATGTAGATGCCCTATTCCGGTAAGAACATTTTGGTCCCCTTCTTACTCAACAACAATATCATGGTTTTTGGTGGTAGAAAAAAATTAGCTACCCTAAGAAATCGAAATATCATGAAAGGAACTTTCCAGATCGATAAATTCGAAATAGTGGAGTGAAGTTTTAAACAATAGTAAAAACTGTCTTTGACTTTTTTTTCTCTCCAATTGTCTCCATGATAAAGAAAGAGTGATACAAAAGGAAATTTCGGTTAGGTCGAGTAGGTACCTAAACCTACTTTTCGGTTTTTAAAGAAGCTTCCAAAATTTCATGTGATTTTCGAGGTAAAAAAGTACTCAATAGACCGGATCTACGCTCCTTCAGCACATCCATAAGATGTTTGTGGATAGCGACAAAGACGATTTTTAGTGAGTTACAAAACCAGAGACTTATTTCTTTTATTACATCCAGGGCGGTCTAACGAAAAGAATGGCGAATATGTTTCTGCCTTGTCAACTTCTGTTCAGCCTGACTGACTCAGCCTCAAATCCTTACAGATGCATCGCAACATCAAACTGTATACGTCTGTCGCTCGAGACAAATATATCACATGAGTAAAATAAGATTTTCTCGAAATTCCTCAATATTCATAAATTTTTGGTTATATGAAAATTGGCAGACAAGTGGAAATCTTCTTGCACAAAATTAATTGAATTTCATCGAGCGGTTTTTTTTTCCGTGTATTTGATGAAAGGGAATTATTGATTTGATAAAGGAACGTAGCAAATAATATTTGAAAGCGATGCTGAGCTATCCTCGAACATTTTGAAAATCAAGACTTGAAATTTTGGTTTATTGCGGAACATTTTTTAAATCTTAAAGTCGCATTTTCACTCTAGCATTCGCGAGATTTCGAACAAATAAAAATGGTTTAGTTCGCTACAGTTTAAACAAGATTAAAAAATAAAATTTTGGCTTAGGGATATGTTTAC
Source organism: Beris chalybata (assembly GCA_949128065.1). Classification (NCBI taxonomy): domain Eukaryota; kingdom Metazoa; phylum Arthropoda; class Insecta; order Diptera; family Stratiomyidae; genus Beris; species Beris chalybata. The sequence continues at coordinate 12,969,118 of OX421894.1, forward strand.
ACTTGGGTTATCAATCCCATGAGTTATTTGAAAAGCAGATTTGATTATCTTAAGAGCCGCTGATGGAAATTGCTAATACTATAAAGTTAAAATATAATACTATAATAGTAAAACTACACAGTAAGAAAAAAACATTGAATTTTACATGTTTCTGCAAATATGCCACATATTTTAAAGTAAATTTACATTGGGATGTAATAGTTATAATTTGAATGTAATTTTCAATTTTCTTTCAGTAAATTGCAATTTGCAATTAGTAAATTTCAACTTCGACAATTCACTGGAATTTTCTTGAATATACCTAAGAAGAACGTAATTTTCAATTTATATATAGGTATAAGAAAATATATATATACTTTATTTTGCACGAAATGTTACGTAATTTTGTGAGCATTTTCATGTTAATTGAATGGTTCAGTTGAAAAGTACATGAATAATTTACTAATACCAGTAATTTCGTGTAAAAGAGATCGTAATGTGTAATTTCACTTGACAAAATGAAATACACTGAACATTTGAAGTAAAAATTGAATTGAAAATTAAAAATTTTTAAAACATAGAAAAGAAGTTCATGCTGGTGCAAATAACTCCTTACTAAAATCACTGTAAGAACAGGAAGTGAAGACGCTACCAAGAACTATATATATAAAACCAATGTCACTAATACAAAAAAATATAGCTGACAGTATTTGTAGTCTCATTCGCATATTATCCTTCAAAAAAATTTTATAAAACATTTAAGTGAACTTCTTTTTGATTCCTGAACCAATTGCCGTTTATTTTCTTAGCACTTAGATTTTAAATCGGAACTGCATACAAAATTTGATAGACTAAAACTAATATTTATTTTGATACGAAATCCACCACATACTAGAATAGCTACTGGAACTTTTTGCTTGAATCTTACCTTGTTAATCCGAAATTTCTTTGCATCTACCTAACCATAAACTCATCTATTTATTATTTGGAGCTGAGAGTGTGTGACCCGTAGCTCATGTTATTGTCTGCATATCAATTTTATCTTGTGTTACTGGTATGTGAAAAATTTGCATAGTACTTTTTATATCCTTACGTTGGCTTCATTGTTCCTGGTTTGATCGTACTACCTTCTAAATCCTGCACACAAAATGCAAAGTTTGTATAACCATCTGATGGGATTCCATTAGTGTCAATGTGGTGTAGACGGTAAAAAATATATGACTTTTTTGAGTTAAGATAATATTTGCAACATTTTTAAGTATTTATCTGATTTAGAAATTATTCTGGTGATGAAAAATCTTAAATTTAATAAGGGTATTCCCATACTCGTAAATAGGAAGGATGACTACTGGAGATTTCCAGATTTTCACTACATTATCTTTTAAAATTTTAATATTATTTATAAGCTGTTCCAGAAATATTTTTTTGAGAGTATGCCTCTCGAGAACACCAGACAAATTCATTTGACTTCCACCGCAGTACTATGTCACACATGTGGAATATTTCTTGCAAATTAATGTATTATCACATTTCTATATAATACAGTTTCACTTTTATAGCATAAACCGATCCTAAGATTTAGAAATCATTTTTATACGCATAGAACCAAGCTTTGGACGAAAAAAGGTTATATATTATTTCTTGTTTATTTGTGCCCAAAAACTTCAAATCCGCTTAACGTCCATCCGTCCTTAAAAATTTCAGGGTTGTTAAATATCACGTCGATCACAATATACTTTAATTTTAAAATAAGACTCTTGCTTTTTAGTCGATCACAAAATAAAATTAAAATAATAAAGTAAAATTAATTGAAGTATTATGTATTTCGTTTTCTTAATTTATAAGTTTGTGCTAGAGTCTTTAAGAGTGTATTTATATAACAATACTTTTCATTTTAAGCCTCCCTTCCTGTGTTACAATATTTCATCAGACCCTTTAATAGTCTGCTTTTATTTTCTTAATAATATCTTCGAAGAATTTCAAACAAGAATTTTATTGCTTACAATATGTAGTACCCGTAATAGCAATTTCATGAACAGGTGGTCCTATAATCATTAAAAATAATTCACCTATTATTGTTTCATGCCAAACCATATAAGTATGCCACACGGTTATGAAAACATGAAAATTATTTCGTAATATAAAAGTTCATCAATTTCTTTAGCAACTTGATATACATAATACTTCTCGTGGTGTAGATACGGTGTTTTTTAACTGTGGTACTTACCGAAATAACGACAGGTAGTTACCTGAGAAAATCACAACTTCAAGAAAATCTGCGGTACAACTTTCTGGGAATTTTCTTTCGGAAGCCACACGAACATTGTCATGTTGTACGACATACACAACATGTCCATCATATAGCGTTCGCGAAAATCTGAAATTATGCCATTAAACTTTAAATGCGTATCTTCGTCTCATAAATTACAAAAGAAAAAATCACTACCATTTGTTATACTTGAGAAATTTTTGGATGTTATAATCGTCATTTGGGGCTGTGCTTGCACAGCCTGATACTTAATATGGCCACATCCTATATTCAGGATACTACTCTCGGTTTAGTCCAAGTGTATTTCGGAATATGGAAATGTTATAGAGTATTTTCTATGCAATTTGTAGCACATGTTGCCACCGCTCTAACAAGTACCATGAAAATCCCGGAAAGTTTAAAATATATTTTCCCCATCAATGGCAACGGCTATTCATTGTGGCTGGCTAAATCGAGGATTGGTGGGATGGAGCTGCGGCATGTTCCGCTCGCAAATGGCTCATTTCACTGATAAACCCATAAACTTGCCGTTTTTTTAATGCGAATTCTCGAAAAGTTTCCGTGCACACGTTTCGTTACCAATTTGGTTCATATTCGCAATTCTCTTAATTTATAGCAGGAAAATACACATTTTGGCGATAATTAGGACGGATAAAATGCCTGGAAGGTGCGGGATGTACGGGAAAAATGGAATTTGTTCAGCGAGCTCTACATTCAATTTCAATTCAATTCAACGACTTCGAAAAAATAATAACGAGTAGTTTATTTTAGCTTTTATCTATATTTAGAGTTTTTGGCAACCACCTTCATGAAAATATTTTTTTTTTTCATTCTGCACTACGTAGTTACCATACTAAGGTCCTTGAAATTTTTGTTTCGGAAAAGTAATCCAATCGATCAACTAAAAGTAAAATTAAAATAAGATATTATTTTTGAATTTTTTCTGGGGAATTTTGACTTTTGGGGATTAAGCAAGGGTGAAGGAAAGTATAGAAGAGTGGAGAATGTTTGAGGAAGGTAAAGGGTAAAAGAGTGTGGAGGAAGATGGATAACAATCCAAAAAATCCAAAACAAGGCAAAAAAATTAAAGGGTTTACGAGTCACCACAGAAAAATAAAATATTTGATAGATTCAGATTCAGATTTCAGCAACGGCTTTTACTGGAAAGTTGAAAATTTGAAGTATACAGATGATAAATCAACTAGAAAGACATTTTAAGGAAAAACATTATCATATTTGTATTGGCGTGTGAACGTAAAGATTTGGTAAAGAAAATGAGGTGTAAATAGTTTCACGAATTTCGTCATATCTCCTCGATTTGGCAACATGTACAGCTAGTTTTCATGATTTTCCAACCCCTAAAGGTGCTTTAACGAATTGAAACATATCTTTTAGGCTACACGTTTTTTTTATATAGTCGAGGGTTTCGGAATTTATTGATATTAGCCGTACCGTACTTAGATAAGTCAGGAGAACCTTTAATGCCGAGATACGCCACATGTTACGAATGACAATGCATCCGAAAATTATAATCGCCGTTTTCTACGAGGAGCATATTGTTCAGATCGAATTCACTTATTGTTAGACTTACATACTTAGACCATCAGAAACTATTGAAGAAGAACAAATCTCTTAACGGACTAAAGATTGCAATGAGAGTATACGTAAGATATAAGGAAATAGTACTCCATAACAGAATTCTTCACTACTATACCTGCATTGTAAGCATGTACCTAAGTAGTTAATCAGAATAAAGCTGGTTGAAGAAGAAGAGCTTACTGGTTCTAGAAAACAAATAGATAAATATCAACTTCAGTACTAGACATTATCTTCCAATTTGCATGGTAGTTAGGCCGACATGAAATAAGTTACAGTACTGTAACAACCACCCCCATACCATAGAAAGGAAAGGAAAGGAAAGGGAGCTAGTGGAATGGAAAACTTCTTTACTTTGCATCTGAAATCCAGTTCACTTGAGGCATGGAGCTATATATAACGGAGATGGCAACACTCCGTTTCTGTATAAAGCATTGCGAAGAATTTTGAAGTTTAAGCGACTGTTTTTGTATGGAGCGTTTCATGCCCGGTGACAGTAAAATGCAAATATTAGCCTAGTATTTAAAGGTTGGGCTTTTTTCCTTTTCAATACCGGGGTTTAACATATATGTGAGTAAGATGCTGATAGTAGCATAGTGAATATCGCCGGTCCTTTTCGAGAAAACCTCCGGCTTCAAAAAAGTTGCTGCACGCCATCTCCATTATACATACAGCTCAATGACTTGAGGTAACTTGCAAAACGATAGTGTTTTGAAATATCAAAAAGTCATGAAGATATATGTCTGAATTCGTGAAAGTAAATAAAGTAGACCCTCCTAAAGGTTGGATTGAAAAAAAAAAAATCTTAAGAGGATTTCTCGGCATCTATCTAAAGATAGAATAAAGTTGTTTCAATATATCAGAAGACCTCAAAAATTCGACGAAATCGCGAAAAGATATTCCATTTTAACAGACCATTTTTTAGTCTCAGCTCCGTACAGCAACACATATTGTCATTTTCATTTCTTAAAGAAATTTCCTAATCATCAATGGAGCGACAGTCCAAAACGGGCCCTAGGAATTTCCTAGTATCCGAAATCCGAGTATCTAAAGATATCCAACAGTTTTCAATTTTCAAGTGCAAGTCAATCCAAAGATTGGAAAAACACTCTCACTCCCGTTCCATACTGCACCTATTAAAAATTATATATGTTAATATTCTAGAGAATATGTGGACCGCATTTCCACTAACCAAATTTTCCGTGCCAACTCCATACGCATTATCATCATCATTATAAGACTTTTTTTTATTTCTGTTATTTTTCCAGTACGTTTACATATACCCAACAAGTTTCATGTTTTCAACATAAGCCGTTCTAGGTTTTCGTATTCGCTATACTAAAAGTGGCATCAATGTTTCATAAATTTTTCCACTGATATTTTTCTCTGTGTAGAAAACAGGCAATGGATTTGTAATGTCTTCAGAAAAACAGGTCAAGACATCTTTAAAGTGGTACTAAATTGAAAGTAGTAACAAACACATAGAGACGAACAGTCAGGAAGAAAATGTGAGGACTTTTTAAGTCGCAGGTAATTATTATATAAGCTATAGTATTGCGACTGAGCACTGTTATTTCTTACGGATCCATTGCAAGAAGTTACATGAACTGAACAAATCTTTCACAACCTTGTAGACTTAACACTTTAGTCTACTCTCGCCTCGACTTCGTCAGTTGTTTTGAAACGACTCAAGCGAAGCCAAAGTTTGATCTGGACAGGATTATAGACTAGACGTAGTCGAACGATTTTAATCAAACTCGAATCGTAAAATTAAATCGTAGATTAGGTATTCCTGCCATTGTATCGTCTTTCTTGGGCATGTTCAATTAAAATTCAACTACAACTGAGAGAATGTTCCGTCGTCTCGATATACATTAACATTTCCAAACTTCTAAATTATTGTCTTTCTTTTAAAATTTTTGCTTCAATTAAAAATGGCATTTGGTTCTCAGTCTTCTTTTCATTATTCTACAGTCGCTTTTAAGGTTTTGATTTTTTTCTTTTTCGAATATTAAGCAAACATCTTCAGTTTTTCAGGTCATTCCACCTACACATTCTACTTCATCTTGAAAACTCTACCACGGCCTTAATTCTTATTGAATGACTTTAATTTGATTGAAGTTTTCTTCTAATAGTGAAAAGAAAATTAAGCTTTCAGTATAATTAACGAAGCTGGAATAGGCACATCCTGTAGACGGGACCATTAAAAACCATTGGATTTTTGTTTCTTTTTCTTAATACGGAAAATTATTTTTCCTTAAGATTTGAAAAAGATATGTGATTAAAATCAATTCTGAGCTTATTTCGCTGGATTGATAGGAGGGGGATAAATTTAATCGCGTTAATTGAAAGGTTTTACAGTTAATGTAAATTAATCAACTAGTTTGGGTGTGACTATTTAATATATTTCAAATAGTTTGGGTGGCTTAGTGGCTAGAGCACTTGCCTTCAAACCACCTGGTACGAGGTTCGAATCTGCTTGGTGACAAGTAATTTTCGAGAATGAGATTGGGTGCCGGACTTCCAGTTCACGCAGCTGTAAATGACCTGTACCTGAGCTAAAATCGAGATAATATTCAAGGACGAGCGTGTGGCTGACCACTTCACCTCCTAGTGTTCCGTTGGTCTCGTAACTTTCCTGGATCAATCGCTTCTTAAGCTTAGACTAGGTTTACTAGCAAAACTAGTTTAAAAACTCTAATCTCAAGTGGGTTTAGTTGTTGGATAAATGATGACACACTTTTTGACTATCTACTTTCGAATAGCTCTCCTTTTTACGATAGGTGAAAGCTGGCGTGTATAAGGGATTCATTTATTTTGTCCTAGCTTTCATAAGAAATGCCTTTCGTGCGTAAAGCATGGCATATTCAATTATTTAATCGATTAGCAGACTTCATTAGTATTTCCACATGACTAATAAAGTAAACGAATGTTTAAATTACGCTTGTTTATAATGTTGGGACCAAGAACTTAGGTCTTAGGCTTTGATGTATCTATTAATGTGTGTATGAAACCAAACATTACCATATCGGAACTAATCTAATAAATCTTCTTCCAGTCAGTGCGAAACTCAGCACTAGATAAATTTGGAAATACTCTCAACTTGATCCAACTTCAAATATTTTAATGACAAACATCACAGAATTCCATATTTCCTATCCCGATCTATCATAAAAACAAGATTACATCACCATCTTTTTAGACCATTTGCCTAATTATGCCAAACATGATACGATGCTGTAATTAGCCAAGAAAATCTGCACCTTCCAGAAATAAACAGAATATCCTCTTTGTTTTCAGTTACTTAGTTCTAGCCACATTTCACAGAGTTTCTGGCAAATTTAACTAATTTGTCTTGTCATCATCAGTCACGACTAACGAAGTATCATATCGAAGACACGCGTACCTTCCGAGAATATCGTTCGTCGTGTTTCTATTTAAGAAGCTATCGATGATTTCCCAGAAAAAATTCCAAAAATTTAGAAATGATACCAACTTTTATCCAGATTGTGAATCCTCAAAATCGAAGAAAATCCAAGCAATCGAACGTATCGTATCATAAACATACAGCTTCCGAGTACGTTTGCCAGATTAGAGCTATCAGGGGAATCCCCTTCCTGGGAGTGAGACTTGCGCCCAAAAGTTTTCCTTCCACAATATCCGTAACAGTTGGGGATGGTATTTCCATTCCACGGAGAAGTATCCCTGGAAAATTGCGTACGCATCGGCCTAGCTGGTGTGAGGGTGTCGTCAAGGCTAGTTCGAAATTCTCTAGCATTTTCCCGGTAATACTGTGCCATCCAGTGCCCTGAAAGGCACATATTCTGGTCGAGGGGTAGTAATCTCTAGAACTTCCAACTGAGACCATTACTAGCACGGTGAATACCCTCCACAGTTCGTGTAAAGCCGACATACCCTCAAGTTTCGTATCGTACCGTGACGTAAGGCACTTTTTTCAGGCCTCGTTAGTTAGAATGTTCACGCCGAGTTCCGACGTCGGAAGCATCCCTTAATCTCGCATCCCGAGTTCGTGCACCTGAATCGTGTCCTAGTGTAGACTAGCACACGTCTAGTAAGAAAAAGGATTACGCGCTTAAATCTGATCAGGGCGATTGATCAATTTTCACCTGGTTTATATAGCCGAGTTTTTTTATTGCGGTGTCGAAGTGATTCCCCGTTTACAACCCTTAGGAAAATGTAAAACGGTTTCGGAAATCATACAGAGAAGTTAACATACGGCTACTTAGTGGGTCTTTACTATGCCAAAAAGGCTGCAATGATACGCATCCTTTTTGGTGAAGAAGTGTAAAATGTTTTGTATTGTCTGGTTCCGTGTTCGAAAGCAAGGCTTCACGTGTAAACATCACTTTGTGGATTAAAAGAAAATTCCGAAAAGCGGTGTGAGAGCGTGTGAATCGAGATGTTTTAGTGCGAGCAAACAACGCAACGTTTGTGATGAGTGTTGGCAAACAGTTTTTCCGGCAAAATAGGAAAAATTCTTGTTTACGCTTGTAATAAAAGAGTGAAAGTTTCTAACCAAATTCGATTTATTGTTCGTCAAAAAAAGTTAAGTGATTGTGTGAGCGTGGAAGTAAACAAACAACACGTACGCAGAATAAATTAGCCAACAGCGGATTAAAGTGTTGTTTTACTTTCCATTCCGTGCAAAGTTACAGAATTGTTTGCCGGGTCTTTTCAACATTACGCGCTTCCAAGTTTGAAAAACGGAACCATACCCATTAAATTTAGGACGTTCTGAACGAGTTGGAGGTAAGAAGTTCTTGGGAATTTCAAGATTACTTTTGGAACTTTAAATGTCTTGGGGGTTGGCAACGTCAAGCATTTATTTTGAATTTGGTAGAAAGTTTGCAGAAGAGTCATGAACCCGAAAAATAATATTCAGAAATTCTCAAAGATGGTAAATTTGAATATTTAAATAAGTAGAATTCATTTCCATTTGATTAAAAATGTCTGTGATAAATGATTCTGAATACTTATCGTAAATGTTTTCGAAAAGACTAAACGATTGTTGTTGTAAAAAGTTTTGTGATCAAACAAAAACATTTAAATATATCCCAAATTTTATCTAAATGCAGAACCGGGGGTCAACAAAATTCCTAAAACAGTTTAAAGAACGAAATAAATAAGCTATGATTACTAGGTAGTAATAAGACAGTGAAGAAAGGACTTCAATTTTAACTAAAACGCTCACCGAATAGGTACTCCAGTTATCGTCAGTTTGGCTCAAACGAAGCACCATTACTTGTAAGGATAACTTTAAGGGGTTAGGTGGGTTTGAAAATTTCTAAAAATGGATTTTATATTTTTTGTCCTATTAAATAATACAACATGTCTTATATTGTATTATAAGAGATGGAGCCTTCGGAAGTTCCGCCCACCGGGCCACGTTAGCCTCAACTTAAAACTTTAATCGCGTTTTTCTCGAAACTCTATTTTGGAAGTCGGTGGACACGATTTCTCGAAAAGTTATGAACCGACCTGGTTCAAATTTTGCATACTTCTTCAAAATAACATTATCTAGTGCTTGAACGAAGGATTTTTTAAAATCTTTATTACAGCTTAGTTTACGAGGCAATACATGGTGAAAATTTTACCAATAAATGGGATTTTTTGTTCACAGCTCCGCCAGAAATTCAAATTTCAAATTTTTTTTTTCCTTCGTTCAAGCACGAGCTGTATGCATGTACTAACGGAAAAATTTTGTTGTTTTAATTTTGGATGAACCAGTCATGAGTTATCCTGTCTACGCCGGGACCACTTTTTTTTGAGAGGTCAAGGGAAATGAGGTCCCAAAAGGTGAATTTCTAAAATTTTTAAACAAAAATTTTACGAAATACTTACGAAATATGTATCTTCGATGTACTAAATTTTTTAAATAAAATATATCATTAGATGTATTAAAAAAAAATTTGTGAAACCCGAAACCCCTTAAGGTAGCTTGTAAGCGTTACAAATAAATTTTCTTGACGTTTTTTAACTTCAATACTTTTATTTTAACTAGTAAACAATTTAAGTGTTAAGGTTTTTGTTTCCCTTTTCCATATTCGAATCATTATTAATAACAGGTTGTAGCTCCATATGTAACTATGGTTGCAAAGTTTGCTAACTGCCCACCTAATCAACCAACTTACCAACAATGTCTAGTTTTAAGTACCTACCTATATTATGGAAATAAATTTAATTGAATTGAAAAAGAGATTGAATCAATTAATAGTGAAATTTCCAACGATTTATCTTCCTGGTAGAACAATTTCTTGAGTTATAATATATCCCAGAAGGTGAGTGAACCAATTTTTCAAGAAATTTTGTAAAGAGGCTAAGTACAGGAATTGTTCGACTTTCTTAGAATTCAATCTTTCTTTGGATCTCTTGCAAAACACATTTTTAAAATATTTCAAACTTCAAGCTTATAGTGATCTCAAGTTTTAGGTTAATATTCGGAGATACGTCTTTTGCGTACTTTTGGATGGGAGCTACCCAAAAGAATAAGGTAGTTTCGATCACAAAGGAACTCAACATTATTGTTTCCTTAAAGGCAATTCCGGAAAAATTATGTTTTTCGCGTTTTTTTTAAGTACGTATATTCCTGAACATATGTATTAATTTTTTTCCAAAATGCTGAATTTTCTTTTTATTCATTACTAAATGTCAAATAATTGAAATATTAGTATATCGAAAATAGTAGTAGGATGAACAGTTCTGAACTAATCCAAAGTGGATTATAGTTGGAGTCAACATAAACGAAGCAAACTATTCGAATACTTTTATTAAATTTTTAATAGACGTTGAAGGTTACAAAGGTTGTGGTTTTTTCAATCTCAAGAACGGCTTATGAAACGAAACTGATATCTGTACGTGTACCAGTTAAGCGAAGTCACCAAAAATGTATTTTACATTTACACTTACATTTACATTTACACGAGTTCGTATATAGTTTGTCCCATTTTAAGGAATATTGTATGGTTGATCAAAACTAGTTCATGGAATATTTCCACTTGCAAGTTCAACTACACTGAAAGAAAAACTATGTTTATTCCATGGTTGCATTGACTATATTAAGGTTCTTCTAACTATTGTAAAACTGACATGTTTTCAGTGATCATGGCTATGATGGTACGAGCCATAGCATATAATTCGTAAAAACATAATATGGTTGCATTAAACATATATCCCGACTGAAATTTAATATGGTTGTACCAATCATTCTCGTTACATGATGTAATTGTGTATTATAATCACGACAACAATATTCTATGATCAGTGGAACCATATAATTTGATAAAATATTTCCCACAACCATACCTCTCAGAGTACTAAAAAGGGTCGTTCGTGGTGCAAGTTCGCTTCTTCCAATTTCATGTGCGCTTTGTTCGAGAGTGTTTAATTGTTGTTCAAGTCATTTATTTATGATCAAAAGTGTTTTCTTTGTGAATTATTTTTTAGCGTAACATGCATCTTATGATTGACCCAACCATTATATTATTAAAGAAGGTTGCGTGAATCATACACCAAGGTTCTGAAATCAGAACTATGATTGAAGCAGCCATGTCACATAAATTTTATGATTGACCCAACCATTATATTATTAAAAAAGGTTGCGTGAATCATACACCAAGATTCAAAATTCAGAACTATGATTCAAGCAACCATGTCACATAAATTTTGTGATTGACCCAACCATTACATTATTAAAGAAGGTTGCGTGAATCACACACCAAGGTTTCCACAATCATAATTTTGTTTGAGCTAAACATGTTACATGTTGTAACACAGTTGTGGCAACTATAACCTCAATCATAGTAAGGTTCTCCCAAAATATAGTTGCCACAATCATATTTTTTCTTTGAGTGTATGTATTTATGCAGGTATGGTGTATTCCGATAGATTAATGTATAATATGTGGAGGTACACAATTACCTCATAGTAATTCCTCTACCTGGAATATTAAATGGAGTAAAATACAAAGCGCATGAACTCAAGCCAAATATCTGGATCCGATTCTGGATAGAAATCTTGGCTCGAGATTAGGTGCTCAGGAACTTATTGGGCAGTGGTGTGCTGGAACGCCACTGACAAATAGTTATTCGCAAGGAAACCAGATGGGGTGCAACGGACTGTCTGTGAAATGCTCATTGCACACTGGCTCTTTCTGTAAGAGGGCTGTATTGGAAGTGTTTATTCTTTATATTAAGCAGGTTGAAACAAATAACAATGGTTTGGCTATGGTATTGTGGCCTCTTAAATCAGAGCTCTACAGGATTAGGCTCTATTCTAAGGGAAACTTCTGGGAATCCGGTTTATATTAGTGCTGACTATTTAATACCAGCGAAAGATTTTGTGACACCCTACAGGGAAATACTTAAAGTATTATACTTTGTGGTCAAAGCTACGCAATTAATTTCAAGCCAATAGCTAGACTCAAGAATTCTGCTATATCCGCTATGTTCGACGAGAAATGAAATTTTAAAAAAATAATCTGCTACCTTTAAATTTACGTTTAAGGATTTGTAGGATCCACGCGCCATATACGCCATATGCAAAGACCTTGGAGGCTTCTAGCTCAAAAACCTGTTGAGGAATTAAGTTAATAAAATATTGGGTAAACATTGATGAGTATGTTTTAGAAGAAAAATGTTCGGTTCTTTACCTCAGAAAGCGCATGTGACAGAAGGCTGAAACTTAGGATTGATATAGAGCAGCTAAGCAGCTATTTTCCGAACTGAGCAAAGGAGTGTGCAAGAAAATTGGGATCAAAAACGTCTGAGCGGTGGCTATGCACTCCAAACTTATGCAGTAAAACCAAAATCGATCGCTGGCTCGATTCCCACCTACAGACAAGGGTTTTATTAAAGTAAGACATAATATAAGAAGTAGAAATAAGTGTATCATAAAGCTTGCCCATCAAACATTTTCTTTAAAGTGTAAATTCAAGAATGTATTTTTTTAAAATACTCAATGTAAATTTACATACTTGAAAAGTTGTGGCATATTTACCTACTATCTAAAAGATGTAAATTTCTATGGTTTTTCTTACTGTTCATTCTTGTACTGTTCATTCTTGTTCGGCTAATTGCAACTACGAGTTTCAAACGTAATGACTTAAATAGGTAGGTATATGAAACTAATTGCTTTCAGAAATTATCCAACTTACAAACAAAGTTTAAAATTTCTCTGACTTGGAAAAATTTCATAAAACTCATTAAATAGTTCGTTATCAGATCACTAAGACGTTTTAAGCAGGTAGCTATGAATACACCTGCTAAACAAACCAAATTTAATTCGATAAAGAAAATACCTATCATGTTTTTATAGGACTTTTATATTATGCTGCACTGAATGTCGTTTGAAATTTAAAAATCTAATTTCTGAGTTACAGTTTACTTCATTATCTCTTGTATTTTAATGAAGGATATTGCTTTTTTTCTACTTGTCTCCAATGCTTGCAACAATGATGAAAAGAAAGTCCTTTTTTCAATTTTTTCCAAGACACAAATAAGTACAGAGCAATTTCTTTTCAAGTATCTTATCTATTTATAAAAGAGGGTGCTGAATTTTTTTTTACTCATCTTTCAGCCCTGCTCGTAACAATAAATGTCTTCTAATAAAACTTCGAATACAAATTAGATAGAAATTATTCCACCCTTTGATGTTCGACTAGAGCTTGTAGACCTATACACATTTCAACTAAAAGTTGTGTTCTTTTTGTGCCAAGAAAGTCTTGAAAATAGAACCATTCAAGATTGCTCTGTACCGTATAAAAGATACAGACAAGAACCCAGCTGCTGTATTTACATAGCTTATACAAGTATGAACCAATTTGGGGAAAGTCTTTCTTCCATGAAAGTTGCTTCCAATCTTCTGGGTTGTTATGCGAAACTTTCATGTAAAATAGCAGCAATTGAGCGAACCGTTCAGATTTCCAAACAACAAACCGACTTCTACCCTTCCCTGCAAGGATTATATTTTCCGTTGTACTTTTCACAAACAACATCAACCAGATTCCCACAACTATGTATTTAAACTTTAAGGGAAAAAATTTAAAATCTTGCTGTACTTATAAAGATACTTATCTTTCAAAACTTCACTATCGTTTTCGTAAGTATTATACAGCTGATCTTAGTTTCATTGTACCGCAAAGACAATATTCTATAGTACGGAAAGTAAAACTAGGGCAAACTCTTATTGAATTTTTTTAATTGCCTTCGTAAAAAGATTTTCTTTTATTGAAATTATTGCTCAGTTTGATTTTAGTTTTACGTAGTCATGTAATGGAATAGAGAAAAAACTGCACTGAATTTTACTTTAGTTTTATATTTAATAATAGAGCAAGTGTGTAAACAAAAAATTAACCATTCACGTTTTAGGGCAAGGAATATCGTAATTATGGTCCGTTTTCAGGGCGCCAGTTTCCGGATTATTGCAAAAATATCTCAGGAACGGCTAACACTAAAAAGTTGAAACTTACAAATTAAATATGTAATAAGTGGTGTTCTCAAGCGTGGGCTATGTAAGTAGTCTAAAAGTCGAGAAATCGTTCACATGTTTGTGTACAACACGGTAGAATTTATCTTCCGCAACTCTTAAATAATACTAAGACATCGTTTAGACAATACGTTGATATTTTCTTGAATCAGCTTAGAGTTAGAAATAAGGATAAGTTTATTAGTGAGCATAATTTGTTCTTTACGTAAAAAAGTGCCACAAACTGACGCTTCGCAACCATTAATTTTCTAATGAATTATAATGCAAAACGTGAGTCTCTCATATAACCGCCTTAAAAAGTATTCAATAAATTTGAATATTAATTTAAATTTAAATTTAATTCAGGAAATCAGTAAGTTATTAATTTGAAATTTAAAAACTTTATGCTAATTCCTCTCTTCCTCTGTTTCGTTCCTAATTACAATAGAACTCAAAGTTCAGTATTCCAACTTCTTTTTGCTGCCTATCGTGGCAACGGAGTGTATTAATGTTGTTTTTTCTGACCCTGTCATAACGCATGATAAATTACAAAAAACAACTCTTCGAAGTATTAAAATCCATTAGCATTTTTCTGCTATTCATAAGCGAAATTTCAAAGATGCTTCAAATTAAGACACAAGCTTGACCTACTAACCCGATGAATTTATAGGATGTTATTATCGCGATTATCATGGATCCGCATCAACTCCAGTTCGTCCTTGGAAGCAAGCAAAGAAAAGCTATAATCTGTACAATCTCATTATCTCAACTACCGGCTGCATTGCATAAAAATTGAACCTTCAGACTTTCAAGTGAAGAAAAGCATTTAGAGCGCACCATTTCCAGAAACTTTCCAATAAAAGAAGGACGCGTTCATTTCATTTAATTTTTCCGTCCTTGATGAAGTCAGTCAGATGTTAGACATAAGGAAACTTGTGAAAAACATTTAAGAATTTTAGTAGTGAACGTACTGTTTATAGCAAACGATTCGTATATATGTAGGTATGTAATTCGAATTAAAAAAATTAAATATCTACTTTTTTCTAGAAATTTAAAGACGAAGTTCTTTTTAAGAAAATTTTCCAGAATCCACATGACTACCCACCCTAACTGGCATACGTAGAAATTGGTTCAAGGGGTCTTGTATAGCAACCCGCTGACGGAAATGTCATGAAACTCTACACGTTTTTAATCAACATACATATGTATCTACATATATGTGCAAATGTAAAGTTGAGAATAGTATGTCCTCGGTAGCACAGTGTGATTGCGCTAGTTTGTCTATCCAGAGGTCAAGGGATCAATACCCACTGAAGACTTGGTCGAGTGCTTTTCTCTGTAGCGTTATTCTTACTTGACAATAATATTTATTTTTGAGAATCCCATTCTCAATTATCTTGGAACGAGTTGAATGGCAAAAAAACTCTCACAAATCAGAGTAGCGAAGAAAGCCATGTACACCTCTCACATGTTCCACACACTTATCGTGTGTTCTACGCACTTACTGCATATTCCAGACGCTTCAATACTAAACATATTAGAAACGCATAAATGAGCATCTTGTCATAGCTGGTTACTTTTCTATAAAAGGCTGGTGATAGTCTAAATCTGCTGTCTAAAAAAAAATCTAAAAAAAAAAAATTGGAACGAGCAACGTTTCCGCTATCTCTTAATACAGCTTTTATATTATGCGACAAGTGACACTATAATACAAGATATTAAAAACAGTGCCGCTGGCTAAAAACGAAAGTCCTTCCGCTCTATATCACATTCAGAACTGGTGCAATGATGCCAAAAAGTATTCGCGAAGGCATAGTAGAGGGACAACCAGTGCCAACAAACAGGGTACTTCCTGCTTACATGACGCCGCTAGGTGTGGTGGCCTTACACGTTGTACTAAAAATGCAAAACTAACCTGGATATTCCACCACGAGCCAGGAAGTGAAAAATATTTATGACTTAACTTGCAATTATTTGCTATTCATGACGGCATGAATTCAAGGTACCCGATGTACGAAAAAGGGTAGCGCTAGTTCCAGCCCCAATGGCATTAATAGCGGGGTCCACGTAATGTAGCAGCAGTGAACCAAGTGGTGGTATAGTCTAGGATTTGGATGCTAGTGCCACCCGGATTTACCACAGGGAAGTGTGCTGAACGGACCTCACGGAATTAGGGGAGGGGGTTGAAGTTTTATCCTGTTTTAACTGACCTAAAAGACTCGTCGGCAGTCATACACCCTTCTCGCCAATACTCAGTCGCATGGTGTGCAGATTAATTGCCCATTGCACGTTCTACACTAAGCAAAGTGCTAATTGGCTCGGGAGTTAATTAGAAAAAGTGTGAGCCGGAAATTTAATGTGTGAAGAAATGTTGAAGTAAAGTGATTTATTTTAGGCGTGTCCAGAGCATGAAAATATATGATTATAATTTTTTCAATGAATGCCAATCAAGATTGTTGGTATCAGCCCCATTACATATCGATCCCTATTGTAATCCCATGTCAACAGTATGTAAGTCAAGGGTTAAGCTTTGGGCTTCGATTGCATGAGGCATACATTACGAAGATTTATGATTTAACAGCGTCACCTGAACTTCGAACTATTGAGCTAAATCCTTATTCCAGCGTGTTAAACAAAATTGCAAATTAATTCTGTTACCGAAAGGAATTACATTAAGTCCCAATTTAATTAAAACGTAATATTCGCACTTAATATACAAAATGCCCACCTTTAGCTAGTCTATATTTGATAATTTAACTTAATTTCAATTTCAATACAGTTCAAGAAGTACTTGCAGAAAGGTGAAAATGCTCCGTTCTTGGAACCCCTTTAAGGGCTTACAACGGAAAACCAAGAACTACGACTAGAACTTTTTTTTAAACACAATAAATATATAGATTTTGTTTTTATCTAGAGTATAAAAGTAAAGGAGAAATTACCACTGATTCCGACTAAATATTCTGATGTAAATCAAAACCACAAACACGACCCTGTCATCAAAAACAATTTTACTTTATTATTTTTTATAATAAAGTATTTAAATTGAGACACCCATCTATCGGATCAATGTGTCAGTTCACTACTCCAGACGAATTGACTGAAAGAACTTAGTTTGAAAGAACTTAAATAAGTCAAATCCAAATTATTTGTCTTGATATGTCATACGAAATGATCAAATTTTTGACCTACCAAATACTCTCAAGAATAACAATTAGGATACAGTTTAAGCATCTTATATAAGTGTCTTAAGCAGGGAATACACCATACAACGGTTTTACCAACTGTTCGCCCAATTTGTCGTTATATGTGACAATTGTATAGTGTATGCGCTTATAAACAACGATTGGGCCAATATCGCACGGTTGTATGCTCTGAACCGAAAACCGGCGGTCGCATGCGTTAGGTTGTATGCATATTGTATAGTGTATTATTATGAATACAACTGTTGTAGCGATTTCATTCCTAACCTTTTAGTGTTTCTTTGTTGTCAAATAGTGTATTGGGAATAACAATGAAATCTGGTTGCAAGAAAACTGTAAGCAAATCGCATCGTGTGTGCCGTGCATGCAACCGTTGGACAGATATCGCAACAACACACGTCGGTACGACCGTTGTATCATGTATTCCCTGTTTTAGGCTCAAAGTAACTTTATTAGCGAAGACTAAAAATTTCACCAATGAAGAAGAATTGGAAAAGAAAACTGGAAGCTAAAGCATTCTACAAAAACGGCAACTTTCCCATGGCACTCCTTACTGATGGAACCGGAATGGAAAACCCGGCAGTAAAGTAAAGCTAGAATAACACTGCATGACATGCTTTCCAATATTTGATAAAAGATATTGGACGTAAACATTTTTTAAATTTTTTCCGTCAAAAAGGACTCTGGCTATAACAAATAAAAAATTTGTGTTTAACAAAAATTTTGACGATTAGAATTTGCCAGTGGAATTAATCAGATATTTGATAGCATGGCATATATGTATGTAGTAATACTCTTAACGTTATAATTGGAAAACGTGCAGTCGAAACTACACCCAAAAAAAAACATCTATGAAATATGAAATATGTATGCTTACAAGATTAAAAAATCTGCCAACAATCTAGGCGTAACTTTATAATTTTTCCGGTAGAAGTTAAGAACGCGTTCAATTTTGAAATGCGGTGGAGGCTACTATGTGACTGAAAACCTATCAAAAAGAACAAGATCGTGGAAGTGAAAATCTGATTGGATCTGAGAGATATGGAATAATTTATGAAAAAGTACACAATCACTTTACACCCCCTTAGGGGTCAATTATGGAGAATACATAGAATAAAATTTAATTCAATATTTGGGACGAAAACGTGGGAAAATATGCATTCTATTTTCACAGATATTTTTTTTGCCCCCCTTCTGAACGCCAATAAATATTCGTTTTATTTTTTATTCAAAATTATTTTTCTAGTTGATTTAGATATACACACCGAGTTTCAACATTGTAGGTTATGCCGTTCTATATATAGGAAAAACACCCCCCACTTGTACCACACTACCCTTAGGGGTCGAATTTCAAAAAACCTTGAAAACACTTTCTAGGTATTCATACGAAGAATCCGTAGAATAAAAATGAATTCAATATTTGGGACGAGCTAGTATATATGACGAAAATCGTGAAAAAATATGCATTCTATTTTCACAGATAATTTTTTTTGTCCCCCTTCTGAACGCCAATACATATTTGAATTTTTTTTTAATCAGAATTATTTTTCTAGTTGATTTAAATATACACATTGAGTTTCAACATTGTAGCTTAAGCCGTTCTATATATAGAAAAAACACACCCCACTTGTACCACACTACCCTTAGGGGTCGAATTTCAAACAACCTTGAAAACACTTTCTAGGTATTCATACGAAGAATTCGTAGAATAAAAATGAATTCAATATTTGGAAAGACCTAGTAGATATGTCGAAAATAGTGGAAAAATATGAATTCTATTTTCACAGATTATTTCCCCAACCCCCCTTCTGAACGCCAATACGTATTTGATTTTTTTTCAATCAAAACTGCTTTTCTAGTGGATTTACATATACACACCGAGATTCAACATTGTAGCTTGAGCCGTTCCATATATAGGAAAAACACCCCACTTGTACCACACTACCCTTAGGGGTCGAATTTCAAAAAACCTTGAAAACACTTTCTAGGTATTCATACGAAGAATCCGTAGAATAAAAATGAATTCAATATTTGGAAAGACCTAGTAGATATGTCGAAAATAGTGGAAAAATATGAATTCTATTTTCACAGATTATTTCCCCCCCCCCCCTTCTGAACGCCAATACGTATTTGATTTTTTTCAATCAAAACTGCTTTTCTAGTGGATTTACATATACACACCGAGATTCAACATTGTAGCTTGAGCCGTTCCATATATAGGAAAAACACCCCACTTGTACCACACTACCCTTAGGGGTCGAATTTCAAACAACCTTGAAAACACTTTCTAGGTATTCATACGAAGAATTTGTAGAATAAAAATGAATTCAATATTTGGAAAGACCTAGTAGATATGTCGAAAATAGTGGAAAAATATGAATTCTATTTTCACAGATTATTCCCCCCCCCCCTTCTGAACGCCAATACGTATTTGATTTTTTTCAATCAAAACTGCTTTTCTAGTTGATTTACATATACACACCGAGATTCAACATTGTAGCTTGAGCCGTTCCATATATAGGAAAAACACCCCCACTTGTACCACACTACCCATAGGGGTCGAATTTCAAAAAACCTTTAAAACACTTTCTAGGTATTCATATGAAGAATCCGTAGAATAAAAATGAATTCAATATTTGGAAAGACCTAGTAGATATGTCGAAAATAGTGGAAAAATATGAATTCTATTTCCACAGATTATTTCCCCCTCCCCTTCTGAACGCCAATACGTATTTGATTTTTTTTCAATCGAAATTGCTTTTCTAGTTGATTTACATATACACACCGAGATTCAACATTGTAGCTTGAGCCGTTCCATATATAGGAAAAACACCCCCACTTGTACCACACTACCCTTAGGGGTCGAATTTCAAAAAACTTTGAAAACACTTTCTAGGTATTCATACGAAGAATCCGTAGAATAAAAATGAATTCAATATTTGGAAAGACCTAGTAGATATGACGAAAATCGTGAAAATATATGCATTTTATATCTATTATATTTACAAATAATTTTTTTTGCCCCCCTTTTTAAACGCCAATGAATATTCAAATTTTTTTTTATCACAATTACTTTTCTAGTTGATTTACATATACACACCGAGTTTCAACTTTCTAGCATAAACCGTTTAATAGTTAGGAAAAACACCCCCTACCCCCGTAGCATACTACCCCTAAAAAAACCAACATCCAACATTCCGCTACTATAGGTCTATCTAAATACGAAGTTTAAGGCTTATATCATTACAGGTTCTCAAGATATAAGCATCGGAACTTTTTCCTTTTCACCCTCCCCCACCCTTCCCCTCTTCACCCACAACCCCAAAACTTTTTTCCCTACTAGGGTTTAATTAGCGCTACTTCTGGTAAAAATTCTAAGCATCTATCTTAAACTGTTCTTGAGATATGAAATGTGTTTGATTTGAAAAATTCTCATCCCCTCCACTTCTATGCTCCACCTCCCACTTAAAAAATTTTACTTTGATCAATTTTTTTTTGTCAACCTTTACACCCAAACCAAATTTTATTTTTCTAGAGCAATTGGTTCATGAGATATCGTAATCTTAAGTTTTTCACCCCCACCCCCATACACAACTTCCCCCACCCAAAATTTTTCTTCATTCTGTTCTCCTAGTATAACTACAAATATTTGTTAAGTTTGAATAGTGTGCCATTAACGGTTTAGGAGATATGGATTTTAGAATGTGTCTATCTCGCCTTTTTTGGGTTTCGGACGCATTACATTTCCCCCCACTCCCACACCCCTTGATCAATATTGACAATTTTTCTGCAAATGGGTCTACTATCAGAGCTCTATAGAAATTCCAAGTTTCAGCTTCCTAACATTAGGGGTTAGTGAGATCTGGAAACCAAAATTTTCGGTCTAAAACACTTCCCCCTCCTTCCCCCTCACACCCCCACCCCTAAAAATTTGGTCACTTCAAGGCGCCCACCGCATCTATTCGTTAAAAAAATTTCAATTTAATATCTCAAAGCGTTTGGCAGCTACGAGCCTCCAAACGATCTTGCGTACGGCGTACGGCGTACGGCGGACAGACGGACTGAAAATTTTTATTGCTTTTTTCGCGTCTACTAGTTATGAAACGTGAAAATAAAAATTTTGAGGGTAGCAAATTTTTTTTTTTAAAAAATCAATCACAATACTTAATTATTAAAATAATAAAGTAAAACGAAAAAGCTCCAGGTATGGAAGGTCTTCCAAATATCATACGACTTTCTAACAAACCTGTTTTGAAGAATGCAAAGATTATACCTATTCCAAAATCTGGTAAGGATTCCTAAACTTCCAACCCATTTATTTATTACAAATAACTAACCAAAGTCAAATTACATTAAATAGAAGGTAAAAGTTTCTCGAGACTCGGAAAATTTCTCAAGTTTAAATTCAGATTCAGATTAGGAACTACTTACTAAGCGTATGGAAGGATGTCAAAAAGAAAGTTTATGATTCTCTCCGACAGGAAGGTCTGCTATGTAGATTATATATGTTCTCGTTTCTAGTATATATTGTCAAAATTATACTTTTATTTCTGTGTAATAGATTATGGTGGATTATTAATACTAAAGGCTTTATTTATCATATGTATATCATACGTGGATAAATTTAATGCTCTGTGTTCAGAACTTTTGAATTTGTTATATGTATATCTGTATACAAACTGAGCAATTCTTTTTTTAATAAAGTACAACTGAGAAAGAAACACTACTTCCCACAAGTCCAGCTATAGATTTCCATTTGCCGGATCTGGCTCTGGCTTAATCTTTTTTTTATAAGAATGCATACGAATAGATCAGCCCCTTCTCCTAGTTATATCCAAAATACTAAATATCAAGAAAATGTCGGAAAACAACATACCATATATCTTCAAAATATATCTTCAAAGTAGTACAAAAACCGAAACATGTTTGTATGTTCGTATGTAGGTATACTCAGTTTTTCGAGCTCTTCAACACATGTCACGCTTCTAACTTTTTAACAATTCACCCTGTCTATTGACTACCTCCTCTCTATAGACTAAACTAAATTGAAATTTTAATGTTTTCAAATTATAATTAGTACCGAGAATTCTTCCTGTTCTCGTATGAATCCCAATCCAATTAAATTTCGACACAGAGTAGTTGTCATCTTTTGAAAGTACTTTGGTGTTTAATTAACAGTCTTTCATTCCTTCGACTGTATGGTATACCATATTATAGTGACTACATACTATATATGTTTGATTTAAATTAAGAGAGAGATTACACGATTGCTCATAAGCGAAATCCCTATTTTAACGAAAATTTCTTAAGGCTTTCATTCAAAATTTTATACAGCTTTTATAGCTTCATGTTTAATAGATTCTTGTTTCTGAATTATTCCTGTCGGCATTTTTACACAAAACGCTTCTGACTCAATTCACATGAGAATAGAGTTTTAATTATCTTTCTGTCAATTAAAATTCTATCCATTGACAAATTTTCAGGGTATAGAAATCAGTGTGAAATGGTAAAATATAATTTCTATCTGTGAAGAAAATGACCAAACGATTATTATGATTATTTTTTAAGCAAACCTCTAAGGATTCTTGAAACTCAGGATACCTTAAATTTTATATGAAAATTGGGGTAGTGATACCTACCCCAAAAAGTTGCTTTACTGATAAATATCGAAAACAACACCCGGAATATTTAAAGTTTATAGCTTAAGTCATTCTGAAGTTATTAGCCAATATACATACGTGAGCACGAATTTAAAGGACTTTTGTATTGGAGCTGCGGAAGAAGTTGAAGAACTTCAATCACTAATAAACTTTTCACTCAAAACAAATTTGAACAAAATTCCGTGACTAAACTTTGAGTTCTGAAAGATGAATACAAACATTTTTCAAGAATATTTTTATGGCTGCTACTGAAAAGACTAACTCGGTTTTTTTTAATTAATTTCTGTAATTGCAGCCATTGCAAAATTTATTATATGACATGTAAAATGATTTAAATTTAATTGCTTTCTTCATAATTGAAATAAAATTTGACACCAAAAATTTAATCAGTTTTTTTAACAGGTGCCACTTCAAATCAAAATTTTTAACTGGTTCACTTAGTTTCGCGTTTTCGCTAATAGTAAAAGATATTAAAATGCATATTAAAATCACCGTTTTCTGATAAAAGTAAAATGAACAAAAAAAAAATTAGGATTAAGTAGCATAGCTTCGTTTTTTGATCACCTTAAATTTTGACCATTACATCAAATGATTCTTATTTAATTTGGTTGCTAAGGTAAAATATGAGAGCCGTTTCTTTACTACCCAATCGGACATTGGAAACTGTTTCCGCCTTTTTTTCCATAATATATCATGGAATCATCCCTTAATAAGTAGCCGACTAAACATAACAATATCATTTCAGTTTGAGCTGTCGTTAATAAAGGTCTTGAAAAAAAGCTTAAAGCCTTCATTTTCTAGATCCGTCGATCCGGATTTGAATAAATATTAAAATCAGAAAATTATCCTATCCTACTCAGGTTTAATTTGAAAATTATCCCTTATTTCATTTTATAATTATATGATTTTTTTAAATTTATTGAACAAAATTGATGAAATACAAGGCTTAGTGAACCTTGCCTTTCTTAAGATCTCTTTTGGTTGGAATGGTTAAAATTTTCTTCTTTTCTTCTAAAAAGGGCTATAATTCAATTACTCGCTACTAAACGGAGAACGAACCACTTCAAATGTATATAGTATGAAATGTTGTTTCATACGTCTATTACAATAATTTAATTGGTATATTACACGAGAAAAATTTCATTAAGCAAACTCCAAAATTTTAACACTTTCTTTAATCATTGACTAAGTCTCTAATGTAATGAAAAAGTTGAGAAAGAAAAAGTGTTTGATAAGCTAATTACTTAATTAACAAAATCCCATTAGATTTCGTTGCCATTAACGCATAATAAGGCAGTCCTCCTTACGCCACCTCAGCAATATTCTGCCTTCAAGAAATATACGTATATTTTCAGAAAGATTCGTTGTGGACATAATTTTCACCCAACAAAACATAAAGGACGAACACATGCCTTTATTTGACACGAAAAGAGAGAAGATTTCTTGATTTATTTGTGTACCACCTGCACACCACAAAAGCACTTAGTAAATCCGCTATGGCAGCTACTTAGTGAAATGCCAATAGGTACTTACGTTTCCATTCCAAGTACTTCGTAACATCTTAGTCGGAACCCAAAGCTACACATGAACCGAACTAGCTATACGAAAGTGACTGTCGAAGTTATAATCCCAATACACTTAGCAGAGCTAATTCTTAAACCTTGAAATAAGTAGCTCTGATGGGGACAAGGACGACTCCCAAGATGCTCAAAAATTAAAAGATACAAACCACTTTCTTCCAAGATTTTCGGTTCGGATCACAGAATATTAATATGTAAATAATTTATTCCATAATTAGCGAAAGGTTAAGTTTTCAGACGGTAGGTGTATTTAGCGATTTTAATTCCTGGCTCCATTTTTGTTTTTAGCTTAGATCCTTGAATACATAAACAGTGGTGGTGCGACAAACCTGCTTACGCTACTGCCACCAATAGACCATCAATTACGTTCATGGGTTGCAGCCTTCGATGCGATAACAGTCGAAATGTAAAATCGGTTGTTACAAGTCAAGGAAGTTCTTGCACTCCTTAGGAAGGCATAGTAAAAACCGATTTCTTACCGCATCAAACCTAAAAGATATGCCAAAATTTATGAAAACGTATTTAACTCCTCTCAATTTTCTAACAAGAATGGCTCTCGAATTGCTGTTAACATTTTCCGTACATTCCACACACAAAGCTCCACCGGCTATTCGTGAAAGCTCTCGACCCCACACATGCAGTATGTAAGCCCAGCAAAGTTTGCAGTCAAAGAAAAGAAAGTTTTACCACACAGCAAGATCACGAACAGTTTCTACTCAAGTATTTGTGAAGCAGTTTGGATTGGAAGCATCAATCCAGAACTTAAGTTGCATATAAAATCGGGCAGTGTTGGTGATAGTGCTATTACTTAATGTTATTGTTTCTATTGATTTTAAACGAATTATATACAATATTTCTTGAAATCACAGGCGAACCCCTGTATATATCATATAAATACATTATACCAAACTATTATACAACAAATTCTCTTCTCAATTTGTTTCAGATCTAAAAACACGTATACACTTGAGAGCGCACCAACGTCAACATAAATCGCGCATTAACTTCGAAAAGCAAAAACACCAACAGAACGCATCAGACGATTCACTTCTGGCGTGGAAAAAGTGACATCATGAATTTGCAGGATAGCAGTCAGTTGGTGCATTTTCTTATTGCCGCAGTTCTCTTCAACTTAAACATAGGTAAGTCAAGCGAGAGTAACGTAGTACGCGCGATATTTCACTAGCACTTCTTATTTAATTTTCATTTCATTTACGTCAAATTTTTTTGCTAGCGTGTATGTACGACGTAATCCTGGGCAAATATCGTTACACTAAAATCACAAGATATATTTTGGTTTTGTACATTGGACGGATTTCTAGATTTTCTTTATCGTTCAGCTCGTCCTATTTTTTTTTTTTTTTTTTTCATACATTCTGAAATTGGAATGACTAATCTCAGTACTAAAACTCTTCTCTGACATATTGTCGGACTTAGCAATACTCAACTGTAGTCCTTTTCGCTTGTCTGCTTCATTCCAGTGATTTACAGCAAAAACTTTTATTTAAACGATAAGCCCGCTTACCATTGTACTCAGTTCCTTACAGAATGTTGAATATAGTAGGGCCGGCTATCGCGAGCAAGGATAAGTTACAATGAATGAGTGGAGTTAGTATACGGATAATCTGTTTTTTTAAAAGATATCACTAGAAGTTTGGAATAGACAATAAACGCTAGATTTGTTCTTGACAGTGCAAAAGGAGTACACTTTTTTAATCTTTTTGTCAGACGTCAGAGGAAGTTGGTTTCCGTGGAGTATACATACGTAGAAAAGTGTAGAAAGTGTACTCAGTAAATATTGCTCTTGTTGATCCGTTGCTCTCATTGCTCTCGTTGCGCCCGCTGCTCCTGTTGCTTCCTGTTATTTAATTCTGTAAAGCGGTGTCCAGTCTTGTTTCCCGTTGCTTATATTGCTCTCGTTGTACCGTTGCACCATTGCCCTCGATGTTCTCATCCGTTCCATTTCTCCAGCTGTTCAATTTTGTTATACTTCGGAAACGCACGAACTTCCGCTGTTATTGAAGCTAATCGTGTATCACCAACGGTTAAAGGGTTTTAATAATTCAGAAACCTTCGCTGGCATAAGTTCAAGAAATCACCAAAGTTTCATCGCAATCCGTTGAACGGTATAGGAACGTATACAAAACAAACCTGCAAACATTCATAACGAAACATTGTCCATTCGCTGAGCTCTTGACCTAAAAAAAACCACTGAATTAAAATTGAATCCAAGTTTCAGATGACCTAAGAGATAAAACACTCCCCCAGTTTTGCTTTTAGTATTCTATTTTTGTTTGAGGATACCAAACTGGACTAATGGGGCTACCTATTAATATTGGAGCGTATATGTTAGGTATGTTCTCTGAGATCACGAGTTGACTTCCAAAAGGTTTCACAAAGTTTTTGTCAGATTAATATCAACATTAATCTTACAATCTAAGATCACTTATGCTTTACCAACCGGTAAGGCACTTTCATCTGAAAACTGAAGATTATCTTGTTAGCTAAAATGACACAAAGCTCTCAAAACACTGAAAGGAATTATATTGACACGAACCGGTAGCGAAAATTGAAACTACTAAGAAGAACCACCTAAGTGTACTTTGTGTTTATTCCCAGTAGAATGTGCGAGAACATGCTCTAGGTACGAGTATCGTTGTTCTTGTATCCGCAACTGACTAAAGATGATGTCGAGTACACTATGACATCCTGATGTAGAACTTAATCTGGAGCATGAACTTATTACGGGCATATATTTGCTGAAATGTGTTGCAAACTTTAATTCTCTCAAGACTTCGTACTATCACTAGATTTCAAATAATGTTAGATGGTTTTTATTCGTACGGAAATTCGTCGGTAGTAATCCCTGCCCTACTTGCACTACTTGAAGTAGAAAACACATTTTAAGGCCACTTTTTGGTATGTGCCTAAGTGCTTTGTCAACAGGAAAACTAAAACTTGGCAGACATTTGGTACACCATGCATAGAAATTCATAAATGGAAATAGTAGAAACTATGGCGCATTGTTCAACTGTCTTCGGGGTAACTTTTTCTTTACTCCGGCCAACTAGATAAAATCTGTATGAAGCTCTATATTTAATACAAAGTTTTCTGGGGGGCAACTTTACCCTTTTTTTACAGTTTAACATTTAGCTAGTGAAAGCCTTCTTTCTCGCACCACTACTGCGATGATACTCTGTGCCTAGCTCTCTACCCTACTTTGGAACAATAAACTATTTTACAAAAAGCTACTCATCGGGCAGAAAACATCCATCTGCTCCTATTATATCTTCATTTTCGTCTAAAGTTTCAACTTTATATTATAACTTTTGCTGTTTTCACAAAGTTTTAACTTTCGGGCCTTAAGTGATTTTGTGATATAATCATCAGAGCAATCCTTTTTGTGTCGCCTAATACTCCATCAATTCAAATCATTCCTCGAAAATGAGTCGCGTACATACTTACAGTTAAAATTTTCTCAATATGTAGAGTTTGTTTGGAGAAAAAAAATGTTTGGCAACACACAAGAAGTAATTTTTTTAAAAAAAACCTACTATAAATAGATCAATTGAAATCTTCACAAGTTGAATAGGTTTTTATTAATGAATTTTTCATGGTAAGTTACCATAAACGCAAATTTGATTAAATGTTTGTTGTTTTTCGGCGTCAGTAGTGTGACACAACAACACGAAATCCACGACTGTTGACTCAACACTCAAATATTGAAATAACTCGCGAACCACCAACTGTTAAATGATTTTGCTAACGCAGATACCTTCGCGGGCGTACCCTTAACAAATTACCAAAATTTCATCGCAATCGTATGAGTGGTGTAGATTTCTATCGAACCCGACCATTTAATGCTTGTATTTTTATATACATATTAAATATTATTTAATTTACTCTTCACAAGGTTCATTTTGACAGAACTGATGCTTTCGTCCAATTTTTTTAGTCAAATATTTGACAGCTTTGCATACAGTGTAGCAACTTAAGGCAAAATGCTGGAATAATACTTCACTAACTGCTGGATAGTTTTTAATTTCTTATGTAAGAGTGAAACTTACTTCTATGACTTGGCAGTCCAAAATAAATTAGGACCTGAATAACAAAAATTTAATAATGTAATATTTATTTATTAAGTTTCCTCTTGAAATGAAATTCAATAAATGTTTTTTTTTTTTTTTTTTTGCGAAGATAGGTTAGCCATTGCTCAAACATTATCTTAAGGATTATCTTGTTGAAAAATGAGCAAAATTTTGTAAATGGACAAGTGTCATGAGCCGAACTCACGAACTCTGAAATGATAGTCTAGAACGCTAACATTTGACTACCGAAACCACGATTAAACCTTATTAACATGTTTTTCCAACTCAAATTTATCAATCAATTTAACTGTCACCGCAATTGAAACGATTTAACAAATCTCTTTAGAAGTGAAAATAAAATATTTTCCGTTTGCATGACAGAAAAACCCCGGTACCAGTGTGATATTATAATACTATTGATGTTGTGAAGTGTTCCTTAGAACTTGCCTATTATCAATCGTCCCTAAGCCTCTTTCGGGTCACATTGAATCTACGTCGCATTGTACATCATAGATAGACCACAACCCCCTATTAGCGAGTTTGTCCTTCTACTCACTTAAACCAATATTGACCCAAATCTTTGAAAATATTGAATTTCTTACGCAAACCAAAACGAAATATTCAAATTATTTCTTCCGAAAAAAAAATTCTCGTGAAATAAAATATGAAAACTTTTCCGCCTCATATATATTTATAATTTTTCTTTTTAAAGGGCTTACTTCTGGAAGCGACAGCTTCTTTACATCTTATCTAAAGAGCCGCGTAGAAAATTCGTTATAAAACTTTTTTCCGGCCGGAAAAAAAACCGAACCGAACTGGAAGGAAAACTTTTCCAACTGGCATAAATATTCTCGCCTAATCCCTTAATTAGATGTAAATCGTTTATAATCCCATAAGGAGGGTCCAATGAAAATAAACATGAAATATGCGAACTGGAAAATCGATGTGATGAAAAGACCTTAGACCTACTACGCCCACACCCCCATTCTTTCAATCAACAGGAGGAAAAAGCTGGACATCTAATTAATGTCGGGTCCATGTTTAGAATGAAGGACACCTTTTCATCGCTGTTTTTCCCTTTTTTGGGAAAATGTGTTGAAAAAACAATTTTTTTAATTGGAATACAATTTAGGGTATCTTGGCATGTAATATTAGTGCGTGTGATGAATAAGACGGTTTAGCCTTGGCATTCTGTCCCAACCTTTTTTATGAGGACATCATTATCAATTTTAAGATACATGAACGATACGAAGTTAATTCATGCGCTCTTACAACCCAAAAAAATGCTACCCTAAATTTTATATTTTTACGTGTTAAGAAGCAGAAAAAGGTCAGAGTTTAAAAAGAAACCTTTGCTTCACAGTTCATAAACATTTCGCTTGAGTTTTCCAATTGTAGAAACAAATGGGCCTTATATTGTTCGTTTGAATGAATACGCGTACTTGAGAACTGAGTTAATAATTGTGGTTCTATGTTTCTTCGATATCAAAAACGCTAAAAAAATCCAGTCCGTCTTTCCGCCGTACGCGAAAATATTTAAGCTTCCAAACCCTTTGAACTATTAACTTCAATTTTTTTTAACAACGTGGGAGAAGTGTTTTAGATGGAACATTTTAGCTTTTTTATTCAGCAACTTCTTTTGCTACGAGACTTCAAAATAACGTTCAGAAGGGGGCAAAAAAAATTATCACTGAAAATGCAATGCACATATTTTCACGATTTTCTTCATATCTCTTAGGTGTTTGCAAATGTTGAATTAATTTGTATATTATGAACTTTTCACATAAATGTCTAGAAAGTGATTTCAGGAAATTCGACCTCTGCTGTAATATCATCTTTAATTTTAGTATTAGTTTAATTATTTTTATTATTTTATTTTGTGCTGTTAATTCCTTGTTCAGTTCTGCGAAGGTTTTTCTTAACCATTTTTCCTTCAAGCCAATCTAATTAATTTTATTTCAATATGGCCATTGTTAGCTTTAAGTTTCCAACCATTGTTGTAGAGGCACAAGCCATATGGTTCACGACATAATAAATTTGAATTTAACCCCTGCTGTGGTGTAAAGGGGTTGAATTTACTTTTACACATTCAGCCATATCCCTCAAGTCTGATTAGGATATAGAATAACTATTTATTTTCAAGTGCTTGTGTAATAACCCTAAAACCAATTTTTAAAATTTTATCTTTTTCAACCCCTGAGAATGTATGAAAGGGTTGAACAAGTTTTCACGAATTTCGTCACATTTCTTAGGAGTGATAGGACTTCGAATAGTTTTTTACTTGCTCTGACTTTCTTTATACTTATCTAAGAACACCCTTCACGATTTTTGGACATTCAACCCCAAGTGTTTATGGGGGTTTCGTACGTTTCCATAATTTTTTTCCAAATATCTTTTAGGTTCGAGGAAATATCAAATTGGCTTTAGTTTAAGCTGAGATTTTATATAAAAGCTTATACACCAATTGAAGTATTTTCTAATTTCCAATCCTCAAGATCGTTTTTTTTACACTTTCACAAATTCCAATATATCTCATAGATCTGACAAGATATTGAATTGATTTTTGCTTCCTAAGATTTCCTATATAATCGACAAAAGGTTAATTTCAGGCTTTTGAGATAGTCAACCCAAAGGAGGTTGCATACCTACTTTTTATAATTTTCGACATACATACATACATCCTATGTTCGATGAGATATTAAATCGCTGTTTACTTTCACATACTTTTTATATAATTGCCTACAAAGCCATTAAACGATTTTTTGATATTCAACCCCCAATGGTAGTAATTAATGGTAATTTTCCATTCTTCAGTTGTGACGAGACATAGAATTACTTAATACAATTTCGGACATTTCATGTAGTGGCCTAAAATCGAGTTCGACAATGTTTCGAAATTCAACGCTCGATGATTAGTTCCAATAAGTTAGTTTTCTTATTTATGTCTGATGCTATTTTGTTCAATTAAAATGAATATGGATTGCATAGAAAGCCGCCAATTCATTAATCCGTTGACTTCGCGTGGATCTAATGCTTATTACGATTTTTATCCAATCACTTGAGACAGATGTCAAGCCATAGCATCCAGTATGCGTTTCACAGCCCTAATTCAATTACATATCAAACACTTCAAATATTAACAACGCTTTTTCCTAATTACCAACGGTTTTTTATTTAGTTTGATTGAAATTTTTATTTCGATTTTATTTGTTAACCGAATCGAAAGTCATTTTACAATCAATTTCCTAAATTGCTCAGACACTTTGTCACGAAAACGTCATAAATTACTTACTGCCAATAATAACCGTAAATATCAAAGTTAAAGGTATAATTGAAAATAAAAGATAGACATCAAGTTTTCTTATTAGCTTTCGGCCAAGAAAATTAAACATTTCCGAATCATTGTCGTTTCGTTGGAAACGAACGCTTGGCCGTTATTGTGACAAACTCAAATATTAACTCACAAACATACACAAAATGTACTTGAAGGAAATTACAAAAAAACACTTCGCTGTAGATTGAGGTAGAAGGTCATTGGTACTTATTCTTTACCAACCAATTACCGGTCATTACAAATTTAATGACCAATTAGTCGGAAGTGAAATAAATTTTTAATGAGCGCTCAAAACAGGACGGAATAGAGTTTTGTAGTTGTATGCATTTGTACGGAGATTCAAAGTAATTTTTAGGGTTTGAAGCAATTTACACCATTTCTGAAATTCTGAAAACCATTATCCTAAATTGAATTTAAATTTTTAATTGAGGTTCTTCTGCAAGAAAGGATGCTACAAGTCGTCACCGGACCAAAGTAATCCCCTTTCAGATAATAGTAGGATTCTTTCGAATAATTACCATACAGTCTAATGCTTCGCCTCTCGAAGATAAACCGAATCTGTCATCATCACCGGGCCAAAGTAAACCCCTTTCAGATAATAGTAGGATTCTTTCGAATAGTTACAGTCTAATGTTTCGTGTCTCTAAGATAAACCGAATCTAGCATCTAAATGTTGCGCATTTCCATTTAAAAAGATCCAAATTATTTTCTTGTGCTCGTCCACCATATTACTACGTATCTACAAAGTACCAAATCCTTGCATTAGTAGTCCCAGATATTAAAAACTGATAT
Source organism: Beris chalybata (assembly GCA_949128065.1). Classification (NCBI taxonomy): domain Eukaryota; kingdom Metazoa; phylum Arthropoda; class Insecta; order Diptera; family Stratiomyidae; genus Beris; species Beris chalybata. The sequence continues at coordinate 13,002,098 of OX421894.1, forward strand.
TTTCGAATTCAGTGTGAAATTACGTAATTACGGACAATTTATCCGCAAACACCGTATCTATAGTAAATTCGTCGGTACTCCAGCGGAATTCGAATTAAACATATTTTTCTCTTGTATTACTGAAACATGTTGATCTAAAAATTGAAATTGTACTGAGTACTGTCTGAGTTCTGTTAAAAAAAATTAATGTTAAGATTGCTATTTTTATGTTTTAAAATAATAAATTATGTAAATATAAACTCCGCTATATAGTTACTGTACGTAGCTTCAATCCATACATGTAAAAGTAAGGTACTTAGTCTTAGCAAAAATCTTGCATAAAATTACCAGCTCTCGCGAATTCCTGTCTTGTTTCAGTACTGATTCGTCAAGTAAATAGAATCACTTCATATAGCTTTGATATTAAAAACAGAAGTGCCATAGAGTAAACAATTATGCAGTTCCGATTCAATATTTATACAAAATTTTACTGAATAGAAAACCATAAAAAAAACTAAATTTACATTTATTCCCGACCGACTTCAATATTGAAAATATATAAAAATTCGCATTACGTCCAAATTTACACATTCTGCCATTTTCAAGGTTTAATTCATATCCAATTACAATTTTCAGTACTGCAAAACCTCCTCTCCCCGAAAAATACTATTATGTATGATGCAGTACATAAGCAAAGACACAAATCTGACTACGGCCTTAATGCTCCAAATTTATCGAAGTGGTTAGGACCCGATTTTGCTATCGCATCATGCGGCATACTACTTCAGTGTTAGGGAGCTTAAATTATTACAGATTTCATCTTCTGGAGTATAAAAATAAGTGTTTTAAAAAAAAATTGCAAATCAAATCTACCGCTTTGTCTTCGATGATCCAAGTAGATACGAAAATCTGAAAAGCAATCTTGAAAAGGCCAGAGGGTTTTAGTTGAATTTATCAAACAATCTTGTAAAATATACGAGCAAAATATGAATCATTCCGTTTATATTGAGTTCAAATCCGCCTTCAAATTCATTTTTGCTTCCAGTCTACAGTCCTTTGATGCGGACGTACATAATCTTTTATATAAATAGTACGGAAGAAATTTTATGCAAAAACCGATTATGAATAGTGCGCGTCCTAAGTCTAATTATTTCAATGCACTATCATCATCTGGGGAATGTAATGAAGTCCATAGAACAGATGGTTCTTTAGAACGAGTATTTTGAATGCAAGTCGGAAAAAACTTTCATCACAAGAGGAAACTACTCTTAAACTACGAGATCCTGATTCCCAGCTGCTAAGTTTTCCTGGAAAACTAGTAAAAATGTAAATGAAGTACTAATCTAAATCCATACGTAATTTACTTTTACTTACTGTGAAGAACACTTTTGCGAATTATTTCTTTATATAGAGGATTATAACGACCACTTAATTTCCTTGTGGAACAAAGTACGATTCATTCCATTGCAGTACTGTTCCCAAGGTCCAATTAACGGATAAATTTGCACCCTTACAGATTGGGTTTTTAGAGTTAGTTCACATAATGCTATTATGGCTTCGGAAACAGGAATATCAGCATGATCGCTTGCATTAAGAAGATATAACTGGGTTCTTAAAATCTCAAAACGTGAGTATGAGTTTTAACAGAACGTAGTGTCCTTCAGGTGACTTGATGAGTCTCAGTTCAGTTCTTTTATCGCCATCAGTGACAATTTTTTCATAGGTCAAAAAAAGGATCTGATTGTATGACCTTATTAGACTGATGTGATGGTTTCATACTTTCACTGGTTAAACGCCGAACACTCACGAGCCTTACAGTAGTCAAGAGCTTTTTTGTCAATAACGAATTTCAGTACAGTTGGAGTACTGATATTCAACGTTAAATTCATTCCTTTTAACAGAATTCTGAGAGTACTCAAAAAGTTATAGTAAGTACTCAAAAAATTATAGTAAGTACTCAAAAAATTATAGTAATAGAATGGATGAAAAAAATGGTTTAATTCGGATTCCATTGGAGTACCGATGAATTTTGCTATATACAGTTGTTGCGGATGGATCTTTTCAGCTCTCTAGTGGCGTTTTGGGTGTAACTTAATTTTATTTTGCCGAAATTATTGCTGGTATCAGTGCGTCAGGTTCAGTTAACAGGGTGGTACCAACACTCAGAGCCGCATATGACCATCCGCTCACTGCTGACTCCATTACCAATAATAAATGTCCTGAAATGATGTTCTAGGTAGATCAATCATTTCAAAATCAAGTATTTCACATAAATATCCAGAGTTTAGTATTTTTTCCCATAAACTGTGGTAACAGCTATGACTTCTTGTTCTACTTCTGTTCCATTTTGGTGTTCCTAGGTGACTCCTTTCGTGGCACATACACAATCTTCCTGAGGAACTATTACTGATTCCAATATAATTTTATTTGAAACAAAACGAATCCAGAGCCGCGGACTTTGCAACTATGGTATCTGCTCGAATATCATCGTATTATCTACGATAAGCCCATAATCTGGATAGAATACATCTGTAGTTGTGGACAGGTGCGAAATAAAGCATGTAGCCACCTGTAGAAAGCTATAATAATTGAAAATGATGGCGCTAAGTACCCCCAAGGGAGTTGAGTAGTAAAGTGAAATTGTTTGCATAAGATTGAAGAACTAGAATATAAATTTATATTTTCCCATCTAGAAACCGTACAGCCCTGTCATTGAAATCTCTTTAAATATTCCTGGAATCGAAGCATCCTGAACAGGATTTCTGATAAAGTACCACTTACCGAAATGAGTTTTCAACAGTTCCTTTCATCCGTCTCCGACTTACTTTTCTCCCTAGCGGTGTGTATGATTTTATTGCACGATACTCAATTCAATTTCAACCTATTGACTTAAGGGTGTCAATTTTACATAAGGGTGTGATGTGGTTGATTGTTTGCAACGAAAGCAGACACCTTGGTTGGAATAATATCAGGCAATTTTCGCTTTGTTCGCTATCGTTTATACACTCCATTTTGCTGTTATTGTTGTTGGTTTTTTTTTCAGATGTTGATCTCATTGATCCATCTTTTTACGCCATGCCTTGAATTTCAACGCTTCTACGCCACTGTAATTTCATATAGCAGATGAGATTTACTTCGGAGTTATTGGTTTAGGAAAAGAAATCAACAAGATTAATGTCACCTACAATTTTCGACAGTTTTTCTTTCCCTATGATTATTAAATAGACGAGATTTCAAGCGCTAGTGAAGCATAGAATCGTTGTGTAATGATCATGACAAAAAGGAAATGTTTCGGTTCAATGTTCGTCGTTTTAAATCGAGGGGGGGGGACAATAAATTGATTAGAAATTTGTGAAATTTGCCACTCATTGTCTTCAATTTATCACTGAAATTTTTGATTAATTGTACGAGACAGAAACTTCATCGTTGTTTCCGTTAAGTTACGGAATCTGGATAGCAGGAGTAATTCGTTTCGGGACACCGAGTACTGGTTTCATTTCACAAAAACCGTTTCTTTATTTTTTTATACTATTACTTAACTTTGATTTATAATTTATGTACGGATTGCACTAGCATAATTTCCTGGTGACCCCGATCGTTGCCATAAAGCAGTGACTCATAATTATTCAAGCGTACTTGAAAGTTTCTTCTTAAGGAGCAAAGTGATAGTACGGTTTTTGCAAGTAATGTCTGTACTTAATTCCAATTGGGGTATGGAAAACAAACTCTGTAGACCCCATTCCAAAACAGCTCCAAGTTAGTATTGGCTTACTTTTGGAACATATAGTTTTATCTCGGGGGCTAGAAATCAACAATTTCGAAGATATAGCATTCTGGATGTGCTTCGTTCTCTCGATACATTTTGCTAGGACCTGCACTTCCGAATTTAATTTAATTTTTTAATTCTGCCCTTACTCTTTATAATGTAGGTATCTACGTAGTTTAAAGTTTTCGCTGTGACTCGTTGCTGATATATAAGAGTAATGATATATGGGATTTATTCCCTTAACCAAATTCTAAGATACAACAACAGCACAATAACAAAATAGATACAATCCTAGCTCCGAAACCTATTGCCAAGTAGCCGAGACTCAAATCCGATCATTGTTACTATGTCCTGCATTTCATATGTTGAAAGCTTTCGTGTTGTACAGCATTTCATTCAAATCAAAAGCTTTGTCAATCCTTTTGAATATAAAATTTTGTCCATGAAACTCGCATAATTGCAGTTTAAACGGAAAAACATTATTAAAGGCAGAGATTTCTATTGGCAGGCAGGGCTTGATCGAATCGAAGAGTAAAGACTACTGTTTAGAGAAATTTGGTTGTCTTTTAAATTTCGTTAATGGCCTTCTGGCAATGAATAGCATTTATTTCGTATTTCGAAATTTATTTTTTGAAGTAAGCAAAGATATACCAATTAATTTGCAACTTATATAGCTAGCTAAATGTATTTCATTTCATTTGGAGGTATACAGCATGGCTGTAACAAATAAAAAGGTATGTAGAGAATAATAAATTTTGTATGCACGTTCTCCGCAGACTTCCCACTATACAAGTCTATTGAATAATAATTCTTTCCTTATTCTTTTTTTATTGTAGAATCACCTGATGCATTCCACTACCCTGAATGCAAATTTTTTCTAGGATTCCACTTTGGCACCAAGTGACTGAATTCAAGAAGTCAGTCGGGTAAAGGGTTATTTAATAGCTTCACCACAATTATGTATTGTAAAACAAAAGTATCCTTAAACTTTTATGCTGATCTATCAATGTTAAAATATCAGTCAAGGTTTACATTTTTATCATGGTGAAGTTCAAGTTGAATACAAACTGTGGGTGAATCGTTCAGACCCATCTTAAAGAACACTCACTCATTCAATAATTTTTTGATATTTTGAATTTTTGTTCACATATTATTAGATCAATAAAAACTACAATTAAGCAGCGCTAATTCATTCACGTTGTTTCTACCAACGTTCATGTCGAGTAGATAGCAAAAGATCGGGTACAGTGTAAAATATTTGTGCCCAGTATAAACTCCTAACAGTATTCAGTTAATACAAATATGTATTACAAAAATGAAAAGTCTGTATAATTTTTAATTAAAATCTTTTCATTGCAATAGTAAAAACTCCAACAGCACCATAGTAAAATGAGATAAAAGTGGTAAAGCTTAAAGTGGGGCAGCATTATCCGCGCCAGGATATTTCAGTAAATTTTCACCAACATTGGTCGTCCTTCTGAAATACATATTTACAATACATTCAGTAGCCATTTTTGTCATTAATTTTAATCAACTTCCATTGCTGTTTGTTTTAATTTCATCGCAGAAAGGACACTCGTGAAAAACATTGAAAGTGAAGGTTTCAGTGCCGTCTCTATGTGACTGGTACCTACACGAGAAAAATAACGCGGCCACTAATGAAAATGAAAAACTTTTTAACGATCCTTTCTTCGTCCCCCTACATTTCACAGCACTGTACAACTAGTTCTTATTAATTCTCGCCCTGACATAGAAGAAAAACGCTTACTTTTTTCTTCAGTTCACATTTTTCACCATTTTTCTAAAAAGCTATTTTTGTTTTATGTTTTTTTAAATGGAATAAAAGTTATTTCAGCGGAAACGTTTTAATGAGATTGAGTTAACTTTCGTCCTGCAAAGCGATCTTATTTAGAACATAACAAAATCAGACCCGAAAAGGGGGGGGGGGTTTCATAATAAACTATGTACTTCCCACAATACTGAATGTGTGGACCTAAAAAAAACAAGGTCTTCAATTCCCATTGAAAATGGGTCCAATAGGGGGGCGGGGGTCGTTTTGAACCCCCAAAACACACACACCTGCATCCATCATTTAAAATGCTTAACTTCAGCCATCATTTGAATTTTATAACCTCAGCCATCATTTTAATTTTTTAACTTCAGCCATCATTTGAATTTTGTAAGCCTAGCCATTATTTGAGTTTCTTAACCTCAGCCATCATTTGAAATGTTTAACCTCAGCCATCATTTGAAATGTTTAACCTCAGCCATCATTTGAAATGTTTGACCTCAGCCATCATTTGAAATGTTTAACCTCAGCAATCATTTGAAATGTTTAACCTCAGCCATCATTTAAAATGTTTAACCTCAGCCATCATTTGAAAAGTTTAAACTCAGCCATCATTTGAAATGTTTAACCTCAGCCATCATTTGAAATGTTTGACCTCAGCCATCATTTGAAATGTTTGACCTCAGCCATCATTTGAAATGTTTAACCTCAGCCATCATATGAAATGTTTAACCTCAGCCATCATTTGAAAAGTTTAACCTCAGCCATCATTTGAAATGTTTAACCTCAGCCATCATTTGAAATGTTTGGCCTCAGCCATCATTTGAAATGTTTAACCTCAGCCATCATTTAAAATGTTTGACCTCAGCCATCATTTGAAATGTTTAACCTCAGCCATCATTTGAAATGTTTAACCTCAGCCATCATTTGAAATGTTTAACCTCAGCCATCATTTGAAATGTTTAACCTTAGCCATCATTTGAAATGTTTAACCTCAGCCATCATTTGAAATGTTTAACCTCAGCCATTATTTGAAATGTTTAACCTCAGCCATCATTTGAAATGTTTAACCTCAGCCATCATTTGAAATGTTTGACCTCAGCCATTATTTGAAATGTTTAACCTCAGCCATCATTTGAAATGTTTAACCTCAGCCATCATCTGAAATGTTTAACCTCAGCCATCATTTGAAATGTTTAACCTCAGCCATCATTTGAAATGTTTAACCTCAGCCATCATTTGAAATGTTTAACCTCAGCCATCATTTGAAATGTTTGTCCTCAGCCATCATTTGAAATGTTTAACCTCAGCCATCATTTGAAATGTTTGACCTCAGCCATCATTTGAAATGTTTAACCTCAGCCATCATTTGAAATGTTTAACCTCAGCCATCATTTGAAATGTTTAACCTCAGCCATGATCTGAAATGTTTAACCTCAGCCATCATTTGAAATGTTCAACCTCAGCCATCATTTGAAATGTTTAACCTCAGCCATCATCTGAAATGTTTAACCTCAGCCATCATTTGAAATGTTTAACCTCAGCCATCATTTGAAATGTTTAACCTCAGCCATCATTTGAAATGTTTAACCTCAGCCATCATTTGAAATGTTTGTCCTCAGCCATCATTTGAAATGTTTAACCTCAGCCATCATTTGAAATGTTTAACCTCAGCCATCATTTGAAATGTTTAACCTCAGCCATCATTTGAAATGTTTAACCTCAGCCATCATTTGAAATGTTTAGCCTCAGCCATCATTTGAAATGTTTAACCTCAGCCATCATTTGAAATGTTTAACCTCAGCCATCATTTGAAATGTTTAACCTCAGCCATCATTTGAAATGTTTAACCTCAGCCATCATTTGAAATGTTTAACCTCAGCCATCATTTGAAATGTTTAGCCTCAGCCATCATTTGAAATGTTTAACCTCAGCCATCATTTGAAATGTTTAACCTCAGCCATCATTTGAAATGTTTAACCTCAGCCATCATTTGAAATGTTTAACCTCAGCCATCATTTGAAATGTTTAACCTCAGCCATCATTTGAAATGTTTAACCTCAGCCATCATTTGAAATGTTTAACCTCAGCCAGCATTTGAAATGTTTAACCTCAGCCATCATTTGAAATGTTTGTCCTCAGCCATCATTTGAAATGTTTAACCTCAGCCATCATTTGAAATGTTTAACCTCAGCCATCATTTGAAATGTTTAACCTCAGCCATCATTTGAAATGTTTAACCTCAGCCATCATTTGAAATGTTTAACCTCAGCCATCATTTGAAATGTTTAACCTCAGCCATCATTTGAAATGTTTAACCTCAGCCATCATTTGAAATGTTTAACCTCAGCCATCATTTGAAATGTTTAACCTCAGCCATCATTTGAAATGTTTAACCTCAGCCATGATCTGAAATGTTTAACCTCAGCCATCATTTGAAATGTTTAACCTCAGCCATTATTTGAAATGTTTAACCTCAGCCATCATTTGAAATGTTTAACCTCAGCCATCCAGGACCGTGCGCAGGATTGAATGAAGATGTTGGGGGGGGGGGGGATTTCATAATAAATTATTAAGTTTTCACCATACTGAATGTGTGGACCTCAAAAAAAAACTGGCCTGACCAAAATAGAACACCATCAAAATGTGTGAAATACTTAGCTTAATTGCTTCCTTAGAATAGTCTATTCCGCGTATAGTATCTATTGTTATATTGAGCATTGCTAACAGTCTAGAATACCAAACTGAACACTACAAACCGAAATAGTAAACCATTAAATGTAGATTCTTAGTTCAAATGCCAATTGCTTACAACAGAAAGTTGAAACTTGGCCCCACCAGTAGACTATTTGATGAAAAATATTTACAAAATTTTTTTTTTTTCCAAAATAGTTGAGTTAATGGCGTTCGAACAGTACCTTCGCTCTTCGATAATATATCTGCAATAACCTTTGGAACATTACTAATTAATCACTAAGCTGAAATCTTGAATAAAACCGAAATTTTCCTATTAATTTTCAGATACTATCAAAGCCGATATAATGTCAACATTGGATGTATCAAAATATCACGGTGGATCGTCACACTACACGGAACCATATATAGATGGTCATGTCACGACAAATGTTACAACACAAATTGCAACACATGCCTACTTACCATGCAAGGTAATAATTTCTTTTAAATCAGCCAATTGATTTTATATACATAATTGTATTTTGTTGACTGTCATACTGTAACTTTTATAAGCTTAGTGAAAAGTTCTTGCGTAAGGTCCTTGTCACACACCAGAAAAACCGGTGCCAGAACCAAAGTTATCTCTGGCTTCTATACATCTGTGATAGACTCAGAAATGTTCAATATCCAAGACACTTAATTTTTACATCACTGTTTCAGTACTGAAAAACTGAATTCGTTCAAACATAGCCGGTAAATACTGATGCGATTACGATTAATTATTGATAAAACAAATTGTCCCATAAAAAATAAATTATTGCAAGAATCAGATAAAGTTCTAATGTTGGTTAGTATTGAAGATTTTCCGAGAATATGTAGAGCTGTGACAGCAATAAGCAAGTCGTACCTGACGTGTGCATTCTTGCACAAAATCAATATTTTTTTACCAGCTACAAATTAAATATAAGTTTAGTATTTCAGTTATAAACTCGTGACTGCCGTATATTTTAATTGATAAATGTAGAAATTATATAATAGTAATAAAATTATTATTTCATGTTCATTGAAAAGTTTCCTTTCATTACTATTTTTTTGAACTGTTTAAATCTCGTGCTGGTCAATTCTTCGTAGCTTAAAAACTTCCAAGTTCCTGGTTGCTACCTTCCATTGTTACCTGCCGTTACTTAACACAAAAGAACAAAGAATAAGAAAATTCACCAAAAAAACGTTTCGCGTTTCCTAAATTAAAATGGTAATTCCTTTTCAGCATTTTTTTTATTGAAATGTTAGAGAAGAGCTAGGCTCAGTTTGCGTGTACACCTACCTTTCCTTTTATTTTCATAAGCTTTTCCACCTTCTCCAGGTTCTTTTATTCGCGGGAACCACCCGCACTCGAAGAAGCAACCCCGTACCAACTTTACGTGCTAAATATTCATTAATTTAACCGCAAGGGCTTAATTGAAAGGGACTTGGAGTAGCGCTTTATTATTATAAATAAAATTTTTTTTGGTCGAACAATTCACGACGTTAAAAAGACTGCTTTTCGTTTCGTCTGGGTCCTGCCTTATATTATTTCTTCGGTCTAATAAGCTGCTTTATATTAACCTCGCCAACTGATAGGCATCAAACAATTCAGCTTGTCAAAGGTCATTTGATGGAAGCGCTATGACGTGATTGGACTAATTAAACTTATTCAAAAAGGATAAGCGTTATAAAAGTTGTTATTTACGTGTAATACCGAAAAGTGACATACTTCATTCTGGACAATGGAATATATTGTAGTAGGCAATGGGAATGTTATACGGCTGTTTTTATACGCATTTGTGCCTGTTATTTTTTCCCTTTTATCCTAACCTCAATCTTAGAGAATATATTGCTATTTTATGAACTTTTTTAGCGGATAGGAGACTTTCTTTTTGACAAGTACTCGTGCATTACAGAGTACTCTGGTAGATAGGCAAAGGAGTTTATTTCAGCGAAGTACTTCACTCCTAGTGGTTCACTTTATAGAACGAGTTCAGTGAAATATACTTCAATTGAAGTTTTCACTCACTAGTCATAGTCACTAGTCGTGAAGTACTTCTATTGAACTTTTCGTTCCTTCGTTCATTATTAGTGACTTGTCATTGTTCACTCACCCAATTGAACTCTTCGTTCAGTAGTTACTTGTCGCTTGAATTGAATTGTCCACTCACTCAATTGAACTCTCTTGCTCTTCGTTCAGTACTTACTGGCCACTTCAATTGAAGTGTTCATTTACTCTATTCTCTTCAACGGCTTTCTCATTGGGCATTACAAGGTGTTTAATTTGATCTTTTTCTGCGCTTTTTAGTTGGGTATTGGATGATTGTTGTTTTTGTCTCACTAGAAAATGATTGAGCTGTGCATGTCTTGACAGTGCTTTAAACCTATGTAATAGAAACTGGAACTCTAGTGTGAATATTGTAAAAGGAAAGAAAATCAGAATTGATTCGATATTGGCAAATAACTGAAAATTAATTCTTCAAAAGTATAAAACTACAATTTAGATGCCGAGTTGCTAATTCTCTTAACGACGGATTCTAAAGTTCAGAATTCTCTCCAGACAATTTCAAGATTCTATCTATGATTAGTTCTTATTGTCAGTACTGGTTTCCTGGACTCTATCTGATAGCTTACGAATTCTGACGTAGTTCCGGTTTGCAGTACCGAACTTCGGTACCCTTTAATGCATTATTTTTTTACACTTTTTTACTTCCGTTGAAAGTTCCAGGACTCACAAGTGTGTTTCAAAATCAAAACATTAAAGTAATTATCAAAAAATTAATCGAACTTCCATTTTATTTAAATATTACTTAAAACATTCTTCGCTTATTAAATTTTCAAAAGCCTATCGAGATTACTTTTTATAATGAACAGATGTCGTGAAATACATCAATTCAAAAGAATCTTTTAGAAAAAAAAAATGTCTAAGAAAATTTGGTATAAATCATAATGGGATAGTAGAAAGCGTAAATACGACCCATGAATCTTGCGATTCCGCTGAAAATTTGAAAAACTGCTGGAGTATCAGATCTCAACGCGGCTGTAGAAATTATTAATTTTAACTTCAGTAATGTATAAGAACTCCCCTCCGCACAATAAGACATCGTCCTTAGTAGTCCTCGGTTAGTCTTTGTAGCATATCGCAAATTGTAAAGTCCATCATTCAATTTATTTTCATGTATTTATTTTTCTAGGTGAAGCAGCTTGGAAATAAATCAGTTTCCTGGGTACGTGTTCGAGACGGCCACATACTTACGGTTGACAGGTAATTAAGAAGTTCCCCAGAGTTGATGTTACTTACTAATAATAATTACATAGAGGAATCACCTTGAAGAATGAAGGATGAGTGCAGGTGTAGGGATGAGTTTAAGGTCGGTGGGTGAACACTGTTCTTAGCATTAATCCACAGATTATACGAAATAGATATCCTTCGGTTGGATTGTGTCTTGTGTGCTTTGTTGTAAATACACTTGAGGTGATTTACGACCAGGTCAAACACACCCAGCAATGAACAGCTTAACACTTCGAAGACATGAATTCAATGAGACGATAACAAAGTTTGGTACGCCCCAGCCTCCCATATTTGATTTCAAATGCTGATTTCAAATATGATTATAGCCACCCCATTGCAATTCCTCCCTCTACGTCCGGCCTTTTGTGGCTATTGTTTATGGTAAACGTTTCTGATAGCAGGAAGGAAACCGCAGTTTGATTCCTGAAAATGATATTATGTCAAGAAATGGTAAATAATCAATGACTTAAGCTTAGCTTTACAGTTCGTATATCCGCTCCGACAGGAAATCCAAGGCAACATATATGTTCGATCAATGTTTGGTGATACTTGAAAGGAATTGGTTTTCTAGTGCACTTCGATTTCAATGAATTCAATGTATTGTAAGTCAGATTTATAAGAAAATGTCAACCTCTGTTGCTACAAAAATCTCTTGTGATACTGTATATGTATGTATGGATGAAAATAACCGAATACAACGAATAAAGGATATGTCACAGCAGAACTGCTCCATTGTGTTTAGCTGTTCCATGAGTTACTAGAACAATCTCAAAAATTTAAAATTGACACTCACCAACCTTTTTATGATTTTTGACGAGCATATGATAAACGGACGACATCCAAGCAGTGCCAGTAGTCAGTCGTTTAGGAGTAGTACGATCAGAACGATCATATCACTATATAGTAATTAGGCTTGCGCATTGTAGTTCGCCTTAGTGACCGCGAACGAACTAGTTCCTTAGTCTTCGCGAACTAGTTCGTTGTTGTAGTTCATCGTTCACCAAAAAAAAAGGAACTAGTTCGTTTGGGAGAACTAGTTGGGATTGAATGTGAGTACCTAAAAAAAAAAAAAAATCGCCAGGCCGGAAGGAACTACTTCCTTTCAAGTTCCGATTGAATGTAAGGTCCGTCCCCAGTCCTACTAGTTCCTTTCAAGTTCGGATCACCTACAAAAACCAACTACTTTCAAACAAACGAACTAGGACCGGAAGTCACTGCGAACTAGTTCGTTCATTTCACTTCTGGGAGCGTTCTTCCGAACTACTTCGTTCACAAACTACACAAGCCTAATAATAATGTTTACTTTCGCGAATAGTACATATAGTAGTGAGAACGGGGATATGATAGTTGTCACAACCAATTTGCCAGTGCGGGCTTAACAACACATACCACCTGGCTACCTCCAGCGCTACGAAAAGTTGTGAGCTACAACTAAACGGAACGACCATTTGGTTGTAACTTGTAAGTAGAGTGCATGTGGTTCTCCAAACCACTTACGGGCAATATGCGAACAATCTGCGAACTTTAGAGAAAAATAGAGTATGCAGTCTTAAATCACACACATACGACTATACGAGTCGAGAGCGCGCAGAGAATGTGATAATTTGTGTTTTTTATGGCTATACAAATAAGAATAGGATGTAAACTTTAATTGAAATATGAGTTGATGATAACTAAACATATGTGATGTTCATAACATGCTTAAAACTTACGCCTAGCTATTTTATAATATTTTATAACTTTTTAAGTCAAATTAATTTTTGAAACGGAAGTATTTTTTGACTAAAATGGAATAAAAAATATTCAAACCAATATTTTAAAGTAGGAATTTAAAACTATTGAATAAAAATATGTGTATCTTTTGTATAAATTTTTCTTCAAAATAATTCAGTTATATTGGAAGCCATGCCACATCTATAAAATATGAAGTCACATCCTCACTCTCCAAATGAAAATGGGCCAATGGAGAGGGGGGTTGAGTCTTCCAAAAAACGGTCCTGATTAAGTAGAAACACACTACTATTGAGCTGCAATACACTACTATTTTGTTGCAGTAGGCTGGTTGGCAGGTTGAAGTTGGCAGATGGTTGTGCAAACCACACACGGACTTAGCAGGGAGGAGTATTCTTATGATTGTCCGCATTAGTTCGCAAAACCTTTGCGCAACTACTTCAATGAACTAAATGATCGTACGACTACCTACCTATATGGTACTCAAAATAAGTCATTAGAGAATTTTCTTCTATCTGAAAGCATTTCATCTAACCACTCTCACAATATAAATTTCATCCTTGACCTAAATTTTGAAAAGTTTGCAAAAAAAAATTTCTTTTAGAAAAATACTCCCCAGCCTGATGAACTGAAAATAATCTAACCCACATCCTTCGCTTTTACATAATTCTATGAAAGTTTGACCCAAATAAGTTCTGGTGAAAACAAAATTATTTTTCGATGGTCCACAGTAATCCAATAAGGATGAGTAGATAAAACCTAAAGCAAACGATCCCTTTTTCCTTTTCATCGGACCGGTTGCAAAAGTACTGTCTAAAGGCAGAGTTTTGCGTTAGAAATTAATCCTCGCAAAATTTACGAAGATGACTGAAATTTGATTTAATCAACCGTAGAAAATGTTAATGCAAACGAGAGCGGACTCGAAAACTTTTTCCATTAAAACAAAAATTTACCATAATTATAGAATACAGAAATTAAATATCTCGACATACTTCTTATTCTATTTGATGATGTTCTATTCTAATTTCTATACCATCTAACCGCAAATATTTAATTTTATACTACGCAGATATTTGCAAGTTGATTTCTGTTAAATTCTCTTAGTCCGATCCTTTTTGGGCGGAAAATAGCAGGATTTCCACATTATGGAAAACTTTTCTACGGTCGTACTGGAAAACATATTCGGTTTATTAGCGTCAAGTATAGTGGGTAAAAGTTTCTGTATACAACTCCGAATCACTTTTGGGAAAATAAGTTTCATATGTCACAAGGCAGACAAAGTTACGGGTGGAAAACGAGTACTCATGGGAACATTATCGATCGGGACTTTAGTACAGAAATGAAGTTAACTTACTTCATTCGATTTTAAAAGAAATAGTCACGTAGATGAATACTGAAGTTTTTCAATCGAATAAGAATTTTCTTTTATTGCAGAGAACTACGAAAATGGTTGGTGACAAAAATCCTCTGTGGAACTATAGAGCAATATAGGTTAGATAGCGTCTTAAATAATCAAACCTAGAATTCACGACTACGAGTCGCTCTCGTTTCTCATCACTGAACTCCCACGAACTTTTTTTTCCTAACTATAGAACCGCTTATGCCACAAAGTTGAAACTCGGTGTGTATATGTAGATTAACTAGAAAAGTAATTAAAAAAAAAAATCGAATAGCCATATGCGTTCGGAAGAAGGGGTAAAAAAAATTATCAGTGAAAAAATGCATATATTTTCACGATTTTCGTCATATCTACTAGCTCTTCCCAAATATTGAATTCGTTTTTATTTTACGAATTCATCATATGAATACCTAGAAAGTGTTTTCAAGGTTTTTTGAAATTCAACTCCTAAGGGGTGTAAAATGGTTGCATACTTCTTTATGAATTATGTCATATCTCTCAGGTCTGATCAGATATTGAATATCTTTTCACTTCCACGGGCTTGCTTAATAATCAGCTATTTTCAACCCCTAACCGCATCCCGCAATATGAGCCAATTAAGTAATTCATATGTTATTTGTGGCAGTGACGCAAGTATTCTTGCTAGACTCTATTCTAACCGCTTCCCGAACTTTTTGTTTGGTTTTCAATCACAAAGTAATCTTCACGGCATTTTATAATTGAACACGTTCCGAACTTCTACCGGAAAAATAATAAAGTTGCGCCCAGACTGTTGGCAGATTTTTACTTATATAAGACTTATTAAAGTTAACCACATTTTAGGTTCTTGCAAGGTTGTATACCTAAGAGGGTGATAGAGGTGTGTGAAATGATTGTGTACAGCTTTACGAATTCCGACATATCTCCTAGGTCCGATGAGGTATTACTATTTTGCATTTTACTTTAAAATATGGCTTTCTATAGAATCGCCTAAAAAACTTTTTCAAAATTCACAAACCCGTTCGGTTATTAAGTTGAAATTTTTTTGGTGGGTAAATTGCGTGATGATGAGTGGTACCATTCAACCCAAAATGGCTTTATGTAGACATTTTGTTATCTAGGTCCTCTTGAAATTGAAAAAAAATCTTCCAACAGTCTGGGCGCAACTTTATTCTTTATTGGGAAGAAGTCCGGAACACGTTTTATTCTGAGATGCAGTGTAGGTTACTGTGGACTGGTAACCAAAAGAATAACCAGGAGGATATTTAGAACATTATTTTCTTAGGTTGTCAGTCGCACAGTAGCATTAAAAAAAATTTAAATACTAAATACCTACACGATAAACTGCGGGACTATTTGTAAGGGGTGCAATTCGAATAAATATCTTTGGGAATATTTACTCTTTACCGGATATTTGTCTCCTTTTAGGTAAATATCCGGTATTTTCCTCGCTTTGCAAAAAATTAATTTTCTTATAAGACACACATGCTCTTCCACCACACCTACGATCAAAATTATTTCAAATATTTAACAAAAATTCCTGCACTTTATTTTGAGATTAATTCAGAAATTTAAACTTGAAACTCTCATATTTCATGAAAGATTAACTTCTCGGAAAAACGAGACATTTTAAAAATTCCTAAAGTCAAGTGAGTTATAATCTAGAAGTGAATAAAGCACTAGCTTCAAGGCAAGAAAACCTTAAGTTCATTTCCAAGCGGGAAAAGGCATCTGTACATTTGTTTTTTAGTTTTTCTTTCAAAACTTTCTTCTCATTGAATACACCAGACCATTTGAGATTTCTAGAAACTAATCCAAAGACACTGTAACACTACTCCGAGTTCTTCATATTCGAGAATATTTTATTTAACGTGAACTCATTTCCCATTCTTCAAGCATTAAGAGAAAAAAATTCTATACTTCCTGGAAAGAAAACGCAACAGTATCCACTAAGGGATGAATGATAAAAAAAAGCTTTTAAGGAATTATGTGATTCATAAGTCGGATATACATACATATATAAGCAGGACTACTGGTATTCAAACCTACTTCATATTGTGTTCATATTTATAAAATGGTGCCAGGTTGAAAGCACATACTTAAAATGAAAGCAAAGTAAAATGTAGGAAAAATAACAATGTCAGTTGTTGAAAATCTTGTAATTCTGTAGAAGTATCTCGACTATAATTCTGCGAACAATATTAAATCTACCACATCTGTATTTCTGAATAAATTGCATGTAGTCGAGTGTTCTGAAAGCCACTTCATAACACTACAAAAAAAGATTGTTACTTCCTTTCCGAGTGCTAATGCAGCTGTAAGGGGTGTTGCTTAAATATGCTTAAATGATTTAAATATTAAAATTTACCCTCATCCACAACAAACTTACTCGGAACATACCTCAAGTTTATTCCAAGTAGAAACAGTAAGTTAATTGTACTCACATAATGCCGGAGCTTACTAGACAGCAATATGACTAGATCACTAGACAGCACTATGAATAGATCTCTATCTCTATGCATCTAATAACAATTAATTGTAAAGCCTATGCTTCATTCACTGGCCTAGTGTTCCCCGAGATGAAAACATTGGACATTCTGCCACCTTTAAGTCTTGATTCTGGACGATTTCTGTGGCTCTATTATTCAATGACCTAATGATCCAGGACTGAATCATTGTCTATAGCAAAAAAAAGTTTCCTTAAAGTTCCTGATTTCCTGTAAAAAATTATGTCGTTTTTTAAATCACGTGTGACATCATTTTTAAGACAAGGACTGTGAAAATGTACTATATTTCATTTAGTAAAGTACAAACACACTTAAAGACCCACACTGGGCGCCAGTCGTCCTTAATGCAAACAATTTGCAGCTCACAGTTTTGACGTTGCTATCAAGTGACCCATACTGGGCGCAAGACTTCTTATAATATTTATAATAGTATTGTAAAGACTTGCCGTATTAGCAAAAATAATCTTACAGATAAACCAAAAATTTGGCAAAGTGTTTAGAATATAATACCAGAAGCGTTTTAAAATGTAAACCACCTAAAACTATTCATTTGACAGGTTTTGAAGTCCATGTATAGATGGTGAGATTCAGTACTGAAACCGGACTAAACAGAAATTCATTTTTCACAATGTTCGCTTTCGCCAAAATTTTCACTGTCAAAATCTTCAAACAAAGTAAGATTTCATGAACAATGTAACTAGTATTATTTACGAATGAACGCACGATAACTCAAGAACGCGTTTACCAAGGAGTATAAAAATTGGTAGCCTTCGTTGTATTAGAATTTAAAAAGCTGGGTTTATTAAGCGGCGAAGTAGAGGACGCTTCGAATAATTTTTCTTAAAAATATTTTCGAACATTTATTCCTGAATAATGGTCGATAACATTAAAAGAGTTAAAGCAAAAATATTTGCCACATGACTTAAAAAAACGACTTTCAAAAAATCCATTTAGACTATCGAAAAACCTCGATAGAGGACTCTTTTAAAAAAAATGGCACTTATTTTCATTGGATTTTGGGAGACAAAATGATTTTCAAATGCATGTAAACAAAACATTTATCGATAACCTCAAAACGGTTTAACCTAGGAATTTATAATGGTTGCAAAAATCACACACGTAGATAGACTTTTATTTCGCATGTTATTTGTGCAAAACCTTTGTCTGTAACTTAGCAAAACATCAGTTTGCTATGCCATCTTAAAAAAATGCCGCCCAAAATTCAGTTTGTTGCCGATACTACTCTAGAATAAAAACAGGCTAGTTCAAATTTGTATTATTGTTTGAATTTGAATTTTTGGAAAGCTTCGTATGACTTTTTAATAATCCCATTATTATAATAGGTACCAAGTGTTTTATCACTGTTGTGACTTATAAAATTACAACAATTAATAATATTTTGAAAAGGGTTTTTTTCCCGATGTACTCGTATGTAATTACTTACGAAAAGCCTTTTTTACAGAAAGTCATACAACTCATGGTTCTAGGAACCGGATAGAATCTATTTGGCTGTAGATCCGCATCTATACCTTAACTTGGATACCTCGTTCCTTTTAATTCGGCACAATATACTCGTACATTAAGGCTTCTTACTACGACCAGGTGAGAAGATTATAGACGAGGTTTGTGAACCAACTTCATACACACTTAAGTCCCAAATTTTAGTAAATACCATAAGTAGCTAAGTTAAGAAAATAACAGAATATTTAATTAATCCTCCTGTCTACTTGAATATTAACTTCAACGAAATGGAATAAGGATTTTTACCCCTACAAGCTGTTAAGTCTAAGGAAAATTTGTCATTCACTACATAAGCTTCCATACCTAGCGATAATAATTGCTCGAAAACGATGGAATTATACATCAAGTGAAGGTTTACCATACTGCATAGTCGACACTTCTTGCAGCAGTCAGGCTTCGCAGTACTCGTATATTCTGAAAATCTTAAAATTAAGTGGCACTATACCCACAGAAACCATCATCTTGCTAAAACCTTAATGAACAGCAGTGGAGAAGATCAAGTGGCGTATAGATGAAATGCCTCAAAATTCTCCTCGGCAATATGCTGAACTTCGAAAAGGTTTAAGGCGTACCTACTCCCAAGCTAGATTCATTCATTCATGTATAAGTGCTGCAGTCTTAAAGATTCTTCCTGAAGATAATTCCAACCGACAAACTTGAAGAAATTGCACTCTAGCTTCTACTTCACTGCCTCGAAGTTTAGTATCCTAACACTGTAAGGCTTTCCCTTTAACAAAGTGTACCATTTTGTCTTGTATTTCCAGGTCGATTTTCATAGCGGACGAGAGATTTCAGGCACTAAAGCAACCGGATAAATTTTGGACGTTGCAGATAAAATATGTACAAGCCCGGGACGCTGGTGTCTACGAGTGCCAAGTGTCAACGGAACCAAAAGTTAGTGCCCGGGTTCATCTTCAAGTAGTTGGTAAGTTTTCTAATCATCGTCATCGTCGTCGTTATAGTGTCCAAGACGAAAAGACACCGTTAGGGAAATCATAGCAGGACCCTTAAAATCTCGTCTTTTCACTCCTTCCGGCTTTTCAATCATTTTGAAATATTTATCCTGCTATCATCCTTTTTCCATTAACATTTCTGCCTAATATGCACAGAGAAAATTACAGTCTTACAGTCGGCCTTTACACAGCGTTCCTTATAACGTTCATCCCCCGTCTCGCTATTTCCACACATGTCCTAGTTACATATTCATGACACGAGGTCCACATACTCGTATAACGTTCTTTATTACCTTCTTTCGAAAATACCACATTCGTTCGTATGCACGAGTATGTACACACCTACGTACATTAAACCAAGGGTATGTTACCTTTGTGTCCTTCCACGTATCCGTAGAGAAATCCCTTTGGGTGTCGTGTCATTTCATAATTTATCCGGTCTTTCTCTAATTTTCTAATTATACAGTTCCTCGTACGGAATTAGTTGGAGATGCTGATCGTTACGTGAAAGCCGGTAGCTCGGTTATAATCCGATGCATAGTGCGAGGTGCCTTGGAACCACCATCCTATATAATTTGGTATCATGGAGCCCAGCAATTAGTGGCCGAAAATCGGCGAGGTCTTCGCATGCAAGTAGATAAGGGAGTTCCGGAAGCCGATGGAGAAATCCATAGTACGGTAAGTTAAAATAGATGTAGATATGTATTTATTTCTTAAGTTTTTCAGAAAATGCAATAATAATTTCGATGTTGAATAACATTTTCCGTAAAATTAGTTACCTGTAGATGCCTAAAACCAGCATTTCTATAAGTGCAAAACGTGCTAAGATCAAAAGGCACAAAGAAAACATTATTTTATTAGATATGATCATTTCAAATTTAAATCAATTGCATGTATGCTTTTATCATGTACAGCAATCGGTAGCACTACTCCGCAAATAATTTTCATTCATACGTAACAATGCACCCACTCAGACAACACTTGTCTGTAGCAGCTTCATTGATTAATTCACGGTTAAAACAAATTCGCCTTTGGATAAAATTTTCATAAATA
The DNA here is from genome assembly GCA_949128065.1 of Beris chalybata. Lineage (NCBI taxonomy): Eukaryota > Metazoa > Arthropoda > Insecta > Diptera > Stratiomyidae > Beris > Beris chalybata. The sequence goes on from OX421894.1 coordinate 13,022,767, forward strand.
ACTCATTAATGTATCATTATCTCAACCAATAACGAGTTCGAAGATGAAACATTAATGAATCACTAATCATTCCTAAGTAGTTCGTCATTAATGAATCATTTTTAAAGAATCGTTGATGGACCGCTTTTATATACCATCCATGATTTAAAATGATGCACAAATAATGCACAACTATCGTAGTGACCATATAAATTAACTTTGTGTGGGTTCATCGAAAGAAAGGTCATATTTCACATTGACTAACGTCTTTCTTTAAATCCATTTCATCAATTTGATGTAAAGTGCATCACAAGTCTGCATTATTTGACGAAGCTTTTCGTTAAAATGACGAAATTATAGCCATCAATATTTTCGCCAGAAAATTCGCAAATGCTTTGCTAATTAATGAATAATTTCTTCATTTGATGAACAGTAATTACAGGCAAAAATGTATTCCAGGGAAAACATATTGAAATTTAGTAATTGATGTAAAGAATCATTAACGTGATGTTGTTTGTTTATCACTGAAAAATTGTTCATCAAATTTATGATCGGTTTGACAAATTTTCCAAATTTAGATAAAAAAAATGTAAGTTTTAGAAGAACTAAAGCGGCCATTTTGCTAAAATCGTAACAAATATATTCAGTTATCTGTTTTTCTTCTTTAAATTTGCTACTTTAAGAGTTTTTGCTCTACTTATAGAACATTTTATTTTTTTCAGTAAATTTTGCTGAAGTTTTTGAATAGACCTGGTATGAAGGAAAATTGATTTGTTTTATCTTCTCACCAAACAAATAAAATTATCTTTTTACATCAATTTTTATCATTTGATGAATATATTATAGTTAAACCAAATACGCGTTCATTAAACCAAAATCGACGGATTTTTTTTATTAGTTCAATATATAAGAAAATGTATATAAGAAAATTTTTGTTTAATTCTTATGTTCCCAAATACATATAAATTTCAACGCACCACTACGACAAACCAAAAAAAAAAAAAATGAATCGAATAAGCTTGGTATTTCCGACGACATCGAATAAATAAATCATTTTATAATTTTTCAAGTTATTTCTTTTAAACAAAATATACTTAAAATAAATTGAGAAATTAATATTTCTTTACAGATCGGCTCTTTAATAATTGAATCAATGAAGAAACATGACACGGGAAATTACACGTGTAGTCCATCAAATAGTCCAAGCGTAACTGTAACAGTTAACGTAATTAATGGTAAGTTTATTTTTATCCAAATTTAATTCAACTGAAATCGCCTCGCTTTCATTGATGAAGTCCTAAAGAACGCGTCTCCACTAACACTTTACTTTATTATCTTTTATTAATAAAGTTGTGATTGACCAAATATTTAAAAAAAAAAATTCTCCTCTGTAGTCTTGTACTTGCAGGTTTAAAGTCTAGAATAAAGAAACAAATCCGTCTGTCCGCCGTACACAAAATCTTTTCCGGAATTCAGCTCCTAAGGTGGTTTATAGGGGTTGTACTCACGCTCACGAATTCCGACATATTCCTTAGGTTTAATTAAATATTGTACTCGTTAAAACTTCAAACTTGGTTTAAACAATTTTCGATATTCATCCCCCATAGGTGATGTTAGGTGGTTGTTCAACTATTCACGAATTCTGACAAATTATCAAGGATTAGGTAAATAACGAATTTACTTCCACTCCTATGAACTCTACGCAATCTAAATACAATTCAATTACCGGAATTTACGTTACTCAGCCGTTTAGGAGGTGTAAGGAGGAGGAGGGCAAAGGTTGTACAACCTTAAACTTAGCTCTGTATTCAGTATCGAAACGAAGCAACAAAATTCTGATCATCATATCATTATCTCAGCGAAGAGGCAAATGTTGCTTTACACTTTTCCAGAAAACAATTTCTAGAATTATATAAAGGAAAGAAGATCAACCGAAGAGAGAAATGAGATGAAAAAAAAAATGATTCTATGGAATTGCCTTAATAGAAAATCTTTTACTCTCCCGTCAACTTCAGATAAATAAAAATAAATTGAATATTTTCTTACATACGTAGATATCTTCTTTTGATTTCAATATTCAAGTTTGATATTGATATTCAATTTTGAATTAAAATTCAATTTTGAATTAAAATTCATAACATACACATGAGAGCGGATATATTCGGTGTAGGAGGGACAGAAACATCTAGGTAATCAATATTTGAGAAGACAAATTACCAATATACGGGGGTGATGACAATTGAAAATCGACATTGTAAATATTAATAATAACCAGGCAGTTTATATGGTATACTCTCGACGGAGTCACTAACATCACCAATACTTGATGATATCTGGTCTTTGATGACCTTTTATACACAGTGATTCACAATCGAGAGAACACATTTATACATTAAGTAGGTATATAGCTTTAACTATGGTAAATAAAGGGAAATTTCCAATCCTCTGATTCTGAGTTCATCAAAACAACGCCAGAGGACAATATACCACACCACTTAAGAAAGGTTTCATAGCATGAATAAAACCATAACAAGTGTTTTAATTTTTTTCCAAGGGAGTTCTACGTAGCCCTGCCAATACAGTTTACCAAGGCATTTACCAACAGGATTGTTAACCCTGCTAAGCTTTTGGATTGATCCACATTGTTTTTTCAATTTTAATCTGATCCTGTTGAAAAAATAACACCTATTGTCGTCTGAGAGTGTTTCCTTCTTGAATAAACTTTGCTCTCGTCGTTTTCAAAGTTACTAAGACTATTTCTAAATCTGTTAGGAGTACAAGGATCAATTACTAAGGCTTCTCAAGGCGGTAGGTGCGCAGAAAACAAATTTCGGATAATGATGGATTGCAATATCTGATTCACCCCTTTCGAGTTCTGCAAAACATATACACACATAAATAGTATCAATCTTCAGACTTAATTAGTTTGTATTTCTCTCTTCAGTACTCATGGGCAAATGAAGCAATCCTGTATATTCCTATTTAATAAAAAAATTGTATATTATTAGCAAATTTTCGCAACATTTTAATTCCAATACCAAACTTTTTCAACAGTCTACAAGCCGACAGAGAAACTCCTTTTTCAATTCTCTCCGACATGGGATCCATCTATCAAATTACTTCAAACTCATATCCATAATACGGTCAAAAAACCTACCCTTATTCGCAATGGAATAAAGCCAAACTTATCTATACAATTCCCGTTCATAATACTGAGCTACGAAAATGTAAAAGCCAGAAAAAAAGGCAAGAAAATTCGTAAAGTTTTTTGAAATTACTCTCTCCGGGTTAATATAAAGCGGACCGAATTAGCATTCAATTTTTCCTTCATTTCTTTTGAACTTTCCGTATAAAACGAAAGCAGAAAAAAAATACGGCCCAAAAAATAAGACAAAGTTTCTTTTTCACTTGAATTATTGTGCAAATCCTTACTTTAATTCTTCCGGATCAAAAGTTTTTATGTCGGGATCCAGCTGCTAACGCCTGATATATTCCCTTTTCTACGCATACATTAGCCTTGAATGACGACATTAACATATTTTAAAGAGCTGCGATACAGCCCGAGAATAGACGATTTTCTTATTATTCGATATTTTAGTAGGAAAAGTTTTACAAACTGCTTAAGATCGGCTCATTTTCTTTCCGTTTGACAAATCCTTCGCCCCAGGTTTATTTTACAATTTTTCATGCAAGCCTTTGAGCATTAAATACCCTTATTAGTTTCGTTGTTTCATAAGTTGCCTAGTCGCGACTTTATTGCTTTTCAGACAAATTTAAAAAAAATTATAGTCGAGATATGGAAAAATTTCAAATATCGTTCAGTGATAAGAAATTTGCTTTCCAACAATGCTTCTGGTAAATTTATTGAGGTAAGTCTTCATTGTGTTGACCAGTGAACTAATATGATGAAAAATTGTAAATAAAGTTAAGCGACAACCGTAGAAAAATGTTTTTCTTCTCCAACCTAATATTTTCGCTATGTGACATTGTTTCGCTTGTTGAAATTCTCCTCCAGTGCTGACTGAAAATACAAACTGCACATTTCAACTGTCTAAAAGTATCACCTCCTTCAGGACTAGAAAACATAAAAGCTTAAAGCTTCCCGTTTTCACCCGAGTGAAGTATTTTGTTGTCTTTTCATCATTTCTGCGTGGATACCGCAATTCAAAATTATACAGTCTACACCACACATCTGAGCGCAATCTCGAAACATGAAAAAACGGGGAAAAAGAACTTAATGTCCTGAAAATAAAAATAAGAAAATTTAAAAAATAAACTTGGAAAACAAAAATTAACAAATATTTTGTGAAAAATAGTTTTTATTCAAAAGTTTTTCTGGTCTCCACTCGAATGAAGTATTTTGTCGCCTTTCCGTCAGCTCTGCATGGACACCGCCGTCCAAAATTGCACAGTTTATTAAGTTTTTTCTATACCTATTTACATTTTAATTTTCTCTTATTACAGGTGAATCATCGGCTTCGGCTGTAACATCATCCGCACCACAGAAAAGATCCTACTTCGGTCACTTTGGTCTAATTATTTTACTTATAATTCGATACAACACATGACAGCTTAACCCGAGTAAAATTAGATATTAAGTTTCATAATTGTAATTATAACTAGTTCATAAACTGTGCATTTGTACATAATAAATTCACAATACACTTTATTATTGAAAGAATAAAGTTTAAAAAAAAAAAATTAACAAAATCGAAATATAAATTGAAAATAACCCCAATAGATAAAATTATTTACAAAAATTGAATAAATTATTGTAATAAATCGTTGTAAGATTTGACAACAAAAATTATTGGAAGTATGTTTCTTATTATTATGCAATCGATATTATTAAAATAAAAAAAATACTTTATTATTAAAACAATAAAGTAAAACATATTAAGTTTAACATTTTACATAAAGAGAAATTAATACAAAATATACTAGAATAAAACATACAAAAAAATATAAGGAAAATTATATCTTTAATATATTGATCAAATATGAATTTATTAAGCTGTAAATTTTTGAGAAATAAAATAAAAATAAAAAAATACCTGCAAATAATAATGAAAAACCAAATAAAATAAGCGAAAGGTATAATATGTCCATATAGCGTGTTGTCATTTTGATGATTATTTGAAAGACTGAAACATTACATAGTAAATTATTTTAGAAATCAATTAAAATTAAAATGAAGATCTTTACGTTAAATATAATTTTTGTAATTATGTAATTTAAAAAAACTTACTTCATTAACAATGTGAATGTATAAATTTACTGTTTACTGTTACTGCTATTTACCAGGTTGTTTTCCTTTTCTTTTTAATCCGTTCCGAAACAACAGCATTTTCTTTTTTAAACAATAAAATTAAAATTAGAATAATATAAAAGCAGCATTTAATAAACATTTTAAAAAAAATTACTGCCTAACTTTACCAGGCCATACTTAATTAAAGATGTTAAAATGATATAAAAGAAAATCAAATAACAAAATCAAATACAGTAAATTCGAGAATAAAATACCAAAAATCGCTGTAAAATGTAGGCTAATTTAAAATTGTACGAAATACCGAAATCAAAACATTAATACTAATAAAACTGAATATGTAAAAATCAATAATAATAAATAATGTATATAAATAAAAGTAAAAATAAAAAAACATATATTAAGAAGAAATATAAATAATGTATGCTTTTAGTGGAAGATGATTGTTGCCATTATTCCCTATATTTGTCTGTAGATATTTGTCTGCACCACTTAAACCAACCAAAGTAACCGATATATTATTTTTGTTTTGCAAGCGGAATTGTTACAGTGAGGTTTGTCGTTTTGAACAGATATTAAAAAAAATCTTTTGAAAGTACGGCCGTGGTAATATTTATACAAAAATGTTGCTGACATTAGTATCTGAATTTATTTTATTTTTTGTTAAAGAAAAGATTGATTGACCTAAAATACACTGTAAATTTTTCATTTCCACACCCGTATCAAAATTTGAAAGGGCACCGTCAAAATAGTCAAAACTCGAGACGCTCAAAAGAGATGAGATGCAAAACTATGTGGATGCATGTGAGCTAAATAAGCACCGAAAAAATAGAATTGTTGAAGGGAATACATAGTTGTGTTCAAGGTTAGGTGGCTTCCAAAAAAATTATTGAAAACGCGACATCTTAAGGCACTTCCATCTCTGTGATGAAGTTGCAATCTTTTATGAAGAAGTAGTTGTAGTTAAAATCTCTTGATCAGTTTATTAAGGGTGCATATCCCAAAACAATTAGTGCTATATTTCAGCTTTTTCTGCGCTATGTACTAGGACCAAAAATCGAAGTTGGTGTTTTAAAGTAGTTCCTTGCGCTGGCACTTCTGTAGAGCTAAACTACTTCCCGTAACTTGTACTAAAAAATTATAAAGTTGCGATCAGACTGCCGAAAGATACTTTTATCATGACTTTGGAAATCTGAAAATTTCCAAAAAATTGTTATTAATGAAGATAGCCTTCCGAAATTCTAGTTTAACTAGACTAGAATTAAACTTAACATAGACAAACTCCTATTCAAACTGCAGTTGAAATAATTTGCACAAAAAAGAAACTTGAGCATGTAAATTAAGCCGTTTAAAATTTAAAACTCATGTGGCTTTGTAAGTTTGAAAACTTCAGTAGAATTCGAACATACGACCTAACTACTAGTAGACAGATTTACGTTCTTAGATACCGCGATACTGTACTCCTTTCTTTGATGCCTTTAATTATACCGAGCCTTACACCGACAAAAAATTTAATAGATAAAAGATAAAAATAGATAAAAGGTTTTATCATATGTCCATAAATCAAAATGCATACAATCATTGGGTTTCAATACTAACCTGTTCAGGATATGTTGAAATTATAATATGACCGATTCTAGCTCTCTGTACAAGATTCCAAGTTTCAACTTACTAGCCTAAAATCACTTACGCTAGTAAGTTGAAACTTAACTGAGGTATGATATTAAAACTGAAATGTTTCCTCTATGGTCGGTTTCCTGAAAGTTCGCTAGGCAATTACTAGGTGGTCCTTTGCTTTAGGAGTGTCGTTCTCACCGACACAAAACACTTATAACAGAGTCATACTGTAGAGAATCATAGATTTAATGATCGATATCATTCAGGAGGTCAGCCGTGTGCAAATCCTCTACTTAAATTCTTGTCGGCTAATTAATATTTCACTTCGTTCAATATAATAATATTTTACTGAATATTAATTTAAAATACAATTAACTTTTAAATACAATTAAATTGCAAGAGAATATAAATTATTAATATCTTTATATTGATTTGAGTTGAATAGATATTGATAAAACTTTATTTTCATTAAATTTAATAATAAATTAATTGTATGGTTAGATGCGATTTAATGCGATGTCTAAATTAACTAATGAAAATCGAATTCATTTCTTTAAAAAATGAATTTGTTGACGACTTTGATTGTACCAAAAATCAACAAAGTTGTCTAAAATTTTAGTTGAATTAACAGTGGCTAAAACAGTGAAATTATTCGGCATCGTTAACTGCCACTACAACACAGTGTGTCCTTAAATAGAACTTTGTTTAACATCTAATTCACTTCTATTCAAAAAATTTATACCTACTCAAACAAACTGGCAAATTTTTTAAAATCACTCGTCTTTACAACGCATAAAATTCAATGACACACTATTACGAAATCGGAAAAAAATCAGTCACATCAGAAGTATGGTGAAGTTCTAAACGGAGCGCTGGGAGTTGTGTCAATCGAATCCATAAAATAACGAAACAGAACAAATATATAAAAAAAAAAACATCCCTTTTGCCTTCATTTTCCAGTCGTATGTACATCAAGTATTACGGCCATTTCTGAATGCCACTTTCATCAACCTTCTGTAGATTCTATTCGATATATCTACTGAGCACTGCTTACAAAGCGATTCTACTTAACCTCATTTCTTTGACATCAGTCGGATTCTTTTTGAACAAGCGCTACGCTAGAGAGAACCAATCACATTGACACAACATCAACCGAAACGAGCAAAAGCAACTTAACTCCAGAATGGCCTATCTACCCCTAGAAAATGGTACCTTTGAAACTTTGTTCGATATTGGTAAATACCCTTGTTGTCTCATATCCAGCGTAGACGTGGCAAGGGTGCTTTGTACGGACTAACCTGTTTGTTATGCTTGTACCTTCAGGACGAGCTAAGGGCGTGCTAGAAGTGACGAAAAAAAAAATGAAAATCCTGAAAAATCAGAAGTGGCTTCTATTTCACGACACCAACCTTCTATAAACTTTACTAGTGCTCAAAGTAACTTGCAAAAATTTTACGTTCAGTGCCAGTTGAGTACTTTTCCAAAAAAAAAAGGGTTATTGGAAGGGAGGAGGTCTAAACACATTAGACCCGGAAACAATACACCCGCAGGGATTTGCATGGGGTCGTTATCGTACAGCGCTTTGTGATAAATCTCCTCTTTTTTTCACAATGTATCCTTTTGTCTGTGTCATGCGAGAGAGGTGGCATATTTGATGGGGTGTGATTGTTCGCTTTTTTAGGGGCTAAAGGACTGTAGTGGTGCTCTTTGCATTTCGGATTCGAAATTCTGTCGAATGATATCGTTCGGTAATCTGTTTTATTATTTTATATACGAACACAATATTTATTTAAAATTGTATTTGTATATATCCGGAAGTTGCTCTACGTTTTTTTTAACATAATTTTCGGGCGAATTTCTGTATTTTATTCGACGCCCGCGGGACGAAACAGAACTGTAAATATTTTTTATCCATATTTTTCTCAATTTATGTATCTCGCATTTATTTTCATTTGCTTGTTTTCCATCGTTGTGTATCCTTGCTCCAGGATTTTTATGTTCTATTTTCCCACGATTTCTCTTTTATAAGTATGTTATATTTATATTTATGGGATATTGTTTACAGTTTTTCGCACAACTTTTATTTCTACATCAGAGAAAATATATTCCATTTTAAAAATGGCGGGAAGGATGATGGGGGTTGTGGGAGGATTGTGGATGATGTGTGGAACAATATACAACCGGAAAGGGTCTACGAACGAAACGAGATGTAAAATTTTACCGGATTTGGATTTTTCTCTGATGGTAAATCGAATTTAAGTAAAAAAAATATGGGGAGGTATAGGTACAATGAAAAAGAAACAACAAATGACAATATCAGGTGAATAAATTAATTTAAATCGATTTTCCACGATGAGTGTACATGATTTCCGAAATGTGAATTTTAAGTGATGTAATTAAATCAAATTACGGGAAAATAATTATAATTGTTTCAACAATTGAATTCATCAGTGACTAGGGTCTACTCATATCCTAGTATTGGTTGTTTCAGTAGGAACTCTCAAAATTTGTTAGGTTATAGCGGTCATGTTGTTAAAGTAATATCCGTCGAATTTATTGTGAAGTAAATGGTAAATCACCATGGAAGTTTGTAGCTGTGAACAACGTGTGCAAATCATAAAATTTAATTTTCAAAATCAGAGCTCAATCTATTTCTTGATTAAAGTATGTGTGAAACTGTGAACAACCAAAAATGGTAGATTTGGGGCGATACCAATCCACACGAGATACACTAGCACCAAATGCATCCCGAGAAAGTCACTGTTAGGTGCGGATTTTTGTCTGGCGAAATCATCGGTCCGTACTTCTTCCAAAACGAAACAGGCATTGTCCTAACCGTCAAAAGTTCGGTGATAAGCAACTAGACGATATGAATACCGACGACATGTGGACCCAACAGGACGGCGCTACCTGCCACACAACTCATGTCACGATGGACATTCTGCACGAGCGATTTAAGAGCATGCCACTGACACTTGAAGCTGACATTTGAACGACGGTAGATTCCATACTTAAAACATTCTTTCTCTGATATTTTGGATTTTTTTTTTAAGGGCTCATAGCTCGCAAAAACCGTTGAAATATGAAAATGAAAGTAATGGTACGGGTATAAGGGGGTGATAGTGGGGGGATGGGAAGAGGAAAACTTTATTACAGTATCCACTTTAGCACTCTAAAAAAATATTGATCTCTATTCCAAAGCAGAATACGGTGTTAGAGTTGGTTTTTTATATCTCAGAAACAGCTTAAGTTAAAAAGTTGAAACTTAGCACATATACATACATATATGTAAATACAGAGTTTTTGGCACTCCGTCCGCCACCTTATAAGGGGTTATTCCTAGATGTATTCGGAGAAAAAAATTGTTCCACAGAGTGGGTCAATTTTCAATATTAGTGGAAATACAGGGTGGTTAAGAAAAGTGTTTTTGACCGGTACCCTCACTCACTTAAAACATTAATATCTTGAAAACGAATAATCACAAGGCAAAGCGTTATAACTAGTTTTTTAAGCAATCGAATTACCTTTCATTTCATGTAACAGTCTAAATTGTAGCTGCACCCAATTTTGAGATGTTTACGCGAAAACACAGTTTTTCGCTACGTCATCCCTAAAAAGTCAGTGATCAATGTAGTTTTTCACAGAAAACCCCATTATAAAAATGTCACTATAATTTTATTTTTTTATGAACATATTGGAAGTAATAGGTAAAAATACAAAAATTAAATATTTAAAAAATCAGTGTCATAAAGTAGAGCTGTTTAAATTGTCGGTAGTACTGAAGTATTTTTATTATCCATTTATTATTGTTTAAAGTATGGAAAAAATCAATGAAATGTAAATGAGTTTTAACATAATTGATGCTAGATGTGGTAGGTAATACAGGTTGCGGTACTTTACCTTTTTTAATGGGGTACCTTAAAAAATCAAAAGCCTATAAAAGCAAAACTAACTCCGCCATAGCCGGTCGCAAGCCCAGGTTGAGATAAGGAGGAGCGAGTGAAACATAATGACTGGTTCGATGATGAGTGTAGTGACGCAATAACGAAAAAGAATGAAGCTTACAAGGCGTACATTGAAAGACCGACGAGAGCCAAAAAAGAAGGATACGACGAGCTTAGGCGATTATCAAACAAAATCTGCAGACGAAAGAAACGAAAACACAACAATGACATAATTATAAACCTAAATACTGACATGAAGTCACATAATCTACGATCCGCATATACTGCCGTCAAACAAATAAGACAAGGCTATAAGCCACGAACAAACCTCTGTAAAGACAAGGAAGGAAATATCCTTAGTGACGCAGAACAAATTAAACAAAGATGGGTTGAATACTTTAAAAAGCTGCTGAACCCTAACAGAGTGACGACCACCGACCCAATTATAACATCAAGTGCACCATCGGATGAGCAGACATCAACTACGGTACCCACTATCGGAGAAGTGGAAGCAGCCCTGCGCGACCAAAAAATACATAAATCACCCGGAGTTGATGCAATACCAGCAGAGCTCCTAAAGGGAGGCGGTCCATACCTCGCCAACCTCCTACACAAAATCGTGACAAAAATTTGGATGGAAGAAAAAATACCCGACGACTGGCGCCAAAGCATTATATGTCCAATCTACAAGAAAGGAGATAAATTGCGATGTGAAAATTACAGAGGCATATCATTGTTGTGTACGTCCTACAAAATACTGACGAAAGTAATTCATAATCGATTAAAGCCTTATACAGAAAGTATTATCGGCGAATACCAAGGTGGTTTCAGAACCGGACGATCTACTATTGACCAGATATTCTCAGTCAAACAAGTGCTAGAAAAATGCTGGGAGTATAACATTGACGTGCACCAGATCTTCGTGGACTTCAAACAGGCATACGATAGTATAGATCGTAATGTACTATATAAAATAATGCTCGACTTTGGAATCCCATCAAAACTCGTCCGATTAACAAAAATGACCATGACTGACACTGAATCCCAAGTAAGGATACAAAACGAGCTAACCCAAAGCTTCCGAACAGAATCCGGCCTGAAGCAGGGAGATGGACTCGCTCCCATGCTCTTCAACCTTGCCCTGGAATATGTCATCAGAAAGGTACCCGTTGATACCAGAAGTACTCTACTAATCAAGTCCACTCAACTAGTGGTGTACGCGGATGACGTAAACATCATGGCCAGATCTGTTCCAGACGCAAAGGAAGTCTTCCACTGTCTAGACTCAGCAGCAAAGGATGTTGGGCTAAGGGTCAATGAGAATAAGACCAAGTTCATGACCCAAACAAGAAGAAACGCGCCAACTAGACAAAATATGACCTTGGGGGACTACAATCTGGAGAATGTGGATCATTTCTCATACTTGGGATCACACCTTGTAAGAGACGGCAACGAACGGGACGAAGTAAATCAACGGATCGCACTAGCAAATAAGGCATATTTCTCGGTTCTCCCGATTTTAAAATCGAAAAAAGTGCACAGGCTGAGCAAACTTCGCATATACAAGACCATAATAAGACCTGTGCTACTATATGCAAGTGAAACGTGGACTCTCACCCAAGCGTCTGAAAAATCAATAGACGCTTTTGAACGACGAATTCTTCGAAGAATTTTGGGACCAGTAAGAGAAGGCACTGAATGGCGTATTCGGTACAACAACGAGTTGTATAACATCTATGACGACCCAGCCGCATCGACTCTTATAAAATTCCGTAAGCTGCAATGGGCAGGTCATGTGGAGCGAATGGATGACGGAAGAATTCCCAAGCGCACATTGAAAGGTAGAGCCCATGGCAAGCGACCGGTGGGAAAACCGCGAAAAAGATACGAGGATTCAGTTGACGCAGATTGCAAATCGCTTCTTAGATGCACAAACTGGAGGACGCGGGCGCTGAACCGAGATGACTTCAGACAATGTATCCTGCAGGCCCTGGCCCGATTTGGGCTGTCGCGCCATTGATGATGATGATAAAAGCAAAACTACCTTCATATGTTAATCAGTTTTAGTTACGTTTCCAAAAGAAGAAGGTATCAGTAGAATTTAAAAAATAATTTCAAAATGCCTGAATACTCCAATCAATAATATGGGGATATTGTGTTCATTTATGGAGAGTGTCACGAAAATGCACGAGCCACGCGAGTGCTTTACCATCATATTCGTATTTTGAATGTGTAGATATGTTCTATTTGAGTATCTATATGCTATAGAGTATTTAAGATTTGACTAATTTAATTTAATACGGTACCATAATACTTCAAAGTATTCCCATATTTGTTTATGCTTCAATCAAGTGAAATTTGGTTCCAATATTCAACCTCCGATGTCCTCTCAACAAAATTTTATTTAGAATACCTACACGAAACCTACACGAAACCTACATGAAACACACTAACCACACATCTACCAAAAGTGAAGCATTAAGTGGAAAAAAATATTTTTTCACAGAAAAGGAGCTTATAAAGTAATAAATTGTTTTTATGAATCGCCTTTTTTCCATTCCAGAGGATTGCAATCATTAGTTTTTTCTGCGATAATACACTCTTTTAAGTCTTAGCAGATGTTTGATTTTTTGTTTGTAGACATGAACGATACTCTCGAATTCTCAAAAGAACATTCATCACAAAGACTAAATCGTTTGAACCAAAAAAATGCTCAACCGTTCTGTGTAACGATATGCATGTAAATTTCTCCTTTTATATTGAAGCAATTAACAATTTTGAGAAATTTATCAATAGCAAGCTTGATATTCCAAGAAGAGTTTGCCTTTATCACAGTATTAGCAACCCATTGGGGAAAAAATCTATACAGTACTAGTTTAATATACAGACAGTTTGTAAAGCATAGAATATTGAAATTTGTTTAGTTGTGGTAAAAAACTCTGTCTCCGATTTCTGGAACGCTAAATCAGGACCACGAAACAATTGCTAGCCAAACTAAAAATTTGTTGAAATTATCTTCTATGCTAGTTTTACCATGAAAAAATCCCATTATAATTTATTATTGGTCCGTCGGACCGGATTTAAATGTAAAATAATTAACTTTAAAAAAATTCAACGAGAATATCTGAATTTGGAATCGAATTTGTAGGGTTGGTTTCATTATTTTTTTTTTACATTAAACCAAACGTTTGTGTTACTAAGGGTGTATTATGCATTTTAGGCAGAATTAATAATTGATCAATCCCGGATTACCTTTCTGCCTCACCCGATGCGGTAAAATTAATCTTAATTACATGAATTACACTTTCGGTGTATATTACGTTGCAAAGCGTTCGCAATACTTTTTTAATCATGGAATGCAACAAATGTATAATTCGCAGAGAAATTAATTTAAAATATGCAGAGGAAAAATAAATGTTCATTAATAATAAAATATTATATTTCGAAATTAAATAATGTTGTAGCGATAATTAATTCGAGTCATACAGAATTTTGAAGTGAATACACTTCTTGTATTCTGTTACAAATTGTATCGATGTACATTCGTTGCTATTTAATATCCTTTCAAACATGAATATTCTCTTCATATAGTAGGAGTAGAAAATTTCATAGATTGGTGAACACATTTTCCTACCAATTTTGTGACCTTACCATCGCCGATTCTTTTAAAAATTTGTGTACTTGAAGAATTAGTGAAAAAATATAATATCAATTTTATTTTCTATCTCATTTTTTTGCTAGTTATAGTACTATGTTAAAAATTTCGTAAAAATAGTGAAAGTTTTTTTTTTTTCAAGAATAAGGATTTTGTCCTTTATACTTGAATATCACAAAGAATCGCAACTTTTGCGATAACAATTTCTGAAGTCATAATAGAAATTTCTACCATGTATAAAGTCATAATTCAATCCAAGTGAACAACCAAATTGGCTAAAGTATGAGCTGAGTTTCACTGCGTATATCCTAGTCAAAATGTACTATGGAAAACTCCACCGTGTTATAATTCGCAATAATAAAATTCGGTTAAGTATTGCACATACCAGCAGGTGTAAGGGTGCTGCGAATAATTGCATGATACACTCTCCGATGATTCAATCCATTCCGATAATGAAACAAGTTTGCTACCATTGCCATGAAATAAGTTGTAAAAATGCAAAAAACTTTTAAGCTCTGGTAGTTACTACACTGTTTTAAAAAAAAATTATTTTCAATCCAATTTTTACTTGATTTTTCCGAGCCTATTTCATTTTTCCAAGTAAAAGTACTCATTTCAAGCACTTTTACACGAAATTACATGTGAAAGTATTCATTTCAAGTACTTTTACTTTAAATTACTGGTATTAGTAAATTATTCATGTACTTTTCAACTGAATAGTAAAATTTTAAAATTTTCACAAAATTGCGCAACATTTCGAGTAAAATTAACTATATTTACATATGAATTTAAAATTAGGTTTTTTTTTCAAGTATGCCACGAAGTTGGGTCGTTTTCGCCTTCTACTGACATGAATATGAAACGCCTTCGGTGACTCAGTGGCTACGCGCGTAACTACGTATGTAACATTTCAACGGATTTTATTGATATTGAATCTTACAACTATTTCATCGATAAAATTAGCTGCAGCAACAAGTGCTTTGGTTCGAATTTCACCACGTCCCGGACTATATCCGTATTGTAGTTGGAGCTTTAAGGGTATCAGTAACGTCGGAACTTCTTTAGAATTCAGCTTTAACCACTTCTCAGACTATGCACTAGGTGTACCATAAAATAATAAATTTAAGCCCAGACCATTGTAAGTAAGGCTAGTAAATGGAACCAAGTAAAAAGTTCCTACAGTAAACGGTTCTTTAGGAAAAGAAAACCATTTTTTCGGTTAACACGGTCCAAATCTAAATGGTCCACTTAGTGAACAGGGAAGTAAAACGTGATTTCGGATGAACTCTTACTGAAATTCTAAAATACAAATATTGTAAAAAAAAACAATTATATCGTCGCTACAGAAATGTTCAATATTAGTTATGTGATCCTTTTGGTACGTTTTAAATGGGAACATATGCAATTCCAATCGGTATGATGGTCGATATGATGAGGAAGTGACCAAACTTCGTATAACCATGTATCTCATATCAAATATACAGCGGCTGTCGCTTCAGGATAAATCAAAACAAATGTTTCACATCTTGGAAAATACATTGCGATAACATCTACATATGCAACCACAAGTCCTACTGTTTCAATCGACATACATACATACATTTCAACCTTGTGGCATGCATCCTAAAACTTCCTCCCGCAAAAATATCCGAAAGAAATTTAAAACCAAAGTGACCTTTCTCTTACCAGCGATAGAATGTAGAGTTCTGAAGCAGAATTTTGTTCGATATTTTAGATTCACATCCTGCATTCAATGGTATGCAAATATTTTCGGTTTCGTCCTTTTTTAGGTGAACGACAACAAAATGGTGTTTTCAAATATTCTCAAAGCTTGCGGGTACTACATATTTGTAACATGTCTGAATATTGAGTTAAGCGAAAAATAGTAAAACGACATGATGCAGAAAGGGCAGGAATAAAAAATTTTCCGGACATCAGCATTATTTTTAAAGGAACATGTACGGTGTAATGTTTACCTTAGACCTCCATGAAACTCATTTCTATACAATGTTGTGTACACATAATAGTGTGTTGGAGGGAACTCACAAATCAGAACAACGAGTTTCAAATTTATCTGTGCAGATACAGGTGAGGGAAAGACTACGACGTCCACTGAATCATTCTTTTGTCGCAACTGTGGTCCAAAGGACGAAAAATGTTATTTGCTGCGAAAACCACAATGTAATAGTCTACAGACTTAATTTATAGAACTCACTAATCATGAATAGACTATGGAAATCTCATCGTGTTTCAAACAAACTAATGGTATTTGCCGAAACAATCACATATTTTCTTTTCATTATTTGGTATGTAACCAGAAATTGTTCCCTTTAAGGAACGAGTTCAGTGAAGTAGTTCCGGAACTCTTCGTTCCATCTTTCCATCGTTCCATCGTTCAATCGTTCCTTCGTTTTCATTCCTTCGACCGTTCGCGAACAAGTTCGTTCTTTTAGTTCATTCACAATGTCCAATGTTACACTGTTCATCAACAGGATTGAGTTACTTCACTCACTCACTTCAATGAAGTGTTCTTTTGGAACACTTCACTCCTGAACGACCCATCTCTATCTGGATACTTGATTCAGAGGAACATGTAACAATAAATACTTTATCATTACAATAATAAAAAAGTTAAAATCAGGTAAAAATAAATTACAGAATTACCAAACATCCAACGTGAGCAGAGCTGCGAGATGTTGATTTACTTTTTAAATATTTACCTTGTAGGTACGCATAAATGAAAATGTGTTCAAAATCATTTGCAACAGAACATTTTTCATTACAGAGCTCTGGACAACAAAGCAATATTTTAATCAAAATTGAGTGACAATCATTATCGGCATTAAAATGATTATCAGCACAATAAACCATATATTTACTGACTTTTTTTAAAACACATTTTTACTCCCATTTATTGTATTATTAAATTTCCTTAGTCGTTAATAGCTGAATTAACGACATTACCACACGATATTTTAATACATTTTATAGCGACCGATATACATCATCAGGGATATTAAAAATTGTGCAGCGGTTTGCTCTCGTTTTTCACATTTAAGTATTGTTTTAAATTGTAGAATGAGTAAAAGAATCGAATCGCTAGCTATACAAAGTAAAACGAGAAATGTTGATATCCTTGTCATTGTGTGGCTTTGGAAATTCAACATATGTATGTATGAGTAATTCCCATAGGTGTATAAATTATTGAACTACAGTATAATGTAAATTTTCAGCACAATGCAATTTAATATTTTATTGAATTTATGATTTGAGATCTCGTGGCATACGATACGTGAATGCATGCAATACGACATTAATATTATAAATGATTCTAATAATGCTAAGTTAGTTCTACGATATTTATAAAAATTAAAATATTAATTCTTTGTAAAAACTGCGATCAGTGGAGGAAAAAACAGATTTGATAGTATTGACATCAAAAAAATATTTGTAATTGTATCACCATCTAGTGATGGTTAGACTCAATGGTGTTAACTTGTTAATAATGATGAATATTCATTCGCATTCCCTTCGTTGTTTATGTTGAAAAAGTTATCAGAAGTTGATAAGCAGTGTTCCAGGTTGCTGAACAAGAGAACGGAGGTTACGAGCGGGCCATTAAAGCATTCGAATTCGCCTTGTAATATTGCGCCCAGCGTGGGGCCTGTTTATATTTTTGCATGACCCACGAAGGCAAGTGTGGATAATTTGCTATTGACGACTTCATTGCATTTTTCGTGTATTTTTGTCTGGTATTGGGTACGGTAGCCTAATTCAGTACGGTACTAAAAAAAATGTCAGAATATGTTCTGCGGCGATGAAAATAATGTAAATTTTAATCAGATCGATCTCTTGCAGTAATGTTGAACATCATATTGAAGAAGAATATAACGCCCGGTATCTAAGGAATGCAAAACAGCCTGGTGTCCTGGATATTCGTATGAGGCAGCTCTTCTTAGTATAGGCTAAGATCTATGTATAAGTTCTTAGTCGACCTCATAACACATTCTCCCTGTCTGTAATTCTGGCGCACAACATGGGACCAACATAATTCCAGACATTTTCATGCAAAACAGTTACCAGCGAACTAGTCACTTATGTTTTACTACTCAAGTATTTGAGCCACACCAGATTATGGACTTCAAAGGGAATCCACAATCAAGGTTGATCATCCATCATATATATTTTCGATAGCATATGTTCATACATTTTGAAGGTAATTCCAGACGTTCACCTGAAAGGCTCTTGCCGCAGGACTACCTACTGTTGCTTAGGCAATTGCATTTAAATTTTCTTTTTCTTTTTCTAAATGGGAAAAGCCAAAAATTTCTTCGGTTTAATAAGCTATCTATTTGCTATCAAACCCTCATTGTTGTTGTTGTGTATACGTTTATGTAAAAACGGCAGATTTGGTTAGTTTAAGAAGTGCTGCTTATGTTCGCCGTACTAAAAATAGAACAAAATTTAAATGAGGGAATCGACAATTTTTGTTCTTTTAACTCCTAACTCAACCCTGCGTCTACACTGGTAATTTATCTAGCAATGGCAATGGCAACGACATTACTGCCATACACAAATTGACAGTGTAGTCGCATCAAATCAATATGACAATATTGCTCTCAGCATTGCCTTGGCAATTTTGAGGACAATGTTGCCAGAAAACGAATCGTTTGACAGAAGTTAGCGTGGCAAAAGAATCATTTGACAGCAGTTAGCGTGGCTTGTCAACAGGTAGGATTAGGTTTTTTTGGTTTGATCACAAAATGAATGAAAATAAGTGGACTAAGGAAAAAACTATTGACTAAGTTTCCGAAGCTATGATTGCTTTGCTTCACAACTTGGCAATTCGAATTCATTCGCTCAAATGAAAATTGCCTGGCAATCAAATGCCCACTCATTGCGATTTGACATTTAACTCAATTGCAATATTGTCATTGTCATTGCCAGATAAATTGACAGTGTAGACGCAGTGACCTTGGATACACTGCTTGCATAAAAATTACTTTATTGAAATTATGACATACGATGCAAGTACGTTGACGTACTATAAGCACATTATTGGGTGATACACTGGGGATATTGACGATCATATGATTTATATACAAGCAGTATATAAATGGTAATAATTTCATAGATAACCTGCTTCATCGCATGTCTAAAACAAAAATTTATGGAATTTTTCGAACATTTATTTAGTGTGGGGTAAATTACCTGCAAATCTGTAAGTGTATTAAAATGACTTGTAATGTGGCGCCAAACGAGGGTTTTTTTATTTGAAATCCATCAGAGTCACGCTTGTCACTTTCTTCAGGAGTAATGAAAAATTAACACAATACTAATTATCGATATCAATTTCGATAATTTACTTTGGAGACTAGCATCTGTTCAATGATAAGGTTTAACGGGGTATGGGAAATCAACGAGTTTTCAAATTTTTGTTTTATATTATAGCGCCTAACGTGGGTCCTGATTTATGATTTTTTAGCTCGCAATCGATGAGCAAATAATTTCTTTACTTGTTTTGCGCTTTTTCAGATTAGTGCTGAGTCTATTCCATCGAAATTGGGGCGATAACGAGCTTACAGTGAAGATTATGTGAAGAAAATCAAGTTGAATTAAAATTTTTAAAACAAAATTTTATTGTAACTTTAAACAACTTTAAACTTTTTGACTTTAAATGCAAGTACCCGCTCTCATTTAGATAAAGATTCAGTATTCCATTTTTCGTTGTTACAATATTATTGTTTAGTCTTAACCATAATAAGGCTTCTCAGTAGGTACATATTTTCCTCCTTTTAAATACTCCTAAAACCAATTTTCGATTAAATTACTTGACACTTCTGTGTGAAATTCCAAAATGCAATCTAATTACATAAGGTGTGTATGCTTCTAGGACACACATTCTAGGTGGAAACAGATACACCTTACTAATGACATGCCAAAACTATTCTCCATAACGAAAATTTTAGTGGTCTAGTCACAAACATGTTCCTTAACGTCATTCAGGAAAATCGATTATTTGTCTACAAGAAACAAACACCTTGAAGTTATTTCGATTGAATACCTCGTCTACGACATTGTTTACTTAGTGTTTGGGGAAGCCAAAACACGAATTTGTTAACGACATCGCCCATAGAGTGGCGTCATTAGGAAAATTAGGCAGAGACCAGAAATATGCAGATGAAGCAATTGAGAAAATCGTAAAGTTGTTTCTATCGTAACCACTAAAGCGGTTTTCCGAATACGTTCCGGATAGAACCGTGTTATACTTTGTATACAGATATATTGGAATAAGACTCCAAACCAGGAAGTTGAAAACCTTGCAAACTTATCGAAAAGTTTCAGCAATTATTTTTGGTGTAAATGCAATCAGTTCGTAAGATTCTCGGTACATCGTGATATGAAAGGAGAGTGCCACCATTAGATTTATAAATTCGTAGGATTAATTGTTCAGAGAAGGAAAGATGAAACATACCATAAGTTTGGATTTTATGGCTAAAAAAAATAAATTATTTTATAGTTAAGAGAAGGCTTCTTCTGCACGCACACCCCGACTGAAGAATACGCTAAACAGGATAGACCTCAGCTAATGAAACGCCAGTTGAAAATTTGTACACTGAACCAAAAAGTTACATCCAACCAATTAAAATGTACATCATTATACTCGTAATGAAAAAATCATTTTGAGTCGATGTAAGTATTGATTAATAGTATGCATAATCGTTCTTCATTTATTATTAGATAATAGTTAATAATACAGTATTGTTATCGATTTAAAAAAAAAAATTTGCTACCCTATCCTCATGACTAGTAGACACGAAAAAAGCAATAAAAATTTTCAATCCGTCTGTCCGCCGGACGCTAGCCGTACGTCTACCGGTGTAAAAAACGTTTGAAGTAGAGATGGGTCGTTCATGAGTGAATTGTTCCAAAAGAGCAGTTCATTGAAGTGAGTGAGTGAACTAACTCACTCCTTTTGGTTTTGGTGTAGTTCGTTTCGCCATGTGATACAGCTTCAAAAGAAGTAGTTCTTTTGTGAGTGAGGTCCTTTTTTTTTTAGGTCCTCACATACTATGAACTTGAAAAGAAGTAGTTCCTTCGTGAGTGCGGATCTTTTATTTTTTATTTTTTTTAGGTTCTCACATTGAATCGGAACTTGAAAAGAACTAGTTCCTTCTTGAGTGAGGACCTTTTTTTTAAGTGATCTTCAAAAGGAACTCGAACTAGTCGGAGTTCACTCACTCACTAAAAGGGGTATTGCATAAATATTCGACAGATGATTTTATCTTCTTAGCTTTTCAGTTTGGCCCCTTCCTGCAACTATGGCCATATCATGATCCTTTTATTTTTACATTTCATATACCAATCTGTTCCCTGTACTACAAAATTTTAACCTTAGATAGAGTGGACCATATTTTAATGCGGTTTATTTAATACTTTGAAAAAACGGCTTTAAGCTGGCATCAGCTTTAACTAGGAATTTCAACAATTTGCGTCCATACACTATAAAGTTAACCACAAAAACGGAAGCAACACTAAAGGACATGCTGACAGCAAATATAGCGTTAAAGTCGTATATTTGCAAACTCGATTTTTTCCCTTCTGTGTGCTGATGTGCCAAAAGAGAAGGAATTGCCTGCATATGTGAAACATCACACACCACTCCAAACTGAAATAGCAAATGGAGAGTTATACAGAAGGAAAGGAATTTACACTACCAACATTTTAGTAGGATAGGAATATCATATAAATAATATATGTATGTTTATAGATTCGTGTGGTACTTGGTAGAAAAAACACATTTTAAGTTGAATGTAACAGTAGGCGAAAATTCACAAGAACTCCATTTCAGAAAGTTTCCTGTTACACTTTCAGTATGTGTAGGAATAACTCATTTGGCGTGTAGGATACTGTATGCAAATCGAAAGCTATAATTCAAAGTATGTACTTTTAAACTTTGAACGAAATCTGTAGAGTATTAGAAGATTTATTCAGTATTTTTATACTCTAGATAAAAGTGGCAGTATTAAAAATTTGAGCCGAGCCCAAAGTTTTCAATGCTAAGAATGTATACAAATGGAAATTGGAAAAGTATTAGTATATTTTTTTGAGTTATTGCCAAAAATGAATGTACGTTGCAATACTAAAAAAATGAAAACCGGACACTTTTTGGACATGGAAGGTATAAGATAGTATCGACAAACAAGGTGCTGTTTCTGAGATAATAAACCTATTTGATTCAGAATACCAATACGCCGTGAATAATTGTATAGAGTGGTTATTTGCAAGAAGACTTACAGGTGCATAGAGTTCAAGCTGTCCTATCCTCAATGATAACGTCTTACCAGCAGTTACTCTGTCGGGCACACATATTACATTAGATTATTATTGCACAAGTCCTTGAAAACATTGTTCCGGTGATGTCCGTGGTTCAATTCCCACTCAACGCACAATTTATTTATGTCCATTCACATTGTTCTTAAATACCATTAGTGCTACCAGACGGTAGTTGATTTTACGTATATGAACAACATCTCCTTTAATGAACAGATGGAAAGATTTTTACCAAAATAATGAAAAGTTTCTGTTACAAAATGTGACTAATATAGATTTAAAGTCTGACCTGTTCTGCACTGAAAAACGTACCCCAAATAATTGAGGATACCGAGTTGAAATCATGCCAAAATCTACAGTGGACTTTTTGAATGAAATATGTTCTGAATGTCGTAACAGATGAACAGCCAGAAGAGAAATCCATTCATTGTCATCTTCACTACGATTGTGGTATACTTGAAGGATATGTACTAAGAAGTCTAGAAAATATTTCCTTCCGTATTTCAATCTTCTCTCTGCTCTGACTTTACAACGCATGTACCACACAACCACATCTTGTCTGACTCATTCATTCATTTCAACTTGTTCAAATTGGTTAAAAGAAAACGAAATACCGCGAATTCTGATGAAAAATTCAAAATAATTCTACCCACTTAAAATCGCAGTGCATAGAAGGATATAAGACGCGAGTCCTGAATATGATAAAAACAACCACAACAAAAAAGAAAAACATTTACAAGAAAAAAAAACACAAGACTGAGAAAATAGGGGTGGAAAAAAAATTATATGTTCTACGAGAAAATAAAAACAAAATTGACATCGTTGAGACGTAAAAAAAAATCCGGTTGTCAGGACGCGAGAGCGCCCAAATTGGGACCAAACTGCCACCCGAAGAAATGATGTCAAAGGAAATCAATTTCGGTGTAATGCAAAAGAAAATGAAAATCTTTTTACATTAGTGGTTCTGTCAAACTCTGATGAATTTCAAGTTGCCATGAATATTATGGCGCTCGTGTACACTTTAATGGAATACTTCGCAATAGATCCTACAATTCCGTACGAAAAAATAATTATAATCTGTAATCTGCTGTCATGTACAATTTGTCGACTTTTTACAATAGCCCTCTAAATAAGGAATTCGGAATTAGAATGCTGCCATCGAAATTTCTTCATTAACTATCTTTGTAATACCGACCTACTCTAGATGAAATAAGCAACTTCAATTATAGGCTGTTACCTATTTAAACTTAAAGTAAAAAACAGTTCGATATCTTATAAGACCTAAGAGAGATGTCGAAATTCGTAACAATCATTTTACACCCTCTTAGGTGATTTCGATTTCATTATCTCTAAAGATTGGTCGGAAATCGTTAAAATTTGGACAATAGGTATAAATTCCACCCCCAGGAGGTTGAATACCGAAAAATGTTTAAGTCGATTTTTCCGCGTAGGACTTTAGGGAGTGAAAGCGAATTCGATATCTCATATGAGCCGTTTATTTTGAATGTGGCATAAAACACTTTCGTTTTTATATCGAGATGTTTAAGGGTTTGTGTTTTAACATGTTTAAAAATATTTATGCCAACTTTCGGGAAGACTTACTTGCATTTGTTAGAAGTGAGATGAAACAATTGCATCAATAGGTTCTCAGAAAAAAAAAATAGCAAAGTTGCAAAAAAAAAATTCCCGAAATTTTGAAAAAGTGTGACCACCCATTTTTCGCAAGGGTCCCCTCGTTAAAATACCAAAGGTGCAAAATTTTTTTTTTTATAAAATACTAAACTTTGAAAAAAGTTTGATCGCCCATTTTCCACAAGGGTCTCTCCTCGTTAGAGTACCAAAAAAGTTACCAAAAAATATACCAAAGTTGCAAAAAAAAATTTAAAAAATTTCAATAATTTTGAAAAAGTGTCACCACCCATTTTACTTTATTATTTTAATAATAAAGTATTTTACAAGGGAGGGACCTCGTTAGAATACCAAAGTTATAAAATTTTTTTTTTTTTAAAATTACCAAAATTTGAAAAAAGTGTGATCATACATTTTTCACAAAAGTCCTTTGTTAAAATAATCAAAATAGAAAAAAATAAATTTTTAAAATTCCAAAATTTTGAAAATGTGTTAAAATACCAAAGTTGCAAAAATAAAAAAATTTAAAAAAATTTCCATAATTTTGAAAAAGTGTGACCCATTTGTCACAAGGGTCCATCTTCACATAAGTACTGTTTCAACTCTCTAGCATAAGCAGTTTTGGAGATACAAAAAATACAAACCATCCCCAACATTTTATCTTCCAATTCTCTACGATTTCTGAGAAATTAAAATCAGGTTTCTTTTTCCTTCCCACTCCCTCCCAACATTTCCTACAGACCTACATTTCCAAATGAGTACCTGAGTCAAAATCGGGGTAATAATCACGGACGAGTGTGTAGCTGACCACTACACCTCCTAGTGTTCCGTTGGTCTCGTAATGAAGTAACTCTAGCATTACTTCAAGGCCTAGGGCCCGATCTGTGTGTTTTGTGATATTTATCTCATGATCGACTTATGCTTGAAAGTTGAAATTTGTTACAGACATACAACTTTTTTTAAACCTTGAAAAATATGTTCACATTTTAAGACCGAAATATTTTAGATCTGAACCATAATCTGTATGAAGATATGAAGAATTGGAAATCAGCGAACGAAATATTGTCACGTTTAATTTATTTTAGATGAATTTATTTTCATTATTAGCACGTAACTTCGATATTATACTCAATTTCAAATCCATGTTTGTAAATGAGATAAAAAAAAACGCCTAATAATTACTCTCCGTTGGCCGCCATGAACATTTGTTTGCTCATTAATTAATTTATACCCAGTAATGCAAATAAAGTTGATTTCGAAAACGGATCACGATTAAAACGAATCGCTGGTAAAATTAAAATTTTATAATAAAATGTTAATGGGCATTTATATTCGTATTCTGTACGGAATACATGAAAGTGATAAGTCACAACCCGATAAAATTCGATTCGATTTTTTTTTTGTCAAGTTTTCTACTGTAATTGTATGTAGGTACTATATTTTGTTTATATAGATACTTTGGATAAAACCTATTCAATCTAGTATTAATTATAAGTTTATATATAACATTGTAAATCAGTCATGAACCTACAGGCGATCCTATGATTCTCACATGAAATATTAACCTCCTGATTATATTTTAGTTTGATATAGTAAACATAAGGATGATTCAATACCTGGAACTAATTGTGGATTTTAACTCAATTTTTCAATGACTTTTGTAAGCAGGTTCCATGGTTTCACCCGGAATTACGTCTTATGCAAGTGTTCTGGATTTACTGCCATCTTTCAAATACAGCTTCTCAAAAGAGTTTGAAATTTTGATCACAATTTTTGAGTTTAAGTCAATTCCGGAAAACGTATTTTCAAAATTTTCGCAAACTGCTGTATGGAAACTACAAGAAGAAATTACAGAAATTTCGTTTATTCATATTCCTGCTAGCAGCAACAGCCGGAAAATTAGTTAAAATTTGTAATACAGAGAAGGAAGCATCCTGAGGATACAGGACAAATATCAGTAAATATATCGTATCGTATCTCTCACTTTTGAATAAGAGCAATTCGCCAGATGGCAGAAAAATATGTTTAAGACTATCTATCGTAAAAATTTGCGCTCGCCAAATTTCAATTTCCAAGCTTGATCCGATGTCACTAGTACATCTCGCTACTAAAGCAGCTTTCTGTAGGTAGTGATGTTAAAATCGATGTAAAGCGTGACCCAACTAAAAGTGTCGATTTAAAAATTAAATTAAAAAAAAAACCTTTAGTATTTTTCCAAATTTTTTTTATTTGAAAGTACAATCTTTCCGGTTAACTATGGAAAATTATTTCATTCAAATGACTGCCGCGGCTGGCCTTACAGTAGGCCATTCTGTCGGTCGTATTTCGAAGCACTTTTTGGATTGTCTGCGGCTCTATCGGCATTGGCCTTCAAATGGTTAATTGTTTGTGGATTGTCCGCGTAATACTTGTCCTTCACGGCTCCCCACAAATAAAAATCCAAAGGTGTCAAATCGCAAGCTCCTTGGCGGCCAATTGACTGAAGGTGCACTTTCTCGACCGAATTTCGTACGACATTTTCTTGCAATTTCGGTGCAATTGTCTTCGTTTTAGAAATAAATTTTCAATATTTCCCAGCGTTGTTCAAGCGTAAATCGACTCATTTTGTTCAGCGAAGATGTGATACTGAATTTCTGTCAAAGTGAGAATGACATTAGTGTTACCAGGTGCAAAAAAAACGGTAATTTAAAAACACACCGATAGCTGGGTCACGCCTTATTTCCTTTTCAACCTTCCTACCCTCAACCGTCTTCCAGCCTCCATTTTTTACCGGATTAAGGACCATATTGTATAGATTCCATTATTATATCTTTAATAGTTTAAATATTAGTAATTAACTCTTTTCGTGCATCACTGCCACTCATCAATTTCATATTCAGTATGATCTGCTCAGAACCCACGAGGTTTTGAAGGGATTGCTATGGGCCCTCTTTGGGTGGCTAGCGGAGGCTTCTGTACA
Source organism: Beris chalybata (assembly GCA_949128065.1). Taxonomy (NCBI): domain Eukaryota; kingdom Metazoa; phylum Arthropoda; class Insecta; order Diptera; family Stratiomyidae; genus Beris; species Beris chalybata. Next base: position 13,050,150 of record OX421894.1, read on the forward strand.
CTAGACTCTTCACCAAGTTTCAACTTTGTTGCATGAGCCAGGGGAGTTCAGGGGACATAGACTTTTGAATGCCTCGATTCTACCTTTCGACTTCTCCAGACTCATGGCTTCCACGAAATATTTTTAAAGTAAGAATAGAATAACAACTATCCATAATACTATCACCTATCGTACTTCACCCGTTTTGTTTTGGTTTAAAGTTGAATTTAATTTTTTCCCAATGTTTTGATAAAGGGTTGATACAATTCATTTCTGCAAGAATTAACAACCCTTTAATTGGGTCAGGAGCATTTCATTAAGTTATGCATAATATAATAATATTAGTTGTTGCTTTAGGTGCTTCCATTCAGTGAATTATCCAGGTACTTAGGTTTAATATTATGCTCGAGTAGATCTTCTCTATGTTCTATTTATCTCTGCCAGCAAGTAATCCTGTAGGATATTCTCATTGTGCTGAGTATTTAATAAGACACGCTACGTTATTAGATTATGGAAACGATGGCAACAGGTTCATCTGCTAAGTAATGGACAGGAATTTGTGCAGAAAATGCATTGTAATTATTTGTATGAGAAAGATTATGGATTTACTTTTCATCTACTGTTCTATTAATATTAAATAAAATTGTGTTCATTCCGTTGAGAAGTTCAGAGCTGGAGAGTTTTGGATGAAAGACTAATAAAGTTGTTTTGTGCAGTTAATTATAGGGTGTTTCAGTAGAAACGCTTGAAATTCGTTAGGTTATAGCTGCCATGTTGTTGAGTGCACATCTAATGAATTTATTGTGAATTGTTCAGTGTTGTATGGCTAATCATGATAAAAGGTGAACGCTATAGAACAACGTGTGCAAATTGTCAAATTTTTCTTTTCAACATCGGAGCTACGTTCGATAAACGTTCCACGCATTTCGATATTTTTAACAACCATTTCTTGATGAATTGTTGCGTGAACAAAATTTTCGGATTTGGGACGATACCATATCTACATGAGATACACCAAATATATCCCGAGAAAGTGACTTGTTTGGTCTGGCGAAATCATTGGTTCGAACTTCTTCCAAAACGAAATTGGCATTGCATAACCATCAAACGATCGAAGATAATCACTAACTGAGGCCCAAACTTGATTGTTTGAAGACCGACGACATGTGATTCCAACTGGACCTGTAATCACACCATCATTTTTTTTTTTAATAAAGTGGAGGAAAGGTGTAATAAATATTTATTAATGATTTCTTATCCCGAAAAGCAATCGCTCATTACTTGATATCAGCAATCAACTAATCATTTCAACCACCAAAACTACTGGTTGAGACTTAAGCCTAGTATTAGGTACACTGCACGCTTTCAAATATTTGACTAAAAAAATTTAACAAATAAAAATTTGTCAAACAAAAATTTGTCAAACAAAAATTTTTCAAACAAAAATTTAGTGATTGCACTATCTAAAGCTAGTATTACACTGTTTGGCCAAATTGCAGGTAAAATTGCAAAATAGTGAATTTGGTCGAGCAGATATTGCGAGAATACTTTGAATTCGCTATACTGCAATTTGACCACATTATCAAACAGAGAAAGAGCGTGGCATTCAGTGTATTTCTGGCGTGGGTCTTTCCCCATATGGAGGAGGGTGGGTGCGCTTCCCATTTCTGTAATGGCTTATATTAGAGACGCTGTTAACAAAAAAAGAAGACTGAAAGTAAAAGCAAGGTGAGTGAGATTCGAACCCACAATCTTTGGAATTATAGGAAAGTACGCTCACTCTACATACACTACCGGGACCATAATGGATTGCTCGAAAACCTGTAAACGTGTTACGGTACAAATCCAGATCCGTGTCAAATTTTTGAAATTCTTGACACCTCTTTCAGTTACTTCCATGCAAATGTCCTTTAGAAAATTATTCATCTATTGTCTCCTATTCGCTCCATGTTTCACGAGCACTTTCCCATATCAAATAATAATTAGCACAACTGCAGCAAAACAGAAACGAAATAACAACCAATGTAGATCAATGTTTGGATTTAACTTTGTTATGAAACTATGCAAAAGGCCACAGTCTCACATTACATCTAGTATAATTTTCCTGAATTTAAACATAACATAAGATAGTAAAAGCTACTTCTGAGATATTAAACCCAACGTGAAACTTGTAAATCATCTAAGCCGCCATATTATAAAAGCATCCCCCAAGCATTTATATCCGCCATTTCTCTTCTAGATTTACTATACGGAAAATAGATTCAACCGCCATACGCTACACTATGGGTGGTGCTTAAAGTTTAGTTGTACATAGAAACAAATCAAATCATTTCCTAAAGCGATTTAATATTATTAACCCATTTGGTTTATGGCATCTTAAACCGTCCTGTTGTTCGTCCTTTTTGCCAGTAAATTTCCCATTTATATCGATTCGTTGTTTTTTGGTTGTTGAAGTTGTCGTTATTTGCGAGACCTTTAATCCCGTCTATACGTGTACTTGTTACTGTTTCAAGTTTTACAACCGTTTCGGAAAGGGTTAAAGAGTCAACGATTCGGATTTTGTAGTACTAAAGATGTTTCCGATGTTCTTTCGATAGTAAGGAGGAACCCTATCGGGCAAACAGTATCTGAAATCACGATAAAATTGAAGTAAGGTCAAGATTTTATACGACCCGCTAATGGAACAAGAATCAATGTCGGGAACAGGAATCAAGGTCGGGAACAGGAATCAAGGTCGGGCGGTACCTTAACCGATATTCCTTCAATTATATAAGATTGAATAATTTTTGTTTAAAAAAAAAGGATAAGGTACGAGTATTTACTTACATGCTTACATTTTTTTTTTAAAGAGCTTATAGTGTTTTATTTCTTAAATCCTTAGTGTTCTTACACAAGCCGCTGTCTTATTCCTTAAATCTTTAGTGTTCCTACACAAGCCGCAATCTTCTTTGGACAGTATTTTTCTGATCAAAGTGTGACTGTTGTTTCTGTATTTAATTAAATGAGGGAAGTAGATTGGTATAGCATTAATGCATGATGAAAAAAATTACAAAAACTGATAACGAGATGTATTCACCAATTCAATAATATCCTTACAGAACGCAAACCAAATTCCATCCTCAGGGACGACGATTAATCAACAGTCGGGGATTTCGTGTTGGAGTTTCTCTCCACTGACACTGGAAAGAACAACTAACTCTTAATATTAATAGCTTCAATGGTAGCTTACCATGAAAAACCTAAAAATAACAACAAATTCCATTCATCAAAAATTACAACAATCAAGTGCAGACACAGCTCAGCTGTTTTGGTGTGATTTCATTTCTCATATTGTTTCTATAAATTTGTATGGTGAAACACATGAGAATAGAACAGACGCAAAAAATTCGCTCTATTAGGTGCACACAGATGCGAATGTGTAATCATTCATTTTTGAATATTAGTGTGCTCTTTTCTTCCATGCATTCAAAATTTAATTGACCATTTTGAAAAAAAAAAATTAATTTTGTGCGAATGGCAGTATTTGAAATCCGGGAAAAAGTTGGTTTTTTATATTGTTGAAAACAGTAATGCCGATTGCGGTATTGAATTTGTAGTCCGCATTATAGTTTTCAACGACTTAAATGTAAAAGTTTTCGTGTCGAATGATGAAGTAAATTTAAAACTTTTAAAGACCACTCTCCTGTAAATTCTAAATTAACGAAATGGTCACAGCTTAAGGCAAGGTATCACTTAAAACACCCGAAAAATGCCTCAACTTCACGATTTTTTTTTGGATATAAAATAAATATATATGAAAAAAAAATTAATGGGTTATATAGAAGTATAAGTGAAGAATAATTGTGAATTTTTTTAGAAAAATATATTTCAAAATGGCGGCTCCAGCCCCTATGACGTAAAACCGCGATCGGCGTGAGTTGATTCACGCGGTACCTTCTACAGCCTCGCCAAGTGATCCGAAACCAAAAATTCAAAAATTTTATGAAACTAAACTAAATTTGTGGGACTTCAAAGTTTTCCGATTTTCGAAAAACGTCCTGAGACTAAAATGGCAGCTATTTGAAAAAAAATCACTTTTTTCACGCTTTTTTTGGCTTAAAAACTCAAATAAAAAAAAAGTGTAATAAATAAAAAAAAAACTTGACGTTGGGGCCCCCCAAATTTAGTTTACTTTCTTTTAAGCTTTATTTTATTAAAATCGGTTCATTCGTTCGAGCTGTAGAACGTACCGCGCTCCGGAAAAAGTGGTTTCGAGAAAAACACGTTTAAAGTTTGACGTTATAAAAAAATCGTATTGAATACCGGGGCAACCGTTCCACAAATCGGTCTGTAGCTCGTGAAATACATTCGATATCGAAATATCCTTTCGCTTAGCTACCTAATCAATGGTGATAACGAATTTCAATAATTATTTTGAAATAACCGATAAAATGGCTTCCTCCAAGAATTCCCACACCTCAAACCTACTTAAGCCTAATTCACGCACCTCCCACAAAATTTCGCTCAATTGACGTTTGAATTTCGCTAAAAAAAAGTCGCTCAGAAAAGCATTCGGTAAAAGGAATGATTTCCTAACCTACAAAAAAAACTCGTTGACATTTCTTCCTTCGCGCGGTTAATTTCCTCAGTGCCGCCGTGATCCGACTTTATTTTATTTTTTAATTGACGGGATTGAAACGAAAATTAATTCGGACACCAAACAAAACGATGTCGCTCACATTTCAAAATGCCGAATCCATTAAGCAAGCGTTGCTCGAAGAGCTGCAAAATATTCTCAGTTCGGACACAGCGGTACGGACTTCAGCCGAAGGTCGAATGAAGCAGCTGGAATTCACCGAAGGTATGAAATTTTGTCGCTGCTCACTTCCCAGTGTGTTTCATGGTTGCTCACGCCCTTTCAGGATACGGCGTATACTTGGCCGAGATCATAATGAACCAATCGTTCGAACTACCGTTGCGCCAGCTTTCCTGCATTATGCTGACCCGCTACGTAGAGCAACACTGGAGCGATGTTGATTCGCCGCAAAATCCGATGGCATCGGAACAAGCCAAAAAAACAATTCGAAACATCCTTCCGAACGGCCTCTACGATCCGAACAGTAAAATTCGTTCGTCCGTCGCGTACACAATCTCGACGATTGCAACGTGGGATTGGCCCGATGTTTGGACCGAACTTTTCGACATTATCATCAAATGTTTGGGCGGTAACGAGGATTCGATACACGGAGCGATGCAAGTATTGGCCGAATTCACGTACGAAGGCAAGCAAATGAAAGAATTGCGTCCGATCATTCTGTCCGAAGTTTATCGGATTTTCGAGGCCGAACAGACGTACAGCATCAAAACACGTACGTGTGCCATTAAAATCCTCAAGCCGCTGTTCTCGTCGATCATTTACAGCATCAGTAGCAAACAGGAACAAACGGCTATCATCGATTCGGTTTTGCCGAAATTTATGGAGAAGCTTATCTACAATTTGTCGATTAACAACGGTCCGGCCGGCAATTTTGTTTTGAAAACAGAAGTGGTTAAAGGTAAGCCCGTCTTTGTTACAATCGGAAAATTCGTTCTTATACGACTTCCTTTTCACTTGCAGTTCTCACCTTCCTCGTAACGGACATGCGAAAATACATTCAGCCGTACATGAATCAAATCCTAACGCCCATTTGGCAGCTATTGACGCAAACGGCCGACATCTATGTAAAAGTGATTGTCAATGATTTGGATCCGAATCCTTTTCCGTCGTCAGATGATGACGGTATAACCGCACAACTTTCTACTTTGTGATTTTATGCAAGTCTCTCGCTTTTTTTTAGACGACGAACTCTCGAATTTCACCACGATGATCATACAAATTTTCGAGTTCATTCAGTGCATCATAGGCTGCGGCAAATTCCGATCGATTATCAAAAATGTCCTGACCGATTTGGTTTACATTATTATCGTTTATATCCAGGTGACCGAGGAACAAATCGAAATGTGGAACGACGATTCGGAAAAGTTCGTCGAGGATGAGGACGATGCTGGCGTTGATTTAACGATTAGATTGTCGGGACAAGATGTTTTGACGGTAAGATTGTAGTAACCCCTACCAGTGCTGAATAATATACCCACACAACATCCTGCTTGCCCTAAAAATTACAAAAACCAACTCAATACTGTTGTGCAGAACAGAATCCATATGACTGACTCCCTTCACATTTGGCGCTTTGATAACAATTGAACCTGAACAATGAACTTTCTCGCAAGTATGCAGAGTGATTGACGTGGCAATTTTCTGGCAATGAATATAAAGAGTTAGTTTCCACTAATTCAATGTAAAAACTGATCGGTTTCCTGACGTATAAGCAAATGGTGGCTATGTGTACAAACGCACAGAGACTCACAACGGTGATCCGCTGAAGGCAACCTGGAAGGTTGGGATGGCTACCTACGTTCTCCGTAAAGAATTAAAGTCTCGTTTCGATTGGATCAGCTTTTCCAACATCTTTACATCGCATCGCGATCTTAATCACAAACGGAGAACTGTAAAATCGCCTGATTCGGATGGTTTTGGATCCTTCTTCACCCGCTATATCGAATAACGACTGAAGAACTCACCACTTCCCTCGGGATTCACTTCCTCGATTTGTTTGGGATACCAGAAACGATCCTCTCCGATAATGGCTTTCAATTTTAGTAAAATATGTTAAACTCCATGCTTCCCAAGCAGTTCATAGAGCCGTTTGTTTTTAAATTATATCTACACTTAATTCTCCCGTACGAAGAGCTCATCTATCATGGCCCAGTGAAGAGTAGAGTTTTATGAGAAATCGAACCGGCAAATGGGCGCAATGAGTCGCCCTAATGAGGTCAATTTTAATATTCACGTCAAAAGTTTGGTCGACAATCTTAAGTAAATCACGAGTGCACGAATATATTTGCTAAAAGTTATATCATTTAATTATTATTATTTAATAATTGTATCAGGAGATTTTAATGCAAAAGTCGGAAAGGAGGATACTCATAGAGGAACAACAGGCGATCGCAGTCTCCATGACATAACCAACGACAATGGCTAACGTCTTATTGATTTTGCAAGCAACAACAGTATTATCATAGTAAGCTCTACAAGCTTCCCTCATCGCGATATTCACAACCTTCAATCAAATAAACCACGTTCTAATTGAGAAAGGGCTACTTCTAGTGTACTTGATGTACGAACCCTCCGCGGTGCCAATTGTGACTCTGATCACTATCTAGACAGAGCTAAATATCGATGTCGAATAAGTAGAGCTCGTAAATTCGATATCGACAAGCTCAAAAACTAAACTGTGGCACAGCCATACATGTCTAACATCAACATTTCTGACAAAACAGCTCCTTCGGACCTAGTCCAACATAATCATATGAAAACTGGCCTCTCCAGTGAAGTTCTTTCCAAATTGTCATGTCCTCAGGGACGGCGATTAATCAACAGACGGGGATTTCGTGTTGGAGTTTCACTCCACTGACACCCGAAAAAAACAACTAACTCTTAGTAAACTTCATATATTTTTGTGCTAATCTAGCAAAAGACGGCAACGAAACAGACGAAATCAAACGACTGATCATGCTAGCTAATAAAACGTATTATTCGGTACTTCCAATAATGAAATCCAAGAAAGTGCACAGGAACAATAAGCTGCGAATATATTAAACTATTATACGACCTGTGCTCTGTTATGGCAGCGAAATGTGGACATTAACGCGGACTTCCGGAAAAGTAGATAACACATTCGAAAGAAAGGTCCTCCGAAATATTTTTGGATCCGTAAAGGAAAGAACGGACTGGCGAATAAACTATAACCATGAGCTGTATCAACTCTTCCACGAGCCAGAAGCTTTAACATTCATCAAACTACGTAAACTGCAGTCGAAGGCAGAAGATTTCCCCAACGTGTTCTTGAAGGCGCGGTCATCGAATCGAGACGATTGGAGACGACGACTTGGGTGTCGCACCATTAATATTGAAAGTTATATCTTAGAAAAGGGAATTTCAAATCTGTGATATAAAAGATACCGTGGGAGAAATCAGGCACGAGTTGATTTGACGGGCTTAGAACTAGAAGAGTACAATTAACAAGTTCGCGATTATTGTGGTTGCGCGAAATGTCTCCAAAGTATCTGTTTTCACCTGCCAGTGACAGGTTCGAAAGTAGCACTGTAGAAAAATTAAATAAACTGGAAATACGTTATCGTTCTATGTCCATCTCTTGTTGTATTTTCCTGAAAATTGAATGAATTCCCCCGCCGTAAACCTTACTGTACAAGAGTGTCCATAATATCCAAAATTTTGAAACTCGAAAAAAAAATTTACTCGAATCTTCTTGTATCTTTCCCTCTGATTCGAAGACCGTCTAAGTGTTAAATTCTACTGGAAGGTTTCTACACAAAGTTTATAAAATAATATAATATGTATTTATAAATAATTTCACAATTACACATTTACATGTAATTTTTTCTTTATTCCAAAACATAAAAATTAGTCCATCAACGAAGAATTCGGCACAAAAGCCTTTCCATCACTTTCCGAAGCATTAACACGCCACGTGAATGTAGCTGAAGCGGAAAAATCGGCTGGCAATCCGCACTGGTGGAAAATTCACGAAGCCTCAATGGTAGCAGTTCATACATTCCGCGAATTAATTTTGGAAAGTGAAAATTTCGATCTGCTTAACTATTTAACGCTCGTTCGGAACTTAATGAACTACCAAACATCACCGTATCTCTTGGGCCGCTGTTTGTGGACATTGAGCGGATACTCAAAATCAAAATTGTACAATCCACAAATGTTGGAGGAAATTCTCGAGGCAACGTTAAACAGTTTGTCACAAGATAAACCGATGGTTTTGAAAATCTGTGCTGTGCGGTAAGTGGCAGAAATAATAAAATTCATGAAACGTTCGACTATTGAAATATTGTTGCAGTGGTATTTACGGGTTCGTTACAAACATTCATAAATCTGAAGATGATCGAGGCTTGCTTATCTTATCGAAATTAAATGGATTCGTCGATGGTATTATGGCTCTGATTGGCGAATCGCAAAGCACAGTATTATCGTTACTTTTGGAGTCACTGACTATAATCATATCGGTAAGTGAATTTATCGAATCTTTTTGTTTCGAATTTAGAAAAACATTATCGTTTCAGTTCGATGATAATTTCGCAGCGTCAGTTGCATCAAAAATAATCCCGTTAACTATTGCAATTTTCCTTAAATATCCTGAAGATCCGTTTATTTTGGAATTGGTCCAAGATATGCTGAAGGCCTTATCACAAAATCCGCTTTGCCTGCAACCATTGCAAGAGAAAATCATACCAACGTTGGTGAGTTTATCAGAATGCCGTATTATAAAACATAATTTACAAAAGCTCTCCGTACAGGTTAGCATCTTCAATTTACAGGGCGATTTAGCCCGGTCTTCTAACCAAGAAATAGCACTCGATGTCCTGGCCACAATTGTAAAATACTCGCAGCCGCCGCTCAGTGAAACCTTAATCGAAAATGCCTTTCCGGCAGCAATGAATTGCATTCTGCGATCGGACGATAATTCTGTGATGTTAAGCGGCGGTGAATGTCTTCGTGCATTTATTTACATTTCGCCGGAACAAGTGTGTTCGTATAAAAACGGCGAGGGACTAAAGTACATCATGCAAATTACCGAAATGCTATTAAATCCACGAAATAGTGAATTCACTGCCGGACAAATTGGCCGGCTCGTCATAACCATCATTATGAAAATAGGGAATATGCTCGGCGAAAATATCGATCTTCTGCTGAAAGCGGTCATCAGTAAAATGCAATTAGTCGAATGCCTTAAAGTTATCATGAGCTTAGTTGTGATATTTGCTCATCTGTTTCTCACTCAAATGGAAGCAGTTTTAAACTTTTTGAGTACGGTCCCGGGACCGACAGGCGAACCAGCCATGCATTTTGTCTTCTCCAATTGGTTAACGCGACAAACGTTATTCTTTGGCGCCTATGAACGTAAAGTAACAACAATGGCACTCTGTAAACTGTTCGAGTACGGTGTCACTACTCAAGACAGTCGTCTCACTTCCATCACAATTAAAGATGTTGTCATCGCCAGTTCATCAAGTAGTCGAACAACTCGTTCACAAACAAGCGCTGTACAAACGTGGACTAGTGTTCCGGCTTTAGTGAAAATCTTCAAATTACTCATCAACGAATTGGGCAGCTTGAAAGATGCGAAACAAAATGATGATGAAGAATCGGACACGCAAAGCGAAGATGAACCGGACAACAGCGATAAAACTACGAATAAAATACGAACGGTATCCGATTTATATTTTAACGATGAAGACGATGAGAATGCCGATGATGATCAATTGATGCAAGAGTTAATGAAAGATCCGATCTTCCAAGCAAATATGGAGGAGAACTTAACCAAGTTCTTGCAGAATTTCAGTAATAGCGAACATTTTCCGATGTTTGCCGAACACCTTAATGATACTGAAAAGATTATTTTGCGGAGTATTCAGCTCGATATTCAATAGATATTGTTGTGTTTTTCTCTGTAAGTCTTTCTTGTTTTTTTTTACTACTTTGTCTATTTATATTATCGAAAAGAAGAAGAAAGTTGATTTTTAATTAAGTTTAATAAATTCACTATTATTATCAACTTGTTTATAATTAATTCGTGTATGCGTTCTATTGTAATAGGTAGCAGCAACGCTTCGAGTCAATGGTAGAATCTGATCCGAACTTAACGTTTTTCTTTCATTTGATTTCATATAGTACATCTCGTTACCCTAGAAGATTTCATGTCACAGCCTCTCAAGCTGTTTTGCTCTGCGCTCTGCGGTTCCCACGATTACATGCAGGTGGTTGAACCAAAATAAAAATTTCAAAATGATTCTGAAAATGAAAAGTATGATGCCCTTCGCTACGTAGGGGTTTTTTAATAAAAAAATTTTTTCACAAAATGGTGGCCGATTGAACTGTATTTTCAGTTTTTAACCTTAATTATCGACCTTTCTTGCTTGATAAAAAAAAAATTAAATAAGATAAAAAAAAAATCCTACGTAGCGAAGGGGAGTACCTACTCAAGAATAATTTGTGAAATTTTGGAAGTAATCAGTTCAGCCGTTTTCCGAAGATTTTGGGAACCGCCTTTGAAAAGTATGTTTCGAGATAATCGCGTTTGAATGACGTGCTATATAAAGAATTCACGAAGGGCCCATCCCGGTTAATTGCCCGTAACTTCCACAATTATTGGAATTTCAATATGAAATTTACAGACAACATTCTTAAGACTATAAACTTTAAGATAAGCGAAAATAAAATTTTGAAAATGCAAAAATTTTCTATTCATATGAGCCCCCTTAAACAAAATTTCATATTTCACCCCTACCATCACCCACTTAGGCGCTATACACATTGCACACGAACGAACGAATTTTCCGATACGAATTTTCGTTTGTCTGCTTAATTTCAAATTTTCTGATACTAGAAAATTGATTGAAATCGTTAAAAATAGCATTTTTAAGAATATCACTAGAGAAAATTTCGAGAGATTTGCAATTTGATTGATAATATTAAAAAAAAAGTTTTTTTGTCGGTACGAATATTTTTAGTCGTACGACGTTTTCATTTTTCTTTTTATTATCAATTAAAACTACAAATGCTTGGAGATTTTCTTTCATAATATTTTTGGAAATGTTATAATTTACGATTATAACCAATTTTTCATTAATTAAAGATTTCACAATAGGTCGAAAAACTAAAAATCGGATCGGAAAATTCGTTCGGTCGTATGCAATGTGTACAGCGCTTTAATGTGTTCCAACCAATTTACCCAAAAAAAATTGTGAATTTCATAGCTGAAAGGGTTTAGCTGCTACGAGCCTTTAAACGACGGACAGACAGACAGACTGAACATATTTTTGCAGTCTTTATGGTCCTAGCAGTAAAACCAAAATATACGGTTAGCAAATTTTGTTTAAATTGATCACAGTACTGTACTTTTGAAATAATTAGGATAAAATTATATTTAAGGTGTGGATAAAATATATCAACTTTCTAGATTAACACGTTCTAGAGTAATCGCGCTGACAAAGTTTTTTTTTTTGCCTTTTAGCATAGGTCTATTTGTTTGTCCATAAATGCGCATATCTCAATTTTTATTAAGGCAATACCTCGCTTCGTCGACTGGAAAAAAAATTCCGAAAAGAATTCCGGCATCGAAACTGTTATCAAGTGCTAGCCACAACACGATAAGGAAATTACATAAATAAAAACTAGGTAGTATGTACTTAAAATAACAGTGAAACATTAGCTTGGTAACTTTGCATTGGCTCTCATTTCAAAATAAAAATTTTGCACGACGAAAGAAACCGAAGACGGGAGACCGGCAACCGGCTTTTTATATATCAATTCTCATCATCATACACCATGTTGCTTCCATGTGGCTAAACGCTATAACACCATGCCATGATATCTCTATAGCACGGTTACAATTTTTTTTTTCCCACTCGAATCTTGATAAACTGGAATTTTATTTCGAAGAGAGAAGCGACATAAAGCTCTATCGCGCAACAACATCATTTCGAAGGCATATCAAACCAACCCAGAGGTTCCAACTTCCAAGTATTACCCCTCTTAGTAATTTTTTTTTTTCCAATTTTTCGTATACGGAATACGACTTCGGTTTGGTTAGTGCTTTGCCCGAGTACGGCCTGCAGTTGATTTACGTACGTGGTTTAGATCAATAGTATCGTCATCTCATCAGAGCGGCTGCCCTAAATCAGTAGTGTGTGTGATACAGTTTATTCTCCTTGTACCTTATTTTAAAGTTGATAAAATCCATTTAAAATGCCGAACTATCACAAGCCAGAAAACAAGACTGTCCAGGATTTAAAGGACATGGCCAATCGCTTGAGAATCCACTCCATTACATCAACCCAAGCTTCCAAATCCGGGTAATTTTTTTTTGTATTTTTTCATTGAACCTCTCGCCATACCATAGTAAAGTGTGGCTGCTAACTACTACCAATAACCAATTTTATTCCAACACTTTATTACTAGTTTGTCATAATTGTTAATAGTATAGCCATATAAAATTCAGCAAATTCTCGTATGATTATTTCAAACTTATAATGTTCCACGTGCTTACACTATACTAAGGTTATAAAGCTTATCTCCTGCAGGGAAGACGACTACAGCCAAGTTAACACGACACAAACGAAATATGTAGTACATAATATGCAATCATTAACCTTACTTTGACCTTTCCATGTACACGCAGAGATACCTAATTGAAAGTGAATTGCTCATTTTTCTATATTATTGCCAACCTTATATGCTAGAAATCTAGTTCACTTACTAGGCCATACTTTATACTATTAATATAATGCATAATTTTTGATACATATTGGAACATTTAGATCTAAGAATTAGCATTCGGTACAGCGACCCTGGCAAAAAAAAACCGATTGTATAATACGTACAAAGGTCGAGCATGTTTTTAATAGTCAAGGTGAAAACAGCGGCCGGCCTTTTTTGTAGGATTTTCTCACTATTACTATTCTAATATACAAAAGTTTGTGTGTACTTTTCCAATAAATCATAGTTAATTTTACTCTCGTAACTATGAAATTATAAGCAGTTTTATAGTAGATTTGTTTAATAATTACTTTAATTCTACTATTGACTAGCTATCAAAAATTGCAAGTATATCACGTCATGATTACGTGTGCTTCGTCCATACTATGCCATCCATTAAATGCGATAGTATTATACTATAGCAAGTAAAACAGTTGATATGTAATACAAATGTTGCTCCGATAAGGAACCATAAATTTGATTTGTATATACTTTAACTGGCACTATAAAAACTTAACGTGTTGCACATTTTGCTATATAATTGCTGTAATAATTTCAGCATGTTATGTCCCGAGTACTTTACTGTGTATTTATGGACAAAGTGCTTGAATGTAGTGTTGATTTAGGCAAAGGCATCAATATCATAATTCCACTAATACAAATAAATATCCTTACTTTGTAATTGGCGTAACAACGATGTGGTTAACCTCTGTCACTGAAGCCACAGTTGGGCCTATTGTGACGTCCCCGGATTGGTTACGTTTCCTCTTCAATCCCTGCGCTTTTAATGAAGCTTAGTATTTTATGAAGAGGAATGGTCAGGAATTCCGATGGTTCCATGAAACCCTGACCGAAGTGACGAACACTTTTGTGAGCTAAATCCTCACATTCACAGAGGATATGCTCTGGTGTTTCGTCATCGTCATTGCATATTTGGCAGATTGTGGTCTCAGAGAGACCAATCCTATTGAGATGCTTCCTCATGTGACAATGCCCAATGCTCCCACTAGGATTCGGGTCTGATATCTGCTTAGTTTTAGAAGTGATGGTGGTTGCTCAATTTGGCTGTCTTGCGAGCCGAATAACCATTCTATCACCCAGAATTCACAACTTGTTGTAATTCCTAAGTCTGCCAACGATTCAATAAAAACTAATTGATAATATTCTTTTACAGGCATCCAACATCATGTTCATCTATCGCTGAAATTATGTCGGTGTTGTTTTTCAACACAATGAAATACAAATTGACCGATCCACGTGACGCATCCAGTGATCGTCTTATCCTCTCTAAGGGTCATGCAGCCCCAATCCTATATGCTGCCTGGGCTGAAGCCGGTCTATTTCCCGTCTCGGAACTACAAAATTTACGTAAAGTTGATAGCGATTTGGAAGGACATCCAACTCCTAGATTGAACTTCATCGATGTTGGAACCGGTTCATTAGGACAAGGTGTTGCAGTCGGTGCCGGTATGTCTTATGTTGGAAAGAATTTCGATAAGGCTGATTATAGGTAAAGGTTTTTTAAGTTATTTTTTTGCGGTTGTTATTCAAGATATTATCGTTTGAACAGAACGTACGTAATAGTCGGCGATGGAGAATCCGCTGAAGGATCAATCTGGGAGTCCCTGCACTTTGCTGGACACTACAAACTCAATAACTTATGCGTAATTTTCGATGTTAATCGTTTGGGTCAATCGGAACCAACATCACTTCAACATAAAATGGACGTCTACAAGAATCGTTTAAGTTCTTTCGGTTTCAATGCTATTGTAGTAGATGGACACGACATTGAAGAATTGTGTAAAGCTTTCTTCGAAGCAGCTAACACGAAATCAGGTCCAACTGCAATCATTGCTAAAACCTACAAGGGAAAGAACTTCCCGAACATTGAAGACTTAGACAACTGGCACGGTAAGCCATTGGGAGATAAAGCAGCCGAAACAATTGCCTACCTCGAGGGTCTCATCAAAAACAAGTCGCTTTCACTTAAACCTCAAGCTCCACTTAAGGACACTGCCGCACCATCAAATATCACTAATATTAAGCTAGCCTCACCGCCAGCTTACAAACTGGGCGAAGCAATCGCTACTCGAGTTGCTTATGGTACCGCTTTAGCAAAGATTGCTGTTAATAATCCGCATGTAATTGCCTTAGATGGTGACACGAAAAACTCAACATACTCGGAGAAACTAAAGAAAGCATTCCCAGAACGTTATATTGAGTGCTTTATTGCCGAACAGAATTTGGTTGGTGTAACGATTGGAGCTGCATGCCGTGATCGTACTGTTGCATTTGCTTCGACTTTTGCGACATTCTTTACACGAGCATTCGATCAACTTCGTATGGGAGCTATTTCACAAACTAATGCGAATTTTGTCGGTTCGCATTGTGGCGTTAGCATCGGTGAGGACGGGCCCAGTCAAATGGGTCTGGAAGATATTGCACTTTTCCGTACAATCCCGGGAAGTACAGTTTTCTATCCGTCCGATGCTGTAAGTTGCGAACGTGCCGTGGAATTGGCGGCGAATACAAAAGGAGTTTGCTTCGTTCGTACATCACGACCAAATACTGCTGTTATTTACGAAAACAACGAGAAGTTCGTTCCCGGACAGGGAAAAGTTGTTAAACAATCGGCCAAGGATCAAGTTCTATTGATTGGTGCTGGTATCACCCTATACGAAGCTTTGACTGCCGCTGCTGAACTCGAAAAGACTGGAGTACACGCACGTGTCTTCGATCCGTTCACCATTAAGCCGCTTGATCGCGCTGGTATTATTAAAAATGCACAGGAATGTGGCGGACGTATTGTTGTCGTCGAAGATCATTACAAGTGGGTACAATGTTTTCAAATACAACTGCAATGTTTCGTAATCGTTTTCTCAATTTAGGGAGGGCGGTCTAGGTGAAGCTGTTATGAGCGCCGTTTCCGACCAACGTAATTTCGTTGTAAAACAATTGGCTGTGCCGGACGTTCCTCGATCGGGTCCACCAACCGTTCTCATCGATATGTATGGTATTTCATCTCGTCATGTTATTGCAAGCGTTGGCGAAATTCTTAAACTGTAAAGCGGTTAGTTCGGTACCGGTGGAATATGATGAGTGCACTTCAAATGTTAACAAAATTAAGAAGACTTGATATTATATCATTTGAACCTCATTAGTGAATAAGGGCAAACATATTTTACAATATAATAATTCGCAAATAAGCTTTTTGTGTTTTTATATATTTTTCCATTATACAAAATTAGGAATAAAATGTTTATGATGTTTGAGATGTTTATTTCCAGAGGTTTTAGTTTCAATTTTCTTTTTTATGTCATGAGTATTGTGCTTTTTGTCATTACAACATCAATCCCAATCCCTGCAGAAGACTCAAGCTATGTTCATGATAAGTGTCCATTGCCTGTGCAGTAAAACCAACAATGTTTAGAGTATAGGTAGGTATTGATTTAACATACTCTTTCAAATGACTTACAACCGTTCTTATCTTTTAAGTATAACCAACAATTTGTTTGTCCAGGATCGTCGCCCTAGCGCTTCTCTGTACGAATTGCCAAACACACTGTCAGTCTGCATGGCCCTCATCGGACTCCAAAGTCTATTCCAAGTTAACAAAAGCCTCCAAATCATCCTTGGAGAAACACTTCCGTAGGATCTACACGGAATAATTTATAATGCAGCAGTACCGATTCAATTTTCTAGTATTTGATTTTGTAAACCTCGGAAAATGGTCATCGAAGAGATTTTACTGCCCCCGAATAGTGGCACTATATTCACAATATAAATCAAATTGACAATGTGAGAACATGTCGCTGATGGCGAAGAATTTTATCCTAATGACAGTAAGTGGAATAAATGCATCTACATTAAACTTATATATTTTCTATAACAAGTAAAGCAGAAAAGAAAAACTTACCAAAATAACTAAGACCGTTCCTAGTTTTAAATGGACTCAGTGTTTCTTCTTCAAAATTTCTTCGTGCAATATATTTAACAATAACCAACCGATGACTTAAATTACATGGCAAGTAATTAGACGAAACATATTTCCTAAAAGTTACAAGAAAAATGGCATATTAATTTAACTTCCAACTCCATTCTGCTTGTTTTTAAAAAAAAAAAAAAAAAAAAAAATGGCAAATTCATTACTCGTACATACTTGGTAAAAAGTATTATTTTAAAATCCTCCACTAAGCCACCCAAGTGGCTAAAGCAGTTGCCTTTCGGTGCTCCTGGTACCAGGTTCAAATCTGCTTGGCGACAAGTAATTTTCGAGAATGGGATTGCGAGAATTGCCGGACTACCAGTTCATTCAGCTGTAAATGTGTACCTGAGTTAACATCGAGGTAATCACGGACGAGCGTGTGGCTGACCACTTCACCTCCTAGTGTTCCGTTGGTCTAGTAATGAAGTGACTAGCATTACTTCAAGCCGTAGGCCCAATTTGGGATGTTGTGCCATTGATTATTATTAAAATTCTTTA
The DNA here is from genome assembly GCA_949128065.1 of Beris chalybata. Lineage (NCBI taxonomy): Eukaryota > Metazoa > Arthropoda > Insecta > Diptera > Stratiomyidae > Beris > Beris chalybata. The sequence continues at coordinate 13,067,978 of OX421894.1, forward strand.
GGGATATTACCGGAAAGCTAAAGCTACGACCCGAAACAAAGTTTCAAAGAGATCGGTTCTTTTGTATGAAATAAAAATACTTGTAATTGTTTTTTGTAACACTTCTACTAAAAATCGTTTTCAATAAAACATACTGAATCTTTTTAAAATGTGTAGATCGATAGAAAAGTTGAACAATTCAATTTACAAATCATATTATTGCAATTTCTCCAACAGTTTCTTGGCTTTACATAAATTCTCATCTTTTTTTGCAAAACAATATCGCACATAATCTTCGCCCAAATTCTTATTTTTATCACTGTAAAATGCACTTGTCGGAATGCCCTGTAATCCAATATTTCTTATCATCCACTTTGTGAAACGATAATCTTTGTATTTATCGTTTTCCTGCGATAGATCCACTTTATCAACTGTAAAACGAAATTCAGTTAAATATATCACAGGGGCAACAAATATAGAATTGAATGCTTACGCAATTTAGTCCAATCGGCAATCATAAAATATCCTCCGCCCGGTATAATAGGACGCATACCAGCTTCTTGTAGAAATTCTGCCATAAAATCACGTTTTTTCTTTAGTTCCGTTTGAAAAGTAGTAAAGTAACAATCGGGCGTATCGAGCCGATCAAATTCTAATTCTAAACTTGTGGCCACGGCTTCTTGAAGTGGCGTGGCACACGCATAGACGCTTATCTGATGAACCATTTGTAGATTTGAGATGAGATTTTTGGGACCGTATGCCCAACCAATTTTCCAACCTGTTACTGAAAATGCTTTGCCCGCCGAACCGATTGTTATTGTTCGCTCCCACATGCCGGGAAGAGTACCTTTCAAATATTTTCAAAATTTACAACAATTATTCTAATAATATAGATGAGAAGCTTACACATTCGAATATGTTCGTATCCTTCATACACCATCCACTCGTATACCTCGTCCGAAAGGCATAAAACATTCCATTTTTTACAAAAATCAGCTATTGTTGTTAGTTCATCAAGTGAGAATATTTTTCCAGTTGGATTATTTGGATTATTTACAATTATCATTTTGGTTCTTTTGTTAAACATTTTCTCGAGCTCGACAGTATCGAGAATTAAGTCTTGCGATGTCATTAGACCTTCACATTTTCGCTAAGGAGGAGAAAGGTGATTAATTGTCAAGCGACTTAGGCACAAAATCATTCTTACCGGTCTCAATGGAATAAATCGAGGTGTTCCACCTGCCATTTTTACCATAGGTTCGTAGCAATCGAAAAATGGTTCAATTATTATAACTTCATCGCCCGTATCGACATGACCCATTATACTGGCATGCAAAGCTTCATAGGCTCCACATGTAACAATAACTTCACTGAGTGGATTAATATCATGTTTTGTTAGTTTCGAATAGAGTTTGGATAGTATTTGCACTAATCGGGGATGTCCCTACAAATATAACAAAGGTGGAGTTCGTTTTTGATTTAGTACAGAACATTTTTTATAAACCTACAAATCCTCTGGTGTATTGATTCAATAAAGGATTTGAGTTGGTAGTAGCCGCCACTAATGCTTCAGCTACATATGATGGTGATGGGAAGTCTGGAAATCCTTGTCCTAAATTGAGAGGATTGTATTTTATAGCAAGTGCGCTGTATTCGTTCCTACAAAAATAAAAAAAACTTTCTTATTATTTCAAATAGAGGACTATAGTTTCGTGTTTCCTGAAACTTCGGAAAGGCTATTGAACATGTTTACCTGTAGATGTGCCTACTCTTTGGAGTACAAACGGGTCATTGCATTTGGGGTGGATAGATAACAAGGATATTGTAAATCGATGTGATGTGAAGGGAGGTGTACGAGCTATTAGGGACGATAGTAAATGACAATCTTTTAAATTTTTGCGGCGATATAGTCGGTCTTGGTGAGTAATTGAAGTACCCACGAGGTTGGACTGCATTTCTTGGTGCCTGGTGAAGGCTCAACGTTGCCTCTCTTCCTAAAACTATGACAACATTTGATACTAATACCGATGAACTTAAAATAAACCGCTAGATCGTTTAATCTTACAGGCCTTTTTCTCCACCTAACTAGTTTCGGAACTCGACAATCTTAAATTTATTGTAATTATAATATTTACCAAACACTTGTTTCACTGCCATGCAGTCGTTCCGGTAAAGCGAATCTCTCCATTTCTATTCGCCGTTAAAATGTTGTGTAAATAAAAACTTAATTTTTAAATGTCTTTCACTATTATTTCTACGAAATTTGTTTGATCTGTAAAATAAATAATAATTAGAAATCGATAAGCTTTTGTTAAATATTTAAAACAGTTGTACATACTAAATACAATATGATAAACATACAAAAAATATTTTACACGTGTGGGCATCTGTGTCAACTGAATGGCACTCTATTAACTTTTAATAAAGATAGATCTAAACTGTAAGACGACAATTTTGTCTTCGATCCGGTAGTGGAAAAATAATAAGTTATAGTTTTTCTGTGTGTGCTTCTGTGATGCACAAATTGGAGGACGCGGGCGCTGAACCGAGATGACTTCAGACAATGTAACCTGCAGGTCCTGGCCCGATTTGGACTGTCACGCCATTGATGATGACGATTCTATTGTGTGCAGCTGCACGACACGATGAAACATTTGATGAGATTTTTTCTTGTGAAACTTTTTTACCACGTCTCATCGTTTTGCTCGTAAAATACACCGACTGAATTTTAAAAACAATAACAAAATGATTCTTGAAACAACAACAATGATTCGGACATTAGTGCATTGCCTGATTCCGTCTACTCTGAATTCATAAAATGTTCTCATTGAAGAAAATAATTTTCCACGTGTCACAATTTCATAGTAGCTGAATTTTTTGTACTCATCAAGAACAATTCGATGTTCGAAAGCGAGTACTAAGGATGGATGGAGGTGGATCAAGCCTCTCACGATCTCGAATAGTAAAGCTACTTAATAGTAAATTATATTTGATTTAAATTTATTACTCACGCAAGATAAAACAAACTAGAATACTATAAAACTGAATTATTTATTAGATAGCTACTGGACCACTGTTTCCTGCAAGAGAGATGTTCACAATATGTACGAATTGTAGATGCTTAGTGCAATTTAAACCAGCAGAATATAAAATTAGTGTACTATCTGTGATGAATTTAGCCTTATGATCTTTGGACTTATCACGTTATCAAACAGGGTGAAACTGGTACTAAAGAAGGTCGAATCAGTATCAAATTAATTGCGATATACAATGTCCGAAGATTGAAAATTACTTTTTTTACGGAATTTTTCGGTTGTTCAACCCATGGCTAGTACAAAATAATGGTTTTACCTGGAATTTTTTCATCAGTTCAGTTAGTACATCGCTCACGCTCACGTTCAACGTAGCGTTTTATCAAATGCGCTTGATATTTGACAGTTTAACTCCACTACATTATTTTGGTACGTAGTTGAATATCCACTCCGTAGCAAGTGTTCACCTGGACTATATATATGCTGTGGTACGTCGCGCTACGTAGTTGACGACATGAACGCGATAATAAAAATCTGCCAACAGTCTAGACTGAGCGCAACATTATTATTTCATGAGAAGAAGTTTGAAACATGTTTAATGCTGATGTTAAACCTGATTTTTCCTTGCAAACCTAATCAATTTGTACCGTATATATAACCAACACACAATCATTTTACAAATTATTATTAAAAAGTTTTGTACAATTGTTTCCTGCAAGAAAAAAGTATGACACTTGTGTAAATCAGAAAAAAATCTAGTGCATATTATTTCTCTTCACTGCTCTGACAAGGCACATAATATATTCCGAACAATACTATACCCAAATTGATGGTGGAGCTATTTCTTTCATGTTGTAAATATTGAACACACAAAAAATTCTTTCAATACCAAGAACGAGTATTCGTTTAGTTTTCCAGTATTTGTTTATTCTTTTCTGTAAAAAAACCTCGATAAAATACATACTTCAGTTTCAAAATATCTACAGTAAAACATTTAAATATTCCATTAAATTCTAATTACAATTTCGCTAAAAGTGTCTTGGCTTTACGTAAGTTTTCATCTTTTTTTGCAAAACAATATCGCACATAATCTTCGCCCAAATTCTTATTTTTATCACTGTAAAATGCACTTGGTGGAATTCCCTGTATTCCAATATTTTTTGTCATCCACTTTGTGAAACGATAATCTTTATATTTATCCTTTTCCTGACTTAAGTCCACTTTGTCAACTGTAAAAACAGTTAAAAAAACAGTTAAATGTATACAAAAATAGTGAAAAGAAATCCTTACGCAATTTAGTCCAATCTGCAATCATAAAATAGCCTCCTTCCGGTATAATAGGTCGCATTCCTGCTTCTTGTAGAAATTCTGCCATAAAATCACGTTTCTCTTTTAATTCTTTTGGAAAACTTCTAAAGTAGCAGTCTGGCGATTCGAGGCGACCAAATTCTAATTCTAAGCCAGTAGCAACAGCTTCTTGAAGTGGTGTGGCACATGTGTAAATGCTGTTCTGATGAACCATTTGTAGGTTTGAGATGAGATTTTTGGGACCGTATGCCCAACCAATTTTCCAACCTGTTACAGAAAATGCTTTGCCCGCCGAACCGATTGTTATTGTTCGCTCCCACATGTCAGGAAGAGTACCTTTAAAAAAAAAAAATCAAAATATACAACAATTATTCTAGTAAATTAGACGAGAAGCTTACATATTCGAATATGTTCGTATCCTTCATACACCATCCACTCGTATACCTCGTCCGAAAGGCATAAAACATTCCATTTTTTACATAAATCAGCGATCGTTGTAAGCTCATCACGAGAAAATACTTTTCCAGTTGGGTTATGTGGACTATTGAGTATTATCATTTTTGTATGTTTATTAAACATTTTCTCGAGCTCGGCGGTGTCGAGAATTAAGTCATGCGACGTCATTGTGCCGTCACATTCACGCTAAAGATTTAATTTGATTTAATGCCAAACCTCTTGATAAACACAAAATCCATTCTTACCGGTTTCAATGGAATGAATCGAGGTGCTCCACCTGCCATTTTTACCATAGGTTCGTAGCAATCGAAAAACGGTTCGATAATTATAACTTCATCGCCTTTATCGATGAGACCCATTATACTGGCATACAAAGCTTCATAGGCTCCGCATGTAACAATTACTTCACTAAGCGGATTAACATCTCGGTTTGTAAGTTTGGAATATAGTTTGGATAATACTTGCACTAGTCGAGGATGTCCCTACATATAAAAGAGAAGTGGAGTTCAATTTGGATCTAGCACAGATTTTTTTTCCAAAACCTACAAATCCTCGGGTGTATTGATTCAATAAAGGATTTGCGTTGGTTGTTGCAGCAGCTAACGCCTCTGTTACATATGATGGTGATGGAAAATCTGGAAATCCTTGTCCTAAATTGAGAGGATTGTATTTGGCTGCAAGTTCGCTGTATTCATTCCTGAAAAAAAAAGATTAAAAATACATATATACCAAACTTAAATAGATCTATTGAAATAACCAAGAGTCACGATGCTACACTATTTGTCGACAAAGGTTAGACTTTAAAGCATTTTACAAAATGCTATTTATTCTGGGGTTTTTCTATTTGTGATTTTGGACAAAGTAAGTCGGCATACCAGCTTGATCAACAAGTTCCCGGAATTTATTGAGAAAATTAACAGTACAAGTTTATTCATCTAAATCTATATTGTCCCCTTCAAAGTAATCTCCATCGACTGCAAAACACTTATGCCAGCGCCTGATCCAATCCTCGAAAAATGTTTATATTCGGTTTTCGGTATGACCATCAGTGCTCCCTGCGATTTTTTTCATTACTTCCTCTCGGCTGCTGAAACGCGTTCCCCGTAGTGGTTTTTTTTAACTCGATTGAACAGAAAGAAGTCACAGGGAGCCAAATCAGGTGAATTCGGTGGCTGTTGGATGGTATTTGTTGCTTTTTTCGTCAAAAAAATATAATTAATGATGGCACTGTGCGACGGTGCGTTAGCATGGTGCAAAATCAACGAAACACTTTTCCAACATTTCCAACGTTCGCGCACCATTAAATCCGTTTTTTACGCAAAATTTAATACAAGTTCGTTGTTGCAAATTTAAATCCATTTCTAAAATTGTAAAAAATCGCCAACACACACAGAGATAGATGTACTCTTGGCTACGTAACTTTTGCAAATGTCAAGCTATGACGCTAAGATTTAGAGGGAATGTCAACAACACATGTACCAACTTAACAAAAAAAAAAACAGAACTCAAATCGGAACAATAAAAGCACCACACGGTGGTTATTCCGGAAACTTTTTGATCAAGGTGGTATGTACACCACTGCAATTGAAGCATCAAGTTTTAGAATTGAAATTTTAGCTATGACGCCTCCTACACTGTCAGCGGATCAGGATTAGCTTTAAAAACTTTCTTTCGTAGTCCGTCTATATGAAACCAGAGCCTTTTTTAGGGATTGCACTAATTATTGGCTCTACATCGGGGATCATTTATCCTTAATAGAGTATTGCCAATATTGGCATTTTGTTTTACATGAATCACATGCAGAACATTCAATATATATTACCAATAACTCAGAACATCTTACCAAAAATATAAGTTTCAAGAAGAATCACCATATCATTAACCGATATAAAGGTATACCAGGAAGCTTGTCCCTATCAGGTTTGCTGGGTTTTTTATCCAGAGATAATTTCATCTACGGAACCATCTCGTTATGTTAAACATTATCTTGAAGCATAGACGAAAATTGTATCTATTGCTCAAGTTGAAGCTGTTTTGCTGGCCGAATTAGCATTAAAGAAAACATCCGTTCAACTTCAATTTTAATTTTGGGAAAAGATAGAAATCGCATAGCCCAAATCTACTGAATTCGGCGGATGATTCAATTTAGAGACTTGAGCCAAAAATTAACTAACAATAAGTGAGGTGTAACTCGATGCATTATCGTGTTCATTGGATAACGATATTCGGGTCGAATACGACGGATTCTACTCATCACACGCTTCAAAACCCCTATATAAGATGCACCAGTAATTCTTTAGCCATTTGGAATGAATTCCCTGTAGACGATTCCTTTGCTACCGAAGAATGTAATGAGCTTTGTTTTGATTTTTGATGGAATTTTCAACATTGACAAAAAAGTTGTTTTGGGAGAACTGTCATATTTTTGCAATCTAAAGAGTGATTAAAATAAAATTGCTTTTACCGGGTAGAGGAGTGTCACAGCTTTCAAACGCCGGTCTGAACACATCGATGGTCCTACCAGTTACTCAGATATGGTTCGAGTCTCAGAACTTATTTGTCGCACTGTGTATATGTATATTGGTAAACAAAATGCAAATGTGTATATTAGGCAATTAATAAGCGGTAGAAGAACCTCACACTTTTTAAAGACGACTACTAAATCATCCGATCTTAAGGAATTGTTTCTTTCACCTAACTTCGGAACTTCCAACTCAACATCATAACCTGAAATCTACTGTAATAATTATAATATTTACCAAACACTTGGAGCACTGCCTTGCAATCGTTCCGGCAAAGAAAATTTATCCATTTCTATTCTCTGTTGTGATGTTGTGGAAAGATATCGGCCAAAATTGGGTCCTAGCAATCGACTCACTGTCCAATTTGAGTTATAATTCGGCAGATGAAGTGTTCTTCGAGCAAGTCTAGCAAAACAAGTTTGATTGATCATCTGTAAAATAAACAGTAAATGAAAAAGGTCAATTCAGGTTTATTAAAAGATTTTTGCAATAGTTTCAAACAGTTGTATGAATTCAATTAAACGACACTATTTTACATACGTTGGCAGCTTATGTAAATTTTTCTACGAAATAAAGCACTTGTTGAAAATTGTTGACAAAATTAAAAAGATGAAAAATAAAAACACACACTACATCCGATGACTGCGTATAGTCTTTGAAACACACCGGACTCACCAATTCTATTATTGCATAGCAAAGAGAGAGCTAAACTTAAAATTGTAAGATAAGATTTGCAATCAGCAGCAGCTGACGATACTTTCCAGACGAATATACTCGTATATATGAATGGTTGTTGGCTTTCACTAACAAAAAGTTCATGACGAGCGAATTATGCAAAGTGTTCGCAGACGTTCTTATCACGACGGCAAATTCATTATGATAATGACCCAAAAGAATACACAATACACCATAAAATCACATCAAGGTACAATGTGCTTCCGAATTTTAATATATGTATTGTAAATTATTTATTACTTACAAAAATTCTCTACTACTGAACAGCTGTAGTGATATGAACTTAATCGATAATTCTGGTTTGTGGCACTGTTTCTTGCGAGAGAGATGTACACGATGTGCGGAGAAGTTGGGACTTGCACTTAGCCGAATGAAAAGTATATCTGAAAATAATATAAATGATCATTCGTTGGACACGTTCGTTTTATAATTTTTATATTTACTCAATAAACCGAGAAAAACTGGTATGGCGGAAAAGGTCGTATGGTTATCAAATGCGGGCTATCAAGATAAAAAAAAATTTCTATAAACAATTTGCGGTTAGTAGATTGTCTTGAATATGATATTTGTGCGGTTGTTCAACTCATGATTATACTAGAAATTATGGTTTTTTAATTGCACAAATTTTGTGAGGTTTTTCGGTTTACTTTTAATAGATCAATTACTTACAATCTTACTTTTATTGCGTATAGTTTGTAATTGAGATATTTAATACGTACTACATAGTAGTTGTAAATTCCTGTAACAGCGATAACGATTCTGGTTTGGTGACGCAAAAAGCCATGATCTCTGATGTTAGCTGCGCTGTAGATGTGAGGTCAACGAAATTGTGCCTGCAATTTTTAAAAAAAGTATTGATTGATAGCACATTAAAAAAGTTTTGTTATCACTCAAGATGAAACCAGTTGAATATTTTATTAATTTAATTCGAACGTACAATTCAAGTCCCATACACCGACGTTTCTATGGCGCTACAGCCCAAATCAGGCCTTGGTTTCTTCGATGATAGTTCTTTGATCGAATTCGGGATATTACGGTCGTCTGTTTGTACGATTGAATTTTTTCTCAAGGCTTAACATTTCCGGCGGTAGGTTGTTAGCCAATCGAGTGGTGGTTATTTTTATATAATCCCTATTCTTATCAGGCAATAGAGGATGAAAGGAAATCGGCTACAAAATTACTTAAAATTATATTCACTAGGAAAAACGGAAGAAGGTAAAAACCAAGAATGGAAATGTAATCAATGTATATCTGGTCCAAAGGTGTTTGAAAACATAATCGTAAGCACTGTAGACGGATATCGTGTTTAAAGAGGAATTGGGGAGGAGTTAATCAATCGAGTTCTTTCGAAGAATCGCCATGAAAATAGCTATACGAATAGCAAGGCAACCGACATTGTGGCGATCATAGTATAAATACGTACATAGTAAGCAAACTCAACTCGAATTCTATGTAAACACGACAATATCCGTCCAATCTACACGTATTCCGAAGCTGCTTCTTTTTCAGTCATGGGCGATTACTCTGACACAAATTTCTGTTTCTTTTGCACGATTTGGTATGTATGGAATAGTAATTAGGGAAAATGACGTGAGGGTGATACACGAAATAAGCATAAAAACAACTAAAACAGACAAAAAAGCGGTAAAGCTATATTGCACGTACGTAATTGAAACAGACGAAAGATTTGCCTCAGTCATCAGCTGTTTAAAATTTTGAGAGGTACAACCAATCAAAATCGTCCATTTGAGAGGTAAAATTTTTTTATGCGAAAATTTTTGTGGACAATGGTTAAGATACGGAGTTTGCTTACTATGTAAGTATTTATACTATGGTGGCGATGCTCTTAGAAGAGTTGCTATAGTAACAGACAGTTATTAACTCGTAACCTACAACTTTAAAGCTCTTCTTTGTACATACTCTGCCCAAAAATAGCATTGTGGGTTAAGATGCTCCTGCCCAGAATAGAGAATTGTATTCGAGTTCGAATGTGGCTATTGTAAATGCTACCCAGATCAGACGGAGAAGGAACATCTTGCATCTATAAAATTTAACAAAAACCTATATCGAAGGCTTAGCCCGAAGAGCTCATCGACAAAAAGATAAGTCTAACTTCGTTACCTTAATTAGAGCCCAAAAAGAAGGGTAACAAATGTATGTCACCTACAATCCAGTAGTGTCCACTTTTAAATGAAGAGGTTCAAAGCATTCAACCATCGTCAATTGCTTAAAATTGTTAAGACTTCTTCTATGGTGCCTCAGTTTAAATAGAGGCTTGCCTTCCTCAATATTTTTTCTTGCAGTTATATTTTTTAATTGATCGTCATACAGTCCTATTCAGCGCCAGAGTCACAAGTCACAAAGTAGGCGAAGAGTCACAATTTTGTATTAATTTTGAATTAATTATGACTTTTCTCCTACTTTGTGACTTATGACTCTGGCGCTGAATAGGCCTGATAGTCTCATGAGTTGAGCTGAGTTCTCTTATCGTGACTCTATAGGTCTGTTTACTATTGCTGGGATGTGTATGAGTAAAATTGCTCCATTCATTCAAGGATCTATCTATAACCATGCTTGCTTCAGATCACGTTGAGCTAGGAGTCTAAAATTTATCTTGCTTTGATTTTCAAAATTTTACCTTGCAAATTAGACTCCACCCCTCTGGTTAGCATCCATACAAAAGTCAATGAAAAGTTCGCGTCCTCATACAGTCGACCGCAAAACAGCATTCGAATACGGTTGGCTATAAAGCTTAAATATTGCATTAGTGTAGTTTTTGACTACTTAGCTGAAGTTGATTAAAATGATGCAAACGGACTTATATATAACTATTTAACATCTTTAGTTAGTCTATCATAAATAATTTCCTTAATAATACTTACCCCAACCGCAATTGACATTAGAGATGGGTCGTTCATGAGTGAACTGTTCCAAAAGAGCAGTTCATTGAAGTATGTGAGTGAACTAACTCACTCCTTTTGGTGAACTGTGGTTCGTTTTGCCACGTGGCACAGCTTGTAAAGAACTAGTTCTTTCGTGAGTGCCCTTTTCTTTTTTTCTTCATTTTAGGTCCTCACATTTCCTTCGCCGGGGAAGTGATCTTCAAAAGGAACTCGAACTAGTTCATTTCAGTGAGTGAGTCGGAGTCTAATTGACATAACGCTACCCAAGTCACCGACTTCCAGAATCTCAAGTATTCAATCAACCAAATTAAATTCGTCAATTAAATTGGTTTTTTTGATTAATAAAATTAAATTGTAAAATTATTGTTGTATCATTTCTTCAGTGCAGTGATTTTTTTTAACAATATTTTACTCAAAATATTAAAATCGTTATCGAAATAAAATTTGAACTCCATTGTGTTTTATCGGCATGAAATACTCGAATGAATGTAGAATATAATATTCATGAACTTTGTGACTAATTGTAAATGCGAAGCGATATGCAGTATAAGTTGAGAGCAACAAGTACATTATGAACTGATGGTATTGAGTAGACATTAGGTCTGTATCGGCAATTTTTTTCTATAGAATTTTTACAGAAGAAAAATATTCCGTAGTAGCGATAGACAGAAGCCAATTACATGACGGAGGACTGTTCGTTTATATAAGACGTGTAAGTAAAATTATTATAGAAAGATACTAGGACACTGCTTATACCAGAAGTTTTGCAGCTTATCTAGGACTGGTGCTTTCCAGTTAATGTATGTTGGTTGGTTGGTTGGTTTGGGTGGCAGCTATGTTTTATAGATGAAGCTCAATTAGCTCAAAGGCCGTTTTCAAACCACAAACTCGTATTAACCCGGATGTTAGTGGTTTGTTGTGACTGGGGAATTTAGAGTATGAGTGCGAGGAAAATTGATCCGATATATCCGTCCTGAACTGTTTAGGAAGAGTTATAACTCTCCAATCTTCTTAACCGAAATCTCCCTCAGGACATGCCTAGTACTCACTCTCGGGCTCTAGCTAAAGTCGGCACTCTATAGGTCTGCGGACATTCGCAAAGGAAATGAATGACGACTCTCGCTCATTTGTGTCCTGGCAGCTGCGACATTAGCATTAAACAGAAGGCCCAATTTGGCAGCATGATCCACAATTGGCCAGTGACCCGTACTAATCGACTTGATCCTGGAAATGTCAGCCCGGGTCTTGTATAAAAGTTCTTCTGACTTGGCTCGGTTGTAAGATGGGTACATTTTCCTAGATATGGCGCAGGTGGTTAGGCTTTTCCATTTGGAGCTTCATCAGCCTGTTCATTCCCCTCTATGTCACCCGGGACCCAGAGCAGAGTTTTCTATGTTAAGTTTCCAGCTCAGCTTTGAATTAAGGATAACGCCAAGATACTGTGGCGAGTTGTGGCGAAACGTTAAATACAGTACCTCAATAACACTACTCGCCACAATACTTTGTCCTGGAGGAGAGCTGGAGCAGTTGGCCGTTGATGCGAGGAGGTTGAAGTCTGGTATCTTGGTTGGTTAATGTATGTACTACCCCTTCCTCTGTTATATCAGTAAATGTCATACTATCAACATTTGCATGTTTAGGATTTTCAACAGCTATCCACGTAGCATTTCTAGAATGTGGCGCACGTTGTAGTAGAATCCGTTCCAGTCTTTAGTCGGTGGAAGAGAAATCGATAGAAGCCTACGAACTACTCCTGTTGTCAAGAGTCCTCTGATTCCTTTGATTACAGATAAAAATTGAACATAGCAAGTCTGGAGTAGAGTATACAGTGAGTGACTCTAGTGTGGAGTTACTTTTATTGTAACAACGAATACGGTTGCATACGATAAAGACTTTCTACTTTGATTTTAGTGTATCTAAAAATTTGCACACGATTTCTGATCTCTCATCCCTAAGCTGACTGGATTGTACACTACAGTGTATTAAAGGCTAACCACCTAAGTCCAGTTCAGTGTCCCTAAAAAAAACTTAGTATTTATTGCCCTAGGTATCGAGTGCTGTTGAAGCATCTGCTTCAGACCTCGTCAAAGTTCCTGGTTCTCATTGGCAGTACTTCGCTGAACAACTCTGGCAACATCCGGCCGTAAGGCATCACAATGATTTCCCAGCCGAATCCTCCTTTTCTCATTATAGTGACAGTAAGCTCCTGGACAGCTGCTACTGCTACAATACACAAGTGGTGGTAGTTCCAGTAACGACGTATCAGCACAAACCCCAAAACTCGATCTATACATTGATTTGAGAGAGTAGCAGCGTCATAATTAATTCCGGGAATGCCACTCTTGGTTAATAAATCAGAATTGATTTGCGATTGGTTGACAATTAACTTTTTTTATGAATAGTCAAAGCAAGGAAAGCCTAATGGCTCCTCTCAACTGTTACCTCTTTATTTCGGGCAATGACGAATTATTTTACAGAATCACGAGGCTTAGGTAGCGAGGGTGTATAGACCGCGAAAAATCAAGGCGATCTGATGAGTCGCGAGGTCGAGTAAGCCAATGCTTCCCGGGCATTCCATTTCTCAGTTTATACACCCAGGGTAAGCCGGTTTTATAAAATTTTGTTGTTCAAGTCTAGGGTTGATGTTCTGATAATCGAGCAATGTACCTTCCTTCTCCTAATTTGTATACACGCTGTTGTGTCCCTAACACCAGTGAACTGCATGAACTTTCGTCACATCGTGAAATATGGTAAACAATTTCCAGCTTGTTGAGCTAAGAAACTGTACTGTCTACAGTTCATTAAGATGAGAAATGTGACCCAGGTTACGTGGTAAGTCATTAATGAAAAAAAAAACACTTCGCTAGGTCAACGATATTCTTTCGACCTGAGGATTAAGAACAGAACTCTTGTAAAAAATGTAGAATGCTCGCAGTTCTACCACTAGAAAGGTGAGCGATAAACTTACCAGAAAATTGCAGATCTTCCTGAGCCAATGTCTGTAACGCATCCAAGGACGATGTTTGGAGAGTAAGTGAACAAACCAAGATAGGCGTTAAGATTTAGAAAATATAAGAGAAATGGAACGGTCATACCTTAAGAAAGGAAGTCAGAGTAAAATATTTCCAAACCAGGATTGGAATCCACAAGCAATTGGGAGAGTGCTAGGACCGGTACCTAGATATAGAGGAGCACTGTTACCTCCTTCCTTCTACTACAATCGTCAATTACACGGGTAGGAACTAAAGAAAACAAATTATAGTCTACAAATTAAGGCTGAAGCGCAGGAGGACTGTAAAATTAACTTGTCTGAAAAAGTTGTTACAGAGTCTTACTACTGGCACTATATGAGGCAGAGTGGTCTAGTCTAGAGTCACTGTATAGGAACATCCATTATCTAATAATGGATGTTCCTATACAGTGACTCTAGTCTAGTCTAGGACATTTGAATTCTACGTAACTTTTTTTTAAATACTTCAAAACAACGATGAATTAATTAAATAGAACAGTTGCAGCAAGCAAAAATTACACCACAAATTTCCATTTCTGTGCATCGAACGTTCAAATTAAATTCATAAAACAACGGGCCCGACCGCGCTTAATGTTTTTGCATATTCCGCCAAACAGAATCATATTCAGCGGAACAGCTGATTTTTGCGCTTTGTCAAAAAGTGAAACGTCAGCTGTCACGCTTGTGCTCTGTGGCCGGGTTGTGTGGCCCAAACAAAACGCGACCCGTAAGATTTTCACTTTCAATTAAACCAGTGGCAAAAATTCTCCGAAAACAATGGACGTGACACCGATATTCAAAGCGTGCGTAATGACCGTGAAGCTTCGCAACAAATCACGTCCGGGTCCGGTTCCGAATAAGAATCGCATCCTCCAAAAACAGCCGAAAGACGAATTCTCCAAAGAAGCCAAGGACATTTGCCATCAGATAACTTCGCTGAAAAATCTTCTAGTCGAAAATCGGGCTGCCTACATGAAGTTTGCCTCGCATTTGAAAAGTTCCGCGCAGATGAGTGACGAACAACGCGATCTAATCGATCGCGAATCCGACAAGATTGTCAACTTTTACACGCGACACCTAGCCCAACTGAAATTCGAATGGAAAAAGAAGAAACTGAAGAAGCAACGCGAAGATCATATCGACTCGGTTCTCGAATTGCTAGCCAATTACTTGAAGGCCGTTCAGAATATCCACCTCAAACAGAAACGATATCGCATGCAACACGAACTCGAAACCTATCGGCTTTTAAAGTTAGAATCGGATAAGAGGAAAATTCCGGTCAGTCCGGTCGGAGACCAGGTTTATATCCAGTCGAAAAGGGTTCGACACGACGACGAGGAGGAGGAGGAGAACGGCTGGGATCACGATAGTCTCGAAGATAGCGAGGACGAGGAACAAGTTGTCCATGTGAAACGTGTCGATTCGGAGAAGAAGACTGCTTCGCAAGCTGCTCTCGACGAGGACATTCAAAGGGCACAGCTTGGCTACGAGGAAATCACCGAATTGAGTCCGGACGATATACAAGTCTTTGAATCGGAAAACGTTCAATTGTATCACGAGCTACAAGGACTGGCCGAAGAAGTCGAACAGATCGAGAAAAATGTCGTGGATATTGCTAAGCTACAGGAAATTTTTACGGAAAAGGTGGGTTATATTTTTTTTCAATGGATTTCAACATTTTACATGCGATTGCTTTTTCTTAGTGATTGTTATTCGAGTGTGGGCCTTGTCAGCAATTTTTTTTTTCTACGTTGATCTGATTAAAAGCCATAATGAGGTCTAGAAATAATTTTGAGCTTACTAAACGTGATGAAAAATCGAACGATCCATTGAACAAACTAGAGTTCTTTAATTCGTGTGACATGTGACGCTTAAACCCAAGCCAAATCCGTGGTCCTCCACAAAATACCAAACTTGGTGAAAGCTTTTACCTGTTGTCAGGATTTTTCCACTTCTTGTCGATTGGCTCCATGTGTTGGCAAACCGACTGTCTCCATCCTCGAACGAAGCGAGGTAAAATTTACTATTCTGGCCCATGGCTCCAAATTCCCACTTGTGCGGACATTGAAGCGAATCACGGCTGAAGAAATCACCACCTACTTGGAGAGGCAGTTCTTACATACGTTTGGAACACCAGAGACGATCCTCTCCGATAATGGCTTTCAATTTAGGTCAAATATGTTTAGCTCCATGTTAACCAAATATGGAGTGAGACACTTGTACCGCTAGCGGTGAATCGCTCGGGGTGTACAAGTGTCTCACTCCATATTTAATTACATGGAGTTAAACATATCTGAAATGCTTCGGATCGGGTCAATCCATCCTGGTCCGACTACGAGCTTTCATTAACGATGACCAGACACGATGGGATGAAAGCCTAAGCAAAATTGGATCACTTCGGAGCTCATTTCATCAAGCCACTGGTTTTTCTCCTTACCAGGTTTTGTTTGGCAATCACATGATGTTGCACGGAAAGGACTATGAACTGCTGAAACGTTTGCAAGCGTTGGGAGAGTCAAATGTACAGTTACAACCAGGTGAAGGAGTAGGACAGTACCAGGCGTTATTACCTGCGATCGACTCAAACACAATTTTGTGTAGGACAGGAAATATTCAGAAGAAACTTTTCTGTGTCCACAGCGGCGCAGAATTATAATGGTAAGCGGACGAAAAGGTTCCTAGGATTCGTCAGGTGCTTGGTAACTCACGATATGAATTGGAGGATCTAGGTGGTAGACGTATTGCGATTTATCTCTCTAATAATCTGAGGTAGTGATTCGGCGGAGGAAAATTACCCGGCCTCTCAGTCGTGAGCACGAGACTCCTGACACGAGCGGGTTCCAGTTTTTTTTTAGACTGTTCGGCGTTGAAGGTCAATGGCGACAGGATCCTCTCTACCTGTGCGGTTAACCCTAAGATAGATGCTCTGAAGCCAACAGTTTGCATATTTATTATTAATTGAATTCGTGCATCTTGAAGAACTAACGATCTGCAGGTTTGAAACGTGAAAATTGATTTACCCAGAGAATTAAAACCCATGGCATCCACTGCAAACAATGGAGAGTGGTTAAAATAATCCCTTCTCCGCAATACACCAATAATTGCATCAGAAACTTCACCGAAAGAATGATCCAGGGTCTCCTTAGAATTTAGAATTTCCCCTTATAAAATAAAATGTTTAAATGCTGGCCAAACGACCGCAAAGATTCAAAACAATTTCCTTATAAATCCGATCTTCATCCCCAGGTTACGCTGCAAAAACACGACATCGATCGGATTTCAAATACAGTCGTTGGTGCCACCGAAAACGTGAAGGATGCTAACGAACAAATAAAGCAAGCGATTCAACGAAATGCCGGCCTACGAGTTTGGGCATTGTTCTTCTTGTTGGTAATGTCGTTTACTCTACTATTTTTAGATTGGTACAATGATTAAGAATATAATAAGTAATTAAAATTGCACGTAACCGTTGCTAAAATATTTGGTAATAATTCAATTTATATTTTTGGTGCCAGACCATTTTCTCTGTTCCCTTCGAAACGGGCATCAGTATTTTAAAAATTTTGTAAATAAAAATGTTAAATTTATCTTTTTTACCTAAGCTAGATTAATTTGATTGTTGCTGGTTTTAAAATATATTGAGTGCAAAGCTTTACAGTTAAGATTGGATTGAAGGAGTTTTCAAATATTCTAGATATAGCGAAATCATTTTTTACTTTACTATTTTTTAATAATAAAGTATTGTGATCAACCTGAAATTTAAAAAAAATTTACTAACCTGAAATTTTGTATTTTCACGTTTTAGGACTAGTAAACCCCAAAAAAGCAAAAAAAAAAAAAATGTCCGTCTGTACGCCGCCGTACGCAAAATAGTTTGAAGGCGTGTAGCTCCTAAACCCGCTGAGGTTTTACCATGAAATTTTTATGATGAGTAGATTGGGTGAACCTCTACGATTGGTATGTTTTAGAAGGGTGTGGGTATGAGAGGGAGGAGAGGGGAGCGTTTTAGTCAAAAAATTTTGGTTTCTAGATCTCAGCAACCGCTTATGTTAGGAGGCTGAAACTTGGAATTTCTATAGAGCTTCGATAGTTGACCCAAAATGCTGATTTTGGTGAAGGGGTATGGGAATGGGGGGAGGGGGAAATAATGCGTCCGAAATGCAAAAAAGCCGAGATCCACACATTATAAAAGTGGGGGGGGAGGTGTGAAAAACTTTAGATTACGATATCTCACGCGCCAATTGCACTAGAAAAATAAAATTCGGTTTGAGTAGAAAGGTCGATAAATAAAAATTGCTCAAAGTAAAATTTTTTAAGGGGGCAGTGGGGCATAGAAGTGGAGGAGATAAGAATTTAAAAAAAAAATTACGTTTCATATCTCAAGAACAGTGTAAGATAGATGCTTAAATTTTTTACCACAAGAAAAAATTGCTGGTGTGGGTGTAAAGAGTGAGGGTGGGGGAGGGTGAAAAGGAAAAAGTTTTAATCTGTATATCTTTAGAACCTATAATGATGTAAAGCTTAAACTTGGAATTTAGATAGAGCTATAGTAGTGGCATAGTGGAAAAATATATTTTTTAAGGGGTACTACGGTACGGGGGTGGGGGGTGTTTTTCCTAACTTTTAAACGGCTTATGCTAGAAAGTTGAAACTCGGTCTGTATATGTAAATCAACTAGAGAAAGAATTTTGATTAAAAAAACAGCGTGTGCAGCACCGTGCACATGATAGAAGTGAAACTTCTTGAAAAATATAGAAAAAGAATAAGAGAGATTTAATGACAAAGAGAGACAGAGAGAGCATTTCAAAATAAATACAATAATACAAAATTAGCATTTTCTGAGTTTTTCAATGTTATGTACAAGGGGGTAGGGGGTACAGAGGAGGGTGGGTGGTGGGGGATAGAGAAAGTAGATGAGGGGGAACAATATGTAGGGTGAGGGGTAGAATGATAAGGGTACACAGAGGGGGGAGGGTGAAGGGTTGAAGTTAGGAGAAAGGGGTGTAAGAAGAAAAGTAAGAGTGAGAGAAGGGTGAGGGAAATCAGTTGTTTAAAAAGGGATAGGTGAAGAGGGGGAAGAGATGGGAGTAGTATTCCAAATAAATTTTCTGAGTTTTTCTATGTGTGGTAGGAGGAGGTAGGGGGTAGAGAGGAGGGTGGGGGTAGAGGGGATAGAAAAAGTAGATGAGGGGGAACAATATTTAGGGTGAGGGGTAGAATGATATGGGTACACAGAGGGAGGGGGGGTATACAGTGGGAGGGTGAAGGGTTGAAGTTAGGAGAAAGGGGTGTAAGAAAAAAAGTAAGGGGTGAGAGAAGGGTGAGGGAAATCAGTTGTTTAAAAAGGGATAGGTAAAGAGGGAGAAGAGATAGGAGTAGTATTTCAAATTCTATGGGTGTAGTCAGAAGGGAATACCACTCTCTCGCAGTGTCGCTTTTTCGTTTCATCGTTTCATCGAGTTTCGTTCCATTGTTTTTTTTTTTTTTTAAATGCTAACAACACGCGGTGTTCCCAAGTGGTCCTCCATCTAACCGCGCCCAATGCTGCTTGACTTCGGTTGTCGGACGAGAGCCGGTAGTTTTGTCTCTACATAATATCTTTCTTCTCTATCGTGTAACGAAATTTGCTAAAACGTTACGCGTCTTTGAAATTTCACCGCCGCTAAAGAAGTTTCACCTCAAAAAATCCGAATATCCATTAGGAAGGAGGAAAAAAAAAATATCAGTGAAAATAGAATATGTCCATATATTTTCACGATTTTCGTCATATCTACTAGATCTTTCCAAATATTGAATTCATTTTTATTCTACGGATTCTTCATATGAATACCTAGAAAGTATTTTCAAGATTTTTTGAAATTCGCCCCCTAAACCCCTTAGGGGTGTAAAGTGGTTGCATACTTTTTCATGAATTCTTCCATATCTCTCAGATCTGATCAGATATCGAGTATCATTTCACTTCCACTTACTTGGTTAATAATCACCTATTTTTAAGTCTTTTCCTTTTTCAACCCCTAGACCGCATCCCGGAATATGACCCAATTATGTAAGTCATATGTTGTTTTAACCGCTTCCCGAATTTTTTGTTAGGTTTTTAGTCAGATAGTAACCTACACCGCATCTCAGAATTGAACGCGTTTCAGACTTCTGTCGGAAAAATAATAAAGTTACGCCCAGACCATTGGCAGATTTTTAAAGTGCTGTGAACCGAGGGCAAAATATTCGATGGGAAGGTAAGGTATGAGGAAACAGTGGACCCAGTCGGAGCCGTCAAGTCCACTTACGTCCGAATTGGTGGCTGAAGTTTAAACTGGAGCAACGCGCTTGCTTACGTCTGGACTAACTGCGACTGTGTAGGGTACGTTGCTCGAAAATCACAAATCACATCACATCTTCCTTCTTAAAGCTCTCTTTTCCTTCTTATGGTTCCCTCTTCTTTTTTATGGCTCCCTTTTCCTTATTAAGGCTCCTTCATTTTTATGGCTCCTTCTTCCTTATTAAGGCTCCTTCTTTCCTTTTATCGCTCCCTCTTCCTTCTTATGGCTCCCTCTTCCTTCTTATGGCTCCCTCTTCCTTCTTATGGCTCCCTCTTCCTTCTTATGGCTCCCTCTTCCTTCTTATGGCTCCCTCTTCCTTCTTATGGCTCCCTCTTCCTTCTTATGGCTCCCTCTTCCTTCTTATGGCTCCCTCTTCCTTCTTATGGCTCCCTCTTCCTTCTTATGGCTCCCTCTTCCTTCTTATGGCTCCCTCTTCCTTCTTATGGCTCCCTCTTCCTTTTTAAGACTTCTTCTTCCTTCTTAAAGTACCTTCATCCTTCTTATGGCTTCCTCTTCCTTCTTATGGCTCTTTTTTTTCTTAAGGCTCGTTCCTCCTTCTTACGCTCCCTCTTCCTTCTTATCACTCTCTCTCTTCATTCTTCCTTCTTATGGCTCTCTCTTCTTTCTTATGGCTCCCTTTTCCTTATTAAGGCTCTTTTTTTATGACTCCTTCTTCCTTCTTAAGACTCCGTCTTCTTTATTAAGGCTCCTTCTTTCTTTTTATCGCTCCCTCTTCCTTCTAGTCACTCTCTCTTCCTTCTTAAGACTCCCTCTTCCTTCTTAAGACTCCCACTTCCTTATTAAGGCTCCTTCTTCCTTTTTATCGCTCCCTCTTCCCTTTTATCGCTCCCTCTTCCTTCTTATGGCTCCCACTTCCTTCTTATGGTTCCCTCTTCCTTTTTAAGACTTCTTCCTTCTTAAAGCACCTTCATCCTTCTTATGGCTTCCTCTTCCTTCTTATGGCTCTCTTTTTTTTCTTAAGGCTCGTTCCTCCTTCTTATGCTCCCTCTTCCTTCTTATCACTCTCTCTCTCCTCATTCTTCCTTCTTATGGCTCCCTCTTTCTTCTTATGGCTCCTTCATCTTTCTTATGCCCCCTTCTTCTTTCTTATGGCTTTCTCTTCCTCTCTTAACGCTCCTTTTTCCTTTTTAAAGCTTCTTCCTTATTAAGTCTCATTCTTCCTTTTAAAGGCTCCATCTTCCTTCTTAAGACTTCTTCTTCCTTCTTAAGGCTCCCTCTTCCTTCTTATGGCACCCTCTCTCTTCTTATCGCTCCCTCTTATTTCTTAAGGTCCCTTCGTCCTTCTTATGGCTCCTTTCTTCTTATGGCTCTCTCTTCCCTCTTATGGCTTCCTCTTCCCCTCTTAACGCTTCTTCTTCCGAATTGGAAATGAAATTAGTGAAGTTACAATCGTCGAATTCTTCGAACAGAAAGGCATTCATCGAGATGCAAATTTCTCGATGGCACCACCTTATCTTATCTTATTCACCCAAGAACCTCGTAAACAGAAACAGAACGACAATTTCTTTGGAATCTTATTTAAATTTTATTCCATCGCATTTCTCCCGATGACACAATACAATTCGCCCTAACCTTACTTACGATCGATACTTGCTGAAAATCGATTACATAATAACTCGGGGGACTTTTTTCATTCTCGCATTTTAATGTTTGCAACTACTGGGTAACATGGCAAAGGTAACAAATCTAATCGTCGAAAACTGTCTTCAGCGCTAATTCGGGACGATCGTATCCCATCTCTTCGGGCGTTAGGATTCCGAGTTCGGTCAAAGTTGGTCGGATTTCGTTCAGCAAGTACGGATAAATTTCGGCCTTCTTGTCGCCACACTTGTCCTTGCATCCCTCGAGCCACCTGACAGCGAGGGCGTAGTCGTTGACTTTACGGCACGCCTTCAGACCGGCCGAAATGATTTTTGGATCGGGTACCAAATCCATGCCGAGGATGTCGTTCATTCCCTTGCGGACCTCCCAGCCGTCGATGTCGCTACGATTGAAGTATGCTTCGTACCGTTGATCGAATTGTTCGTCGGTTTCGGAACTGCCGTGCGATGCACGGACTCCGCCAATTGAAGCTACACGAGCTGCGGACAAGCCCAAGGATCCCTTCATGACTCCGGACAATTGAGTGGCGACCGTTCGTAACATTTTGAATTTTTCACGTTCTGCTAGGGGAGGAAAAGCGAAAATCGATTAGTCGGGCACTTGTTTTGTGGGTTTTCAACAAATTATTTTCCCGGAGTGTTAAGTAATACGTACGTTTTCCGAGCAGACAGAAAAAACTTCACGGAGAGATGTCAAAGTTATCAGAAGAAATTTTTTTTTTTGATGGCAGCTGAATTGAGTTCAATCCACTTTGAATGCAGTTCGATTGCGGGTTCCATTATCGTTCGGTGTGCACATGGGAAAAAAAATTGTTTCTGCTAAATATTTAATTTCTTTGTTTTGTGTTCTTAAAATAAACTGTTTTCAATGCTATTAATAACACCAATAAATTTAAAAACCATGAATTAAAACTTAAATCCCTAAATCTGTACACCCCCAACCGATGTCACTACAATCGCCCACTTTAAATCCACCGAACCAAACATTTCGATCGAGCCGATGACATAAAAATTCTCTTATCCATTGTGAATTGTCGCTTTACCGCCGCGCCGAATATTTTTCTTCTGTCTTCTTGTCGCCAGACGGAATTTAATTTTTTTTAAATCGCAACTCGCGTTTGTAGCACGAAAAAATTTACTTACGAAACGTAAAGGATGTCGCCAGACGCAGCGTAAGTACACAAAACTGTTGTTTTTAAATCGAAATGAAGTTAATAGATCCCGGGGCCGGTTCAATTTCCGGGTGTAAATAATTTTTGACGGTGCAACCGGGGCGCGTGTTTCCCGGCGTCCATTTTTACCCAAGAATGTCGTCGGGAAGATCGATATCGGCACCGCCTAGCATTTCGGGTGTTGTTTGGAACGGTGTTCTATCTGTTTAACGGCTTAGGATTTCTGTTTAGGGGGCGGGAAAATAGTTTACGGGAATCGGTTCGCAGGTGGTGCTGAAAAGCGAGAGAAAAAAAAAACGCAACCGCAGGAACAAAGGTTATGTTTGTCCGGTTTTTTGGATGACTTGACTTTCGAACGAACGAGAACAATTTTCAGTGCTCGGAGTCTCAGCAAGGCTTTTCTTTGCGATTGCACTTCAAAATTCCATTTGTATCGTGCCGCGACGATAATTTCTTTAGAAATAAACGAAATTGTGAAATTTTAAGGCTTTGATAATTAAATTACATGAAATTGGGTCTAGGTCTTTGTACGGTAAAAATGCGTAAAAGGTTCTGAATATTAAAACTTAGGAACTTTATTAGTTCAATTGCAATTTTTCGGTGGCGCTCATCACTTGGATTGGTCGGTTATAGGCTGGCCGACAAATTTAAGGACAAGTTCTAGAATTTTCCAGGGTTGGTTCCAAACACCTGCTCTGAATTCCTATTTAATGCTTTTCTGTGCTCTTTTCGCACGTCAGTAGTATCCGGAACCGAAACATTTCGATTTTCTTTGCAAATTATTTTCTAGTGAGTCAAAATTTGAAAATCTCATTCTTTTGTTGTTTGTTTTTGCGTGACCTGAAATCGAGTCTTTATTTTTTCCATGAGAGGGGCGGCTAGGTTTTTTTTTACATCAAATTTTTGTGTTCTCTGTTCTTTAAGGCCCCCCCCCCCCCCCCATCCCCTACACAGCAGTTTTGATCGCTCCCTTATCGCTTTCTCTTGATAGCAGCCATGCAGCTCTGCAAGTATTCCACGGAAAATGGCTATTGTACGTCGTCAGAGTGGACAGCGTGGCCAAAGCGAATCATACGCACCAGCGGAGCTCTAAGAACAATTCACTCTGAAGCACTAGAAATGCTTTTCAATCTACCACCCACCACTAGACATTTTTGGCAGTCATTCGACTTAGAGCCTTTTCACATTAGATTAGGCTACTTGTAGGTCACTCGACAATTTTGAATCACTTCAATAATTTCTGTACTTTTTTTGACGTCAAATCAATGACACAAACTCCAACAGTATGCTTGTTCCTCCCCCGCCCTTCTACACTTTTCTGCGCTGGCTCGAGAGCTAGTGTACTCAGTGTTCACTAAACCTGACAAAAGGAAAAGACCTAATATTCCCGAAAATACAAACTACACACTCCCCAATTGCGATTTTGTTAAGAATTTCTAATTTATTCACAACAGTCTAAAATGGGAAAGGGAGGTAGGAGTGGAAGAGTCCATTTACAACTAGGGATGGGTAGAAAAGGGAAGGGGCTACTTTGTACACTTTTTGCACTAATTGTTCTTAGCAACATTTGACGTCACAACAATGACACAAACTCGTACTAAAACACTACGCTTGTCACCCTTTACACTTTTCTGCGCTCGCTCGAGAGCTAGTGTAAAAGTGCATGCAAAATAACAAACCTAATATTGACTAGCTTCGTACATGAGCAAATTAAAATATCTCATGAAAAACTATCTTTTTTTCAAATATGAAAGAAGAAAAATAGTAAAAAAATGTTTTCATTCCCTTTTTTTTTTAAATATCTCGACTTTTATTGGAAAAATTTAAAATTTTCTCATGTACTAGGCTTTTAAATACACTAAACAAAAAGTGTAAAAAATTTGACTGTTGTGTGTTAAGTGGAAGCTGAGATTCAGGTACCGAAACATAACGCGTTTCCCCATACAAAATGTATGGGAGCTAGAAGTTCGCCCCAAGGTGTTGGCAGAACAGTTCAATATTCATCTGTGCCGGGTGCCAGGGCACAGAGATATTCCAGGTAACTGTACGGCTGACGAATCAGCTCGATGCGGTTTTACCATAGATATATAAATACTGAAGACGACAAAACGTTGTATTTGTATGAAGTATTTTTGCAAAATTGAACGTTTTTGTATGGGGCGTTTGGTGACAGTCAAATGGAAATGGTAGCCTAGTATTTAAAGGTTTGGTTTTTTTTGTTTTCAAGGCCGGAGTAAAACATAAATATGAGTAAGATGCTAATTGTAGCATAGTGTTTATTGCGAGGAATCGCCCGGCTTTAAAACAGTCACTGCTCGTCATCTCCAGTACATATCCCTCTCTCTAAAAGAAGCAAACAGCTTCTACAGTTTGATAGAAAAAAAAAGTACGGGTAATAACCGAAATACTCTCGGGTCATTCGCGCTTGAAAGATCAACTTAAAAGAATCGCAATCATAACTGGTAACCTTTGCAGGTTCTGCAAACTGCAGACAGAAACCTCTGAACATATTCTGTGCCGCTGTAAGGCAGTCTAAACTCTGCGCCAGAAGTGTCTCGGAGAACACTTTGACCATAGTACCAATGCAAAAATAGACCAACTACATAAATTCCTAGGAGAAATAAAGCTGAGGGAGGAGGACGTCTAGGTTAAAACTGGAGAAAGATCTATGAGGTATATCACAATAGACCTCTGGCCGCGATGCACGAAGGAAGGCTTCCGCCTCCGATGAAATCTAATGTAATGAAATGGGTATTACCCTTCAGATTATGCCGGTACATCATAATCTGGGTGTGGCTCTTTTTACGTGTGAGCTGCTTCAATTGAGAAAACCAGCTAAAGATAAGCAGAGGGCACTGCAAGGCAGGTCTCGCCTAAGTAGAGTTCGAAACGCTCTAAAAGGTTAATTTTGCGTTGAATATCAGCACCACAGTCGGTGTTCTGACTGTGGACGCTGTCTTATAGGCGGGAATACTAAAAAAAAACTCTTTGTCTCTTCGAACGACTTCTGTAGAAGTTGCATGGATGAGGAGGATGAGAAGACAATCCTTCATCTTTTCTGTAGCTGTCCAGTTCTATCCGCTGGAATAGTTCGAGAAAACAACGGTTCATTGTAAGCTCTTAAAGGGCTACATACACCCGGGATGACTACCTATAACTGCGGCTATCTTTTAAAAGAAAATTCCTGTATTAAACTCAATTTAATGGAACATCTATTATATATAGCCCCCTATTCAGGACAAAGTCACAAATTAGGTCGAGACTCTCAATTTTTTATGAATTTTGAATTAATTGAGACATTTTTGATATGAGACTCTGACCCTGAATAGGGGGGATATTCTAACTCTATGTATACCTTTTAAAGTAAAAAAATGTTTGTCTATATTATGTGAAAATATCGTTGGAAAATTTGAAACGGTCAAAAAGTGACAGTCGTTTTGCTGGGACGTCTTTTTTTTAGAGTTATATTGGCACGAGACTTTCCTCCGCAATTTTTTAACGATTCTTTTTTCTGAAAGTAAATAGATATATACATAGCTCCAAACTTTACCGAGTCAGTTCAAATAACTTTAACTGAGTTTTAAAAGTGGAACAACTCATCAACTTTTCAAAACATGTTCCTGCTATACATAAGTACCCGGAATTAAAAAAAGAGATCGTTGTCAAACATGACAAATGCCGCAAATACCCACCTACCGTTAAGCCCCCCATATACAGGCGAGCATGTTGGCGCAA
The DNA here is from genome assembly GCA_949128065.1 of Beris chalybata. Classification (NCBI taxonomy): domain Eukaryota; kingdom Metazoa; phylum Arthropoda; class Insecta; order Diptera; family Stratiomyidae; genus Beris; species Beris chalybata. The sequence goes on from OX421894.1 coordinate 13,094,769, forward strand.
ACATGGGTTTGCGCAAGCCAATTCGCTCGTGTATGGCATTGTTGGCCGTTTGCACAAACATGCTCGCCCAAAAATCAAAATATTTAGTTTTTTCAGCGCCAACATGTTGGTGTTGGCGTATGTTCTCACGTGTATGGTGATGTTTGCGCAAACTTCAGTGCTCAGTTGTTCAACGGCAGTCGTTGGAAGACGTCAAATCGGAGTAATGTCACGATTTATAGAATCGGAGTTTTGGGTAGAGTAAGCCTGAAACATGGCGAATAAAATCAGAGATATATGTACAAGCATTGTGCAATTAAAAAAAATTAAAAACAAGGCATATGATGTGTGCAAGTAGAAATAAAACCAGACAAGCACAAGTTGTTTCCATGGCGGAATCCAATAAGCAAGTGAGGCTCGCCAACATGCTCGCCGGTGTATGCGCTAAGACTAATGTTGGCGCAAAACTATGTTTGCACTAACATGCTCGCCTGTATATGGGGGGCTTTAGTCGTTGCTCACTAGATCATGTACAAAACGAATTTTCAGGGTAAACACTTCCGTTTCTTTGAGACACCAATTCAGAGTCCATTTGACAATATTTTACGCAACTTTCTTCAAGGTGATTAAAGGATGGAACGTCCGAATAAGGAAGTATTTTAAAAATCATTTTTTTTTTTTAACTACGCAGCTGTATGTAATCCCTTAATGGTTAAGTAAGTAGGTCCGGATTCAATGTTCCTGTTGTAACACAACAAACCTTTTTTTTTTTAGGTCTAGATCTGTCTGAATTCTCACGTGTCCGTGGCGTATCTTCAAAAACATAATTTTCGTTGATTTTATTGATTAATTCAGTCAATCAATAATATGAACAGAGACAGTTTCTTTGAAGTTGTACATTGGATATTCTGAAGAATTCAAACTTTCTTTTTCGTGCTTCGTCACGGCTAAATTCAGGAGAGTTGTTGGAAGATCGAAGAGTCGAGCTCTAGCCGCTTTGCAAACATCATCGAAATATTTTTAATATATAAAGCTTCTGGTTTAATACGATGTCGTCTTTGTGGAAAGCCTTGCAAATTCACGAATTTTGGCTGGTCAGAGTTAGGAATTTTTCCTAATTGTATATAACTTCTCTGGAAGAACAGTGGTGCAAGTACAAAATTTTAATTACAAAGGAGATCTTCGCGTCTCTGATTTTCCAAATTATTATTTGACCAATAAAAAACTAGATACTTTTAGTTTCTTGTCATTTTTCGCTTAATGGTAGCAATCATGGAGCTATATATAACGGAGATGGCAACACTCCGTTTCTGTATAAAGCACTGTGAAGCATTTTGAAGTTTAAGCGACTGTTTTTGTATGGAGCGTTTCATGCCCGGTGGCAGTAAAATGCAAATATTAGCCTAGTATTTAAAGGTAGGGCTTTTTTTTCTATTTTCAATACCGAGGTTTAACATACATGTGCGTAAGATGCTGATGGCAGCATAGTGAATATCGCCGGTCCTTTGCGAGAAAACCTCCGGCTTCAAAAAAGTCGCTGCACGCCATCTCCATTATACATATAGCTCTATGGTAGCAATCCATCCGACTAGGCTTGCGCATTTAAGATCACCGTAGTGAGCGATCATTCCCGATTGCCGATCAGTCGCAAATTTGTTCGTTCTTTTAGTTTACTAGTTCGCGAGAGTTCAGTGATGGAAAAATCCGTGAAGTTTGGAACGACTCGTAGTCGTCATTCTGATGAGCAAAAAAAAAGGTCGTCGTCATTCTGGTAGAATGTGATGAGCAAATAAATAAAAAAAAAACTGGTAATCAATGAATAGAAACGAACTAGGAGCTGGACTGACTGCGAAATAGTTCGTTCATTTCAGGTCTGGGAACGCTCTTCTGATCTAGTTTGTTCGCGAACTACACAAGTCTTAATTCCGACAATAGTTGCAAGAGAAATTCGCTACCAATATTCGCCTACTGAAACACAATTGAAGCGAAAAAAATTATGTAAAATTTCGTGTTTCCGCCCACGGTTTTAATAAATTTTTTGTTCGATCGACATTTTAAATTTTATACAGACAAAAATCAGGCCATCAAAGCTACAAACATTTTACCAGTATTTTTTTTTGCTGCGGTGGTGACAAAATTAGGCTAAATCAGCGGCGACGAAAAGTTTTCGGTTCCGCTGGTGCGTTACAATTAAAAGTTTATCTTCTTCGATATGAAATTTTTTTTTTTTTAATATGTTCATCTCCAAAATAAAGATCTAGAGCCAAGATCCGAGTCAGGCTTAACAGCAACTTATACTACTGGGCATTTAGAATAATTTTATCAACAAAAGTCAATACAACATCATTCAAGACACACACTCGGTGTAAGAATGATCAGTACATCTTTTTTGGCTCCAACCTCAGAATGTAGAGAATTGTGTTACTCCTTTCGACCTGCTCCATTTCTTTCTTGCTTAGAACTTCTATGACTTCCATCACAGAAACAAAATTTGCATATTTCCATGAATTAAAACAAATGTTTCTTACTGTGTTCTACTTTTGAAAACTCCTATATATCATTAAATTAATTTCAAATTTTCCACAATTTTCAGAGTACCACCACCGGTGTCATGGGCTCAACAGTGTGAACTTCTGTACGTTACAATAAATGTTGAGTGCAAAGACATTGATTACAAGTAAGTTTGTGTCGCTGTCACGTTTTAATTAAATTTTTTATTCAATACATCACGTTTTCCTTACCACAGATTCACAGACAGCAGTTTGTATTTTAAGGGAACCTCGGTAGTCGATAATAAACTTCACGAAGTCACTTTGAATTTCCTCCGCAAAATCAATCCGGAAAAAGTAACAGCTTTAAATAGTAAGCGATGTCTGGAATTTAAAATCTACAAAGTAAGTTTTCAGGTCATATTAACTACTTTCAACAGATTACTTATCTAGGCTTTTGTTGTAAATTTTCAGGCCGAATCCGGTCCCTTCTGGGCAACGTTAACAAATGACAAGAAGAAGCCACATTTCTTAAAAGTAGACTTTAATAAGTGGATTGATGACGATGGATCGGATCAGGAACAAGGTGAATCAATGCGAATAAGTTTTAATATTTTCAAATATTTAAACAAAATTCTTCGTTTCTAGAACCCGAATCGATAGATTTATTGAATAAACTAGTAGATATGGGCGTCGATAAGGATGCGAAACCATCTTTCGACGACTTCGATGACGAGGAAGAGGACTCGGATGACGAGAAAATCCCATATTTAACGAACTTCGACCAAGAAGACAGTAAGAAGGAAACTGAAACTGAAACAACTCCTCCAATTGCAGAAAAGAACTAAATTAGTGAACAAAAAACAAAATTTTCAATCAAATCCTTACTATTAAACAAAACGGAAGAAAAACTATTAATCCAAAGCATTCATTCTAGACTTGGTTAGATTTTTATGGAGTTCATTGAAGGAAATAACAATCGTTGTCCTTAAATGTTTGATTTATTCTCATTCTCTTCCTTTTTTTTTCTCTCTCCTTATAATGACTATAATAATTATAGTATGCATTATATCGTTCATTACAATTTCTTTTTTCTTCATATACGGAATGATAAAATAATTGTCGGAAAAAAAAAAATTCAACTCATGATAAATCAAAATTTATAGCAATGCTTGAATCGTTGACTGATCTCATGCAATAATTAAAACGAAATTAATAATTTTTAATTTTGTCTAGTAATAAAATGTTTGGAAGTCAAGTCATGTAATAATAATCTTACACAAAAACACACACCCTACATACACACACCACACACACTCCAACACACGCAAGAATAAAAAAACAACAAAAACAAACAATTGCAGAAAAAAAAAGATTGTAGACATAACTTTGCTTGTTATATTTAACAAAATGGAAGATTTGTGTTTCAATTGAGAAAAATATATAAGTATATATCGGTTTTCTATTTATGATTGTTTTTTTTTTTTTTTTTTTTTTTTAATTTCGCAGTTTTTTTTGTTGCTATTATTCTTGTTGATCGTTTGTGAATGTTCCGGCACCGTTAGAATTTACAAACTATCATTTTATTAAAGGTATCTGTGGAAATATTTAGATACTGGAGATTTTTCGTTGATTCTAGTTATGGGATTTATGCGGCACATGTTTAATGTTCTAATAATCGATGGCGCAACAGCCCAAATTGAGCCTAGGCTTTGAAGTAATGCTAGAGTTAATTCATTGCTAGACCAACGGAATACTAGTTCTGCTCCACGCGGTATTATTGAAACCAGACCGGGAAATTGGATTGCTAAAAAAAATGTACAGACTACATACAAAAATATGTGTAGTTTCACCTTCAACTACTAATTCAGTTCGTTCTCTTGAGAGTAAATTTCCGTTGATTCTCTAAACATTAGTACGGGTTTTCTCCGAAATTACGGAAAGTATGGCGAAAAATATTTACAAAACTTAATACAGAGGACGGTGGCAAAACGCCCACCCGAGCAGTACCAAACTTTTTCGGTACATTTTACTAGAGGAGAGGTGGTCGATGTAAAGCGTTGAAGGTAGATCACAATGGGTAAGGATAAACTCGAGCAAAGATCTTCTGAATCTAATTATTTAAATGCTTCACTTAATGCCAGTTATATTTGTTACGTAAATCGCAGGTTTTAAGTGTAATTCGTAGGTAGGTTTTACATTGGACGAAATTTACAAGTTTTAAAGATAATAATAGGTTGTTGTTTGATGCTTCTTGAGCACTTAGACAAATATTGCCCACAATAGGTACTGTGAATGATATCATCATTAATGGCGCGACAGTCTAAATCGGTCCAGGGCCTGCAGGATACAAATGTCTGAAGTCATCTAGGTTAAGCGTCCGCGTCCTTCAATTTCAATTCCGCATACAGACGTTTCCCTTTCCAATGGAACCGAATTGGCGCCTAAAGGTTGCCAAAACGATTCGTCAATAGGCCAACTGCCTCCATATAAGACCGATGCGACAACTTGCTGTGAATAATACCCGAAAAGCTGTACACTTGGACTGTTGTTGCCGCTCAGGCGAAAATTCTGTCGCAGAACTACGAAATTTAATCCTTTTGCACGGAACTTTTCTGAACACGCGCGTGTTGATGAGCTACGCTTTGTGCACCTAGCGTAGATATGGCTAACATCACTTTGATCGCCATTCTATTGTGAACGAAGGCCTTGGAGTGGGTTTTTCGACTTCAAAGAGGCAAAATATTCGAAGGAAAGAAAGGTTCAGGGGCCTCATTACTGAATACGATACGATCATAAATATTTACGATACGATTTTACTTTGGTATTACTGAATACGCTCGTAAGGAACAAACGGTGCTACCATTAAGAGTGTGGGAATTTTGCTGTTAAAAGTGTATTGCGCCTAACTTCACACTATACTAAACAATACATTACTTAAGGGGCTCGTTACAAATTTCGAGCTCCCAAACATTTTGTATGGCGGAACACGTTATCTTTCGGTACCTGAATCTCAGCTTCGACTTAACTCAACAGTCAAATTTTTTACACATATTGTTTAGTGTTTTTAAAAGCCTAGTACGTGAGTAAATTAAAAAAATTTCACTAAAAGTGGAGATATTTAAGAAAAAATCTGCCAACAATCTGGGCGTAACTTTATTATTTTTCCGGCAGAAGTAAGGAACGCGTTCAATTCTGAAATGCGGTGTAGGCTACTATGTGACTGAAAACTTATCAAAAAGAACAAGATCATGGAAGTGAAAATCTGATTGGATCTGAGAGATATGGAATAGTTTATGAAAAAGTACACAATCACTTTACACCCCCTTAGGGGTCAATTTTCAGAAAATCTTGAAAACACTTTCTTGGTACTCATATGGAGAATACATAGAATAAAATTAAATTCATTATTTGGGACGAGGTAGTGGATATGTCGAAAATCGTGGGAAAATATGCATTCTATTTTCACAGATAATTTTTTTTGCCCCCCTTCTGAACGCCAATAGATATTCGTTTTTTTTATTCAAAATTATTTTTTTAGTTGATTTAGATATACACACCGAGTTTCAACATTGTAGCTTAAGCCGTTCTATATATAGAAAAAACACCTACCACTTGTACCACACTACCCTTAGGGGTCGAATTTCAAAAAACCTTGAAAAAACTTTCTAGGTATTCATACGAAGAATCCGTGTAATAAAAATGAATTCAATATTTGGAAAGACCTAGTAGATATGACGAAAATCGTGAAAATATATGAATTTTATATCTATTATATTTACAAATAATTTTTTTTGCCCCCCTTTCTAAACGCCAATGAATATTCAAATTTTTTTTTATCACAATTACTTTTCTAGTTGATTTACATATACACACCGAGTTTCAACTTTCTAGCATAAACCGTTTAATAGTTAGGAAAAACACCCAATACCCCCGTAGCATACTACCCCTAAAAAAAATTTTATTTTTCCAACATTCCGCTACTATAGCTCTATCTAAATACGAAGTTTAAGGCTTATATCATTACAGGTTCTCAAGATATAAGCATCGGAACTTTTTCCTTTTCACCCTCCCCCACCCTCCCCCTCTTCACCCTCAACCCTAAAACTTTTTTTCCTACTAGGGTTTAATTAGCGCTACTTCTGGTAAAAATTCTAAGCATCTATCTTAAACTGTTCTTGAGATATGAAATGTATTTGATTTGAAAAATTCTCATCCCCTCCACTTCTATGCTTCACCTCCCACTTAAAAAATTTTACTTTGATCAATCTTTTTTTGTCAACCTTTACACCCAAACCAAATTTTATTTTTCTAGAGCAATTGGTTCATGAGATATCGTAATCTTAAGTTTTTCACCCCCCACCCCCATACACAACTTCCCCCACCCAAAATTTTTCTTCATTCTGTTCTCCTAGTATAACTACAAATATGTTTTAAGTTTGAATGGTGTGCCATTAACGGTTTAGGAGATATGGATTTTAGAATGTGTCTATCTCACCTTTTTTGGGTCTCGGACGCATTACATTTCCCCCCACTCCCACACCCCTTGATCAATATTGACAATTTTTCTGCAAATGGGTCTACTATCAGAGCTCTATAGAAATTCCAAGTTTCAGCTTCCTAACATAAGGGGTTACTGAGATCTGGAAAGCAAAATTTTCGGTCTAAAACACTTCCCCCTCCTTCCCCCTCACACCCCCACCCCTAAAAATTTGGTCACTTCAAGGCGCCTACCCCGTCTATTCGTTAAAAAAATTTCAATTTAATATCTCAAAGCGTTTGGCAGCTACGAGCCTCCAAACGATCTTGCGTACGGCGGACGACGTACGGCGTACGGCGTACGGCGGACAGACGGACTGAAAATTTTTATTGCTTTTTTCGCGTCTAATAGTTATGAAACGTGAATATAAAAATTTTGAGGGTAGCAAATTTTTTTTTTTAAAAAATCAATCACAATACTTAATTATTAAAATAATAAAGTAAAAGGGAATGAAAATTTTTTTTTAACCTTTTTCTTCATTCATATATGAAAAAATGATAGTTTTCGATGAGATATTTTAATTTGCTCACGTATGAAGCAAGTCAATATTACCACGAAAAAATGAAAAAAAAAAATTAAGACGCTACGATGTTTGGTTACTGAGAAACGTGTACCGAAAGTTAAAAAAGCACTACTTTTCAGGAGAGCCAAAAAAGAAAACATATCTCTCAGTAACTTATTCGGCATCCCCGACTTCAGAGTAAAATTTGAGGCACTTCCCGCTATCCTACAAAGGTGCGGTCTGTTGTGTGGTGTGCAGAAATGAGTGTAGAAAAATAATATGAAATAAAAAAAATATCTATTATTTTTTGGAACGAGGCCCTTAAGTGATTGTTATTTATGTCATTAATTTGAATTCGATATTCCTTTCGTTAGTGTTGTCGACAGGCCCGTGCGCAGGATTGCATGAAGGGGGGGGGGGGGGGGGGGGTTTAGCAAGTTCCCACCATACTGAATGTGATGACCTCAAAAAAAAAAAATCTGCCAACAGTCTGGGCGCAACTTTATTATTTTTCCGGCAGAAATTCGGAACGCGTTCAATTCTAAGATGCGGTTTAGGTTACTATGTGACTGAAAAACTAACAAAAAGTTCGGAAGCGGTTAGAGTAGGGCGTAATATATGAATACCATGATTGGGTCATGCTCCGGGATGCGGTCTAGGGGTTGAAAAAGGAAAAAACTTAAAAATAGATGCTTATTAAACCAGTCCGTGGAAGTGAAATGATACTCGATATCTGATCAGACCTGAAAGATATGGAAGAATTTATGAAAAAGTATACACATCACTTTACACCCCCTTAGGGGTCAATTTTAAAAAAAAATCTTGAAAACACTTTCTAGGTATTCATATGGAGAATCCGTAGAAAAAAAGTAAATTCAATATTTTGGAAGACCTAGTAGATATGACGAAAATCGTGAAAATTCTTGCATTCTTTTTTGACTGAACATTTTTTTTGCCCCCACTTCCGAACGCCAATGAATATTCGAATTTTTTTTTAATTCAAATTACTTTTCTAGTTGATTTACATATACACACCGAGTTTTAACTTTCTAGCATAAGCCGTTCCATAGTTAGGAAAAACAGTCCCCACCCCCGTATCATACTACCCCTAAAAAAAAATATATTTTTCCAACATGACACTACTGTAGCTCCATCTAAATACCAAGTTTCAGCCTTTTATCATTATGGGTTCTTAAAATATAAACATCGGAACTTTTTCCTTTGCACCCTCCCCCACCCTCACCCTCTACAACAACATCTCTGCTAGGGTTCTATTGGGCCTACGTCTAGTAAAAAATTTGAGCATCTATCTTATACTGTTCTTGAGATATGAAACGTGATTTTTTTGAAAATTTCCTTCCCCCCCCCCCACTTCCATGTTCCACCACCCCCTTGAAAAATTTTACTTTGAGCAATCTTTCTTTGTCGACCTTTCTACTCAAACCGAATTTCATTATTCTAGAGCAATTGGTTCGTGAGATATCGTAATCTAAAGTTTTTTTTTGCGTACGGCGTACAGACGGACATGTTTTTTTATTGCTTTTTTGGGGTCTACTAGTCCTAAAACGTTAAAATACAAAATTTCAGGGTAGCAAATTTTTTTTAAAATTTCAGGTCGATCACAATACTTTATTATTGAAATAATAAAGTAAAAAAAGATCTTCACTTCCCAATGAAAATAGGCCAATGTGGGAGGAGGGTTTGAAACCCCCAACGGCCCCCCCCCGATTGCACGGGCCCGAGTGTCGGTAACGAGGAGTGAAGAAGATGGCAGTATTGAAGAAAGGGAGTAGAGAATATTTTGTTTTTCAAGGATCTACAAATAATAAGTCAATAAGTCACTTAATACATTTTTTTTTTTATTTACATTTTTACAAACTTATTTCGTGCATGTACAAACTGCCTTACTACTGCAGTAGCCTCCTCGACGGCCCAACGAGATGCAACGAGCAGCGCACATAGAATTGGAGAGTTTTGAGAAACTCAAGCAATCGCAAACAACACGTTTGTTGCGTATGTGCTCAGAACTTTCTGGTCGAGCCAAAGCAACTGCGCACAGAATAGTTACGAAGAAAGCAATTAGAGTGAATTTCATTTTGACTAAGGAAACGTTTCTGAATCAAATGATGGAATTTATGGAAAATCGGATCGCTTTTATATGTTAGGTTTTCAGTACGAATAGTAAAAGTATCATGAAAAACGCAATATGTATATGTAAATATTTTCGATTTGGATGTGGATACAGGTGCGAATTTGCAGTTCTTGATAATTTTATTTATTCAAATTATTTTGCGCGTTATTTTGTTAAAAAGACTGTACGTAACCACATTCAATACATATTGCGGTACGTAGCTTAACTCCATATAAGACAATACACTTCAACTAGCAAACTAACTTCCATAAGGCTTTATCGAAGCTATTTTCGTACCTCGACAAATCTTCGATTATGTCTTACGAACTAATCTAGCACACATTTCTCCATGTTTCAATAGCAGAAGCCAAGCGCCAACAGTTGGTTTAAGGTCTTATCGAAGCTGTTTTTGCTTCCGTACGGAAGTTTGGAAGTACGAAAGTATAAAAAAAAAAATAGTATTCACAATTTTTTTACTTTTGTTTTCTTCCAACTACGAATTTATTTTTCTGTAAATAATTATATTGTTTGTTTTGAAACTTCCTGTCCTCTGTTAGTACCTGGCTCAGAGGCCGTGGTATTGGCAGCTTGTCCTTACCCCCTTTGCAGTAGGGTGAAGCTTACGCCCCTTCTTGATTGAGCCAAGACCAGGTCTGGTGTCCGAAGTCTTGGCCGTGTTAATTAAACCGGGCTTGGTGATCGAAGTCCAAACTTGAAAGCATCCACTTGGACCGGATTTGGTGGCCGAAGTCCTCGTAGATGTTGAGTCGCTTGGACCAGGTTTGGTTGCCGGAGTCCTTGCGGGTGAGTTGCTCGGACCTTATAATATGTTCAACTTTTCGGTTATGTTGTCCGATAATCGCTTACTGTTAACTTTTCCGTCCGCTTTTTTCCAGAGTCCCCTCGCGAAATCCGGGTGCTTCTCCATGAATTCAATTAAAACCTGGAACTGTTTCAGTGTTGTAAACTTTCCCCTGTTATTTTAAATAGGTATAGTCATATATTTTTTTTTGTTTCGACCGTATAGATTTAACATATACCTCGTTCACCTGATCAACGACGTATCGCTACGGAGCACTTCGTTGTACCAGGGTGAACACACGAAATTTTGCTACGGAGTGGTTTTTCTACAACGTTGCAAAACCGCGTAGTGCAGTGTAGTGGATTAGCTAAGCCTCCCACGAGAACACTTGTCGTTGCGTTGCGAAGCAGTTTTCTTGTCAAATGTCAAAAAACTAGATTGGATTTTGTCTACGATTTTAGTTGTAGCCCCTTTAATGATTCCATTTCGTTGAATAATAAAAGAAAAAATTATATTTAAGACATAAAACGGTGAATGTAAGACGTAACAGTTTATTATAATAAAATAAATACCTCTTGTGACAGCTGTCAACAAAAAATAATAGTGCGAAACGTCAATTCACTTCACGTGAACACTCATATATCAACTGGATTTCATAATATGCTATACTACACTACGCTACCACGTGAACGATGTAATAGAATTCCTTACGACCGGTCGACGGAGAACGTAAAATTTGACGATACTTCAAAAAATCGTATTCAGTATCACCCGTAAGTCACAACGGCAACGCAAGCCGGCGCAGCCTAGGTGTCAAAAAGTTGAGCACAGTGTACAGTGTATTTTGGTAGTCACAACGGAAGGAGCTTAACGCAGGTTCGCCAACTCTTAACTTTTCCGTAGCCCTTAATTAACCTCAAAATTAATGAGTGATTTTGTTATGTTTAACACGTTGAATCTGTACTTTATGTGCCCCGGACTAAATTTAAAATTAGCTACAAAATTGTTTCTAGTTAGTTCGCTGCTTCGTATAAACGAATATGAACACTTTTGTGAGAATTTCAAATTAATTTAAAACTGAACCTGACGCAGAGAGTGAATAGTTATCTGACTTGATGATTTATTGGAGGCGTCAAGCTGCGCCGTGCTGCCGCATTCTACTTTGTATGTGACTCAAGCATTACGATCAATTTCAATCGTATCGTAAAAATGTACGATTTGTCGTAAGATCGTATTCAGTAATGCCAAATTTAAAATGTACGATTGATTTTGATCGTATCGTATTCAGAAATAAGGCCCCAGGTTGCATCCTATTCGCTATTCCCTTTCTCCACAGATCCCGAAATATCATATTTACGCGGATAGAGAACAATTCCAAATTCAATTTGTTTATTTTAAGGCTGCTTGACCGCGGTCTAAAGCGACGTAGTTGCTAATTTGTCGGCATTGTTAGTTTTCTTAACCAATCAAATCAAAAAATCACTGAAAATTTAATCCTGGGATTTTAAACCAAATATAAAAAATTGCATGCAACTTTTAACGGTTTTTTCGCGATGTGACGAACTAAAATTAAGCGGTCTTTTCAATCTTCTCTTTGACGTATAACTTGGTATTAATTTTATTATTAGTTTTTAACGTAAGGCTTACTTAGTTCTAGTTTAAAAATGCTTTTTAATTTAAATAATCGTATGAAATTGAACAGAAAAGTTTCATGCAATACGTTCCCACTATGGCACTACTTTCTACCAATCCTTCAAAAAAACAATCAACCGTCAGTATCAAGAAGAAGAGACCGAAAAGTTTTTTTTTTCTTCGTCAGAAATGGACGTCGTCTCGAATCGGAACGAACGGAAAAAAGTCTGAAAAGTTTCAACGGAATAACCGCTTACTGACGGCTTATCGACGCGATTTTCTTAATGTTTAAAAAACCGAACAATCAAAAAGATCAATGCAACAATAGTTGAACAAGAAAAAACCTGTGCAAAGTGTTGAAAAGTTCTTCGGGGGGAAAAAAAAATCGAAAAAGAAAGGTGAGTGTGCAGCAGCGGAATTTTTGCACAAAAGTTTTTCTTTTGCTCTGTCGTCTGGTCGGCTGCTGGCGACGATCCGATAATTTTGCATTTTCCGGTCGATTTTCATCTGTGAAACGGTACGAAGTAGTTTTGACGTTGATCCGGAGGTTTGTAGTGAAACTACAGCTAAGTGAAAATAAAATCTGGAGAAACCGTTACGGGCCGCGCTTCAATTGCATGCAAATGAAAATTTCAAAAAAAAAGTAGACGAGAGAAAAAAAAAACTGCACCGAACTGGGCCTAGAGGATCCGTTGTCTGCAGTTTCTAATTTTTCTCTGGTTCGACCGTCCAAAAATAACACGGGACCGTGGAGGAAAATTCAATTGAAATTTCGTGCCTCATTTTTTCTTCTTATTTTTTTTTTTTTAGAGTTCTTCATCGGTGCCGCACAGCACGACATGAACTTGCGCGTATTTATTTGCAGGCCGCAGGGCATTTTAAGATGTTTTTCTTTTATCTGCCTGCGGCGTACGAAGATGCCGAGGCGCGATCCGGTCCGGTAGTCGCAATGCAATTCGTAGTACGAAAGAAACGACGACAACAAATAAACCACCAATCCGTCAGAAGTCAGATGGAAAATCAATTCAGGGGGGCGAAATCGATTCGGTTGAGATGACGAAAGATGTCAAAAACGGGGGGCTCTTAATGCGCAACCTCTCGACCGATTGTGACGGCTGCCTCTGTAATGTTTTTGTTGTCGTATGCGCCCCAACGGTAGTAGCTCCCCGACGACCTCCCCCGTCCGATCCATTCCACTTGATGTGTGCTCGAGCCTCGGGGGTTGTCGTTGTTGTGATGATTTCATAGACTTCTCCGAGCCAAAGTGAATCAGTTCCCGGGCTGTTGGTATTTTATTGTGATCGTGGGACGCCCGCCGGGAGCACTAGCCAAACGGCAGCCTATCCAGGTGAATATCCTGAGCAAAAGTAATGTTTATGTTGTGGCAAACAATGCTCGTAAAGGGACTAATTGTGTCGGGTGTTTTGACACGGAGCCATTGGTCAGTGTGTGTGCTGCAGTTGGAGCTGTTCTGCGGTCTTCAGGTCGTAAATCAAAGTGTTTATCTATCGCTCACGTAAAAATAGATTTCACCCATTTGCCTATTACCTTAATTCTCTAAATCACTTAATTTGTATACATCATCAGATAGTCGCATTCCTTCACCGGGTTTTCTCTGTAAACATTGACGAGAACAGAAAAAAAAAACGATGCGGTTGTTGTGGGCGGCTTAGGTACACCCATTTAGCTTTTTACGTATGTCAGTCGTTCCAATCGACCTGCAAGCCACACAAATTTCGGTGTACGTATGCGACAACGCTTATGACAATGCCATTGCCGTCAGCCAATTATTTGTTTCAAAGTTCCGGACGTCGTTTGTTGTGAATGAAGTGGACAAATGAAAATAATTTTTAAATGATTTCTGCTTCGACAGTTGACTAGATGTCTTGCGGCGACAAGCTGCCGTTTGCTGCGAGCTTCTAATTGGCGATAAAAAGCTTCTTAGTCAATTTTTATTTATAGAGACACGCCGAAAAAGTTATGAGACAATTATCAGATAAATATTGCAATTTTTTTTATTGACTTGATAAGAAATGAAGTAATAGATCTTTCTAAGAACCAGACCAGGTGGCTACCACAATTCAATGGGTTGTGACTTGGTATTGTAGTCACACTGTATCGTCATCACTTTTACTTACCCTTTTGAACATTGCAATTTGTTGGGTTTCGGGTCACAGCGGGATTCCGGGCAACGAGGCCGCGGATGAACTTGCAGGGAGAGGTTCGGCACTGAACCAAGCGCTAGCTCTTCCACTGAAGAAGAGCTAGCTCTCTTCCATAGAAGACATTGAACATGCTATCGACGTGACGGCCAAATCAGAGACTAACACAAGATGGTCTGGTCTCACATCGTGTCTCGTGGTCAGGCAACTTTCGCCGACCCTAAATGCGAGCATGACAAAGTTTATCCTACTCGCAGACAGGAATACCCTTCGTATTCCAATTGGTAAACTGACGGGCCGGGCCATTACCTGATCGGCAGGCGCGCCAGAAGACTTGGTGTTGCGGACGTTACAGATCTGTGCCGTAGCTGGGGTGAACTCGATGCCGAGGAAAGTATTGTCCACTTACTTTGCGAATGCCAAGGTCTGGCCTGGAGGCGCGAACGTACTTTAGGTACGCGCTTCGCCATAGACTTGGGCGAATTCGCAAGCACTATACTGGACAAGTTGCTCCAATTTGTCAAGCAGGCGGTCTATGTGCTTGGTCGCGAAGCGATCACCTACCTTACCCAAAACCTAAACCTACTTACCCCTACGATGACGCTACAGTCCAAATCGGACCTTGGCCTCCTGAATGTGCCGCCTCCAGACTTCTCGGTTCAGTGATCGCGCCCTCCAGTTTCTGAATGTTAGCAGTGATTTGCTGTCTGCGTCAATAGAATTTCCCCAGCGCCACCAACTGGTCCTTGTCCATAAACTTTTCCTTATAGTGTGCGTTTGGAGATTCTTCTGTCGTCCAACCGCTCCACATGACCACCCCATTGTAGCGTCTGGAATTTTATGAGGATCGACACTTTTGGGTTATCGAAGATGACATACAATTTTTTATTGTAGTGTATTCGTCAGATCGAGTCTTCCCTCATAAGTCCGAGGATTCTTCTGAGGACTTTTCTTTCAAAGGCGTTACCTATACTTTTTTTGAACGCCTGAGACAATGTCCACGTTTCACTGCCATAGCAGAGCATAGGTCAGGTTTTATTGTTTTGTAAGGTATAATTTAAGCTTTGTTTTCTTATACACATTTTTGTTTTTAATTATTGGAAGTACCGAATAATACGTCTTAGTTGCCATCATTATTCTTCTTTTAATTTCGATGGGGTCGCTTCCATCTTTAGGTTGTTGCAAATGGAATGTCGTTTTTCTCTATAAAGTGAAGTCAGTTGTGATTTTCATGTCTCAAACTGCCGCCAGGGGTCATAAGTGCTATTGGGTATTAAAGTATAAATACTCCTACATTTACTCATGGAGTCATTTCGGTTTTGAACTTCATTGAGATTGGATAGAAAAAAAAATGGATTCGGGCCAAAAAAATCAGTAATATTCTTTTATGAATTTTAACTTGGCCACAACGCAACGCAGGCAACCGAAAAATCAGCAAGGCATTTGAAACTGATTTGGTAAACAAACGAACCACATAGCGATGGTTCGAAAAATACCAATCAGGAGATATGACCCTTCAAAGTAAGCCACATGGTACCCAGGATTTTTGACAGGCAAGGACGAGCTGAATTTATTAGTGGAATCTAACTCACGCCAAACTGACATTGCTAGAAATTGGGCGAATTCTAATCGACAGTTTTCCGGCACTTGCAACAGCTTGAAAAAATCAAAAAGCTTGATAAGTGGGTTTCGTAAGAGTATTGAGGAAAATATGGCCTCATGTTTCAAGAACAATGGTTCAAAAATTAAACAAGTTGCAGAATGAGACTCTTCCTCATCCACCAGACCTTTCGTCAACCGACTACCTCTTTTTGAAACATTTGGGTCATTTTTCGACAACATTTCAAATTCGACAAAGAAGATGCCTTTGAGGACTTTCTTTGTTCTGGAAAGTCTGACTTCTACGAAACTAGCATAAGGGTCATTCCATTTAAAATCGCCAAAAAAAAGGCCAATTTTGTGACCTTACCATCGCCGATTCTTTTGAAAAATTTTTTGCTTGAAGAACTAGTGAAAAAAAAAAAATCTAATTTCAATTTATTTTTTTCATCTCATTTTTCTATTAGTTATAGTATGTTCAAGATTTCGCATAAATGGTGTCCAAGTCCTCTTTGAAAATTCTCATCTCTGTTAGTTTTTATCATAGAACTAGCCGCGTATCGCG
Source organism: Beris chalybata (assembly GCA_949128065.1). Lineage (NCBI taxonomy): Eukaryota > Metazoa > Arthropoda > Insecta > Diptera > Stratiomyidae > Beris > Beris chalybata. Next base: position 13,111,170 of record OX421894.1, read on the forward strand.
ACTACGCTCGCTACGCTCACGTTGGTCCATCGCCCATGTTACTCTCGTCTTTCCCGTTGATCCCGTTTCTCCGATTAATCCTGTTTTTTCCGTTTCTCCCGTATATCCATTGTTCCTGATTCTCCCGTTGCTCCTGTTTCTTCCGATACTCCTGTTACTCCCGTTCCCATTTCTCCCGCTGCTTCTGTTACTCTACCCTCTATTCACAATCCTCTATCTTCCATCCTCCATTCACCATGTATCTACCATCCCCTATCCCCTATCTAGGATCCTCTATCAACCATCCTCCATTTTCGATCTTCCATCCTCTATCCACCATCCCCCACCCTCCATCATCCTCTATCCATCATCGTCCATCCTATACCTACCATTCCCCATCCTCTATCCACCATCTTCTATCCACTATCCACCATCTACTATCCAACAACCTCCATCCTTCATCTTCTATCAAGCATCCTCCATCTTCCATCCACTATCCTCTGTCCACCATCCATCCACTATCCTCTGTCCACCATCCATCATCCAAATTTACCATTTAGTAATAGGAACGCATAACATTAGTACCGAAAAAGAACGAATTGTCGCTAAATCATATGGAATACCCTCAAATGTTGAAAAAACTTGGGAACCACCAACTGTTAAATGATTTTTGTAACGCTCAAACCATCGCGGGCGTAGCCTATACCGGATAAACAAACAAACAAACATTCATTTTATATATAGAGATTATTTGTTTTCTCAGCCTCTGATCATCATCATCATCAAACGAACCAACCTCTATCCACCATCCTCCATATTTCATCCATTATCCTCTATCCACCATCCATAGTCCAACTTTACTATTTAGTATTAGGAACGCGTAACAAATACCCAAAAAACGAACAAACTGCCGCTAAATCATATGAAAAAGACTCAAATGATGAAATAACTCGCAAACCACCAACTGTTAAATTATTTTTCTAACGCACGAACCATCGCGGGCGTACCCTCAACAAACCACCAAAATTTCATCGCAATCATATGAGTGGATTAAATTTTTTTTCAAGGATAACGATTTTGTCCTTTATCCTTGAATATCTCAAAAACGACATTTTTTTTTTTTATTTTCTTATATTTTGTGTATCTTCAAAACATATCAAAAAATCAACTTGGGATCGCAATGGGATCGAGTTAAAAAAAAATCGAAGAACATCAGTGCTTCTCAATTATGTTATAGAAAAATTACAGTTATAACATAATTGAGAAGTACTTCTGTTCTTCGATTTTTTTGATTCGGTTTCGGTTATAAAGTATGTACCTTTTTTCAATCCCCATGCACAAATGTGAAAGGTTTTTATGTTGGTTCTACTTTTGTGGTCCGCTCAAGGTACGTTATAACCGGGTTGCACTGTATATGATTCGTTTCCAAAGTCATAATTTTATACATGATCCTTTTTCCGCTTGGGATTACAAAGCTGCCAAGAACTATGTAGTGGTTGTTTCCTGAAAGCGTTTTGATCCTATTCCAGGGATCTCTTGGATTGGAGGTGGGTTTTGTTGCTAATACAAAGGAGTCCCTCCCAAGAGCGTATTTTTGGGTCTTCGTTTTGCGATCTTCGGAGTGTTGTTCTTTGATGCAGAGGAAGACACGCAGAAAACGTGTGAATCTTGAGACCTCAGACATGGATTGTCCATCATTGTACTCGAGTCCTCCAATCCCAACCCGAACCTTTTCGTCCTCCTCACAATTTTCAAGACCTCAGGTAGGAAGAGAGAACGGGGCTCTTCCATTCTCATAACATCAACGCCGTATACGTGCATTCTCGCAAAACGAAGAAGCTGGACACTCGAGAAGGAGATGTTCCGTTGTGTCGTCGCTCTCGGCGCAAGCAGTGCACATGGTTAATGATTCTCATTCTGACCAAGTAGAGGCCATAGTTTGGCCCTGTGAGGACACCAATCATACTCCCACATTCTTTTCTGCTCAATTTGAGAAGAAAAGCAGCGGTTCGGTTAAGTTGAGAAGGGTGGACTGAAGCACATTGCCACAGTCCATCACGAGAGATCACTGCGGATCCATTGTGTTCCCCTTGTATAAAAACCGCACTCTAGACTACTGGTTCCAAATATTGCTCTTCCTTATGAAGAGAGGAGTTTTCCATAAAGGAATCATAAAGCAGCGGTTTGTCCACTTGGTCTTTCAATAAGGTGTCTGGGCTGTCACATCCCAGTTTCTTACATGGTGTAATTTGCTCTCTCATTTTTTCCTAATACCGAAGAGGATAGTGAACAGTAAAAAAGTAGAAAGTAGTAATTTCCTATTCCAAGTCAGCAGCAATCAAAAGTTTATCGCCTTCATTATCTCCCCTCTCTCTATCCCATTAATCGGAACTGCTGAACCAAAACGCAACTTCATAAACTGTCCAAAACACCCAACAAAGTTAATAAGAGCTCAATTAGTTGCCGATAAAATCGGAGTTGGTGGTATGCAGATTGTTTAATTGGTCACATTCGGAGATGGAGACTGTTGACCTAGACCCCATTCCCCGTTTACATCGAAATCAATTTAAGGTAATACATGTTTGACTATGAAGGAAATGGTATTTCCTCCATAAATGCCAACATGACGCTTTGAAATAAAATGGTTTATGATGTTAGAGAATAACACGAATCAATAATACCGAAATTTATCCCCGATTCTATAAATAAACAAAAACGATATTCAATGAATCTTTTATACCGAGAAATTATTTATCTGGGCTCAACTCATGGACAATATGGAGATTACGTATCGCCATTTATAGTAAGTTGGTTTTTCTAGTTCCAGTCAAGAAAGACATAAACTTGATGTAGGTACGCATCACATTATAGAACCATTTCAAGCAAAGCTTGGAATTGAATGTGTAATTTTGAAATTTGAATTAATTGACCACAGAAAAATATATCGGAAGAGAAAAGAAACGGTCATTCGTCACGCATGAATGGGAAACTGTAATCATAGAGCGATAATAATAACTGGCGACAATTGTCTTGCGGCTGTGGGTTTGACTTCTTATTGATTTTATTTAGTGCTATGCAATGTACAAATAGGAAGTAACATTCATGATTCATGTTTTGATGACAAAGTGAACTCTTTTGTATTAACAAGTTCTGTGGATTAAATTTTTTGTGTGTAATGGCAATCCTTGAATACGATTGAACTCGTAACTCAACTAAATCCTGTCGATTCGGAAAATATTTCTCGATCTTGAAGTAATGACGGTAAAATTTATGTCAAATGTCAATGTAACTAGTTTTAGTTTTAATTAATTTTCGTGTCATAGTATATTTTAAATCAAAACAAATTTTTAAAAAATTAACAGTAATTTCGAAATTAGGAATAAGACTTTTGGGTATTGTGATGGAGCGGTTTTATCATGATTAACAGAAACGTAATTGATCCTTTCCTAGTTAATTAGCGAAATCAGCTCATAAATAAAATTCCTTTTGTTGGAAAGACTGCTTACTGCAGTGTTTAATCTATAAATTATTTGTAACAAAATCAACATTTAAATGCTATCGCGAATTTCTGCATTTTATCGAAGGCGAAATAATAGTTTAAGGTTCTGTGCTATCATTGGAATTTGGGCCAGGAGCTATCCACACTTTAATAGTAATGATAATCAATGGCGCAACAGCCCAAATCGAGCCTAGACCTTAAAGTAATGCTAGAGCTACTTCATTGTGAGACCAACGGATCACTAGGAGGTGAAGTGGTCAGCCACACGCTCTTCCGTGATTATTACCCCGATTTTAACTCGGGTACTCATTACTAGGAATACTCAGCTGAGCGAACTGGTAGTCCAGCACCCAGTCCCATTATCGAAAATTACTTATCGCCAAGTAGATTCGAACCTATAACCAGGTGCACCGAAGGCAAGTGCTCTAGCCACTAAGCCACCCAGACTACTTCCGCCCTTGTTCGTTTTTTACTTGTGATTTGGGGTCTCGAGTTTGATACTTTTGGTTCTGTGGAATGAAGATCGTAATTGGCGATAAGGTCTTACGAGAATAAGCCTACCTTACTATAAGCTTGTTTGTTTATTATTTAAGTAGTAGTGGTTTCGATTACAACTCAAGATGCACTTTCTTTCTTCTCAGTTTTCCCCTGCTTCTCAACGAAATCCATTCCCAATTATTCTTTCACATCTATTCCACTCCAAAATATAACCCAGAAAAAATTAACAGTACTGTAAAACTCTTATAAATCGGTTGCTGGAATAACGGTGTCCTTGGGCGGCGAAACAATAGGAGAGCATACCGAAGATTTGCCAATGATATTTTAGTTTATAATGGTCTGCATTTTTAGGATAAATTTATTGGTTTTCAATGGTTCAAAAATGGTGAGAACTCTAAGGGCATGGTGAACTTACAAAAATAATAAAATAATTGGCCTTATTCTGGAATCCGCCGGCGCGACAGACTATTTAATAATTTCCAGGTACTTCAATTAAATGACAGTGTATTGTCTTCAGATTCTTAAGGGAGTCATCTGACGGCCAGTTTTTTTTACGCTTTTTTCGGGATTTTTTTGTTGAGATTATGAACGAATTAATTTTGAAATTTTTACCACGTTAGAAATTTTGTTTAAAAGGAGAAATGTTGGTTTTGTTTTTTGGGTACAGAGCTCTTGAAAGTGACCGTTGTAAAAAAAAAATTGGTCAAATGGTTGTCATAATTCCGCCAGCTCCCTCATCTGAAATCAAAATATTAAATTGATTTTTCATATCCGGTTCTGTGACTATAACTGGTACCAGAGTTAAGACAAAATTTTCAAAGTTAAAAAATCGGGCTATCTTCGACACTTTTGTTTTGAATTTTTTTCGATGACTTAGCTTCAGCAATTATGACGGATATCGCTAAGATTTTGTTACCAGTTTTAACAATGGATCCGCTGAATATGTTATTAAAATTTCAACGCAATCGGTTCAGTAGTTTTTCTTAATCGTGGCAGCCAATTTGAAAAATGCAGTTTTGAGAAGGCTTTTAAGCTCGTAATTGTGCAGGGACGCCATCGCAGTATGGCTCTTACGAAAACAACATTGCCCAAGGATATTACTCTTCTCTTCGGTTCTATTCTTATCCTTGTAATAAATGGATACAGAAGCCTCCATATCATTAATGCCCGATTTCACAGTGGTAGCTTAAGCTCTGTGTGGAGCTTAAGCTTGGGTTTAGGAACATCTTCGATTCACAATAATGGCTTAAGTCTTAAGCTAAGTCAAATAGCTTAGCTTAAGCCATTAATTTTGCGAGCTTAAGCTCCGTTTATAGAATAAGCCTACGAACTGTCAAACTTGTGATTTTTTCTGTATTCAAGACTGTGTAATTAAGAAAATATAGCCGCGTAGCTACTCCTACATAAGAAATATTGAATATACGCAAATCCATTACAAAAGCTTACAGTAGGTTGCAAAATAAAACGCTATAATGCACTATGCTTAGTTTAGCTAAGCCGCACGATACAAAAAGCTGTGAAATCTGTCGAAACGAATCGACAGCTTAAGCTACCTTTTCTAGCTTGATTAAACCTTAGCTTAAGCTACCACTGTGAAATCGGACATAAAAGTTGTTCCCGCGATTTCGCTGTCTTTTATTGTAATTCTGACGCATACGAGATGGTTGAAATGACATCTCGTACTTGGCAAAAATATTTTTCTAAAGAAGACGAGAAAAGGTTTATTCGAACACGTTCTTTTTAGAAGAAAACAAAAGTTACAGTTTTCTTTTGAAAATTAAAATTCTTGAAAATAATAAACAATTGGTCAAAATGGAAATCAGAACTTACATTAGAAAGAGGAGAAAGCAGTTCTCGATTCAATTTTAAATTTTTAGGTAATTGCGAATACCACGCCTTGCAATACGTTCCATATCCTAACTATGTATATACAATTATACATATATTCTTCTGACGCTACTATTTGCCTTTCCTTGTCTTAATTTAAACTTTACGGCTATGATAGCATCATATCTTTCCTACTACGGCATTGAAAGGTTTTTTTTTTCAAAGAATAGAGTGCGCTGATGCATAAGTCCTTCCCGGAAGCGTTGAGAATACAAAGCTTCCGTTTTGTTGTAGATTTCACGTAATTTATGACAAACTACGAGTAAAAGCATTTATCTGAAGAAAACAATTTAGTGTAAAATAAATTGTTAAGTGGTTTTAGGTAGTGTTCGAATGATCGAATCGCCTTACCTCTTGCTTTTTGAACCTTAATTTTAAACAATGAAAATACTTTAACAGATGAAAATAAAAGGATATTTTGAATTCAGTTTTGTTTAAGTCCACAACAAGTTTTCTGGTGGTGGATCAACAAACGTGGGTAATAGGTTAATTGCACGTTCTAAGTTTTAGGCTTTTTAAAAGAATTAAACTGGACAAAAAATAGTTTTAGTTTAAATGTAGCTTCTAATGTGGTTGGCTAAGCTAGCGCAAAAAACTTACCTTAAAAATAAAAGGGGAAAACGGGATTTTGTTTCATAAAATTTTTTTTTTTCAAGGATCTCTCCAAATAGCCATCAGGTACACGCTACTCACTGAGTACTAGTATCAAAGCCTATCAATGGCATTGATAATAAGACGAATTTGTAAACATTCACTGGAAAAATCAATTGATACCGTATTGGACTTGTTTTGATATTGACATACTTTTCTTGTAAGTGGATTTCAGAAATGAAACCTTTTTTTTAATCAAAGTCCGAGACGTGTTTAACGTTCAATAATGGTTTTTACGCTTCCAGCTAAAAAAATTGTAAAGTTACGCGTGGACAATGTTTGCGGATTTTTCACAACTGAAGGAAACCTTTCTCACTTCTAGTATAACTAGCTCAGTAGCGTCTTTTCTAGTTGGAAGAAACCCTTCCGTGTGTCCAAAAAATACAAAACATTAAGTTTGTAAGTTAATTTCTGTGAGAGATTTACCATTTTATCTAAAACTTGTCAAGGGTAAAAACTGTAAGTCAATTATTGCATAGGAGGAATGGCGGATAACTGGCTGTAAATGTGCTCCTCATTGATTCAATCTTGTCTATCGCTGAGTTACTAAGGCTTCTTGTGGATGACTTTCTTATACAGATAGTAGTAGTCTATCACCAGTACATGAGCAATAGTGTCCATAGATGAAATGATAGAAGACTGCTTCAGTCTACGAAGGGTGGTAAAATCAAATGCCATAGACAGACGGAATTCTGGAATCTCTTGTAAAAAATGTAATGTAAAAAATGTAATGTAAAAATTGTAAAAACAAAGTCTTATTTATCTATTTAAATTGCAATGACTCTTCTTCTGCAGTAGCATCACACGGCTCCTGGATTCAATGCCAACCGATTTTGAAGGAATTGACCTAGAAAATTACGCAATTGTGTTGGAAGTATTCGATTCAAGGTTAATTTATTTTTCCAAACCAAACTTTGACCGGATAGCAATGAAAAAGCCATCTATTGTTTGGATTGTATAACGTAAATAATTTTTAAAAAATCTACAAAAGATACAGATAAGAATACAATTTACAATATAATAATAATTAACTAATAATTTAAGTATAATAGAGATCTTTCGTTCGGTCCATAATCTTGATCGTAAGATTCACAAACAATATACGCAATTATTTTAAGTTGCATTCTACCGGAAGCTTGTATCGTTCCCAAATCGAAAATAGAATCGATGAGCTAAGCTTCAAAAAATAATTATTAAACTTAGTAAAACGCCCAAAACGTAGTCAACTGTGAAAATCGTCTTTTAATAATCAAAACTGAAAAAAATGTCAATTGAAAGCAACTGTACCGTGGCTTTTATTAGAGCTGACGGGTGACTGACTACACGCCGTATATTACTTAAAACGCGTATTTAATTTATCTTTTGGATTTTTTCACAATATTTATTTTACTATTTCTCGTCTTTGTTTATATTGTTTGGAAAGTGGGGGGAAGCCAACATGGTTTTAGTTTACGAGCGCATCGTCTTTCTGTAGTACATTCTATCCGGATTGATTTCGAATAAAATTTTCTCATGAATTTTACATTTTCATTCCAGCTGTGAACAAACAAACAACTTAAAGGATTCTCATAAAATGGAAGAAGATACGGAATATAAGAAACTGTCCGTCGAGGATCGTTGCGTGCATAAATTGTGGAAGGCTCGTGTGGATGGCTATGAGGAGGCTACAAAAATATTTCGTGAAATCGATGATGAGAAATCACCGGAGTGGAGTAAATTTGTGGGACTTGTGAAGAAATTTGTTGTCGATTCGAATGCGGTGGCACAGGAAAAAGGTCTCGAGGCAACTTTAATATTCGTTGAAAATTGTGGCCATGCCGGCAAAACAGTTGGCGATGTCATGTCCGGAATCGTACAGAAATGTATTGCTGCACCGAGAACAAAAACCAAAGATTTAGCCGTACAAGTTACGTTGATGTTTGTCGAAGTCGAGAAACAGGATTCTGTACTTGAGGAACTGATCAAAGGTATGGAACACAAAAATCCGAAAATTGTTGCTGCATGTACTTCGGCTGTAACATTGGCCCTGAAAGAATTTGGCAGTAAAGTTTTTGCTGTGAAGCCATTGATTAAGAAGTTGGCACCGTTAATGAGTGATCGTGATAAGACTGTTCGTGACGAAGGAAAACAGTTGGCTGTTGAAATATACAGGTAGAATTTTTTATCTAATGTGTTTTATCAGTGTGACTATGTATTTTCGTTTCCAGATGGATTGGAGCTGCCATGAAACCTCAAATAGCATCCTTACCACAGGTTACAATAACAGAACTGGAACATGAGTTTGATAAACTTAAAGGGGAGAAGGCAGAACCGACAAGGTGAGATATTTATTTGACTTTTGGCTATGCAACTTAAACAAAACGAAATTTTTTGTAGATATTTGAAGTCGCAACAAGAAAAACAGTTAAAAGTTTTAGCGAGCGTTGTTGCCGATGATGCGGCTCCAGGAGACGGTAATAATAGAGTTTTTGATTATTCTTTTGTCTATTTAGCTTGAGATAAATTCATGCACGACGTAAGGACGTAAATTTAAGTTTGCACAGAGGTTTTATTTGTATTAATGGAAAATTAAAATAAACTGTTAAAATTATTGCTCCAGCGAACTCTGTGCTCCTTAGAATTGTCGTTGAAAATATTACGTAGAGGTATTTAGGCAGAAATTCTCTTCAGAATTTGACGTGCATTTATTTCAATCTCTTAACTGAATTTACAATTGATCGCAGTCATGCAGCAAATGTAATTTTTCTCTTGCTTTAATTTCTCAGATGAAGATGAACGCGAGACTGAAGAAATCGATCCAATGGATCTAATTGATCCGGTCGATATTCTCTCTAAATTGCCGAAAGATTTCTACGAAAAACTGGAGGCGAAGAAATGGCAAGAACGTAAAGAATCATTAGAGGCATTGGAAAGACTCCTTGAAAATCCAAAATTAGAAAACGGAGATTATGGCGATGTAGTTAGGGCATTAAAGAAAGTTCTAAGTAAGGATACTAACGTAGTGCTAGTTGCGTTGGCCGGGAAGTGTATGGCATCGCTGGCAAAGGGTCTTGGTAAGCGCTATCAAATCTATGCCTCGGCTTGTGTTCCGGCCATTCTTGAAAAGTTCAAAGAGAAAAAAACAAACGTCGTAAGTGCATTGCGCGATGCCATCGATGCTATTTATCCATCGACGTCTCTGGAATCATTCCAAGAGGATTTACTTGAGGCTTTGGGGAATAAAAATCCAAACGTTAAGGCAGAAACGGCTTCATTTTTGGCTCGAGCATTTACGAAAACGCAGCCAACATCTTTGAATAAGAAACTGCTTAAAGCTATTGTGACAGCTCTATTGAAAACGTTAAATGAACCGGACCCAACAGTTCGAGATTGTTCGGCTGAGGCACTGGGCACACTTCTAAAGTTAATGGGTGATAAAGTGATCGCGCCATATTTAGCGGATGTTGACGCTTTGAAAATGGCAAAAATCAAAGAATGTCAAGATCGGGCAGTTATAGTTGTAAAGATCGCCGGAGTTAAGAAGGAACGCCCAGTTACGGCTCCGGCAAAGCCAGCAGTCGTTGGTTCATCGAGAGGCGGATCGTCTGAACCGAAACCGGTGACAAGACCTGCTACTGCTGGTCCGTTTGTTTTCTCTACACATTTATTTCAGTTTTATTAACAAAATCTCACATCTAATTAGGCGGACGAAAAACAGTTGTTAAAAAATCAACTGCTGGCGGTGGTGGATTAGCTAAGTCAGCAAGTACTGCTAAAGTGGTGAATGTCGAACGTGAATTGACCCCAGAAGAAGTTTCGGCACGTTCTGAAGAAGTTCTCTCGGCCGATATAATCTCAGGACTGACCGATGCCAATTGGAAAACACGTTTAGCATCCGGCGAGAGTTTTCAAAATGTTGTCAACGAATTGGATCCAAAATGCGGCTTAGCACAAATTTTAGTTCGAACGATTAGTAGCCAGAAGCCAGGACTAAAGGTATTTGTTATGATATAAGCTATTTTTAATTCGGCTTTAGACTATTGAGTTGCCATTACGTCGCAACACTATGAAAAATGAACACAAAGCCTCGAAAAATTAGTAGTACAGTCCATTGTTTTGAAATTTCCATTCAACAGCAGAAAAACATCAAAAACTTATTGAAGTTTGGCGATAGTTGAGAACTGTTAGCAAATTCTATACTTTTGTAGCTTACAGTTTGGCGTTGTGTTGATTTTGTGTGCGAGAAAACCAAATTGTCTGCATGAAAGTCACTTTAATTAATTTAATTTTGAATTTCAAACAGGACACTAACTTCCAAGTATTGAAAGTGAAGTTAGATATTGTAAAAACGATTGCGGAGCGACTGACTTTCACAACTACAACAGCCGAATTTGTGATTAACGATGTTACCGAAAAGTTGGCTGACCCTAAGAATGGTGGAGTTGCTGCCCAGGTGCTGACTGCAATTGCCGAAGCAACTAAACTTGAACATGTTGTTTCGAAAGTTATGAGTTTCGCGCTCGAACAAAAATCACCGAAAGTACAATCGGAATCATTGGCCTGGATTAATCAGGCAATTCGAGAATTCGGTTTTCAGGTTTGTTTGATTCTTTCGCCGAAATAATGTTGCAGATGAGAGTTATGCGTTTTAAATTCGTTTAGATCAATCCGAAAGTGGTTATCGACGATGTTAAGAAAGGAGTCCAAAGTACAAATCCAACTGTAAGAGGTGCAGGAATTGCTTTATTAGGTACGATTTTTCCAGATTGTTTTTTTTTTTAAACAAAAGTTGGTAACCCTTTCGTCGTTTTCAGGAACAATGAACATGTACATGGGCAACAATTTAATGATGTACTTTGATAACGAGAAGCCGGCATTGAAACAACAAATTCAGTCTGAGTTTGATAAGAATTTGGGACAGAAACCGCCGGCTCCTACTCGTGGTGTAAAGAAAAGCTCAAGCAGTTCTTCTGTTAACGATGACGAGTATGTTGTTTTAGTTGTGTGTAACTTAAATGCGAGGTAACTTAAATTTTCTTATTGAATTTAGTGATGGCGGAGGCGGTGACGATGACGTACAAGAAACTATAAATGTCTCAGACTTATTACCACGAATTGATATTTCGTCGCAGATTACCGAGGCACTGTTGGCTGAAATAGCGGATAAAAATTGGAAAACTCGAAATGAGGGTCTAATAAAGCTGCAAGGTGAATTTAATTCGATTTCGTGTCGAAAGTATTGTAGCAAATTGTATTCTTGTTTACAGGTATAATCAATGACGCAAAACTGATAAAATCTTCACTCGGTGATCTACCACCAGCACTTGCACTTCGTTTAATTGATAGTAATGCCAAAATAGCTCAAACTGCATTGGCAATATGTGAACAGATTGCAGCAGCAATGGGACCGGCATGTAAAACACACGTTCGAGCTTTATTTCCCGGCTTTCTGCACGGTCTCGGCGACAATAAAGTCTTCATTCGATCTGCGAGCTTAGCGTGTATAAATAGATGGGGTGAACAGTGTGGCTACAAAGAATTCTTCGACGGCGAAATGATTGCAGATTCGTTAAAAAACGGTAGTCCTGCCTTACGAACAGAACTCTGGGGATGGGTGGCTGAAAAGCTACCGGCAATAACGGTAAAATCAATTTCCAAGGAAGAGTTAGTATCGCTGCTACCGCACTTGTATGCAAATATTTCCGATCGTAGCGCTGAAGTTCGAAAGAATGCAAACGAGGCCGTTCTCGGTATTATGATACATTTAGGTTTTGACGCAATGGTAAAGGCTTTGGATAAACAGAAACCGTCATCGAAGAAGGACATTCAAGCAGCGCTGGACAAAGCGCGTCCAAATCTTCCGATTAAACCACTACCGAAAGGAAAACAACAGGCACCAATCGAAGAGCAAAAACCGACTAAAGTTGTAGCGGGTAGAGGTCAGAAACAGCCCGTGACCAATAAAACTAACGAGAAGGCTGCATCTTCGCGCAAGAAGGATGAAGAAGTTGACACTTCGCCACTGCTTGCTATCAATAACATTAAGAATCAACGACTGATCGACGAACAAAAATTACGTGTGCTAAAATGGACGTTCACTACTCCTAGAGAAGAGTTTTCCGATTTACTACGCGAACAAATGACTACAGCAAATGTTAATAAGGGTCTTATGGCGAATATGTTTCACGATGATTTCCGTTATCATTTGAAAGTTATTGATTCGCTTATTGAAGATTTACCGAATAGTAGCAAAGCATTAATATCCAATTTGGATTTGATATTGAAGTGGATTTCATTGCGTTTCTACGATACGAATCCGTCAGTTTTACTGAAAGGTCTCGAATATCTGAATATGGTTTTTCAAATGCTAGTCGATAACGAGTACATTTTGGCGGAGAATGAAGGAAGTTCGTTCATACCACATTTGTTGATTAAGGTAAGTCTGTTTTAATTTAATTTTTTTTTTCATTATCATCATCAATGACGCGACAGCTTGGCCTCCTCCTTTTTGCCGTTTAGTCAATCCTTTCCGAGACTGTTCTCCAGGTTTCTGGGCAGTGGTATTTTTTCCGATGATGGGTTGTTGGCGCTCCCGTCTTGGAGGGCCAGTCCTTCTTATTTATTACTCCCTGGGGTCTGTCCAATGTGCAAGCTATAGCTGCTATTAGCTACTTTTGTGTCTCGGCTAACAATCATTCCGATGCTTAGCCGTACATAGCTTGCATATTGGACAGACGTCCGGTAGGAAAAGAGTAGGAGTTTTCAGCTAACTATGACATGTTGGAGTTCTGCCAGCTATGCTGCGAGTCCAACTATTTAATGCTCTTTGCCTACTTCATGAGACGCACAGGTGCTACTTGCCATTCAGATTAACTCCATGTTCCCTTCTCCTTTTTCAACCGGGGTTGGGACCGGCTATAGCAGAGTTTTAATTTGTTTTATTCAAATTAAAATATCACGGCTGGTATTCATTCGATTGGTTGGTTATTCTGTGCGCACATGACTAAGACCTATTTTGGACTTACGCTACTGCTAAATAGTAAGAGAACCGGCTCTTGAAAGGGAAGTAAAAATAGGAACGCGGGCACATCATCATGTGTCTTAGCTCTTGACCGCATCTGTTGATCATTCGCTGCGTTGAGGCGTCTAAATATTGCCTTGTCAGCAATTCTTCTTCAAGATTCGTGATGCTATTCAAAATCTATTCCCCGCCGAATAGTTCAGTCGATATACAGGAGGACACTGGCTTGACCTGATCGGTTTTATATCGTGATCAGTGGTGCTATCCAGATCAGTTAAACCTGTATCTAATCCTTCGATTATTGATGTGAACCGGTGCGCTGCAAAACTCGCTTCTTCCATTTTCCAAAACCAAATAGCTATGGTTTTTCTCTCGATAGTATTTTGCCTGCTCTATTCAGAAATGATCTCAGTTTTTATCAAAATGCATTCCTTACCTTTTTTCCAACGCATTTGGTTAAACGCAGAGATCATTTCGGAATAGAGCAGGCAAAATACTATCGAGATAAAACCATAACTAATTTTTTTTTTTGGCAAAAGGAAGAAGCGCCTCATGTAATAAATTTCCTACAAATAATTTTAAAAGATTTTAGTCAAGTTAATTAAAACAAAATAAACATACAAAAATATCTCTCTCTCTCAGATTGGTGATCCGAAAGACACAGTGCGTAACGGCGTTCGTGCCTTACTTCGTCAACTTTGCTTAGTATATCCCTTCACGAAAGTCTTTGTCTACATCATGGATGGCCTAAAGTCGAAAAATGCACGTCAACGAACCGAATGCCTGGACGAATTAGGCTACCTAATCGAAACGTACGGACTCTCAGTGTGTCAGCCAACACAGCAGGCTGCTCTTAAAGAAGTTGCCCGGCACATATCCGATCGTGATAATTCAGTGCGCAGTGCTGCATTGAATTGTGTTGTTCAGGCATACTTTCTGGCTGGTGAACGTGTCTATAAGCTTATCGGTCAGCTCAGCGAGAAAGATCTATCGATGTTGGACGAGCGAATAAAACGTGCGAAGAAAACAAAGAAACCGTCACCGGTTGTAGAAGTGGCCAAGGCAACAACAACGACAGCAAATGCTCCATCAGAAAATATTGAAATTGAAGATACGAATACTGATGATCTACCTACTGTTGATGATAACTGTGCGCAGGTTGTTACAAGGTATGTCGATTTGTTTGCTATTGTTTTTATTTACCAAATGAACGTGCCTTTTTATTTGATTTGTTTTTTTTGTTTTATTTTGTTTTCTTTTTGTGTTTTTATATTTATTTTATTTTTGATTAGCTCTCTTAATAATTTGGAAGCTCAGAATTCTCTTGAGGGTAAAGAACAGTCACCAAAAAATCAATTAATTCCTAAGATGGACTATACGTTGAAGCGACAAGCGTAATTCAATTTTTTAAGTTTTAATATTTTTGTGTTCTTAATGTTTTTGGGTTATAAGTCGATATTTCTGGGCGCTGTGCAGTTTTTATATAGGGGCAGAATGGTGCGCTTTATTTTTGTTATTGGTCGTTTCGGCCACAAAAGAATTTTATCTTTAGAAAAATGTTTTGGGTAAAGAAATGTAGACTTTCGCAGAAAAAAGTAGTTGATGATGGTTGGGTGACGGTGCACTGTTTTCAGTATTATGTTGCTTTTTTAAGATTCAATTTTTGTTTGTTTGCAAAACAGAATGCAGTTTTCAAAGCTTTTGTATGCATCGGATAGCATTGAGAGCTGCATTCTATTCAGTTCATGTACGAGTAAATTAGTTTATCGAGCTTTTGTAATTGAACATTTTTTCTCTGACAGCATCGACTCCATCTTCGTTGCAGCATAAAGCTATTTATTACAGAAAGATCTAAAGTCGATACAGCCTTCAGTGCTGTTCGTTTAATCAGAGACAAGAAGCAAAATTTAAATATAAAAGCAACTATGTCTGCTTTAAAAATTAGTTCAGTACTTGTTTTGTTTCAAACGTCCTATTTATTTTTATATAAAATTATTTTTCTTCTTCTCTATTTAATATTTTATTTGTTTTTGTTGAAATAAATGTGTGCATGGAAACTTTCTATTGTCATGAAATTAATACATAAAAATGTGTAAAATTTTGATATAGAACATTTGATCAACCGCAACCACAAGTTATACAACAAAAAGCGACCGGTCCGTTCCGCCTTGATCCGGATATTATGGCCGACATAGAAAAAGATTGGATACGTTCAGATCAAATGAAGGAGCTGGAACTACCGCGTGTCGATTTATCGTTTATGGACGCTCCATTGCAAGTGCAAGTTGCACGCGATGGTGTTGGATATCCAAAAGAGAAATTAGATCGATTAATGTCACATCCGCCGTCGATGTCATCGAACGCTGCTTATAATAATAATTTCACAATGAGTCCACCACAACCAATTTCCGGTGTGCTGTATTCGACTCGGCAAGGAGCAGCTGTTCATAGTACATCACCCAAGTAAGTAATTTATTATTAACATTATTCGTACAATAATCTAGAGTAAGTCTTTTTGTTTTGATAACGGCCAACAAATTTTAGCATCGGGGAAAAAAAAAACTTTCCGATACGGAGGCAACTTTCGTTTTGGAACTTTCCATCCAACAAGGAAAACGTTTCTAACGCATGGCAAATTTTTCCTGCGCAATTTTCATTTTACTTACCAGAAGTCGAAAGTAATGCTGTGTTCCTAGGGAAAGTGGGTTCAATTCTTACACAGTGACATGACGATACAAATTAACAGAACCGAAATCTTTTCGCCTTTCTTTTGAATTTCTTCCAGGTTTCTTTCACTGATTTTTCGAAGAAAACTGAATTAACACATTTTACTCGAGAAATTGGTAAAATTGTCTAGAACCTTGAGAGGCATCGGTAGCTCAGTGGAAAAAAAGCACAGTTCTCCTCTATGCCCGACAAGAGGGCGGCCAAAAATTACAGGAATTAATCTTTAGAATTTTTCCAAACAAACATTGAAGAACAAATTGCCAGAATTCTAAATGCAGAAGGTTTTCTGTTTAGGTTCATGGCGATCCTTCCTTTAGTAATCTCAAAATGTGTCGAAAGTCGATGCTTCACAACCGTATTACATTTCCGGTGTATCTTGGATTTCTAGCCCTGATATCATCAACAACACTCTACCACTTTTATTCCGTTCCTCTGAAATTGTGATAGAATTGGATTGGCAACTGAAACGCAAAGTAGAAGTTAGAGGTAATAGGATTCATCCCTGGCGGAACACAAGGCCAGTATGTCTCCACCAATAGGAGCATGTATCATTCTACTATAGGGCATAGGTTTTTTTTAGGTTTAAGAAGGGGCGCAGCGCTAGAATCGCCGCGCTCACTAGGTTCCATACGGGCCCATTGCGATCTCTTCAGGTACTCGTGGGTTATTTCATCACCTCAAAAACATTCTAATTCCTTGCAGAACTTGACCAATTTGCCTAATGCCCTCAAATCCTCGATGCTCTCGAAGAAGAGACTACCCAGTAATCTAAAACGCTTTCTAGCGATCCCCGGGCATTCACACAAAATATGAGTGATGTCCTCCACAGCATACAGATCGTGGCAGAACCTGCACTCCGCTATCCCTAGCCGCAAAGCGTGTTTCCTCAGCATGCAGTGCCCCAAGGAGCAGGCGCATTTTCCCTCTATCCCAATTTAAAATATTTTTAGTCTTTTGACTATCCAAATCGGGCCACAGAGATCTAAAAATCCTGCAGCTTGCTAGCCCTGCCCACCTTAAGTCGGCGTTTATTTTTTTTTTTTTGAGCGGTCACTAATTTGCGCTTTGATGCCGCATACCGGTGGACTAACATCCTCCTCCTCTACTCTATCAACCGACTATGGGGCATGCAGTGATTCATTTGGTAATGCCCGCTATATTAAACAGCTTCTCGAACGACATCCCTTTCAAAGCTATTGTAAGTTCCTCGAGAAAGTCTCAATTTGTGTACTTATGGTCCGACACGTAGAGCGGTTTTTACTAACTTGCTTTTACTTGGTTCACGTGTGTTGTGCTTCCAGATTTCATGTGATGGATATCTCGAGCAATCTCTCCAGAGTTCTCTCTGATTGTTTCAAGTGTTTCGTATAAGCCTGATTCCATCCTCATCCTGTGATTTATATTCCGCTAAGGATTGAATGGCCCATGCCGTTCTTTACATGGTATTGAGCTCGAATTATGCGACGTTTGCGACTGGTTTACTATACAAGACCCCATGAGAATTGTTGGGGGTTTCCGGTCCCGTATAAATTACTTTTCTGCAGATCATCTATAGGTTCGTTCCGATCTTTACAATTACTGTCATTTTCATCATCATCAATGATGCGACAGCCCAAATCGGGCCAGAGCCTGCAGGATGCATTCTCCGAAGTCATCTCGGTTCATCGCCCGCGTCCTCCAATTTGAGCATCTATGAAGCGATCTGCAATTTGCGTCAACTGAATCCTCGTATCTTTTCCGGGGGAACTGTCCTTTTAGTTAAGTTAATAAAATCGCCATAATCTCGGAGTCAACACGCATGCTACTGCCTCCTGGAATTTAAGTTCAAAATGGAATCTACGTTTTTATTGCTATTGAATTTCATATTCGTATTTTTCATCTAGCGTAACGAAGTAATACGCTACGTAAGGTTAATTTTTTGTTCACAAAATAACACTAAATTTCTGAGCAAATTAACTCTTAATATAAATTTTTTTTTCCCATTTCTAGTTTGGCCGACTCATTACCGAAGATGGATCCAAATTTGATAAAAATAATACGTGCTGTTGCTAACACTGATTCTCTTACGGCACGCGCAGCCATGAACGAACTAACCGATATCATTGATTCGCCTGAAAAACAAGCCGTCTTACGTGACTATGAAGAAATGTTTATCGAAAGCGTTTTATCGCAATTTAAGGTATGCGCTCAGAGTTGCATTCAATGGCAATATCGTCTTAAACGCTAAATTATATATTTTTCAGAATATCTCCCAACAACCAATCACTGAATCCCTTATCATGTACCAACCATTACTATCCATTACATTTGCATTTTTCAATTCGAAAAATCTCGGAAAAACCCTGAGCATTCCATGCCTCAAGTCTATTATGTCAGTTTTGTTGGGATTGATGGCCGAACAGAAGCTATCATCCGGTGATGATGGACAATACACGAAAGTAATAAATGGAATTTGTTTGAAAATATTGGATAAAACCGATTTTACAAATTTGAATTGGTAAGTTTCTCGCATTAGTAGACGTTTAAGTTCGCAGTTTACAACAAATTTCTGATTACAGTGCTCTTATACGTTTACTGAAGGAAATATGTCCGTCAGCTGGCATACCAAAATTCATTGATTTACTAATGAAATGCATTTGGCGGAATGTTAAAGTGATGTCTGAACGTTCAAATGAATTAAACTACGATGTCGTCCTCTATGAAGTACATGAATTCATGCTAGCCTTACCGAGTGCCTGGTGGCAACAACGTCCGTCTGATACACCGCTTCGTACAGTTAAAACAATTATCCATAATATGGCGAAAATCAAAGGAAGTTCCATACTACAACATTTGAATAAAATCCCGTCGCATTCAGAATTGAATGCTTATTTGATTAGGATATTGAAGGTAGTGACCGATTCCAGCTGAAGCTGTAGTTTCGTGAGTAAAAAAACCGATTTTTTTTTTTTTTAGAATCTTCAAAAAGATGTAAACGTTCCGGGTGCCTCACCGCAACGTTCATCATCGGCTAAGGATCAATCGAAAAAGTTATCGAATCAAACACACGAAGCTATGTCACAAATTTTCAAATTGATATCTGACAAGGAGACTAGCAAGTTGGGTCTTATGAAATTGTATGAATTCAAGGTGAGTTCTGTTTTCTATTTTCACGTTGGGAATTCATTCTCTTCTATCAGGCCTATTCAGAACCGAGTCACAAGTCACAAAGTAGGTCGAGAGTCTCAATTTTGTATGAATTTTGAATTAATTGAGACTTTTTTGATATGAGACTCTGATCCTGAGTAGGACTGTATATTTAAATTTGCAGTTTTTGTGTAAGTACTAAAAAAATAATAAATCTCTGTATTGTTACGTGTTAGGTACCAGAAGATGCTTATCAATTTAGATTTGTCAATATACTTAAGCACTTGATTGATGATTACCAAAATCGATTTCAGGTTTACCTATTAATTTCTGTTTGGTTTTTATTGAATTTTAATGTTTTTTTTTGCCTTTGGTTTCTGTTGTTCAATTTCAAATGTATTTGTAACATTGAAGTTCAGTATTTTATTTTATTCATTACGAGTTGAGTTTATTCAGCGCCAGAGTCACAAGTCACAATTAATTCAAAATTAGTAGAAAATTGTGACTCTCCACCAACTTTGTGACTTTTGACTTTGGCGCTGAATAGGCCTGCATATCGTATTATCAGTCGTTCTCTCAATATTTCATACGAAAACACAACATAAACCAGGGGTTTGGATTGTTCGTAGAAGAGTTCGCTTTCCGGTTCTGTCAGCGGCGTGTAATCTGTAGTTACGTGTTGCGGAGCGACTGAAGGGTAACCGCATTCGAATCCCTTTCTCGTAGGTGCGCTTTCAAGATGGAGTTCCACTGTCGTCGAAAGTTTGAGTCAGTGCATAGAACAAAACAATCGACAAATCAGATTATAGTTAAGTTGTCAAGTTACGTCTGCGTCACAGGTCGTCCCATCTTCAGATTTATACGTGACGCAAACTGAATTCGCAGGCATCGTTTTGTTATTTCTCTTGCAGATTTTATTAGTTTCTTGTTCCGCGCCCTCAATTGAAATTATTTTATTTCTAAAAGCGAGTTTCATACGAGTACATACGACTATAAATTCGGCTACATGTTCTACCTAAATGAAAACTTACAAACAATGTAGCAAACCGCATTGTTTTTAATTTGGCCAGTTAAACTTAAAGCTATCTCATCGTAGTTGACTGCAACAAATTTAAATTCGTCAAGCCCGGTGAAAATCCGCAAGCAAAAATATTGAGCAATATTTTCCCATTTTACACGATGTTGCACTCAATATTGTTCAATTAGTCGTTCAATTCTTCTGTGGTGCAACAACTTGAAGGTGAATTTCCATTGTCATCGCATTTGTGGTGCATTTACACTCAACGTTGGAGGCGAGCCTCTATCCCCACCATAAAATCAACCAATCAGATGGCTCGTGAAGTCGCAAGAGTCTAACATTCTTCAATTATTTCTCCGCCGTCCGCTTCCATATGTGTACACACATACAATGAGCGGTAGTACCACACAATTCACAGTGCATCGTATTTCTGTCGTTTCGCACCTTTCGCACTTATAGGCAAGTTGCGCCGCAGAAGCATGTTGAGTGTAACACAGCAAAGAACACTGCAAACGAAAACCGGTTTGCAATGGCCTGCTGGGGGTAGAGGCTCGCCTCTCAAGGGTGAATGTAAATGCACCATTATGCGTCTGACCATGATTCCTCTTCAATCAATCTCTGCGTTTTCAATGAAGCCTAGTATTTTGCTATGAAGAATGGTCAATTTCAATGGTTCCATGAAATCCTGGCCGAAGTGACGAAGTCTTTTGTGAGCTAAACCCTTCCATTCACAGAGGATATGCTCTGGTGTTTCGTCTTTGAGATCAATTATATTGAGATGCTTCCTTATGTGACAATGTCCAGTCAGAGCTCGGTTCGGGTCTGATATCTTAAGATAATCAGATGTTCTTTTTTCCGAACGTTTTGGCATAAAAAGCTTTGAGTGCCTGTTGCTCGGTGCCAAGTCCCAGTGAATGGCACTGCGACTTTTACCACATACGGATGTTCATTCTGGCTGCGCTTAATGGTATCCTACAGAATGAATATGGTCCCATGAAGTCAGCTTCTGAACCTTTCCTAGACATTAGGGGCGTTATTACGACCTTTAGCTAAAATTTAACCGGAACTTTAATTGTAAGTTTCGTATGAACATTTGTCAGTCGAAAGTTTCAGCTAGAACGTTGCTGAAGATTGTAGGAACGGGCCTACTTTATTACTTTCATAGCCGCTGTGTCCCGGAATCCAAATGAGGTTAACTCTGCTCTTATTTCCGAGTTAAATCAGACTTTGGAGGCAATTCCAAACAAGTTTGGAGTAGATTTAAACGGACCGAAGTGCCATTATTGCAGCCTTGTTGCTGTCCGAGAGAATTTTCGATTTGATTTGTTGGTTTTTATAACCCCGTCTGATATTTCTTCTAATGCATAGTTCAATAGCGTGAGTCTCCGCCTGAAAAACAGTGGATGTTATGTCCGTGCTACAATAGAAAACTGTACTTAGGCGATCTGTCTCATCTCTCATCTGCGTAATTCCTTCCTGGTCTTTCACAACCTATTGGGAATATAGTCCCAATTTTAAAATACCCTGGAATAAGCCGACACGAAATCTTTTGTTGTACAGGTCATGGGTTTATGGTCTGAAGTCGGACCAAGAGCGCCCACACTGCCGTAGCTAGTTCCGGCCTCCAGCAAGCGTATCACTTCCGTTCTGACTTCAGCCACCAATTCGGACATAGGCGGAATTGGCCCTTCTTTCCCGAACCTTCCTTACCTTCGAATATTTTTACTTTCTCAAGTCGAAATATTCATTCCTTGGCTTCAACTACAACAAAAATATTAGCGTACAGTCCTGTCAATTTTAGGGACAATTTACAAGCATCTATCAGATGTTAGTAACTTTTATTGTCATTAGCTATGTTACGATCTACGAACAAAGTTGCCAATAAAAATAAACAAAATCTGTTAGCCCTAATTCTATTAATGATCTCGATAAGAATCTTAACAGATCTCATCTGCTCGGATCATCTCGCCTTGCCCCAAGTATACGATGGTTTATTTTTTATATTTATTAACTATAAAATCGACATCTTTTATTATTACCATATGCTAAGAGATAAATATAATTTGAAATTTGCATTAGATCACGACTTTATCAACACTATTTTGTACTCACGATACCACTCTACATTGCTTTGTGATATTTGTTCTAGTTTACTTGCTAATTGTAGTCATTTTTATTAAAAACAAAAATTAAATTCTTCTTTTTCCATACTCCTACGATCAATAGACGAAAAATCCCGATGTCGATGTCATACCATTCCTAAAAGGAGCAAGTCCCTGTTTTCAAAAATACATTGAAGACGGTCTAGCCGAAATCGAAAGGCAACGATATCAAGATGCTGGCGGTGATAATAAATGTGGTGTGTTCCTTATATATTCGATCCGAACTGATAATAACGTAACTTTTACCTTCCCCTCCTCACATGATATATTCCGATTTAGATTCGAATTTTGTTTCGTCAACAACTCGACCCGGTAATAAACAAGATGCCGACTATTGGATGGATAAATTGAATAATTTACGGGGTAATTTGAGTCCGTCACGAAATCAAGAAATCCGAAATCTCGTTGATAATAAAGTTACCGATGAAAATCTCAATTTGAATCAAATGCCACAAAAAATGTCCATGATCCGAAGAGATGTAAGTACTTGTGCATTTTCTTGCATAGTATTTACAACGTTTAATTTAATTAAAAAAAATTTTCAGAAACCTGAACTTTCACCGCATCGCTTGGAACATATTCAGCAAAAGTTAGCCCAAATAAAGCAGCAAAGGCAATCTTAAAAACCAATCATTGAAGAACCTCACACAAAATGAACGTTCATCGTATTCCTTTTGTTTAGTATTAATCTATTCTATATTTTTTTTTCCCCGATATTGTTTTTATCTCGCACATTTAATATTCGTGTTTGTTTCGGCGACTCGGATAAAATCAGAGGATATTGTTTTTTTTTTTCAGTTGTCGTTTTGAAAAGAAATCTGTTTTTAAT
This sequence comes from Beris chalybata, assembly GCA_949128065.1. Taxonomy (NCBI): domain Eukaryota; kingdom Metazoa; phylum Arthropoda; class Insecta; order Diptera; family Stratiomyidae; genus Beris; species Beris chalybata. The sequence goes on from OX421894.1 coordinate 13,134,546, forward strand.
TGTTTAATTTATAAACGTAAGGGAATAATAATTTTTCACTGTTTTCGAGTCAGGTTATATTTAATAATGTTAGACGAATGTATCACAGTTTCTTTTTTTTACTACTTTTCCGTATTGTTCCTTTCTTTGGGTAGTTGCTTATTTCCATTTAATTATTTATTACGTGTTAGAAAACAAACAAAACTATTGATTCATATAAATTAAATAATGTTATACTGTCACATAAGAAGTTTTATCTCTCTCTATAAATTTTTAGCGTGTACACATTTTTATACAATCATTTTTTTTATATAATTACATTTATTAACTTTATTTGAAATTTTGAGTTTTCATTTAGCCAGCCTGTTTTGGGGGGGAGTCGACTAACTTTAAACTTTTTTACGATTGGTCAATTCTTTTTTCATTTGAAATTTTGATTAGAAGTGCCAGATCAGTACAAAATAGGAATATGTTTCATTCGTTTCATTCATCGCTGTTACTATACTCTTCATTTATCATTTAACTGGTAAGTTTTTTGTTTTATTTATTTTTATTTTAACGATTAATCAATTTCAAGTAGAAATCGCATCCGTCTATTGCTACTAAATTTTCATTATAATTCGACTAATGACCTTGACATGTAAATTATATCCTTTCCATCATTCGACGTAATTGAATCTCTTAAACGAAGTAACAACTAATAAAACTCTTAATACTGTTATTAATAAATAATTAACTCGTAAGTAAGGAAACTAACTAAATTATACTAAAAACAAACTATTTTTCGATTTGTTTCTCAGTTGAATCCAATTAAAAAAATTAATTCTAAGCTCGTAACTGATAAGAAATCTAAACGCATTACTCATTTAAATTAGAGTCATGACAAATAGTTCATAGAAATTGCAAGTAATATTTAACATACAGGTAAAAAATAGTATATTTTATATTTTAGGATATGATTAAAGATTTTTTCGTTTTTAGATTGATAAGAAAATTATCTTAGATGATAATAAATAAATTTCAAAAACAATGATCATTAAATATGCTCTTTTTATTAATGTCGTGGATGAGGCAGGATGGGCGCAAACAAGGCGATACAGCATTAGAGCACCGTAACAAGCTGCGTGATCGCTCAACATTTTTGCTTCTCGGCCTCCATATTCTATTGGGAAAGATATCTCACATTTTCATTCCCAGACTTTCCACCGTGGAAATGATATTCATGGTTTATTCCGTTGTTAATTGATAAACAAAGTAAATCGGTGTGACTAATTACTTGTTTTTGTCCAGGCCTAGGGTTTATGGTCTGATTTTGAGCCACATGCCGCCCCAAGCCGAAGCTAGCCCTAACGGCTGACGCGTTGCTCCACCTCGAACTTCAGCCACTAATTTGGACGTAGGCGGAATAAGCCCACTGTTTTGTCTTCACTTACCTTTCCTGCGGATATTTAGACTTTTTCATGTTTCGTTTTTCGTACGCTGTTGGCGAATTCTTTACAAACATGTATTTTTTTTTTACGGCCATCGTTGTAACTTAGGGGGTTACCCTTTAATGCGATTCCACAGCTATAACGACATACGTTGAGGATAAAATGGTGTGGTAGGGGATTTAGGGCAGTGGAACAGGAGGGAAGCGTCTAAAGGGTCGGTGAACGTCGTTTTTGAACTGCTGAAGGTCATACTTATCAGTGAATAGATTGGCTGGCAATGCGTTCCACATTGCTGATGTTTGGGTGATAAAGGACTGCCTAAATTTCTCTGTTCTCCGCGAAATTTGTGAGTGTACGAGTTCCAGCGTTCCGTTAGGTAAACTAAAAGGTCACCTGTAGAACGACCGGAACGGAATCCATATTGGCGTGGATCAGATCTTTGTCCATCAGGTATTTGATTATTTTGCGATTGACGGCAGTTTTCAAAACTTTAGCGAGACGGCTGTAATGGCTATTGGGTGGTAATTAGCGGGATTCGCTTTGTTTCTTTTCTTGGGAATTGGTTGAACATAAGCAACTTTCCACAACTGAGGAAAGCACCCTGAAGAGTATGAAAGATGAAAGAGATTGCGAAGCGGTTTAGCCAGAGAGGAAAAACATTTCTTGGGGACTATGGGAAGGATACCATCCGGTGCAGCAGATTTCTGGATACTGAGCCCTTGCAAGATCTTGGAAAAAACCCTGGTTCGAAAACGAATTGGAGGCAGCAAGGAATCCAATATTGGGGGGTTGGGGGGACTCTGATTCGAAGGTTGAAGTCTAGAATTTCTAGCGAAACTTACCGCCAAAAGGTTTGTGTGCTTTTATCCATTCGGTCACCATCGAGAAGAGGTGGTGTAGAAGTCTTTACAAAATTGTTATTGATCGATTTAACAAATTACCAAAAAGATCTCGAGCTCTTAGGGTTGTCGACGATCTTGCGCCGAAGATTTTGGTCATACGCAAATTTGGCACGTTGCGGTTATTTCTTGATAATTTTAGTGCGATCTTATTTTCAGCAGTCGGGTTGTCTTTAAATATTTGGAACGTATTCTTTTTGGCTTTTATTGCACCAAAACAGTCCTTATTAAACCAAGATTCTCTCGACGGCCTGATTCTTTTGTGTTTAGAAGGAACAAAAAGACTCATCCCTTTAAGGATTGTCTCGGTTATTCATCAATTGAAAACGTATTGTCCATTTCATGGAGGAGCCAACATGACCTTTAGTTACGGTGAGCAATTTAATACTTTGGGGTATTGTGGGAAGCGTGCTGTTGACTTCTCATCTGTGAAAGGGTTAGAATAATTATGCCGGAATTTAATTCATTCAGTTATTGCAAGAAAAGTAGTCTATCAAGAAGAAATCAACTACTATTAAGAACTAGGCGTGGATTGAATTTTTCTTCACTGTCAGCTATATCCATTACATCTCTTTTGAAATAAATAGAATAAAATTAAACGTGTAATAGTATGCACTTTAATAAACAATCTTAAACTTAATAAACAAAATTCACTACTCCGCATTACACTTTACGGTTCACTTTTTTCATTTCCATTTTCATCCATGGCTTTAATACCGCGCTTATTTTCGAAACGTGTCGAAACTGTTGCCACACGAATTGCCGCCTTAAAACCAACTCTTGCCTTCATCTTGGCCAACTTATTTTTCCATTCTTCATCTCTCGACGGCAATCCCTCCAGATACGGTGCCATATCCTCTTTCATTGGATCGACTATTGCCAGAACCGACATACAACCATCGACAGTACCCAAAACTAAAGATCTGCCATCCTTACTACTTTTAATAGCGGTGAGTTCGGCTTGTAATCGATAATTAGCAATCATCGTTGTATCCACCGTGCGAAAGATGCGTAGAGTTTTCCTACCGCTATGATAGTAACAAACGTACTCGTCGTTTTCCGTGAACATACAAATTACAGAGAAGACACCTTCAGCTACCTTGGGAATGTATGTTTTAACTGTTGTGCCCTTACGAAGTTCCAACAACTCCAATCCGCCTCTGAAATACGTTTAATGTGAGATGGGTTTCGTTTAATATACGAAATCACCTTACCTTGTCGGAGCATATAAACCAAATTTGCCATCTCTAGTTATGCTGCCACCCCATTTCATAATCGATCGCACATGCTTCTTGGTACGAATATCGACAACACTGCCCTTTTCACTGCTTATTACAGCCACTTGATGAGCTTTGTGCGGTAGTGGAACAAGTGAAATGATTTCCTAAGAATCACAGATTTTATGAATTACTTTTTATCAATTTCAATTATACAGGCCTATTCAGGACCGAGTCACAAGTCACAAAGTAGGTCGAGAGTCTCAATTTTGTATGAATTTTGAATTAATTGTGACTTTCCACCTACTTTGTGACTTGCGACTCTGATCCTGAATAGGCCCGCCGTTAGCCTTACCTTAATGTAGCAACCCTTAAGTAAAATTTTTGTAACAAAACTACCATTCGAAGCATTGTAAACACTGATACAATCTTTGTTATTTTTATCAACGGTACACACGATGATGGAGGCTTCATCTGCTGAAACTGCCGAACAACGAAATGGTATTCCTGGTATTGTGCGTATTGCAAACTCAAAACGAAATTGAATCGCTCCATCTGGAATTATTTTTTAGGAAACGATGTGAAAAGTATACAATTTTCGATTATTTATTTATAGTTTGTTTTGTTATTATTTTTAAATTGTAAATAGACGATCCACAGCACAGAGGATTCGTGCGGAATCATCGTCAACGGTAGCAGTAAAAAACATGTTTGGAAAATTTGCAGCCATAATAATCTAGAGATATAATAATTAAATTATATAATTTAAAAGTCTTGTGACAAGTCTTAAACACTGGTCTCTTGGTAATATCTAAATTGAACTTATAAAATGAGCCTGTGGTTCTTTCATCATTATTTTATTGAAATTTAACCACAGGATCATGTTATCAGTTCAATTCAGAGATTTAATTTCATTTGAAGGACTCATTTTCAAGGTTGGTACACCTTTGTTCGTTGAGATATTAAAAGATGTGAAAGTCGTACCCTGAGTGGGACCTGATTGTAAGCTCCCTTATCAGAATTAAGCATATGTCAGGTTCCTTCACTTAAATGAGAGAGAACTCTTCGTGTATACGGACGGGTCAAAAATGGAATGCGGCACTACCACTGGAGTCTTCCCTGAGCAGCTGAGTGCGCGAGAGTCCTTTAAGCTTCCAGATGCCTGCAAAGTATTCCAAGCAGAAATTATGGCGATGCTCTAGGCAGCTAACATCTTGTTGATGGGGGTGAGGGATATGCGGTAAGCATATTTCACTTTACATTGAAAGCCAAGCGACTTTGAAGACACTGAAATCTGAGACTGTGAAATCTGAGACTGTGAAATCCCAACTAGTACAGCGCTGTCGTGAAGTGCTCAAGGTACTTTTCTGTCAAAATAGAGTACTACTATGCTGGGTACCAGGGCATAGCGGCATGCAAGGGAACGAACTGGCCGATGAGCTGGCGAGAGTGGGATCGGCGTTATCAGAATTAGTGGAGAAGGGGGTTTGTCCACCGCTAAGCGACAACAAAACGCTTATCAGAGAGCGGGCCATAGACGTAGCGAACTCAAGGTGGGAGCAGCTGTAGGATCTCTAAGGCATTCTGGCCAAGGCTGGACAGACTAAGGTCCAGGGAAATACTAACATGGAATAGGGAAAGATTGCGTTTACTCGTCGGAGTACTGACGGGGGCACTGCTTGATCAAAAAGTTCCCAGAATAACCACCGTGTGGCGCTTTTATTGTTCCGATTGGAGTTCTGTTTTTTTTGTTAAGTTGGTACATCTGTTGTTGACATTCCCTGTAAATCTTAGCGTCATAGCTTGACATTTGCAAAAGTTATGTAGCTAAGACTACATCTATCTTCTGTGTGTGTTGGCGATTTTTTACAATTTTAGAAATGGATTTAAATTTGCAACAACGAACTTGTATTAAATTTTGCGTAAAAAACGGATTTAATGGTGTCGATGGGGATTACTTTGAAGGGGACAATATAGACTTAGATGAATAAACTTGTATTTTTAATTTTCTCAATAAATTGCGGGAACTTTTTGATCAAGGTGGTATTACCCACATTTTGAGCGAATTTCAGGCGGTTGCAAGAAAGCGCTTGAAGTGGTTGGGCAGTCTCTTCTTCGATAGTTTGATAGGTTGGTTAAGTTGATAGGGTATGCAACTTGTCAAGTTTATTAGAGAGTTGGGATGTTTTGGGGGTGATTAACTTATTAGTTCCACGATTTTTATCCGAAGGGATCGCTATGGGCCCTCTTTTGGTGCCTAGTGTGCGCTGCAGCTCAGTGTGGCGCCCCTTCCAAAGACTAAAGAAACTACAACAGGTTCCTTCACTGTCCAAAGCCGGTTTAACCTCTTAACGAAGTGTACATTTTGGATAGGTTCAGGTCTGCGAATCCTTTGCTTCTCATGAAGTAAACGCAAAAGAAGTGCCAATGAGGCTTGTCCCTTAACCAAAACGGTTTGATCCTTCGAATTTCAAAACTTGGCTGGGTCCAGATTGTTAATTTCGAGTAGGCATCTTTTACGCCCTTCAGCGAATTCATTGGTGATCATTTCTGTAGTATGACTTCATTAACTTTTAAATTAAATGGAAAGATTTTTGCGCATGTCAATGTTCAGGCAAGACGAGGTATTCTGCTTTAACATCACCAGAAATCCGAAATACATCGATTTTGAATTTACTACATTTCTTTCCTTCCATTTAACACCAACGGTACTTCCTGAATATAGCAGACTGAATAGATGACCTACGCAGTTTTTGTTTCGCTTGTATGATAAGATAAACACTTACCCGGTATTGTACGAACAGTAGTCGTAGCAATTAGTCGATGATTTTCTTCGGTTCCTGTGGCATTCGTATTAATATTTGGACACGATACCGTCATAATTTTTCGTCCATCTTCCAAAAATGTTATTTGTTGAATTCCAGGCTGATCGTCCCGGAACAATACTTGTTCCGAAACTCGATTCCAAATCAGTATTTTACCCGTTTCCGATGATATAATATATTTTCCGTTGGGAGTTATTTCAGCGTGCGTAACTATAGCACCCAGTGGACTATCGGCTAATTTTGCTAGTAATCGACCGGATCGTGTTTCCCAAACACCGACACATCCTCGCGTTATTGTTACAGCTAAGTCAACAAGCGATAGGCTAAAATAGAGAACAGAGTAAATCGCGCCGCGAAAGAATCAACTCATCGTACCTTATGTTGTCAATTTGCAATTCATGTCGATCGATTACATGGACCTTTTCGAAAATATTATTTATATTCCATACTTTAACGGATCGATCGATCGACGATGTAATCACACTGTTCCAATTTCCAATAGTGAGTGCTTCCAGCTGTATGATGCGACCGAAATGTGCATCTAAAATTTTCGTTAGTTGTTTCGTTTTCAAACACCAGACATATAGGCTTTTGCGCACGCCCGCAACGGCATAGTTTAGCTTCGAGCTGACCATAACCGAATTTGATTGCATCATTTTTGTTGTAATATTTCGAACACCATGTGGAAGCGATAAGTAAATTGCTTCGCTACCAATTGAATTCGTTTCGTCGAAATCCCAAAGAATGAATCCTTTGCCGGCCGTTCCCAGTAACATACGATCATTTTGATCGAGTTTCAATTGCAGGAGTACTTCCTTCTCATCGTTTTCGTAGCGCGGCAGGTAGGAAACATGATACCAGCCAATCGTTCCGCTTTCGATTTCGTCTCGCAACTTATAGATACTGACCTGTAACGAACGGATTTATTAACGTTGATTGGTGGGCCCGGTTTGAATAAAACTTCTTTACTTGAAAGTTATTTTCATTCGTGCAACAATAGAGCGTGTTCCATTTTTTATTCAAAACCATTGCACTGTGAAACTGAACTGGCTCGGCTTGAATTGCGTTTTGTATCGTGTCAAATCGGAGCTGGGTTTCGTTGATTTTACCGGACCAATAGACGATGTGATATACGGTTGGTGTCGAGAATTCCATGTCTAAAGAGAGTTTATGTAACTGGAATCGGTTATTTACGTCGAATACTCACATAGAATCTCCCACGTTTCAGTTCCTGGCGGAGCCTTGGAGTGTTCGATTAAATTTCCGCGCATATCGTAACGAGTCCATTTCAATTTCGAATTCACAAAAAGACTGAAATAACATTGTTATGCATTTGGAATCAATACTTGATCGAATAGAGTTCACCTTTGATTTAACAAGTAAAGACCAGTGATTTGATCGTCTCGATTAAATGGATTCTCGATAATAACAAACTCGCTGGATAGCATATTCAGCAAAACGGTTTGATTATTATTCGAATAGGCAGCCGCCCACTTATTGTCCGGACTCAGAACCAATTGTTGCATGATGCCCTCAATGCCGGGATTAACGTCTCGCGTTAAATCCGACGTGGACAGATCCCATGTAATGAAACGTGTCGATATCGAAACCATATAGCGCAAATCACTGGTCAAACAAAATGCGAAAACGGCAAATTGATGTCCTTCCAAAGAATACTGAACGGAAATTTTTTTGTTTAGTTCTAAGCAGTAACAAAGTAATAATAATCAATGGCGCAACAGCCCAAATCGGGCTTGAAGTAATGCTAGAGTTTACGAGACCAACGGAACTCTGGGAGGTGTAGTATTCAGCCACACGCTCGTCCGTGTGGCATCAAAGTAAGGATAAAGTTTATCATTTACCTTTAGTGGACCGCCTGGAGTATGCAAACAATGATTGACGGGAATCAAAGAGCAATCTTTCGGACCGCTTCGATCACACGCTCGCAACAACATCTTAATATTGGGATTACCACCGATTTCGGGAAGCAGTCGTCCTATAAGTTGTGGCGCTAACATATTTGGATATATTGCCAGGATTGCTCCACCTAAGCGTAGAGCATCCGCTACCAGCATCAGTTCTCTCTTGGCGTCCTTGTCGTCTGTATTGGTTGATGCATCTTCGAAATCGGCTAGAACGGCTTGAAGCGGACAACTGGATAACTTTGCATGTAGCCAGTCGTAATTAAAAAGGACATTCGCATAGAGATCCTTGAAGCGGCGAGCTCGAACCAGATGGAAGGGAAGTTCACCGAACTGTAAGACATTGATTCGATTTGAATTGATAGTTCGAACCGTGGGTTTTGACTTCAAGGAGGATTTCCATTGTCGTTGCATTTATGCGTCTGACAAAAAAGTCATAGCAATTTAATTTTGCGGCACAGAAAAAAGCTGAAGAATGTTCGACGTGTGACGCAGACGCAGACGCAGAATTGCGCCGACAATGGAAATCCCCCTTCATTGTACCTTTCGTAGGTTGTATCGTGTTACTTGGCCTTCCTTGTTGGTGAACGCTAATGGTTGTACGGGAACCTTACGGTCGGCAACACCTTCTTTATCCGTTAGGTTAAATCTGTAAGTGAAATGTAGTTGGAGTGTTGTTGTAGTCGCAAATATGATTTTAAAAAAAATATTTTTAACATAATTACGCCTTCAATTATAGAATATGTTGAAGCCTTCTGTTGTACCCACCACTACCCATTGGGTACGACTTAGTTACAGAGGAATTATGCCATACCGGTTGACAATGCACCGGTTGTCGGTCCTTCTTCAAATTGGTTGTTGGAGGAAGCAACAAGAAGGATATAAAAACTACCAACTTGGTACTCACCTATGCCTTTGAATTTCTGTAAACTTGAACGGTTTCGGTGTGCCGCCACCCCATATGCCCAGATAATAATCGGCAATTGACGAATGAAAATACATCGCCATGTTCATATTCTTGAAGTAGCGCTCCCTCGCTGTATCACGAAACTGTCTGTGATACCAATTCATAACGTTCACACCGTCAGCCTCACGTTCACTTAAATAGTTGGGCAGATCGTTTCGAATACGAGTCCATAGTAACGGTGGAATACGTCGAACCGGCGGTAAATGATACTGGTAGACATCATCGAGTACTTTATCATCGAGCGATATCAAATCTTCCAGTTCGCTTTCGGATAGTCCCGACTTCGCGGCTGTTATATACGCTAGAGCATGAAATACTAAAATTCGTCCATGCTGTTTCTCGATTCGTTCGAAAAGCATCATAATCGAATCCATAACGGTCGAGGCTAGATGTGTTTCTTGCGGACGGGTGTAGCTTCGCCAGCGGCATATTTCGGCGAATACTAGTTTCACGAATATCGGAAGTGAACATTTGCTAATAGCGTTTGCGACTAGACGCCACTGATAGTTGTTTAAGTCGCGACAAGCTGTCTTCATCCACATTTTGATTACATTCATGGCAAGATCCTCGCCGAGTGCTGTTACTTCGATGAAATTATCGTCGATGTCGATCATTCGACGCAGGATATGATACTCTTGGGATACAGTTGGATTTGTTTCTTCGCAGGCACACGATAAGATAATCTAAATTTGTAACTCAAGTTTAAATGCGTTCTTCCAAGCTTAAATATTTCTCTTATTACTTTGCAATTGGGTGGCAGCCTTGTAGGTATCCAGGAAACTTTATCCTGTGCGCCAGTAAGTTGATCGACTGAATCCAAGAACAGAGTCAATGGCTGATTTACACTAGCGTAAGCAAGAAGTTGTTTAAAATGAGCTGTTAACGGTACCAAATCGTCCGGGATGTTCTCGAACGGAAGCATATAATTGTAGGATATCTAATAAGAGTTCATGAGGTTCCACAAATCATTACAAAAATTGAATTCTAACCTGCTGACATATCGAAATCAGAGTTGGAGTCAACGCACTGGAATCAGGAGTTGTTCCCAAAAATCGTATAATATTGATGGGCTTCTTGCCTTGAAACCATTCCCGCGCGACAAGTGAGGCACTCTTCGCGAGTAACGACGTCTTACCGCAACCACCCTCACCATACAGCACCAACGGTTTCTCCGAATCTCCGAGCATATATCGTTGAATGTGATCCAGATTTTCTTCTCGCCCGTAGAATACCTTGACCGAATTGTTGCAAGCATGTAGATGCTGTAGGATTTCCGTAACTATTTGACCCTGAGCACTTGAGTCTTCCTTACGCATGGCTCGATCTACCAACTTTACAATGTTCTTGTAGAAATGAGATATAAAATGATTTAGATATTCGTCGTGGGTTTCAATGTCCAAGCCTTCGCGTCCGATCCATTCGACAGTGTACCTTAGGAGCGAGAAAAAGTTATTCAGAAAATTTTTAATGGACGGTGGACTGACTAACTTTTGCATATTTGTGGATTCAATCTTGTTCGGGAGTCTTTCATCGCGCAGATTTGCAAGCAATTTTGATGCTTCCGTATCCAAACTCCGATTGATAATGTCCACAAATAATGACGCTTTCTTGAGATTTTGCAAATTAATGTTGTTGATGTATCGGACGTAGGCCAAACAATGGTTTTTCGTGTTTCTAACGTTGAGAATTCCGTTGATGACTTCGCGTTCGGTGACTGAAAATTCAGGAATTAGACATGGCTAGAATCTTGTTAAACACAAATTTATTCCTTACCCGACATAAAATAATTGTGCATCAAATCTTTATCAATTTTATCGGCAGATCCTAGCGAATGGGCAGCTTTTCGTAGAAGTTTTTGCATTTTATTCAGAGTATCCCACCAAATCGCTTGATCTTCGGCTTGGAGTTTCGGCACTCTCTGTGAAAATTAGCAATTGATTGAATTTAATTTCGAAACTACACTACAGTACTGCATTTGCCTTATTGTTGAAATTGATTAAGATCGATGAAATCGGCTGTAGCACTGAAATCGGTGGAACAGCATTGCTATCCTTTTTGTACCAGAGATCTAAAAGATTTCCATCGATGCCCATTGAAGTTAGTTCGTCTCTGAAATGATTTTTGTGTAGCAATTATAGTTTTGAATTTAGATTGAAATGAAAATACCTGAGCATTTGTAGTTCTGACGATAAAATGTATGTGGGAATGGGACGATAGCCATATTTTTGTCCAAGAAATACAACAAAATTGGGTCCCATCGATAGACGTTGGCAATTTTCGATTTCCTTCATGCAAAGCTCTGTAGTCATATGATCGTCTGTAGCTTCATCGCGAACTCCCCATCTCATGTCGACAACCTATGAAACAATAGGAGAAAGTTGCAATAATGTTGCAGAACTAGATAAGCAAGAAGGTGAGTTGCACCGTTTGCTGAAAAAATTTAAGTATGCTTAAATTTTTTCAGCAAACGGAGCACTAGGAGGTGAAGTGGTCAGCCACACGCTCGTCCGTGACTATTACCCCGGTTTTAACTTAGGTACTCGTTTACAGCTGAGTGAACTGGTAGTCCAGCACCCAATCACATTCTCGAAAATTACTTGTCGCGATTCAAATCTGGTACCAGGTGCACCAAAGGCAAGTTCTAACCACTAAGCCACCCAGACTACTCTTTTATATTGTGATCTATTAATTTCAGTAGGCTCGTTTACTTGGCATATCTGTTCAGAACTTTCCAAACATCCCAAAAATTTATAGTTATTAAATTTAGTTATTAAAGAAAAAGAAATTAAAATGAGTCAACAAGAGGTGAGCGATCTAAAAATTACGAGTACTGCACCAAAGTTTCGATTAGTTTTGATCCGCCACGGTGAGTCCGAATGGAATATGAAGAATCACTTTACCGGCTGGTACGATTCAAAACTAAGTGAACGTGGAACTCATGAAGCACAAGCGGCCGGCAAGGCCATTCGAAATGCCAACCTGAAATTCGACGTAGCCTTCACATCCGTGCTGGAACGAGCAAACGAAACTCTCCGAATAATCCTTGAAGAATCGAATCAGGAGAATATTCCGATTGAAAAATCGTGGCGCCTGAACGAACGCCACTACGGAGCATTAACTGGTCTGAATAAGGCCGAAACAGCCCTTAAATACAGCGACGAGCAAGTACAAATTTGGCGTCGGAGCTATGATACACCGCCACCACCTATGGAACGAGCCCATCCGTTCTATGATATCATTACGCGAGATAATCGCTATCGTGGTTTCTTGAAAAAGGACGATTTTCCACCTATGGAATCGCTGAAGGACACCATCGATCGAATGATGCCGTATTGGAAGGACACTATCATACCCTATATTATGATGCGGAAGAACATTTTAATATCGGCCCATGGGAATAGCTTGCGCGGCATTGTTAAGGTCCTTGATGATATTTGTGATAGTGATATTGTTGAGCTAAATATTCCAACTGGTGTTCCTTTTATGTACGAACTGGATTGTAAATTGAAACCAATGGGTCCAATGAAATTTTTGGGTGATGATGTTACAGTCCGGAAAGCCTTGGAAATGGTTGGACCATTTGCAAAACCTAAAAATAGTAAATAATTTCGAATCTTAGGTTTAATTTGGATCTTGTTGAACTCGACTAATAAACCTTTATTTGGATGAGTGGACGCACTCTTTTCTTTTGTAACGCATAGCATCAAGGTTCGACGAAAAATGTACTGCTATTTTTTTTGCTGAGTTGTGGACAAAAAATGCAAACTCGTCCAATTGATAGCTTAAGAAATCGTTTATGTTTTCGAATGACGTGCAAAAAGATAATTCCCTAAAACCCTTTATAGTTTTGGTTCCATCATCATCAATGGCCTAAGTCGGGGCCTGGCCTCCTCAAGTAGAGAAGGATCGTTCAAGTGTGAACTGTTCCAAAAGAACAGTTCACTGAAGTGAGTGAGTGAACGGACTCAATCATTTTAGTGAACTGTAGTCCCTTTCGCCACATGACACACCTTGAAAAGGAATCAATTCCTATCCTGGGGAAGTGTTGTTTTTTTTTTAGGTCATCATAACCACTCTGAACTTCGTAAGTACTTGCTATTCGGCGGCGAAGTGAGGACCTTTTTTTTGTTAGGTCATCACACTTTGAGTATGTGAACTATCTTCTTTTGATAAACTGTACTGCCTCTCACCACGTGACACAGCTTCAAAAGGAACTAGTTCTTTTGAGATGTGAAGCTCCTGAAAATCAGTTCCTTCGTAAGTGAGGACCTTTTTTTCTAGGTCACCACATTCACTCTGAGCTTCAAAAGGAACTAGTTCACTGAACTAGTTCCTTCGAGTGACTGAGTCGGAGTTAACTTAATCACTAAAAGGAACTGATTTGCCCATCTCTATCCTGAAGTCGTCGCCTCCAATCGTCTTGATCCTAAGACCGCGCCCTCCATAGGCTAATTTTTGTTCCCATCGCTTGCTTGGTTTGCCTACTGGTCTGTTACCACTCGATTTGCCTTGAAGAGTAGGCTTGGGGATTCTTCTCTCTTCCATCCGCTCTACATGGCCAGTCCACTGCAATTTACGCAGTTTGATGAACGTTGAAGCTTCTGACTCCTTTGAAGACTTGACACAGCTCATAGTTGTATCTTATTCGCCAGTCCGTTCCTTCTTTTACGGGTCCAACATTTTTCAGAGGACCTTTCTATCGTAGTTTTGGTTCCAGGTTGTGAATTTCTTCAAGGAGGTCGGAGTGGCAGTCCTCCGATTCCTTATGTTATTTAAAAAAAAAATCAAAAATCGATTAAAATCCCTCAGTTCTGAAATAGGTACCCATTTTCAAATTCGTGCCTGACTATCAATTTTGAAATTGGGTTAATTCTATACCATTTTACTATCATATTTTATTTTTGCTTTCACGATCAAACTTATCGATCGCTTTAGCCATGCTCGAAGCCATTTAAAAAAATTATTTTCATATTTCAATCGAGCTACCAACAGTCTTGCTATTGATGGCGATAAAACTTATATTTGCCATGCATGCACTAAAGTGAAACACTATCACTAAGGATTTCGTGCTTAAATGTTGACACTTATTTGATTTACGGCCTTTAATTAAAAGTTCCCGGGGTAAATACATCCCGAAAAACTTCCCTATCTGCAGGATATCGTGTTGAAATTGGCCCTCGTCAAATTGTTTACATGCCATCGTTCAATTAAGCAGGCTTTCAAAAACGGTTTGGACGGATTCCCTCATACGAGGAGCCCCATATGTGCAGTATCTGTGTAACTACATAAACTAATTTGCTGGGCGAGTGAAAACAGAAATAACTCCTTCGTGCCTGGCACTAGGAAGCCGGCTTCTTCACTCAAGGCCTTCATGTGCCCCACACGACTGTTAAAAAAGAGCCACTAATTTAGAACTCACCTGAAATTCTAAGCCATGTTTCTCGCGGCAATAGTCCTTAATTCTTGGATAGCACTTAGCCATTAGGGTGTTCCGTTCCATTGTTGTGTCTAGAAAAGAGCAGAAAATAGTGGAATTTCACAACGAGCTAGAGGATCTGCTTGAAGTCGTACCTGTAAATGTTGAACTTGTGAAAATCCGAACAATCTTAGAGCTGACTGGCGGCAAGGACTCCAACGATCCGGTAAATATCAAGTCGATTGTCCGGTCGTCCATCGCGAAAGCTATCCCAACTAATCCACTTTAAATAAACAATTTCAGCAACTATATTACTTTGATGTTGTTTCCTGCACGTCTGACCTGATGGGCTATGAAGTTCCGAACTGATTTTCATGGCTCGAAGCGTATCCTTTTTATCGACTTCTGGGTGTATTGTTTGATCGATGTTCTTGACAGAGTTGGTTATAGATTTGGTTGTAGAATTGGTGCTATATGAGAACCAGTCAGGTTTGTTTATACCTGAAGAACTTGTTGCATGCAGTTTATTCTGAATGGAAACTTCACTGAACGCAACAAGTAGGTAGGTGGATAGATTGATTGATAGTCAGTAAAAGATACATTTTCGAAGGTTGCATGGAATATCGAATTGATAGGAGGACTATAGAGAGTATAGACGCAATGGTATGCATAGATACAACGTTTGTTGTCTCGACCTTGAACTTACCGAGCACTTTATAGGGACAATAACTTCGAAAGTAGGTGCAGCATGTGTTCGAATTGAATTGAGTTTGATGCTCTTGACTTTTCATACTCTATACGAAATAGGTTTAGGTTAGATAGTATAGATTTAAGCCAGCATCACGCAAAGAAAGTTTCAGGCAAGAAAGAAAAAATCGACAACTCGAGAGAACGTCAGCAAGCTTATGTCTACCGTAACGGTTATATGTTTTATTTAACTATAATTTAGCGGGTTTTGTGATCGACGGAGATTCTTTTTTTTACGTTTGAAAGAAAGGAATACAGAATCTAATAGATTCTTCGACAGACGGACAGGAAGACTAAGTGGGTCTCAAGGAAAGGATGGTTTAATGCATAGAGCTATATGTATAATGGAGATAGCGTTCAGCGACTTTTTTGAAGCCGGAGGTTTTCTCGCATAGGACCGGCGATATTCACTAGATGCTACTATCAGCATCTTACTCACATGTATGTTATACTCCGGTATTGAAAAGAAAAAAAGCCCAACCTTTAAATACTTCGCTACTATTTGCATTTCACTGCCACCGGGCATGAAACGCTCCATACAAAAATGTTCAATTTTGCATCAAAATGCTTCAAAGTGCTTTATACAGAAACGGCGCTTTGCGATCTCCGTTAGTTATAGCTTTATGGTTTAATGTGAAGCTTCAAAAAAATTTACCTAGGGAACGGTTTAAACTTGGAAGTTGAAACTCAGACTGCATACAACAATTCCTTCCAAAATTTATTACTTTTTGAGAATGGAGTTTCATTGTCGGGGAAAGTGGGGCAAAGTGAGCCCCTTAAGGTTTGTACCGAGATTCTGTAAAATGGGTAATAGTTGTAAGATCCTTTTCAAACAAAATCCATAGCTTAGGAGGTTAGCTAGTCCATCGAATCTGGGCATTTACCTTATATTGATATCTCTGCGAGTCTCGTCAATCATAAAAAATTCTGTACTCTTTAAATAAAACGCAATTTTATTACCATTATTTTGTTTTTAAATTTTATTCTTGATAATGATAATAATAATTCTGTATAAAACGCTGGTAGCAAATTAGCAATTATATATGTTATAATATTTTTATGTAAATGGGTTTATGAAAACTAGCCTACTTCATTGTTATATTGTTGATTGATTTAGAATATTATTAACTTGTTCTTTTTTCTAGCTTGGCATATAAAAATTGCTTAACCTTTTTGTTTTTTTTTTATTACTATTTTAATCCCGCATTAAATTGTTTGTTATTAAAAATTACATAAAAAGCGAGAACACAATTGTTTACAAGCGATTTATGTACATAGTCCATTATATTGTTAATAGAAATACAATTATTACATTTACAACATTCAAAACTTTTACTAATAACTATTCATAGGAATATATAATATATAATTTTATAAATAATATAGAAAATATTAACAATGAATGATATTTGGATTCATTAGCACATTTCTTGGATAATTTACGAAAGAAAAAGCAATAAAAAAAAAAACAAAATGATATGCAATCGAGGAAGTACTAAAAGAATTACGTCTATTTAGTAAATTATACTATTGGCAGGCTTTCATATTTATTCGTAAGCTATTAATATTTAATTATTCTTTATTATTATTTATTGAAGGATTATGATTTTAGTTTAATATGGAGAGGATCATTGATCAATTTATGAACTAGAAATCATAAAAATAACTGACTATTAAGACCAGTAAGTCTAGCTGTACGAATTTAAATAGTTTATGAATTTTGTATGTGATTTGACAGAAAAATTCGTTTCGCTTCTAGTTAGTACTAGGCTGCATGAGATAGTTTCTACATTCCAAACAGATTTATGTTGCTGTTTCCGTTTTTCATAAACGAAACCTCTACAAAGACTAGGTTTAATTATACAGTCGAAAGCTAACAAGATCATGGCCATGCCTTCCTATGAGCAGAAACTTGAACCACTCTAACAAACCCCACACTTTTGACCAAACTCCTAATTTTCATCGCAGCCGTTAGAGACCATTAACTAAACATTAGCCACAGTTGTGTTAGGCTGGCCGCAGACTGAAAGAGCAAAAACAGTTTTAGGCAAAAATATATTTGACTAAACAATGATCAAAGCACGCGACTAATCAGTATGCATCGTTCATTGAATTGCTATTGAAAAAGCGACATATTCATGTTTAGTCAAAAATGTTTTTGACTAAAACTGTTTTGGCGCATCAGCGTCAGAATTAAGCGAAAGAAAACTGTTTTGTTCTTAATGCGCAGAAATTTTAAGGTTTGGAACTTTTGATATGATCGCATGGAATAATAATAATTGCAATAATTGCATAACAATTTTTATTCACACAAAATTATCGCAACCATAATACCTACGCGTAAAGATAAAGTTATTGTATACATGGATCGCTAACACCAGTCATAATAAAGATAATGAACTATACAGCTTCATTTTTTTTTCAATACAACGTTTCATCATAAAAAACATCAAAAGGTTCTGCGAGCTTGATTTCGAGATCCTGTAGTTTCATCACGGTCCTACATACGTAATGTCTTTTAGTGGCACGATTTTATTCCAAACAGTGGAAACAATGAAAGATAGATACAAGTCTAATATCGATATCAATCCTTGTGGTCCATCCTTGTTGTCGTCTATGAAGGACAGTTGAGATTGCAGAAACATCCAGAAGTTAGCCTTCATTATGGATAAGTGAACAGGTTTCAGTTGGAAATCAGTAGATGGAATAAATGGATAGAAAACTAGAAGTGGTGTTGTTTTAGTAATTAAAGTTCCATTAAGGGAGTCATTCCGTGTGATTGGTTCAAAAAAAACGGATTAATTGCATCCAAAAATAGTGTAGAGTATGTGGGCGAAGTGATTTTCCGATATGGCCGCTGTTTCGAATATAACGGTCAGTTTAGTCTCGTTTTTCTCAAAACGGTATTTTTCAAATCGGTAGACACGATATCTCGAAATCTATCGAACGAATTCCTTTGAAATTTGGTAAACTTCTTTATTACTCAAGTAGACACTTTGGAAACTAGAATAATTGTGATTCATTAAGCCGTTTTTTTTGTGGAGCTGAAGAAGTCGTAAAAAACACCAAAATTTACGATAAACAAAAATCCCAAAAATTCACTGTAACGATCAGCTCAATGACGATGTTTTCATCGAAGAGGAAGTGCTGGTAAGGAGGAGCCAATTGGGTACACTATAAACTCTTAAACTGACCCTCTTTGCTGTTCTCGTATAACAGGACGTATCCGCGATCGGTAGCGTATTAACTCCGATACCGATTGCAGTCCACTAGATCAGGACATGTTTCCACAGCTGCAACAGATGATCAGAATAAGGAACAGTTGTTACAACGACAACCTGCACCATCTCCATTTCGATCTAAATCTCGAAATGTTAAAATGCGAAAGCAATCAATAATCGGTATTTTCCTGTCAACTTTTCTGTTTAGGTAGAATATATCAGCCGGCAACACAGAATAATAACTTAACCACTGCTAAGTACTGCTAGCACAGTACCACTCCTCAAAAATTTTCGCTGTTCTCCACACAAAGCATACAGCAGTTCCGGAAAGAATTTCAAATATTAAACCCGGTTTGTTCTTGGGTTCAACAACAACACTCAGCAGTTGAGAGGACACAGCTATGCGTGTTCAAGCCCAGAGAACTTTGAAGTTGTCACCCACCTAATGCAGTCATATAAGTCTCTTCGCACGTATGCTTGGTAAACTGCTTGAATCTAAACCTAAGGCTTTGACCTTAACCACCCTTAAAATAAAAATTAATAGCCGTTACAAATTTCGTAGTATAAAAATCAATATAGTCAAATTTCATAACATGCGAAACTGACACCGAGGAACATTTTTCTAACGGAAAAAAATAGAGTAAAGTAAAGTAAAAGGAGCAAATCAAAAGAAACAATAATTTTTTTTTTTAAAATTAAACAACAATTTTATTGATTTATATTATTTCTAAGTTATTAAATTTATACGAATATATTGCTATAAAATGCAAGGCTTCTTAATAAATTTAAGTCTCCTTTCTTTATATTATTAAAAGTTATATTTCGTATCAATAATATTCAATTAAATGTCCATAAGTCCATAACTATATTGAATTTGTAATATAAAATAACAACAAATATTCATCATGTTTTCTTTTTCTTTTTTAATACTTAGATAAATTGCATGAATTTGAAGCAAATAAATAATTTTGATTATTATATTTTACAATACACTTAAGCCCGAAATTAAGTGAAACTTTCTTGTATGTATGATTATCGTTCTACTAAAATTAAAAATAATTTATTTTTATTCCACTTAAATCGAGTTTATTTTCATGATTTTATATTTAATAATAATAATTAAAAAAAAACAATAAAATAATAAGAATAAGAAGGAAATAATGAACAATATTGGACAGAAATAGACGACTTATGACAATTGGATATTATTTTGAAAAAGTTCGGCGTTATTATCATGTATCCTCAATTTATTTGACTTTGATCAATATGATAATGTCGAAGAACTATTTGATTGTGAATAAGGAAAATTCATGCAGAGTTCACTTCTCCGTTTTCTATTTACGCATACGATGTATCGCCGTTTTTCAGAGCTGCATCAGCTATTGACGTTGTTGACGGGGAGGTGACTGTAATCCTAGAATAAGAAAAAACTGATACCGATTAAAAAATTAATGAATTGAGTTAGTAGAGGTAACGATTATGACGGTAAGATGAAAATAGAATGAGTTATATACATACATACATCAGAAAATAAGTAGTGAGTTCAAAGTACATGCCACTATTGTTTAAAACTGCTCGACAACCACAAACTGTGAATTTAAGAAAGCTGTAAGAACTTTGGGTGGAGAAAAATTCATGCAAGCATTTAATCTAAAGGGAGTTAAGGTAGTACATTAATTTTTAGCGAGGTTTTTTTTTAATTCAAATGGTTTTGTCGTTTAAAGTCCAATTTATAAACACCGAGGATCGCACGTAGTGGCCAAGAAGGTGCTTGATACCCCCACAAAATAAATCATAAAGTGAATTAAAGATGGGCACAGCAGTTCCTTTCAGTGAAGTACTTCACTCCGAGTCACTCACTTTGAGGAACGAGTTCAGTGAAGTAGTTCCATCGTTCAGTAGTCACTTCAATTCACTAACTGAATGGAACTCTTCGCGCCTTCGTTTCGGACTCACTACCACCAGTCACTTCAATTGAAATGTTCACTCCTTCTATGTCTTCTAACAGCTGTTTAGTAGCCACCGGAGTGCTGGTGGGTTTATGGATTTTCTTCTCTAAACAGCCGCTCACTACAGTTTACCGAAAGGAGTAAGTTACTTCACTCATTCACTTCAATGAAGTGTTCGATTGGAACAATTCACTCTTGAACGACTCATCTCTAAAGTGAATAACTTAAAATTCTACGAAAGTGAAGATATTCAAGAGATACGGTTTTTTTTGATCGACGGCAGTTTTCATAACTTCAACATTTCAATGAATTATTTACAGATTAAAAAGTCCTTAAGTATTTAATTAGTTTAAGTATTTAGAATAAATAATCTCCATCTTTGTAGTTATGTGCAACTGCCAGCTGAAAATCGGCAGTGTAAAAGCATAGAATATTTCTGTGTTAGGTATTCTAAAGAAATACAGATTAAAGTTTCGGAGTTCTTCGAAGATCCGAAGCTGGACGGAGTTCTTCGAAGATCCGGCGCTGGACTGGACCATTACATCTATCTGATATGCACTCTCCGTTTTTCGAGCTCTCGATAAGGTTATGAATGAATGCTTTATCTAGAGCACGAATTCGGGCTTTAGATTGAACCCAACACACCTGCAAAAAGATCAAAGATCGTCTCGTTTTAATTCCTGCAAAAGCATTCTTGGTTTATGCCCACACTCTTGCCGAAGGTTTTTAGCAGGCTTAGAAACCTTTAAGGGATTTTCCGACTTCTATACTTAGATTCGAACTAAGCTTCCACATCGAGAACAACTCCAAGACCCTGTGGACTGGATGATAGGCACAGTTGATAGCTTGAGACTGTTTGTCCACTTTATCAATCATTTTGATTCACGATTGATACTTTCTTACAATCTATTAAATCTCACGCACTCTGTCCAATGTTAGTCACCTAATTACTTACTCAACAAAAGCCGTCAATGTTTGCAAACGGTAATTTTACAATGACATAATCTACCTGTTATAATCCAGGTGTTAAATTACATCATCGCCATCATCAAAGCTACTATCAAACCCTAGTTGTTTGTACTTTTTATAATTCAAAAATCTAAATGATTAGGTAAAAAAAAGTAGTAAGCAAAAACCATAGCATGTACTTAGTTGCGATATTTTATGAATGAAGTTTGAAGGTGCTTTCCATGTGCGAAAAATCAGTTAGTGTAGAAATATTGTAAGATGTGTTGAAAATGTAAATAAGTTGCTCTTTAAAACAATTAAAACTAAAAACATACCTCGGACTGTTATCACTTTTCTTTTCCCTTATAACTAAAGTTGTATCACTCAAACCATTTGCACTGTCTTTCGTCACCGACACCGACAACATTCGCTTTGTTTGAATTGGTCTAAGTCGTTGCTCTAAATCACTTATCGATCCTTCAGTACTTTCACTATCGTCACTGAAAGTACGAAAAACATATTAAAATCACGATCAAGTCTAGTTCATCTAGTTGCTGCATACCTTTCCGTCACATCATCATCGCCTTCTTCCATGGCTTGTTGAAGATCAGCTATCCGCTGCAAAGCCAATCGTAAATCATTTCGTAACGAAGCCGATTCGGCTTCAGCTACCTCGACTTTCTTTTCGATATCTTTGCGTCGCGTTACCGACTCCTGTTCACGATTCGATATCGTATGGAACTCTTCGCGTAATTCACGTAAACTTTTTTGAACTTTCTTGAGTGCATCCTGAGCCTGCATTTCACGTACTTTCGATTGAGCAACTTCGTTTTGTACTTTCTCCAGGGCATCTTTATGTCGTGTCGTTTGTACTTCGAGTCGAGATCGGGTCGCTTGTTCGAGCTCGAGACGCGATTCTAATTCTTTGGCTCGTAATTCAAGTCTGAAAATTGAGGAGAATTTACGTAAAAAAAAAAAATTCAACGAGTAATTGGAAAAAACGACTTACCGCTTCGATTGCACTGCAGCAGATGGATCACTCAAATTTTCAATATTTTCAAGACGAGCTTGCAATTCGGAAACTTGTTCTTTCAACGAGTTTCGTTCAGCTTCGATTTCGGACAGGCGAATTTCATACTCGGACATTGCACTCTGCTCGTTATTCAGCTGCTTTACAGACGTACTGTACTTCTTCATCAGTTCGGCCATTTCTTCTTCGTTCTCTTCGATTTGTGCCTGTAGTTCGGATCGATCACGATGTGCCGATGTTGCACGATCCTCTGCATCATGTTTGGCTCGTTGGGCTTCCTCGTACAGTGCTTGGGTTTCGGCCAGTTCGGCTTCGGCGGTTTGACGTGCTTTCATAGCAGTCGTACGTGCCGCTTCGGTATCGTCCAATTGATTTCGGAGCTGTCGAATAAGTGCTTTGCCGGGCGAATCAACCTTGGCACGTTCCAATTGGGCGTGAGCATCCTTCAAAAGGGCCTTGTATTTCCGTAAGTCACGGCGTAGTTTTTGGTTTGCAACTTCTTCGGCTGCCCGATCTACTCGATCTTGTTCTTCCATGGATTGAAGTCGTCGTTCCAACTCGTGCTTCTCACGAAGCAGTAGTGTTCGTTCTTCGTGCTCTGTTTCAAGTTGACATTCGAGTGCTAGAATTATATTGAATTAGGCAATTAGTGAAATAATATCCGGCTTTTTAATAACATTATCCATTATGCTTCAATATTTCGAACGAATGAATCGAATTTGAAGCAAATTCAATAGCAAACTGTCTCAATGAATCATAAGGCTTATCAATAACACAATTTGCTGATAATCACACCTGGAGCCGAAACTTTTTTGGCAGATTATCGCATAGCTGAGTCATAATTCAAGATATTTTTTTATATAAAACACAATATTCTTTCACCTTTTATTTTCTTGTACGAACTGCCTCTAGCTTCCTCCAATTCATCATCTCGTTGCTGTGCCTCACGTCTAGCATCTTTTCTCATCGTTTCCAAAGACATTTCCAAACGTAATTTTGCTTGCTCCAAGAGCTGTACTTGGCCGGCCATTTCGTCAAGCTCCTCCTCCTGTTCCTTGAGGCGACGATCCAAATCCATTTTAGACCGTCTCAATTGGGCTACTTCTTCTTCAGTACCACCACCGAATGTCATCTCATCTAATTCACGTTGTAGAGCGGTTAACTTCTCTTCCTTGAGTTCGAGCTCAAGACGAGTGTCCTGCAAAGAAGATTTGTTGTATATTTCGAGCCTTCTCGATGAAAAACGAATAAAACAACTCTACGTACCGCTAAGTTTTGTTCCAACGTGAATTTCTCAGCTATAAGTACGTCCTTTTCACGAGCAAGTCGATCCTTGGATTGCCTTTCTTGACGGGAAACATCCTAAAAATATGAACCAATTATTAGTAAGCATTAAAATTTATAACAACCGTTCATTTACCTGTAACGACTGGCACTCCGAATCGAATTTTCTTTGCTTCTTCTCCAGTAAGTTGTTTCGACTGTTCTGCTCTTCCAACAGCATCCGAAGATCGTTCATTTCATTTGTCATCTTTTGTGCTTTACGTTTCCACTGACCAACTACTTGTCGTTGTTCTTCAACTTCCTCATATGCATCCGCTAGCTACAATGCCGATGGAAAGCATAAGAGAAGTAAAACATTAACAACGCTAGATAAATCATACTACTCCCATACGGAGATAAGAAGCCGCAGAGGCTCAATGAAGATAAGTTCAACAAACTCGGATTGAGGAAAAAAAAAATAATTCTGAACCATATCTTAACGTCGAATACGTACCTTCTTCTCTAATTGTTTTTTAAGTCCGACTAATTGTTCCAAATCATGTTCATGTTGGGACTGTAGTCGTCTTTTTGTAAACTCTAATTCCCGGGCTACACGTTCATATTTCAATTTGTACACCCCGCCGGAATCTTCGTTATCTGCATCTTCGTCTTCTGAGAGTCTACGGATATAAGAACAAAAAAACCAGCCAAATATTAGATAAGAATGTTTCTTGTCATGCCACTGAGTTTGATCTTCCGTCTAGATCGCACCGCTAATGTTCTTACCCATTTAGATCGGATTTAGCGCAGATCAGTTCCATTTCTAACTTTTCCGAGCTTTCTTGAAGATTCTTCACTTTCAACTGTTGTTCTTGAAGATCTTTCTCAAGCTTCAATCGTTCACCTGTTTCCGCTTCTAAACGTTCGCTCGTTATATTTGAAGCGGATCTTTCTTCTGCTAAATCAACCGTCATCTCTGATAGCTGAAAAAGAAGCGGAAAAGAAAATGATAATCATGTATTTTATTGTAGAAATATATTTTTTTTCTGATTACATAGATCATTTTTGGCACAGGTAAAATAATTTATCTACCTTCGCGTATGTAATACTGATAAATGATGAAATAAAGTAAATAGCACAGCGATGATTTAAATCAAGAAATTAATTATTTTATCAATTTTTCTTCCAAAAAACCGACGGAAGAAGACGGTAGTCTTTCTTTCGATAAGATGGTTTCAGGAATTTAGTAATTATTTTAAATTCTTTCCGATAAAATGCGGAAAATACGTGCACCTTTCCGTTTTTCAATCTTTTAACAGAGTGTGTATACTGAAGACTTAATGGAGCGAATTGTAATTTCAATTGTAAAGCAAAGCCGATGCAAGTTGTTTGAATAGTGAAATTAGATATGCATTGGAAGCCGCAGTGAGATATCAGTGTGATGTTAAATATATACACGCCCTCATTTCAAAGCATAATAGGCAGATTGCCGAGGAAACACTGACGTATTATTGTTATACACATGTAACCACATTCGTTACAAAACCAAAAAAAATCTGCAATCAACAATCGCAGTGCAAATTCAATATTTTTTCTCAATACAGTTCGGGATTTAACAATTTATTTAATATTTTGAGAGTTAATAATACCCAACATCTTTTAGATACATAGTAAACAAATATGTCACAGCTTTTTCAAGTAAATTTACATTGCGATGTAATAGTCAACTTGAATGTAATTTTCAATTTTCGGTCTGTAAACTTCAATTTGCAATCAGTAAATTTCAACTTCAAAAGTAGCTAATTCACTGGATATTCTCTTGAATTTACACTCTAAAAATAGTGTAGCGCTCTTTTATTTCTACTTCTAAATTATTTATTACAAACTTACTCTTAATAAAAGCCTGGCTTTGCTGCGTAGGTTTGGCACGAGTAGCCACTGCGCCACCGAAGGCGTTTTTCAGTAGAAAACAAAATTGAACGAAGCGTCCAACTTCGTGGTTTCATATATTACATGTTTTTCTTCGTAAAATTCATATAGATGTGTAGAATTACACGAAAAAGAACGTAATTTCCAATTTATATAAAAATATATAGGTCTATTAAGCGCCAGAGTCACATTTCACAAAGTAGGTGGAAAGTCACAACTAATTCAAAATTAATACAAAATTGTGACTTTCCATCTACTTTGTGGCTTGTGACTCTGCCGCTGAATAGGCCTGATAGTTATTTTTACATGAAATGATGCGTTATTTTGTGAATTGTATGGTTCAGTTGAAAAGTACATGAATAATTTACTAATACCAAAAATTTCGTGTAAAAGAAATTGAAATGTGTACATTTACTTGAAAAAATGAAATATACAGGAAATTTTATGTAATTGTAATTGTAATTTTTTTTAAAAAAGTGTGGATCTTATAAATCTTGCTATGTTACATAGCTTCCACTTATTAATATCACCAAAGTCATCGAGGATATATGAGCAGAGGTGCCGTCTTCTCGTTCCCATAGGGCCAGACATTGGCATAGGACGTGACAGATTGAGTCTTCTACTTCTGGATCACCGCAGCTACGACAGAGATCATTGGCTTTGGCATCTAGTCGTCTAGCGTCTCTACCGATTTTTGTTTATCTAGGACAACCCCAAGATATTTAGCGTAATAAAGACGAAGTTCGTCGCTCCCATCTTTGGTATCTTTGGTAGTTTTAAGAAGGGACGAAGCGTTGAGCCATCGCGCACACTAGACACCAAAAGGGCCGATAGCGATCCCTTCGAAGCCTCGTAGGTCACCAAACGTCCCCTAAACAACCCAGATCCCTAAAGAACTTGACTAGCTAACCATGGCCTATCGACCTCAGTTCCTCAAAATTGTCAAAGAAAAGACTGTCCAACTACCTCCGTCGCCTCTTTGCAACAGCCTGAAAATCACACAAAATATGAGGACGCAGGACCAGCATAGTTTTAGAAGGATTAAACCCTAAACCGCTTTTATTGGCCCATTGTCGTAGTTATCAACTTAATAGCTCTCTTTTTGGACTCTACCAAAATAAAACAGTGAGGATTTCGATGCTCAAGCCAAGATATTCAGATAATGTGGGTTTTGTGAATATTAACCAGTTTAGATGGACTTGTTTTGTTTTCCATTCAAAGTTAACGAAAAGGTATTCTGGGTTTTTTGAAATTGGATATTGAAAATGAATATGGTATATAGTATAACAGAACATGAATTAATATCAATTAGGTATTACACTTGGTAGTGCTGCACTTTCGCAATACACTACACCTACTCTTGTTGCTCTCTTATACTGCATGTAGCGTGTCGCAAAATCTCTGAAATATTGGAGTGACCAGATCACGTACATTATCTTATATAGTAAAAATCCCGATTTGACTGCTAAGCGACGATGTTTACGTTGTGTGATATTATACAGAAATGTATGAGCGCAAGGTCCTTGATAGCGGTGCCTTCCGTTTACACCAAAATTTATTTATTTCTGACGCAATATCTAAATAACTGACGACAAGAGGCGTTAAAAATGCACGAAATCGGCCAGTAACCTTAATAATATTATATTAAACATGATTTTCAGTTAATCCGTAGCTGGCGAATTTAAATAAAATGGGGATTATGTAGTAAATTCATTTGATCCCGCTGAGAAGCAGAAAGAAACCAGAGGAATTTAATCGAGGCTTTTTCGATGTTTACACTTTACAGGTAGAGAAAACAAGTTTTCAAAATAATAATTAATCTTGCTAATTTAAAGTGAGTCAATTTATAAGAACGAGTGATAAAAACATGAAGAGAATTAGTGATTTAATCGACTTTCGTTAGAATATGAGTAAAAAACAGTTCAAGAAACAGTTTGCAGAATCTTCTACAAGAACATTGATGAATAGTGCCATATTTTCTCCATCTCTAATAATACTATGCACACAATATAAATATGAGATTCATTTCGCATTAATGAAGTACGTTATTACTACTAGTTTTTTTTATGTAAACTGTCACAGAATTAAGTTAAAACAAAAAGGGGTTTGGTATATGAATCAGTAAAATGCCACTAATCTACCGGGTAGGTTACATGTATCCAACAGTCAAACGATTACCAGAAAGCGTAAATATCTAGTAATTAATATATTTCCACACTAATTTCTCACCATATGAAAATACGTGAGCAAAACGAGCTACCAGATGTCAGTACCATACTAAAGTCCTTAGAAAAAATACTCCCTAAAATTGCGAAAACTTGAGAATTCATTGAACTGCCAAAAATTTATTTTATTAAATTTAGGCTAAACAAATTAAAGACTAAACTAAGATAATGCCTACACTTCTACAAAATTAATAATTCGCGTACCTACTAAGCCGCCTAAAACTTTATTTTCAGAATACTTTCAGATAGCCCGACGCTTTAATACAGGAAAAGCGGCCAATTGGTCCGCAATGTATCGCAAACGTCGCACCGACTAATTTGGGGAACGCTTTTGGGGTCGTACAGACGTCGGCATAACTATGCTGCGATCGTAAATCGACCATTAGGCTGGACGCACACTCAAAGAGCAATAACAGTTTTAGTGAAAAACGTTTTTGACGTCTTTCAGTGTGCGTCCAGCCTTATCCGACTTGTCATAAGAAGTCAGCTATATGTTTGTTATGTAACTTTAAAGTTTTTAATGACCAAGTAGTTTTTCTTTCTATACCACACAAAATTTTAAGTTATATTTCTTACAGAAATAACTTTCGAGTCATATTCGTAACGAAGAAGTCGTACAAATGACTACATAGTCATATTTTCAATAGTTATTTAGTAGGTACTATAGAAAGGAACTAATGTCCTTCTCATCATTATTGTATTCTCTCGATACGGGTCTTTTCTCTACAAGCTTAAATTAAAATTTATTGGAAATAGTGATTTCACAGAAAACATGATCACTGATAACCAGAAAGATAAAGATTCATTTAATAGCAAACATATTCTTAAACCAGAAAATCATGAAAATAAAATTTGGCAAGCGGCAACATTACGATATCTCAAGCGACAGAAATATCGTGATCAAGGTATTAATAAATTATTGTATTGTTATTGTTATATAAGATTTTATTTGGTTTTTGCTATTTTATTTAATACCAACAATTTTGATAAACAAATAGTTTGCATAGCTGACCCAAGATCAAAACAGAATAAGCCGTCGCGACAGTATTTTCATAGCTAGAAAGTGATGGGACGATGTCACGAAAATAGCTAACAAGTTAATTTTTCTAGTAATTTAATAAATTTGATCAGCAGTTATTATCGAGGTTATGATAAGTTTTATGCGAAACCATTTACGACTTTGTAACTAAAACGTCGTACTAACGTTGTCCTAACTTAGGATTTAAAAAACTGAAAGCAAGTGACTAGCAAGTTGAATTTACTTGGTTGCGCAATGTCGGTACTGGTAATTATAACTTTTAAGGGCCGGTTTAACAGTCAAAGCTGAAACCAAAAATTTGGTTTAAGATTAGGAACTTGTTCGTAAGATCCAAAGCTTAAACCAAATTTTTGGTTTAAGCTTCGAGTGTGAATTCGGCCCTTAGTCATAAAGACTAAGGTGTAGTTTAATGGTAGTCTAATGATTCAAAAAAAAAAGTATCAGTTCGATTCTCACTCAACGCAAGATTTATTTATATTTAATTTTCAGTTCAGTGAACAGTGCGAAATGTTTAATAGGGTTTGAAGGATGAAATACTTACGCAAATATCATAAGAGCTAACAGATAGCAGTTCCATCATCCCGTACGCCACTGTCACGAACAAAGTCAAGTACGTATAACATATATATAAGTGCCAAGTTTCAACTTTCTAGCATTTACCATTTAAGGAAATCAAAATGTTTCGCCTAAAACTTTTTTCTAATTCACAACATTTCACTCCCGATATGGTCAATCTAGTTTGAATACTGCGAAAATTGCTTAAGCATCTTGAGTTATTAGGCGTAAAAGGAATTACGTCAAGCGTTTGAAAGCGAGAACCGGAAATTTTTTTTAAAATTAATTTTAGGTCGTCAAAAATATTTTATTCGAAAAAAAACGTGCCTACATATAAAAGATTTGTGCGTGGTGAGCATTTCTTTTAAAATATGGTATATATTTTTTCTATTTGAAAATTTACCAACCCAAATGATAACATAATTATTCAAAATTTTTTGAATTAATTAAATGAACGATTCACTAAGAAAACTATAAAACATACCAACATTGAAATAAATTAAATTTAGTACGAATATTTTCCAATAATTTCAGGTTTGTTGACCGTTCCAGTTTTTATAGAAATAAAATCGTTTGAATACAAAATTTTCGAATTAAAACGTGTGATTGGATTTAGTTCATTCTTTATCCCATCAAAAGAGTGGCCTTATTTGGAATTAAACAGCATAAGTAAGCGGTTTATAGTTCTTGTATAAATTTAAATAAAACGTAAAATATTCTTAAAATTCGTACACAGCAAAGAATATTTCGAACCGAATCAGAAGCCAAAAAATCTGTGAGAGGTAGGTCAGGAAAGTGTGGCTCTAATCAGTATTCTAATTTAATCGGAACCAATTTCTTGACGTAGTTTATTTTTATGTAACTTTTTTGTTTTTATTTAATTTGCTTCGATTTAGAATGATGTATTTTAAGAACATTCATTTTATACTGGTCTACATGTTGGGTTTGTCTGTAAGGCTGTTGTATTTCTCTTGGAATTTGAAGTTTCTTCTGCATTTAGTGTGAGTTATATTTTTGTTAGTTGCATTAATTATAAGTGACACTGTCTTGGATTATTCCATTGACTCACTCAAATTTATATATAGCTTAGAAGAATATATGGTTTATAAGTTAATGTGTTGTATAATTAATTTGTATTGATTTGATCATATTGGTTCAGGGATGTTTGTAATTTTCAGGAAAATCCATCGATCGTTTTCCATGTTCAAAACCGTATTTAGCGG
The DNA here is from genome assembly GCA_949128065.1 of Beris chalybata. Classification (NCBI taxonomy): domain Eukaryota; kingdom Metazoa; phylum Arthropoda; class Insecta; order Diptera; family Stratiomyidae; genus Beris; species Beris chalybata. The sequence continues at coordinate 13,165,330 of OX421894.1, forward strand.
ATTTGACTGAAGACACAAAACCTTAAAATTTTGTGCGAAGAGTCCGGAAAAGGTATTCCAAAATAGAAACATTGTTATATCTCTACTAAGAAATAAAAATTAAAAAATACAAAATTTCTTTTTCATTTTTTTTTATTTATTGAAATTAAAATTTTCGGCATTCACGAATTTCGATATATTTCTTGGGTCTAATAAGATATTTAATTCGCTTTTACTTCTATGGTCTTTATGTACAACCGTGTCAAATTTTATTTCAGGATTTTGCGATAATCAGCTCGTAAGAGGTTGTGGTTATTGACCATGTTCTTACGATCGTTCGATGGGATATTATTTTTTTTTACTTTAACAGGTTTTGTACATAATCGTCTAAAAATCAGATTTTGTTAACCCTATTTCCCTAGGGTTTAATCCTTAACAGGTTTTGTAGATGATCGTCTAAAAATCAGATTTATTTTTAACCCTAATTCCTTAGGGTTTATTTTCATTGAAATTGAAAAAATAAATCGTCCACCCCCTACAAACGCCTAAAAATGGTTCTTAGAATTTTTTTGATATCCAACCCAAAAATCGTGAAAAGGGGTTGAATATGTTTTCAAGAATTTCTTAACATCTCTTAATACCGATGAGATATCGACTTAGTTAGCACTTCTACGAGCTACTTATGCAAAAGTGATATTAGGATTTTGATATATTAAACCCTCAAGGAATAAAATAGGGGTTAAGTACATCTACACAAATGCATTGATATCTCTCAGTACAGATCATTAATATACCATTCTTCTATACTAAATAGTTTTTTCCTTTCACTGATCGATTGAAATCTTACAGTATTTAATTTTCCAAAAAAACAATATTTTACAATGAATGAAATTTATTTTATTTTGAAATTTTTAGAATTCATTTTATTTTAGTTGATATGACTAATTAGTAGGAATACTCTCAAGTAAAAATGCTTTCTATGTACGTACGAACGTATTTAAAAAAGTAATGGCCGAAAGATAAATTCTTTAAAAACAAACATTTAAAGTTTAAATTTAGCGCCAGCAGTTATTTGCTGAAAGCGTGGGAATTTCAGAAACAAGCCAGAACTTACTGAATGATCTATTTATCTATTGATACACAGAGCAAGCGATGACTATTAAAACTTTCTGTTTGAATGCAGAGAAAATAAAAAAAATGGTTTTATTTTTTTTTACCTAAATTCTAAAAGAAAATCGGAAATATTCAGAAATTTAAAAATAAATATGAGAACTAATTAAGAGGAGTTTTGTGAAGGATTTACGACAAATTTAATTTAATTTTACTCGTAATATGATGAATTGGATGATAAAAAAAAAAAATGCGCTCCAGATTCTAAAAATATTTATTTGTAAATGTTTACTTTAATTCAGAGTTAAAAAGATCATAACAACTGCGAATAATCAGATACTGTGTTATTTGCAACAAATTCTTTATTTTGGCAACGGTGAAACGATTCCCATCAAAATAAAAACGCATTATTTTCGAATTTTTATTGGATGTTTTCCTGTTGCGTAGATTCATGTTAATCACGACTTAATCCAAATAGAACATGCTCAAATTAAACCTTTCGCACCACCGGGTGGTGGTTAAGAGTATGTTATTTGAGACAGCAATAGACCATGTTCCAAATTTTATCTTCCTGGTACGATTGGTTCGGAAGATATTGTAATTCAAAGTTTTTTACTCACACGTTTCGGCTTAAACATTAAATAGCACTAGTCGAATCTCTCAATATCCCTTAAAACAACTACAAAGTTTCAACTTTCTGGCATCAATTGATCAGAAGATACAGGTCTTAAAGAGCTTGCACTCGAGCAATTTTTCAAGCAATTAATTGCCCGGCGACTATTGCTAAAACTAGTGGAGCAATACCAGGCAATATCATGCTAGTTGCGGCAATATTTCGGCGGTTTGACAGATTGCTGGTATTGCTCGCACTATGGTTGCTGTATTTCCACTAGATTGGAAAATTCCGAGCAATTTTCATCGTTCGAGTTGTCAAGTTTTGTTTTGAGTTTTGGATTTATTTGTCAAGTTTCATGTGATAACGGCTTGTAATTCAAATATTTCAAATTTTATTTTAAGTTTTGATTTGTTTTTTAAATTTGCTTTCGTGTTTTTCATAGACTGAATTTTCCGTGTATTGTTCAATATCGATAATCACTTTTGGTTAATCAACGAGTTGACAACCAATTGATCCATATCGTGTTTTCGTGACATAAAATTGTCTGAAATTGCTGCAAATTGAGCAATTATTTTTATCGCTCGTGTAAAAGCACCTTTAGAATATTTCAATTCCAGTTTTCGAGCGTTTGCACGCATTGTTTTCCCCACACTATCACACCCCTAACATCGACCACTTTTTCACAACTAGGGCCACTAGCATAGTTCTACATAAGTTCTAAGTTCGAGATTCCTAGAATAAGCGGTTCCTGAGATCTAGAAGAACCAAAATTGCAGCTCCCTGATGTACGGATAATATTCAAATTGCTTTCCAGTGCGAACTTTTTTGAGAGAATATTTATAAAAGAATCAAAAAAAAAAATATTTCCAGATCGCTTTCAATAAAGTGGGTTGTTTTGTAGGAGGAAGTAGATTTGAGGGAGTGAAAGAACCTTTTTTTTGTAAATAATAATCACTTCCAATTGAATCAGAGTATAAAGCCTCCAAAAACATTTAAATCTCCCAGAGGAGATTTGTTTGGAATTTTTCAGCTCATTATCAAACTATGTCAAAAATTTTACATGACAATTTTAGTTAGATTTCCAAAAAATTTAGTAGCTTGCTTATATTGCCAGATTTTGGCAAATAGATTTTAAAATCTCGAAAAGGATTTAAATCACCCTGAAGAGATTTATTTAACATTTCTAAAACTAAGATGCTGACTATGGCGCCAAAATTTTTTTGCCTAGTACGCGAATCTAGTCCGAGCTAGGGCTGGACACTCACAAAGAAGGTGGATGACAGTTTCCCTCTTATTGGTTTCCCCACAACTGCGGCAATTGACGTTAAAGGGAATACCCAGTTTGGCCGAAGAAGGTACGTCTATTATGTAGCCAGATTTATATTTTTTTCCTCACTTAGCTGTCGTCGCCTATGTAAATCTCAGGTCGCTATTTGAAGGATTCTAAGGACGTATCAGATCATAGCCCCATACTAATTTTGGAAAGGTTTGGAATATCTGAGCCGTAGCAGGAACAACACTTTTTCCATCATAAACATAATATAAATTCATAACATAAATTCTATGTGATAATTGTCAAATATGACACACAGCTGTTCTAATTTGTTAATTTCGCGATAATATTCAAATAATAAGCTGTATTTCTTACATCTCTCGGAAGAGTTTATTTTGAAACATTTCAACTCTATTAAAAAAAATTAAATGCGTATGAAATTAAAAATAATATTCACCTCATCATCTTCAATGATCGTGCGATCGTCATCGGAAATATCGCGAGCAATCGAACTAGATCGTTCAGTTGGTGGCAACGTCTTGGCCAACTGATATCCTTTTATTAAAATATTGGTCGAACTTTTCGATCGTCCTATCGAACTTCGATCACAACTTCGTTCGCGTTGCCTTTCGATTAACGAGATCGTATCGTGATCGACAGTTGATCGACCAGTTTTCGTACTCATCGTTTTCCATTCCTCCATAACATGATCGGTTCGCTTCAGGAAATTATCGATCTTTGCACTTAGATAATTCGAAGTTGTTTGAGGATCGGTAAAGGCCGGCGAAGGACGAAAAGTTTGGCGTACAGGTTGTTTCTTACAGCCCAGCACGAAGGACATGTTCGCATCGAAGACGACCGGTGATGGTTCCAACGATTCCATTTCGTATATGTTGAGGGCATTCTCACGCGAATATGTTTGCGGAAATATCCGGCGTGGAGTTGTTGCGCGATTTTGAGGTCGATACAACGATGTCGATGACAGGGTCGATAGTTGACTTCGATTCGATCGCGTCGATAGTGGACTAGGTGATCGCGAACTAAAAATTGATGATTCTCGCGATCGTGGTGGAATTGCCGGTCTGGGTGGTAGTCCATTTGATAGATCCGAATATGACGATCTTCCGATCGGTAGCCTTAAAGACACTTGAAGAGGTGTTCCGTTAATAGGAGTGTCGGACAAGGGGGTATCGATCGGTGGCGATCTTGACAGGATTTTAATTTCTTTACGAACATGAAGTTGAGTTGTTGATGTTTGGTATTGGGAAGATCGTGGTGAATACAGGTCGTTAATTGCACCACTGAGGTCAGTAGTGGAGGATTTCTGATGGGGTCGTATAGGACGTGGAGGAAGTCTTGTTGTTGTATAGCTAGAGAAAATTGATCCATTTGAAATGGTTTGTTCTGTATATGATGTATGATGTGATGTCGTTGTTGTATCGTTGTGTAGTACGGTAGGTTTGGAAGATATTGTTGTTGCGGGAGGGTTTGGAGCCATTTTCATTTTTTTACATTAATACGTTTCATAACACTTGAACTATGGAGCATTGAAAACAAATAACAATAGTCGGGGGGCGAGAAAATCTGGTTAAGGGTTACACACGCAAACACACAAATTCAACTTCGAATCACTTCTGTCCGTTATAAAACAGGTCGTTGATTAGAATTTGATATTATATGAATTCGATTTACTTTCGATTAATTTGGTTCGATTTTAATTAGTAAATTGTTTTTATGGTTAAAAAAAAAAGAATCACTTTGTCCACTGTAAAGGCACAATTAAAATCGTGAAATTGCGTATTTTTTGACAGAATTTTAAAAATATAAAAATTCAGATTTTTTTTTTTAAAAAAAAATTTAACTAAAAATATAATAAAAATAGGCGACAAAGTCGCGTCGAACGCGCGAACAACTTGGCCTACAACTTGACTATGCTGAACTGAATCTCGTATTTCGAAACACTTTAGCTTAGAGCTACGGTTCCCAGTCGAAATGGACCGTATGACATCGAAAATCTTTAGTATCCGCAAGTTCTACTTTTAGTATCTCATCCTATCGTTGTAGCGTGAATATCTAGTATCTAATGAGCGCATACAGACAATTGGGATTTGCTTGAGACACCGTATGATTGCGAATTTCGATTGTTTTTCCGAGCTAATTTTAGATTTTGAATTAAAAATTGAAATTTTATCGAATTGAAGGGAATTTTCGATAGCGCACACTGGAGTTAAGATGAGGCGTCCTTGAGTTAAGATGAATCATTGGGAAATTATAGATTTGTTTGTATTTTTACGTAGTGCATGTTTAGAGAAGGCATTGAGAGGCAGCCACCCACGATTGGCATAACTCTATGAGTTCTCCATAACCCGTACCGAAAGCCAAATACTCTCGTTAATAGCTCCAGTTTCAGACTACATAAAATCATGGCCATAATTTCTGAATATAAGATTTGTTTTTTACAATGGAATTGTAGGAAAAGGAGATTTTTTTTATATCAGAACTGCATTGAAACACTCTACCCGTGGTCTTGGCACTACTGAAAATATGAGTTCAACTAATGTTCCAACAACGCCAGAAAACGTATAAATAAATATGTCAAACTGAATTTGGGGTTTGACAATTCGATATCTATTTTCAGTATTGAATTTCTGAATATTTATATCTTTTCTGTGGCGCAAATTTTTTAAGTCAATTGATTAGCGGAAATGCAAGTAGTTAGCTAGTTCTGAAAGAATTCAGTATTTCAGTACCGACGGAGAATAGTTAAAGAGGGATACCTACTATTATAAATTAGTTACTTTTGAAATCTGAGTTCAGGAATTTGTGACATTTGTAACGTTTTGAAGGTGACAATTTTATGGTGGCTTTAAGATAAATCAATTTACGAAAAAATGACTCTTGTAGTGCACACTTTACAGATATATTAACGGATTTTTATTTGTACCTACTTGCATAAAAACCATCTTCATTCAATATTTTCAATAATTTTTTCTGGTAACTATAGTGTCAGTTGTCCTGATATTACAATATAAGCCCATACTTTTAATTTACGTAATAATTAATTTCGAAAAGAAAAGAAAATAAGAAAATAAATAAACTCTGAGTCAAAAGATTTCTTGGAATGTTTTTATCTTCCAGATTTTGTCTAAAAAATAGGGCATTATAAATACAATTTAACAATATATCTTAACTATCAAAAATTGGGTCAATTTGTATGATTCTGAAAGTTTTCCACTCACAAACTGTCCGTGTTCAAATTATAAAAAACACACAGTTTTTCATAGCTTGACGTTTATCAATTTCTAAATGCAGTACTGTGCCAGTGCTTATAAGGATTAAACTAGGTATGTATAATACATATAACTTTCAATAAACCACTCAGTTTCATGTTCATACCTATGTAGTAGTCCCGAGTTGAAGTTTTGCATAGATTGAAGATTGAACAAATAGTATAAAAAAGCCATTGTAAGTACACAGGAAATAAAATAAAATTAAATAAAAGAAATAAAATTGTTCTTTTATAATTCCTTACTATAAAAAATATATGTCGTGCAGTCTAGGAGCTATCGTCAAATTGAATCTGTACAGTACATAGTTTCAGTACCGCTGGAGTACCGACATTTGTTGATAGATCAATTTCAGAAAACTTGTACTCGAAATGCTTCGGTAAAATTTAGCATGTTTTATTAGAAGGGGGCTTCTTCATGTTACGACTGCAAGCGTTACAGAATTAATTTCATGAATGTTTAGTAGAATTAGTCGATAAATTTTATTGTTTAATTCTATTTTAATATATTTTTCGCGGAGAAGACAGAAAGAACGTAATAGAACCCTGGTAAAACAGTGTTTATACAGGGTTTGTTTAAACAGAAGTCGATCTTAGAATAAATGATGATTGTGTTCTAACGATATACAGCTTATAAAGTGCACTATTATTACGTACTTTCGGTTATACCGTCCATTTTTTCAATCCTCATTCACAAATGTGAAAGGTTCTTATGTTGGTTATAACGTACTATCGGTTATAACGTTCTATTTTTGTGGTCCCCTCAAGGTTGCACTATATTAGTATGATAAAGGAAGTGTTATTGTTATTACCTTTTAATTCGACTACAGGCTTATCGCGTTTCGCCTATTTCGCGTCTTTCTCGCGAATAGTGTGTAGATGTTTTTTGTGAGTTTCTCGCGTTTCGCAATTCGTGAGTTTTCTCTACTGAAGCCGGTTTCTTGACGACATCAAAGGGTTTTGTTTGACGAGAAAATGACGAAAAAAATGTGCGAGACGATTTTTTCCTTACTTTTTCGCGAGTTTCTTGTTTTTCGTGGTGTGTTGACATTTTCCAAATGTAGGTTAAGTTGAGAAACATATTTCAACGGACAGCGAAGTGTTAAATTTAAAAAACGAAAACGAAAAACTTGCGAATAGTGTGTACAATGTTGATCTCTCGAGTTTCTTGTGTTTCGTGAAACAAGACGAAAGACTCGCGAAATGTGATAAACAAGAAAAGCAGGAAAAGTCTATAGCCGGCTTTTCAGTTTTCTATTGAGAATTTTGTATCTAAAAGTTTGTATTATTTTCAAATTGAAAATAGTATTACTGGATGTTTTGATAATGGCCATCGTGTACAATCAACTATTTAAGTTAACATATTTTTTCACATTCGTAATAGAAAAAAGAATTTGTCTACGAATTTTTCTTGTTGGTTAATTGAACCATGTACCCCTTCATCTTCGTAATTGAACTGGTTTCATTAAAAAGGAGAATCATTTATCATTGGACCGGCCTTATTGAAAGGGTTCCTTGATGTCTCAATCGCCATCGAATAAATTTGTTCTGTTCCCAATGTGGTCTGATTAAGCAGGTTTCACTGTGTAATGCAATTAACGGCTGAATCAAGAAATTTTTATTTGGACAGTTGTCTTAGGCGGAGTTGGCTTATTTGCAAATTAATTGCGATAGCCGTTTATAAATTATTGGGATATTAAACAAGCAGACAAACAAAAATCGAGTACAGATTTATTTATAAGATTATTCGCGGAACTCTCCTACGTTAGATGAATATATCTCTTTAGTGACCCTTCACGAGTATAAAGAAATCTTAAACCGATCGATGTAGACCAATGTTCTAACTAATCCAGATTTTGACGAATAATACTTCTTAAAGACAATTTAAATGATCTATTTCGAATTTTTATTTTTCCACTTCACAATCGAGTTCATTTCCTGAATTCAAAGTTCGATCTGAAATTAATTATATTAGACGCTGTCGAAATAAACATAAACTCAAGCTTCTGGCATAAGCAATAAATCCATAGTAGCACGATTTCAAAAGTCAATATAATTTGAAAATAGATTCAAACTCGAAATGTAGAGCTTATTTTCATACCACTAATTTTTTTCACCCATGTGTAACACATCCGACACATGCATTTTCTAGATGCGAACTTTTTTAACAGCGCGCAAAGGAAAAATATTAACAAAACAAAAAAAAATGTATTTGAAAAGAAAATTGCAGAAGAAAAACAGATCTCAAATTTTTCTTCTCGAAAGACGAATCCGTATATCTTCATGTGAGTTCCGATATGTGCCAAAAAAAAAATTGAATAATCACAGCAACGCCCGCATTATGTAGCTAAATACATCCTACATCGAGTTCTACAAGACTTTGAGATTATCGGGATTAGGTAATTATACAAAAGATCCGACTCGCAAGAATTGTGCAATTCTATATCTCAGTTTAGCATTGAGCATCTTTGCATGGTTAGCGAAATACAATGGCCGTATCAGATTATGGGGGCATAATTTGCATACGTATAGAGCCGAACAAGTGTTCATTGGGGGATTTTGTAAATTTGCCAAAGAAATCTGCCGGGATGTTGCGTTATATTACGCCGATGCAGTCCAGTTTAGCTTCATATTCTAGCCAATAAAAAAAAAGATGAGACTCGGAGTTTTCTTAAGAAAATTTGCACGCGCAAACGTAATTGTACTAATGAGTTTGGCAACGTGTCAAGATTTTTATATTTTCCAAAAGAAATACTAAAAGAAATACCAAAAGAAATACTAAAAGTGATGTTAAAAAAAATGATTCATTTTGCCATTTGAGTTTAAACACTGATTGATTTTAGAATCAAGTTGCCTTTTTGGCGACCTATAGTCAAATTTATATGTGCGAAAAAAATTCGAAATGCGATCTTTGAGTTTAAAAGAAATGTTTACCTCCAAAATATAACATTTCACTGAAAAAAAAAAAAAAATTGTCCGTTTATCCACCGTACCGTACCGTACACCGTTTTTGACGCTCCATACTACGCGAATCTGTAGAGATATCAGTTCGCGAATTACGAGAAATTTTTTTTGGGGTAGAGCCTAACACCCCGCTTGACCCGGAGGGTTTCCACCCAAAATTTTTGAATTTTATATCTTCTTTATGGCTAATAGTATGGAGTTAAAACTTAGAACTTTCATGTAGATTCTATGTGAGGATAACATACGGATGTGAGGCGATATAAAATATACAGTAACAATTTTTGTGAAAATAACTATCCTTAAGGCAGTAAAATATTTCGAATTGACGTATAAAAGTAAATTTAAAAATTTCATTAAATTTAACAAAATGACGAGTAATTTGCAGGAGTTTGTATTTTTACACATTTTTGTCATAAATTCACTGACTGGAAAGTGAAATTACAACACCGAATGAAATTTCACATATTTATCGTGTAAAATTTGTCATCGTGTATACAATAATGTATTTTGCAAGTAGTTTTGATACTTTATGCGTAGTAATTTTTTTTTTGTAATATGTATTAACTTGACCGCTTCGTTGTTTAATTCACTTGTTTCGTGGTTTTGTGTACCAAGTCGTGATTTAAAATTTAAAAAAAGGAAAATAATGTTTATGGTGATTGAAGTTTGTGACTTTAAAATAAATAAATAAAATTTATGTTAGAACTTTCTACTCTTTTTGACCTATATCTTAGTTTTTTCGAAATTATCATGTGTTGATTGATCTCATTGATTTTTTCCAATTGTCAAATGCTGTGCAATTTGCACTCCAAAATAAGTCTGGGAATTCATCTGCCGATCATTCGCTTGAAGCTTATTCTTTTATATTATCAATAAATTAATGATAATAATAAGCAAACATAAGCATTTCACGTTTTTGTAGCTCATATTAGTTTTTCCACACCACTTGTAATTTTACGCATTGTAAAATTCTGCATCTTCATACCAGCAGTAAGTTTACACATTTTTAGCGATTCAATTCCACATTTATGTGTAAATTACAGTATTATTAGTGATGTGTTTCATCAACGTAAGTAGTAAAAATCACAAGAAATTTGACGAAATTTTACTGCTTTCAGATTAGGTACTTGATTGCCTACTCTGAAGTCTGAATGACTTCAGAGTACATAGTTATCGCGTTTCGCCTATTTCGCGTCAATCGCGTCTTTGTGAAAAGTGCGTAGAGATTTTTCGTGAGTTTCTCGCGTTCCATTATTCGCGTTTCGCGATTTATGGGATTTCTTTACTAGAGACGGTTTTTTGACGACATCAAAGGGAAACTGACGAAAAAGGGAAAGTGACGAAAAATGTGCGAGACAATTTTTTTCGTGACTTTTGTCGCGATGTTCCCATTTTGCGTGATGTGTTGACAGTTTGCAGGTTGAATTCAGAAGCATATTTTGAAATGAGTAGGACGGAAACGAAGTGTTAAATTGAATGGACAAAGACCAAAAACTTGCGAATTGTGTGTAAAATGCTTTCGCGAGTTTCACGTGTTTCGTGAAACACAACGAAAAACTTGCAAAATGTGAAGAACAAGGAAAGTAGGAGAAATCTGTAGCCGGCTTAAGAGTAGTAAAATGTTTTGCTGTGTATCTAAACAGTTCAGGGAATCTCGTAAACGCAATAAAAATAAACGTGTTTTTTTTCTTTGGATGATATCTTCAGCAACTGTGGTTTTTCCGACAAAACTAGTAGGTAATTTGAAAAAAAAATTCAAAGCGGCTTATGCTGAAAGGTTGAAACTTGAAACATATGTAATAATTTTGCAGTAGCGTTCAGACCTGAATAAAACTGTATACCTATATTATACAGGGTGTTAGGCAATTGGTTGTCGATTTCAGTGATATATTTTGCGAAAATAAATGTTGAACAGGGTGAATCAATTAAAGAAAAATCTTTTTTATGCGATATAAGCGTCGGTATCGTAGCTGTACTCGACCTTCAGAAATTTCTTAAAATCAATAAAATAAAACCACTTACTTTAGCTTCCAATTTATCATTATCAGTCTTCAAAGCATTTCTATCATTTTCGATTTTGTCCAGTTTTGTTCTCAGCACTTGTAATTCATCGTTTGCAATCTTCAATTGTTCCTCCGTTCGATGGACATTTAGAAGCGGTGTAACGCGTACCAAAAGTCTCCACCACGGCCAATCGCGTACCGCAAGAAACGCTTTAACATTTCGTTGAATACATCGAACAGCCAGTTCCTAGCGAAAAAGAACAGTGAAATATTAAACTCAATTTATTTGTAATCGTTACGTATTAATATTATTAAATTACAATAATGGGCAAACAGATCGCAAGATCATGGTAATTTGATCATTCTTACCTGTACGCGTCTTTGTGCAACACGCCGTCTAGCCAGGTATCCTCTGCAATATGCTTGCATTTGAACAATTCGATCAGATAGCAGCTCATCACGTTTCGCTTCCAATTGGTTAAGAACGCCGGATCGAAATAGTACCTGGAAGGTAAATAAAATTGAAAATATTAATATAATAAATAATAGAATTTAAATTGGTTAAGTTTCCTATCCAGGGTATAGGGGTTTCGATCGGGAACTACAATGTGAAACACTTAAAAGATGTTATTTATATTCAGAGCAAGGGTACAATAGAAAGGTCTGGGAATTATCTGCTTCGGGACAAACATTTTAGCGCATTATAGTTTTCTTTTGCCAATAGATTTTCTTTTTGCAGAACTAATAGATGTAGTAGATTTGCTTATTCCAAAATATACCATAAATACGATTTCGTTGATTTCCTGTTTGTCTAAAGAGAAAAAAACTAGGGAAGGCTGAGTTCTGGTATAAATAATACTGTATTCTGATCTACCTGAAATTTCCAAAAAATTAGTTTCTGTGGTATTTCGTATTCATCATCAATATCGCGACACCCAAATCAAGCCTCTCCTGTATTTTGTATTGTAAAGGCAGGTTTACATGACGAATGCAAACATTTTTTACTGAGGTTGTGAGGGAGAAGGAAAATCTCTTATGAGAAACTGATCAGGAGTGAAACGAACAGATATCATGTTTAGCAAAAAATACTGACCATAATTCTGTGAATTTTGTTTTTTGCAGTGGTTTCTTTCTACTCCATTGAAAATTCGATATGCTAGCTCTCTCACAATTTCAATAAAAAATGTTTGCATTCGTCATGTAAACCAGCCTTTACATACGTATCCTGGCAATGATATTATACTATATGCAATGATATTATACGCAATGCAATATGCAATGATATTATACTTTCCAGAGAAAACTACAACCTGCCAAAATCCAATTAGAATAAGGTAGAACATTGTACAAACTTTTGGCATGTTATTTCGACTCAACAACTACAGCAAATAAGCGCAGCAGAGCTGTTGCACGTGATCAGTTTTTCTACTTCGGGAGTGAATACTTTTACTGAAAAATGGATGTGTAAATTGATTTTCGTTGATAACAGGCGATCGTGTAGAAAATATGATGCCAATAATGTGGTTGGATATAGTGATCTTATTTTATTAATTTAGCGGAATTGTGTTTTTACTTGAAATTTCTGTGCCAACTTAATTATTTTGGTAATGCTGAAATGCGATGCAGATTAATATGCGACTCACAACCTAAAGAACAACCAAAAGGCTATATAGAACGATGTTTTTTTTAGGTTACCGGCTAAATTGCAACAAACTCGTCCCGGACTTCTACAAATAAAATACTGAAATTGGGCTCAGACTTTCGGTAAATTTTTTTTCTTTCTGACTATCACAACTTGGAACAAATATAACACCATTTCGATAACATATATCTTTTTAATCAAAAGCTTACAGTAGCTTGTCAAAAAAATTATATTAAACAAAAAAATGTTTACAAAGAACTCAGATATCGCAGATAAAATAAACAATAAAGTCTGATAGCCATACAGATTTTTTTATCTTATTCTATTTTATAAATATTCGAAATATATTAGTTAATTTTAGCCGTCAAAAATAAAGACGAAGAAAATATTTTGAATCATTCTGCACAGCTTCTTAAAAGGTGAGTTTTGTTCACCGTCATTGATTCTTCACACGTCATAAATACAATATAAATTTTTTTGTTTATTTATTTTTTTGTTTATGAATTTTTCCGGTCTCTATGAAAAGACACTTCAGATTGGAATATTTATTTGGCACAAGAACAAAATCGCACGTTGACTAAATTTTTAACTGTGCCAATGCGAACTTCTATTTTGATATGCTTAGTTTTTATGACTCAACGCATGGACTAACAGAAATTTGTGTCATCGGAAAAAAAATATATACCAATTTCAAGAATTCATCAATCATCAATTTGAAGAATCATTTCTCAAATCAAAGAATTTGTAGTTCAATTGCCTTAAAAGAAAGTCAAAAACGTTTTTGTCTAAAACTGTTTTTGATCTTTCAGTGTGCGGCCAGTCTAAGGATCAACGAAATTCTTGTCCCGAATAAATTTTGGTTGGTGTCTTGGCTTAGACTGACTTGTTTTAAAACGGCGGAGGAATTCACGGAGAGAGTAGACTTAACGTTTTTTTTTTTCACTATAAAGAAACGAGTCTAATTTTTTTTCGGACTTTCATGCGATTAAAAATTTGCTAAGATGTAGCGAAGATTTGTATATTTTGTATGTAAATTTTTATAATGCTCAGAGGTTCCTTCAAGTCCAGGCCATTGGGTAGATCTTCAGTAAACAATATTAATAAGTACGCGAATATCTACTAGATTTAATTGTTTCCAAGTATCAGTAGAATGCTAATGCGATTGTATTCAAATCAAAATGGCATAGAGATCTTAGCATTGAAATTCATAATTTTCCTCGATTTCAAAGGCGATACAAATCTTTACTTTGAATTTTTCGCATTTTTCTTTGTTACTTCAGTTTTTAGATATTGCTGCGGTATTTACTTGATATTTGAATATGGTTTGGACAATGCCCATTATATTTCATAATTTCGGCATTTTTTCCTTCCTATAATTAAAAAGTAAAAACCTTCAAAATTCATTAATTTCACATTCCAGGTTTTCGTGCTAAATAGACGCTGAGAAAAAACTTTCGTAGCCTCTACAAGTGTTAGCAATTTCTTGAAAAATATTCGTCACTTACATTTTCCTTTCCAGCGAAATAAATTTACTAATAAAAAACACTAAAAAATGACAAGAGTTTTTGTTGTTAATTAAATTTTAATTACAGATCTGTCACCACGAATTCATTTTACACCTTTATGACGCGCTAATGGTATTCATACGTTGTGATGAGAAAGCTAAAGGATAAAAGTGCAGAAAAATACCAAGACGTGTACAAGAAGATGACGATATTTTTATTTTATAAACTTAAAATTTTTTTTCCCGCTAAGAAAAACACCTGTGCTTGAATGTTGTCGCATAAATAACATAAACTTGCCTATAGTCGATCCGATCATAGGTGCGGCAACATAATGAGATTTTCTACTTAAAAAAATTTTAATTACCATTTTGCAAGATGTTAATGTCACGATAATGTTTAATAACTTTACGATTTTTTAAGGCTCTAATTAATTTCATAGATCTGAACTAATCGCGATTATTTTAATAACAAATACACTATAGTTGTGGTATGCTAACGGCTTGCTTATTGAGCGTACACCTTGTCAGGTGTGAAATTCCAATTTTCATAGTCTTTAGAGCGGATAAAATCGACGAAGAATCCAGTTAAATGAAGAATTTTAATTGTAAAGATGGATAGAACGTGTTATAAACTAAGTTGCAAGCATTTCGCAAAGCCATGACCTACATTTATGAAAACTACCTGTTTGCTAAGATGTAGATTTATGCATAAGAGTTCACACCTTTTGGTTGGGTAACCTTAGGAGTCGGTATACGTTGACCTGATTAAGTCGTTTGTTCAAAAAAAAAATCTTCTATCAAAAAACCGAGTTTTTGTATTGTCTTCCATCAATTCAACATTCTCAGTGGGATGTCAGTCATTTTTGACTGACAGCATACAGAGATTTCCAGTGTCAGACGATTCTGGGTGTTTTGGCTAGCTGGCTTCTAGTTTTAGACAGTTTTTTTTTTTTTTAGAAAAAGCTGGACTACGATTTTGGTATCGTTATGTCAGTCGAAAAAGTATGACAGCGCATTAATAAAGCATTTAGGAAATCGAAGAAATTACGGAAGAAATAGAAATTGGGTTTGAAAAGCTAGCCATAATGGTACATCAAAAGAGAATGCATGTTCAAAACGAGGGGAAAGATTATTTTTCTTTAGTACCAGCCACAGCATAGAACGAAAAAAAATAAAGTGTGCATTATTATGCTTTCACTGAAGAACTAAAATGTTTACATTTTGTAACATGCACAGTCAATTAACAATGCGAATCATACAGAGAAAACTACAACCCTCCATTTAGAATAGCATAGAAACCTCTACATACTTCTCGCATATTCGACACACTTCATGTATGTTCTGCACAAACCAACGAATATGCTGGAAATTTTTCGTAGTTTTTAGAATAAGTTTAAAACTTAAAAGCAGTTTTATTTAAAAATAATAATTTAATCGCGTCTCGGAAAATGGACAAAAATCGTCAAAATATAAAACTATTTCCAGACACGAAGTGCTTTTGGAAAGTTAGAATGATTTTTATCTAACAATACGTTATATTTAAGACGAATTACTTACACTTCCTTTCACGAAATTGGTTGGCTGTGTGTCGAATATTTTGACATAGTTAAAAAAAATTATGTGTCAAACAAAAATTTGACACTCCAAAATATGCCAATATTTGATATAGTGGTATACAGTATATACACTATCTGCCACTATACATTTTTTTTTGTCAAAATATTGATTGGCAAATGGTGTCATTTGGACAAATAGTAGTATAGTATTTGACAGCGGAAATAGACAAATATTTGAAGGCGTGTGACAAACAGTGCAATACTAGCAATAGACGTAATAACAGCACCTCAGCCGATTACTTTAGAATCTAATCGAACCTCAGACAAAGACTTCTGTTGCACTATTCTTATCATATCGGTATTTTTGCATATTTTATTATCGACTAGGTTTGATCTTCATGGGACTATAACTTATTTACAAATTAAAAAATTCATTGATATCTTTGTCGTCCTCGAAAGAGCGTGTCGAACATATTCACTGCTTTATAAGGAACTCACACTACTAAGCAACTTATTTGACAATTACTTCGCAAGAGTTGTAGCTGGTGGAAGAATCAAGTTTATTTTATAAATGGACAGATTCTAGCAAGGCGTGTTCAACATTTTGACAAAACACAAGGATCTATTTTTAAGTCTTTTATGACATGGGTTTTTAACGGTCTTTTTATGTTCTTTAAAGTTTTGGTTCTTTGTTTTTCATGGTTCACTCTTTGAGTTTCAATTTTAACCACAGTAACGCAGCGATACCGACTTACCTTCATATTTCTAATAGTTGCAAAGAAAAAGAAACAAAACAGGAACATGCGCGGATTTTTCAGACCTTTTTATTCATAATTAGGGGTATCCGCCGTTAGTGCTGTCAAATATTTTACTATTATCCCTAGAAAATGCTGTCATATAGTGTCATCGTCAAACTTTTGTTTGCCATATTTTTTGCTCTACAGGGAGTCTATTTGAACCGTACAAATTGTACAGAATTTTTTGTAGTCAAATATTTGACAGCTTATTTCATCTTAATGCTATATTTATGCGCTTTAAACACATTTAAGTATGCAAAATTAACGTCTAGTGACAGCTTGACAGCTTGACGTGATTTTTTCTGACAAGTAGATATTCAGCTGTGTTTCATTACCAAATTTATGGTTTCTAAATTGTTTAAAACAAATGTGTTTGCATAGCAGTAATAAAAAGTGAATTTATTAGCTAATGTGTTGCACAAGAACAAAATTGAGTTTCTACAGCATTACAGTTTTCAGCGCATTTAACTCGATTTAAACGGTTCAATCTCGTAGTCTGAACAAAGCATTACGAATAATGTTTCAAATAACCTCATAGGTTTTTCGTCAAAAAACTTTTGAACATATCCCGAATTACTAAAAAAAAAGAAACTACACTCAAAATGGGCTTGTTTACACTCAACGACCTGATCTATGTCGTGTCCTAAAGTGGGTCCAATCAACCACTGTTTACACCGATAGAGGCCTACAATTTGGATGGGTTGTATTAAGTCAATCAAATTATTCCATCAACATATTCAGAATGTCAGATAATTATTTAAAAGTTCTATGTTCAAATTTAGATATGATTTAGTTTGCTAAACTCTTTCTGGTCTCAAAAGATATTGATATATATTGATATTTAATCAATATATAGTATTCTATAGCTAAATCTATATATTTTTATTAAATCCATTCCCAAATATTTTATTGACCCCAAATTCCTAAAGAACTCGCATTTATAACTTTGGCCAGTCGTGAATAGACCATGTTTTAATAACTCGTTTATCTGAGTGCAGTTTTCATTTTCGCCAAACAAAACTTGATATAGTAAAAAAATAAGCATAATTAAAAAAAATGACTCTAAGCCGACAAACTGTTCTTTTTTATTCGCATTCGTATTCCAACCTACACAATTTCCATATCCGAAGATAGGTATAATTTGTGAGGTAAAAATTATAATCGCTAATTGAAGATTTGCATAAAAATACTAAATTAGGATTAAAAATTCCAATTAATAATAAGAGGCGCCAGGTTTTCAATGCACTACCTATTCATCGAAGAGATTCTAGACAACACACAAACCAACCGTGGCCAATAAGAATATTGTGCGAAAATTATTATATTGTCAAATTTCGCCCATCCTCGATATTTTGTAATTACCACGTAAATTGTAACATTCTTGAACAGGCGCAATGGCAGATTACTTAAATAAAAGTGGTGCCATTAAGTTTCTACCAACGCTAAAGAATTGTACGTACTAAGAACCAAAAGAAGCAAACCCGACATCCGATAATAAACAAAGATCATACGCCGAGTCATTGCAAAAATTGCTACAATTTAGTCCGAATTAAGTGGAATTTACAAGGTAACAACATTGTAGTACAATGCCGAAAGGTGGTACCATAAAATTAAAGTGACTAAGAGTGGGTGAACAGAAATTTTGGAAAAGTTTAATAGTATAAATTATCATAAATTTATCTCAAGGATCTAAAATCGGGATCTGAATTTGTCGAAGACCTGATAACGCAGAGACTGAAAATTCCTTTGTTGCATCCCTCGTAGTCCTTTTAATTTGTTAAAAAAAATATCAGGACACACTAGACACCATCTCAAGAACGATTCATGGTACAAAGTTGAAAAGGGGTGCCGCCATATAGTTTTACGAATTTCGTCATATCTCTTAGATTTTCTGAGATATCGAAAGTATATAGTCTTTTAAGATGTTTTGATATTCAACTCCTCTGAGGATGTAAAGGGGGTTGAATACGTTTCACGAATTCTGACATAGCTTTCGAATATGATGAGATCTAATTGGTTTTTATTTTGACGGATTTTTTGTATTCACCTAAAAATTAGTTTCAGTAGTTTTTGTTGTTAAACCCCAAACAATTTTCGGTCTTCAATCCTAAAGGGAAAGTTTTTCGATTGATAAAATTTATTTTCCAAATAACCTCAATGTATAGAAACGAAAAACGATATTTTTAGAGTTTTACCATGTTTTTGACGATGACATAAAATTGTAATTTGTATTTTAGTAGGGAAGGCACTACGATTATAGCCTTTTCCCAGTCTTTGTAACAGAAAATAATAAAGTAGTGCTTAGCTCGTTGCCAGATTTTTTGAAATAAGATCGCATCTATTGCACGATAATTTGAGAATTTTTTAGTTAAGCTGCGCATGGAAAATGTTGTAGACATTGATTTCCTTCTTGGTAAATTTTTTTCCGCATATGACAATTTTGCTGGCCAATCGGTAGGGTCGGATGAAAACAAACTCATATCCAAAACACTGTCGAATTACGGTCTCAATAAAAACCGAAATGGATAAGAATTCGATTTTCGATGACCTTATAGTAGAGATGGGTCGTTCATGAGTGAACTGTTCCAAAATAGCAGTTCATTGAAGTGAATGAGTGAACTAACTCACTCCTTTTGGTGAACTGTAGTTCGTTTCGACACGTGACACACCTTGGAAAAGAAGTAGTTCCTTTGCGATGTGAAGCTTTGTTTCACTTTTTTTTTACACATTCACTCCGAACTTCAAACCTTTTTTTGTTAGCTTGATCAAGTTCACTGAAAATGTCGTGTTCGTAGTTGATTTTTTGAGACATAATACCATTCATCAAAGAAGGGTACAGGTTTTTTTTATGACTTTTGTATGGAAGCCAAGAAAGTAAGTTTTTCTTGAAATTCGTTCTCTATAGTATTCCACGCCGGTTGGAAACCTTAAAAAAAATACAGTCCTTCTATTCAATCGCACGATAACGAAGACATTGCGATTGATCTTGAAATTTGGAATAGACGCTTCTGCGTATCTGAAAGGCAGATCTATACCTGAGAGATTATGCTCACTGTAGACGATTTTTTTCAATACAGTCCCAACAATTTTAAGCACTAAACTGATCACAATATTTCTTTCTGCGAATTACATCGGAGTTAAATAATTACAAAAACTTTTTCAAAAAGACGTTTACAAAAATACAACAAAGTGAAGTTTGAAGTAAAAATCCATAAAATAAATTTCAATCAAGTAAATTAACTTACGAATAAGTTGGTCAATTACAGCGTGCGTTAATAATACCTGTTAAACGCCACCCCTCATGTGCTTTTGTTTTTTGTTGAACAGATAAAGTAGCGTCCTTATTTTTTCCAGTTTTATAAAAAGATCAAGCATCACAAAAATTGGCGAATCAATAAATCTTTTGCTAAAAATGAAAATTCATGGACATTCCTTGTTTCGCCAATTTTTAAATTTTTCGAGATAATTACCCACACATGAAAAAAAAAAACCATTGAATTTTACATCATTTGGATATGCCACACCTTTTCAAGTAAATTTACATTGATATGTAATAGTCAATTTGAATGTAATTTTCAATTTTTGGTCAGTAAATTTCAATTTGCAATCAGTAAATTTCCACTTCGAAAGCAGCAATCTCAATGAATTTTCTCTTGAATTTACACTCTAATATACGTAAATAGCACTCATTAAGATACATTTATTTCTACTTCTAACATTATTTCTTATTTACTCTTAGGCCGTTCTTACGATCACAAGTTAATTTCTAGCCGGAACTTTAACTGACATATTTTCATACAAAACACGCAGTTAAAGTTCCGGTTAGAATTTAACTAACGATCGTAGGAACGGGTCTTAATAAAACCCCCTGACTGTAGGTAAGAATCGAACCTGCGATTAATTTTGGTTTTGTTGCGTAGGTTTGGCACGCGTAGCCATTGCGTTAAAGTGTTTAATTTCTATTTCTGTAGAAAACAAAATCGAACGAATCGTCCGAATTCGTGGAAGAACGTAGTTTTCAATTCATATATAAATATAGTTAATTTTACACGAAATTTTTGGTAATTTTACGAGACTTTTCGTGTAAACTGTACGGTTTACTAGAAAAGTACATGAATAATTTACTAATACCAGTAATTTCATGTAAAACGGCTTGAAATGAGTACTTTTACTTGAAAAAATGAAATATACTGGAAATTTCAAGTAAAATATGGATTGAAAATATTTTTTTTAAAAAACAGTGTATTTATAATTCTGGTCAAATCAAATGCATGCGAGTTGTTCCAGTAGTAATTTTTACCTCCCACTTGAACTAAAATGTCGACTACGTAAACCGACCATACACCACCATCTACAGCGACATTGCCATGTAGCTCAAACCCAAGTCCGACAAGTGGCGATTCAGTTTTCGTTTCCAACAGAATTTCATTCACATCAAAAGCTTTATCATTCCTGTAGGATTCAAAAATTGGTACGCCAAACACGCCGAATATATGTTTGAAAGGTAGTGGGTACAATTTGAGCGACTCGTTTGATTTTCATTTAGAATTACACGACTGTATCAAATAATATGTACAATAGAAATAAGATAATTTTGTCGGCCCTTAATTTGAGGGCACTGTCAACAGTGTACGTGCTGCGTATACCATTAAGCCGGATCTGTGCAGACCTATACTCAAAAGGGGAAAAAAGAAACCGGAGAAAATCAATGTTCAATGATCCAAATGATAACCAAATATATTTTTCGATATTTTTCTCAAATAAGTACCTACCTATAATCACCGAATATCAAATGATACAATTAATTAAAATAAAAATACCTACACTTCGTATCAGTTGCTCTCTGAAAGTAGCTATCATATAATACAAACAGCATAGCACTTAATAAGCCTATCAATAATCTTCCAAAATAAAATTCAAATTTGAATATCAAAAAATCAAAACACGTGCAATGTAACATTCAAATTCCTATTCCATAAAATTAATATAAGAGGAATTCATGCATATAATTTTTAACGAGCTCATATAACAACAATTTTTGTAGAAAGTTATCGACGATATATCGCTTATATTTTAATAATGTCTGATTCAGTGCATCCCAAAAAAAGAAAGACAGAAAATTAGAACAGAAAGCCCAAAGAAACAGTCAAGATTAATGATTTGTGAAATATATAGGCATAAGATTGCCGATCAATAGAATAGTTCAACAAAATCGATCAATTTTCATGCGCATTTCAAACTTCGAATATGCAAAATTAAGTTAGTAACAAATCAATTAAATAATTTTTGTTTTTTACAAATTTTACAATAGTAAAGCAGTTCAAGAAGAATTTTTTTTTTTGAGAGAAAAATAAAAACAGTTCTACAGTTGACCAAAAAGCATTTTTATTATTACTGAATTTGTATAATTACCTCATTACTGTAAGTTGGATAAATTTCAACAGCGGATTTAATGCATGGCTTAATTTCCGCCACTTTCACGGTCGTATGGATTTTCGTCGGGGTGGCGGATAATGTTGGTGATATGGTTGTTGTTGTTGTTGGTGATTTTGGGGTTGGCTTTTCGAATTTCTCCAAGAGTTCACTGATTTTGGTTCCTTTCAGAAGATTCTTATTGTTTCCTTGGGCCGTTGCGATTGTCGAGTATCGTTGTTGACCAGCGTTTGTACAATTTTCATCATTTTCATTGGATATATGTCCGGAATCGTCGGAACAATCACTATGATATTCCTTTTCACTGCTTCCGCTACGACGTGTAACTTGGCTATTTGCTGCCGTTGCGCACAATAGTAAATCGGATTGGATACGAAGTGGTGAATTCATCGCTTTCACATTCACCAGTAGTTCGGCATGTTGTTGCGATGGATTTATCAAAAGTGGCGGTATAATTTTACACGATTCGAGATTTGGATATTTCACGGTCGATTCGGCCGCATAGGAGAGCGGAGGTGTTTTTGGTGAAGCTGGCGGTGTTGTTGGCATAATTGATGATGAGATTGGTGAAGTTGTAGTGCGATGCGATGAAGTTGATATGGAATTGGGTGAAATCACTACAGGTGCAGGCGTTGAAGGTTTCTTGTTGACAATCACCAATGTAACATTGGGTTGTTGGAGATTTTTCACCGATTGAACTCCTTTCGATGATGGTAACATTGTGTCGTCTTTGGAACGAACTGGTGACTTATTTGGAACGTTAACTGGCGCAGCCGATATGAAATCTCGCTTCGATGAATTTGGTTTTTCTGCTTTAGAGACGTTGCCAAATGCTTCAACTTTACGTAGAATTTGTTGTCCTTTCTCCAGACATTTGTTTAGTAAGACATCGCCTTTTTGGTGATTTTTGGTGAAACGCGGTTGATACAAGGACACTTCACTATTTGATGACTTAACGATGTATTTAGGTGAATTAGTTGTGGGTGATGTACTCGAGATCATGGTCTGTGATTTAACAGCCATTCCAACTTTGTGAAGTGAGTGTGGTATCGAAGATGAAGAGCTAAGGGTACGTTTCTTGTTGATATTCACTAGGCTATTGCCGCGTCCTGAAGATGATAGGGATGATGTGGTTCTGGACAGTGGCGGTGTTGGTCGTACAACGGACAGGCGAGATGAACTGGGTGGAGTCTGATCGTTGAAACTTCTCACCATGCGATTCATGGAAGAACTCTTGGTTGGAGTGTTGCGTTTCGGGATGGGCAATACTTTTCCGACTTGAATGGTTCTTTGAGGTGTTCTATGGAATGAACTTTGATCCACAAAACTGTTGCTACGGCCGGCCAATGATAGCCTGGAAGGCGGCTTCTTAATCGGAATCTTACTTCCGGATGATGTACGCTGACAACCATGATGAGCTGGAGGAGATTGGATTGAAGACAATTCCCAGACGCTTGTTGCTTTCGGAAGCTGAATCTTGGTTTTTGGATACATTTCCACTCGGATGGTTGGCTTGCAAATCATAGCTGGTTTGAGTTCCTTAACAGGGCACGACACTGTGCGTAAGACTGGCAGTTTGCACTCAAATCGTTCCAACTTTTTGCCGGACTTTGCGAACGCTTCGAACTCTTGAAGATTCCAAAGACTTTTTGTGACTTGAAACGATCCAAACTTGGTTAATTCTCTGCTCGAAGAATCACTGGGATCGGATACGCTTTTTTTCAGAATACAACGCGATTCGATGATGCTACAAGTTTTTGATTTTTGTAGTTGTTTGTGAGGTTCGATCTTCGGAAGAGGCTTCTTTTCCGGTTCCTTAGTTTCCGCAATTACTGACGGTTTAGCGTTTGTACGATCGTTGAAATCTGCCAGAATTTTATCGAAATTTTTCAGCACTGCATTCAGCTTGGCTTCGTCGTGTGCGACCTTTTCAAGCTCCTCGAAGATTTCGTCCTCCAAAGATAAAGTTGAATCGTTCAGACTCATTCGACACTCCTCATCGCTGTCCAAAAATCCCTGGGGATTTGAAGAAACCTTTATGTTTTCGTAGGCCAAATTTCGATGGGGTTGTTCGATTGAGCCGATTGTTTTAATAGATTCTGTTGCTGTTGCTGACGACGCTTGGTTC